>CM053615.1:10066711-10089792 GCA_028646535.1 Procyon lotor
TTTTTTTTTTTTTAAAGATTTTATTTATTGGACAGAGAGAAACACAGTGAGAGAGGGAACACAAGCAGAGGGAATGGAAGCGGGAGAAGCAGGCTTCCCGCCGAGCAAGGAGCCCGATGTGGGGCTCGATCCCAGGACCCTGGGATCACGACCTGGGCCGAAGGCAGACGCTTAACGACTGAGCCACCCAGGCGCCCCAGACTGATCACTTTACTTTCTGACACCGTATCTATAAACGTCGACTTTTGGGGCCCACCTTTCCATAGCCGGCATTTACTGAGTGCTTAGTAGATGCCACTTTACTGTGATACATCATCAGAGTAAATGCTCAGTAAATGTTAGCTACCGTATTACTTAGAGCAGTACCTGGCACTGGGCAAACACGTTACACATTTTAGCTCTCTAAAGACATGTTCAGATATAGATTATTTTAGATTAAAAAAAAAACAGATTTAACATGTAATAATTTCCATCTTCTTTGTGAAACTTGGATCCAAGACATCCGGTGGAAGTGTGGGTGTGAGCGCTGGGGAGAGCGAAGGGGAGTGGGAAATCGGCAGAGCTCCGTGCGGTATAGCATTGCTAAATAGCGGTGAAGGTCTGCGGAGACTGGATGCCGTAACCAGTGGCAGCTCCATTCCTGCATCATTAAGAAAATGGAGTCAGTTTCTCCTGCAGTCCTCGGCATCCTGGAGGCAAATGTTCAGACTAATTCAGTTTAGAAATTGGAGGATGAATGGAATATAAAAGCAAGGGAATAAGAAAGGATAGCAAAATGTAATGGTTGTAAGGCAAAGTCCCATGGAGTCTTACTAAATGGGAAAGGAAGTAAATGCAGGAGGGCACAATTCAGGAGTCAAGATGGACAAGAGAAAAACTGTGGGCTTGGTGAAGTATGGAGGGGAGAACACTGATACCAAAAACACTGATGAGTTAGGGCAGAGTCCTCAGGGACTTGAGCCCAAAAGCTTCATCTCAGATCAAGAATTTAAGAGCTTAAAAAAAAAAAAAAAAAAGAGAATTTAAGAGCTTTACACTTGTGATGAGCCCAACGTAGCCCTGTTGTCTGTAAGTGATGAATCACGAAATTCTATACCTGAACTAATTCTACATTGTAGGTTAACCAACTGGAATTTAAATAAAAATTTGAAAAAAAGAAAACTTATGTGTAGAAGTGTTAGGAATGAGTTGGACAAAGTTAGAGGTGGTCAGGGTCAGGATCCCCAACAGGAAAATATGGAACCAGGACTGCTAGAATAAAACAGCACTAATACCCTGTTTTACAGCTTAGATGAGATCGCTCTAACATTCTGCTTTGCAGCCTTTGCAGAAGTGACTTCTACAAAACGTCCTAAAATAAGGCACTTAATTACAAAACATTTGTCAATATCATGGGTGGGTGACAGTTAAGACATAAGTTCCCAGATGTCCGCAAAGAAAGGCCATCAGCATGTTGACATTAACCTAATAAGTAGACAAATATGTGACCACAGCCCTGATTGCTTAAGAAAGTTGTGCAAGAGGGGCACCTCGGTGGCTCAGTCGTTAAATGTCTGCCTTCAGCCCTGGTCATGATCCCAGGGTCCTGGGTTCAAGGCTCCCTGCTCAGTGGGAAGCCTGCTTCTCCCTCTCCCACTCCCCCTGCTTGTGTTCCCTCTCTCGCTGTGTCTCTCTCTGTTGAAATAAATAAAATCTTTAAAAAAAAAAAAAAAGTTGTGCAAGAGTCCATAAAAACCCCTCAACTTAGAAACTCCAAGAGCGACCCACTCAGGGCCCCCCCCTCCGTCTCCAGGATCTTTACACTACTGCTCAATAAAAACTTTCCGTTGCTGCCCACCACTTTCGTCTGGTCTACTCCTTCATTCTTCGAAGCGCCGTGACCAAAAATCGCGGGCACTAAAGGCAGAGAATTCCTACGACAGAAGCAGAAAAAAAAATTTTAAGAGCTTTAAAAAAATCAATCTTTAAAGCTCTATCACCTGTTCAAGCACAAAGCCATAAGCACAAAGCCATAAGAATAATCAGTCTGGTTTGCTTTGTTCAGGAGGAGTCATTTATGTCCCAGAAGAAGACAACAATTCTGTACTCTGAATTCTTATTTATGATATGAAACACTCAAAAAGCCAAAAGTAACTCAGGCACAGCAGCTTAAAAAGTGAATGTCTCCCCTTCTCCACTCCTAATTCCCAGGTGTAACCATTCTTAGAGAAGGTAATTGTCCGAGTTTGGGTTCCCCCAAAAGTGTAGCCTAAGACAAGGACTTCGGTGCAGTATTCTGTTCCTACATTCATCAGTAACCAAACAACTCTTGCCAAGACCTCCAGGATCTTTAATAAGATACCTTTCAGTTCAGTTTCAAAATCTGTTTTTAGTTCTCTTCCCTTGCTGTCATTTTCTTTGATGTGTTTTCTTTGATGTTTGTATTATGATGGGTATATTCTGTGCCTCAAGTCATACCGATTTCAGACGTGATTTCAAAAGAATTAGCAAATGTGGTGCTAGATTCAAAATCAAACCGTGATAGAAGAGAGAACAGGGTTTGTTTTTCTTGCCCTTTTATTTTTATTTTTTTCTTAACAAAAATGTCTTTCTAAGCTGGTTGCTCCCGATTTCTCTGGAAGCAAGAAAAAAACCTCAAAAATGTTTGACTTGATGTTTGAAGAAGATATCTGCTAATTATAGTTTGCAGGCATGTACAGCAGAATAACACACATGTGGATTACAGCGTTTTGTATTCTTTGCTGACACTGAGTGAAACAGGCTATTATTAGTTGAGAATTATGTGGGCAGGGTATAGATTGGAGGATTTTAACGATTAAGTGAAAAGACCTTTTTTTTTTCTTTTTTCAATGCCAGTACATTATATTGTCTTTCAAAAGCCAGTCTTATTCAATTGAAATTATCTCAGGAGATTTAGGAGTGCTTATGTTGAGCTTTTATGAACTCATTTGATTTGGGGTTGACAGCTGGGACTAAGATCACCAAGTATTCCATTCATATTAGTTGGACTGCAAAAGGCATGGAGGTGAAAGGCACGGGCTCAGCCGTCCTGGGTGTCTTGGTCAGCTCAGGCTGCTGTGTAACAAAATACTACACACTGGGTGGCTTTAAACAACAAACATTTATTTCTCATAGTTCCGGAGGCCAGAAAGTCTAAAATCAGGGTGCCAGCATGATTGGGTTTTGGTGACGACCCTCTTTCTGGCTTGCAGGGAGCCAGTTTCTTGCTACATTCTTGCTCAGTGGAGAGAAAAAGCTCTGGTGTGTCTTCTCCCTCTTATAAGGGCACTAACCCCATCGTGGGGGCTATACCTCATGACTTCATTCAAACCTAACTACCCCCCAAAGGCCCACCTCCTAATACCATCACATTGGGAATTAGGACTCCAATATATGAATTTGGGAAGGAACATAAATGTGTAGGTCATAAAACTGGGATAGGTATGTGTTTTGCCACTTGTTACCTGGGTGACCTTGGTCATGACACTTAACCTTAGTTTTCTTATCTGTAAAATGAGAGTAATCATTCGTAATCTCATTCTCCTGTGAGGATGGAAAGGGATAATGTTTCTAAAGTATTTGATGAGGTGCCCTTTAATTTAGGTAGTTATTAAGTTATTTGTACTCTTTTAAGAATACAAAGTGTCAGTCTATATAACCCTTTAGTATAGTGGTAATTGGTTGTGTTGGAAGGGGGGCTCTCAATAGGACAGAGTGGAGCATGAAATTATTACTTGTGTCAGGAAGAACATCTGCTTGGGAAGATGATTTGTCAACATTGAATCATCTACATTTGATGGATTTTGACAAGGTTCAGGGATACACTGGGGATTCCCATAATGCTAACTGGCCAGCAGGTAGACCAAATTCATGGACTTTGTTTCAGCAGCATTACACTCTAACTCCTAGAGGGAACTACAGAAGTGCTAAAAGGTGAGACCTGATGCAAGTTTTTAACTTAGTATCCCTTGGCATCCAAGATCAGAGGGAATGGACAGGCTTCAGATGTACCCACGCCAATGGGCCTTATCTGCAGAGAAGCCTAGAGGGTCCTCAAATTCTCAAAGGGATCTATCTCCAGTTCTACAAATTATAAAGGTCTTGGACCATAAAGAAACAGTATGTTTCATACCATCCTCCTTAACTAAATTTGCTTTGTCCCCTATTTTCGAATGAAAAACTTCTATTTCCCTTCCCTAAGAAAACATTAAATTCTTTTGAAATTCTCAAGATCTAAAATTTGATAAATTAATATATTTTTGGGGGTGAGGAAAGGGAGTTTTAAAATAGAGAACAGAAAAAAAAGCTATTGGTAAATTTAAAAATAATGAAGGAACGAGAATCTGTAGTTTTTTTTTTTTAATATCACAATGTAACCCGAATATTCCCAGCTCACCAACCAGTGGGCATGGATGAAAAACATTAGTAAGGCCTGAATTGAGCTACCTCACCTCCCTCTCTGCCATATGTCAGGACCTCAGCTCATTTCCAGTTTTTTGGCAATGTCATGTGATTCTCACTTGTACTCAGGAATAAGTCCACACGTGTCCTAATTTGTATCATTACTCAAGTCCATTGCTACTTTTGCCCTATTACAATTCTTTAGCTAGCCACTGGGGCAGGGCTCCTCAGTGGGAATGTTTGCTTCCTGGCATATCTGCTCCACAGCTGCCCTGAGATTCTTGCCGGGTGTCACCCTGTGCTGTGCAGACACTGGGGACCTGCTCTTCTCCTCTCTAAGTAGCAATTTGGTACCTAGTGCTTTGAGTCTTAGTATACAGCGTGTCCTAGAGTCTTTCATCATAATGCTTTAGCTTTCACTCATAACCCCTGCTTCTCTATAGGTGGTCCCTGCGAGTTGGGGTGGATAGCAGATACATTTTATCCTTCTGTTCCATATCACTCTTTTCTCTATTCCAGTTGAGCATGAAAATGCTCTGTGCCTTCTTTTTGTGTATGTGTTTGAGGGTGAGGTAGAAGATAAATCCTGCGTACTGAGTGACACATGCAAATAAGTCTCTGGGGTTGGGGATTTGAGGAAGTTATGCTCAGCTTAGATATTTCAATCATTTTTATAAATTGATTGATTGATTGATTTTTTTTTAAAAGTGGGCTCTGTACCCAACATGGAGCTTGAACTTATGACCCTGAGGACAAGAGTCACATGCTGTACCAACTGAGCCAGCTAGGTGCCCCCCACTTTTTTTTTTTAAGATTTATTTTAGAGAGCACATGCATGTGAGAGAGAAAGAGAACACAAGCGCGTGAGTTGCCGGGGATGGGGGTGTGTAGAAGGAGAGGGAGGTAAGCAGATTCTCTGCTGAGCATGGAGCCCGACGTAGGGCTTGATCCCACAACCGCAAGATCATGACCCAAGCAGGAATTTAAGACTCAGACACCCAACTAACTGAGCCACCCAGGTGCCCCATCCCCCACTTTTTACTATTAGTAATAGCAAACCTTTTATGTCACTTAGAATACTTTGGGTTGCAAGTAACAATATTTAATTTACAGTGTCTTAAGCAACAGTGACACTAATATCTTTGCTTCCTAATATGCTCTGGATGAATATCCAGTGTAAGACTGTTTTATTTACTAGTGTATCCCCAAAGCTTGGAACATCCAGCAATAATAAGAGCTCAATAAATATATTCAGTGAGTGAAAAAAAGAATGTTTGGGCAATTCTCCTTTTTCCCTCATAAGCACAAGATAGCTATAGCTGCTGTAAGCATCATGTTGTCACATAGCAATGACAAAAAAGAATAAAGGATCTTGGAAGGTGAAAGACTCTATCCACATGTACTTTTCCTAGCAGGAGGAAAATACCCAAGAAGACCTGAGCGAACTTCATATGTTTCAATGCCTAGAGATAGATTACCAGCACACCCCTGGTCCAATCACTGTCAGAAAGATATGAGATTGTCATAATTGACTTAAGCCTGTCTTGATTCATCTGATGAGGCTGGGCACTTTACAACCGAAGCAGCAATGGTGGCCAGAAAGGAGAGAATGTCTGTTGGGTTGTTAACCACCAGTGTCTGCCCCACTCCTTCCAACATTCTTAAACCCAGTTTTTACATTTGTTCCATTTCCTCACTTGTAACACATGTTTGTCACTGGAATAAAGTCATCAATCATGTCCTCATTTTTAAGAGTCTTCCAGTTGATAGGAATGGGAAGAATATCTGGTCTCCGTATTATTTAAATGAAGAAAGAGCCCAGCAGTCCAGATCCTTATTATCCTTAGAATTAAAATTTGGCAAGTGTCCCCAGGTTGTCCTCCATGCCTCCAGCCTCTTCCTGCACTAATCCATCTGCTTCACAGCCAACTGAGTAATAATTCAGATTCCAGAGATGAGAGCTTAATTTTTCTGCCTAAGGAGTTTCACTAGTTCCCATCACGCCTCGTAGGTAAACTCCTTAGTATCACAAACAACGCTCTTCACAGTCTTGACTCATCCTGTCTCTCCAGCATCACCTTTAGGTGCTGTTTCTTATGCATCCCCGCTTAACTTTGCCATGACAAGCATTCTCACGCATGTGTGCATTCCCTCTTTCTGGACCATCTTCCCCTCTTTGTGTGCCTGGTTGTCTCCATTTTATGAGCTTTCCCTGATGGCTCCAGGAGTTACAGGGGCAAGTATCTGTAGTTGTCAGGTAAATGAGTGAGGTAGGGCAGGTATGAAGGAAAAAAGGGATACTGATGATTGACCTCAATATCTTAGAGAGAATAGGAAGTTTTGGAGACTGGCAGACTAGAAAACACGTGCTAAAGAAGGGCATTCCCTACTCAGCTTCAGCAAATTGTTGCCGTGATGGATCATGGGCCCCTCATTGCCAAATATTCTGACTATTCCAGAGAAGCGAGGAATCAACATTTTATGGAAAATCTCCCAATTTTATGTGTTCAGTGTTTAGATATTTCAAAATATTATAGGCCCAAACCACAAACAAGCAATAGAGTGGACTACTGGTTTTCCATCTCTGCCTTAGTCAGGCCCTTCTTGTAGCAACCATAGTATTAGATTGAACCACAGGAAATTGCTGAATGGCAGTTTGATAGGTTTCAATTTGATATTTTGATCTTCCTATCAGTACAGCATGTAAAACATTGGAGAATGATTATTCGAGAATGGCTCGAGTTGTTTCATAAACCTTGGGTGCAGGATATCAGACTTCTTAAATTTTTGAAATAAAATTAATTTTGGCTTTGCCTTCTCAGAGTCTGCCCAACCAGCGTTGATATGTATGACATACAGTATCATTTAGTTTTTCATCTTTCATCCCCTTCTCTTCCATGTGGAGGAAAACACCCCAAACTCACCTAATCTATAGTGTGGGACAAGACCATGGTGGTAGTTCCTATGGTGCTCTGGTCCATTCAGAAGCAGATAGCTCTTTTGCTCTAAGCACACTTTTTCTCTTTGTCTTATTCAGTACCTGGGACATGGCTGTGGCTTTCAAGGATGTGATACTCAGTAAAGAGATACTCACTTTTGCATAAGAGTAGGAAGAAGGTCCTCACTCCTGGTAGAACCATAGTCTTGGGGAGTCCAGCTCTCCCCAAAGTTGGGTCACTCCCCTCTCCTTCAAACTTTGGAGCTCTTTCCTTCTCAGACAATCTAAATTTTTGTGTCAATGGGACAGGATTTTGAAAAGCAAAGAAGGAAGAGGAAGCTTAGTCTTTAAGGGTAGAAATTCACATCTAAGTTTTGAGCCTTCAGTCAGGAAGACATTACACAGTTTGAAATCGCCTGTTAAGTTCTAATACAGCATTAGGATGTCAATAAATCATGATGCTACATTTATTTACACAAAGACCTCTACGACTTACATTGTATAGCTCACACACTTAGGGTGTCTGGCACATAGTAGGTACCCCAAAACTGATCAATGCATTAGCCTAAATATACCAGTTTTATACTAAGAAAGAAAGGGGTGGAGAATAGGAAAGAGAGAGAAACAGAGTAGAGAAAGTTTGGAGGAGGAGGCAGAGCAGGAGGGAGAGAAATTACTGAGTACTGACCATGTTTTGGCCCTTTCTTGTTATTGCAATTAACCACCCCCCTCAAATGAGTACATAGGCATTTTTAATCTGCATGTTATGGGAGAGGAAACTGAAGCTGAGTGAGAGGTTAAGTACGTTACCCATCATGGACATGGGTATGGACATGGACATACCCATCAAGTACACAACATCATGGAGCTTCTTAGTTGCTGAGCTGGGGTTAGACCAATACATCTTTTACTCAGGCGTCCTGCCAATTACACACCTGTGCCAAATACTCCTGACTAATCTGATGATCCTTAAGACTCTAGTGGAAGCTGCCTGCATTTGATGAATTCAGAACAATATAAAATATCCTCCTGTTTCTGGCCTGGGGTCACCATGGAGTGAAATGCAGGGAGGCGGAAGCCAACCCTGAGGGCTGGTTTCCACAGTGGCCAAATGTGATGTGGCAAAGCGTGACTTCCACTTTATCGTCTCTGTGAGAAGTTCAATGCCCTCAGTTAACAAGTTCTGTGCATTCTTTTGTTTGTTTTAATCTAAAATCAATTTAATTAATATACAGTATATTATTAGTTTCATAGGCAGAATTTAGTGATTCAGCAGGTGCATACAACACTCAGTGCTCATTCCATCAAGTGCCCTCCTGAATGCCCATCACCCAGTTACCCCATCTCCCTACCCACCTCCCCTCCAGCAACCCTCAGTTTGTTTCCTATAGTTAAGAGTCTCATGATTTGTCTCTCAGTTCTGTGCATTCTAATGGTTCTGAACACCCTTTTCTAAAGGAAAGTGCTCCCCTGCTACTCCTTAATAACCTTTTTCTGATACGAGGCCTTTTACTAATGCCAGTGGTTTTTCATTGTGAGCTCCTAAGAGGACTAAGCATCAGGACACTCATGCTGTCTGTGAAAAATTATATGTGATTATTCCTCTAGCTGAGAGAGAGTGCCTTGTGTCCCTAGAATGGAAAGCTGAATGTTCCAGATGGACAAGAGCTTGTGGGGTTCCACACCACTCAGGGGACAGTTTGTTCCTTTCCTTTGCATTTTCTTTATTTTCAGTGCCTCCTGATGTCTCTGCATCTACAAAAACTCCTTTAAAGATTTGCCTATTCCAGCTAAGATAGTTCTCTGTGTCTAAAAGTCTCTGATTAGTTTCAGTCCAATAATGGTAGGATTTATTTTCCATAGAACCCAGATTGAGAAAGATTGATCTGACACATTACTAGTGTATTAATAGAATATCAATTCAATGTTGAAAAAGAAAACCAAAACTAGTGACATCACAATTCCGAACTTTAAGCTTTATTACAAAGCTGTAATTATCAAGAAAGTATGATGCTGGCACAAAAACAGACACATAGATCAGTGGAACAGAATAGAGATCCCAGAAACGGACCCTCAACTCTATGGTCAACTAATCTTTGACAACGCAGGAAAGACTTTCCAATGAAAAAAAGACAGTCCCTTCAACAAATGGTATTGGGAAATTTGAACAGCTATATACAGAAGAATGAAACTGGACCATTTCCTTACACTATACACAAAAATAGACCCAAAATGAATGAAAGACCTAAATATGAGACAGGAATCCATTAAAATCTTAGGAGAGAACACAGGCAGCAATCTCTGTGACCTTGGCTGCAGAAACTTCTTGCTAGATATGACCCCGAAAGCAAGGGAAACAAAGGAAAAAATGAACAATTGGGACTTCATCAAGATAAAAAGCTTTTGCACGGCAAGGGAAATAATCAACAAGACCAATAGATAACCGACAGAATGGGAGAAGATATTTGCAAATGACATATCAGATAAACAGCTAGTATCCAAAATCTATAAAGAGCTTATCAAACTCAACACTAAAGAACAAATAATCTGATCAAGGAGTGGCCGGAAGACATAAACAGACATTTCTCAGAAGAAGATATCTAAATGGTCAAGGGACATATGAAAAATTGCTCCACATTGCTTGGCATCAGAGAAATACAAATCAAAACCACAGTGAGATACCACCTCACACCACTCAGAATGGCTAAAATTAACAAGTCAGAAAACAACAGATGTTGGCGAAGATGCAGAAAAAGGGGAACCCTCCTACACTGTTGCTGGGAATGCAAGCTGGTGCAGCCACTCTGGAAAAAAAAACAGTATGAGGTTCTTCAAAAAGTTGAAAATAGAACTACCCCATGACCAAGCAATTGCACTACTGGGTATTTGCCCCAAAGACACAAATGTGTTCTGAAGGGGCACCTGCACCCCAATGTTTATAGCAGCAATGTCCACAATAGCCAAACTATGGAAAGAGCCCAGATGTCCATCAACAGATGAATGGATAAAGAAGATGTGGTATATTCATATACAGTGGAATATTATGCAGCCATCAAAAATTAAAACCTTGCCATTTGCAATGACTTGGATGGAACTGGAGGGTATTATGCTAAGTGAAATACATCAGTCAGAGAAAGACAGTTGTCATATAATCTCACTGATATGTGGAATTTAAGAAACAAAACACAGGATCATAAAGGGAAGAGAGGAAAAATAAAAACAAGACCAAACCGGAGAAGGAGACAAACCATAAGAGATTCCCCCGCCTTTTTTTTAAAGATTTTGTTCATTTATTTGTCAGAGAGAGAGAGAGAGTACAAGCAGGGGGAGCAGCAAGCAGAGAGAAGCAGACTTCCCACTAAGTAAGGAGCCCAGTGTGGGACACAATCCCAGCATGATCTGATGCCATGGTGATGACCTGAGCCTAAGGTATATGCCTAACTGACTGAGCCACCCAGGCGTTCCCCATAAGAGACGCTTAATCATAGGAAATAAACTCAAGGTTGCTGGAGGGGAGAGGGGTGGAGGAATGGGGTAACTGGGTGATGGGCATTAAGAGGGCATGTGATGTGATGAGCACTGGGTATTACGTTAAAACTGATGAATCACGGACCTGTATCTCTGAAACCAATAATACCTTGTATGTTAATTAATTTAATTTAAATTTTAAAAAGTGTTAAAAAAAGAATATCAATTCAACAGAACTTACTCAAGCATCCTACAAAACATAGGACTTTTTTGAATGCAGACTTCTCAATCTGTATGATTTCCAAGCTTAGGTCATGACCTCCTTATGAAGGAGCTCAACCAGAATTAATAAAAACTCAGAATTATAGTTTAATGTTGTAGAAAGAACATTTTTAAAAAATTGCATCTAAGAAATAGAAGTAATACAGCCTAAGGTATTTCTAAGTCAAGATTCACCTAAATCTGCTTTTATATGTAGAGACTGTGGGTGCGAAGTAAGATCACTCGTTTATACTTAAAAAGATAATACTGCAAATTTTAAAAACATAGGCAATTCTTCAAGTTGTTGATCTCGAATATGATATAGATTTGACAAAAATCAAAAATTCATAGAAATGTAAATCACAACTCCACCAGGCTGAACTGCTTGAAAATATTCAGTAGATGACAGTAATAGCTGCTATTTATTATGTGCCCATACTTTACCAGCCATAATCCTAAGAGGCAATAATTACTATGCTGACTTTCAGTTAAGTTATAGTGTTTGAAGAGGTTAAACAACTGGCCCAACACCACATAGCTACTCGTAACAGAACCTGGGCTCAACCTGAGAAAGGCTTAGTTGCAGACCCTTTTTTCCCCTAGTGCCCAGTTAATACTGCTAAGAGAGAATTATGGGTTGATCTATTCCAATTTCAAACTTGAGTGAGGAAGCTATCTCTTTTACAAAAAACTCTCAGGGATTCACAGTGTTGACAAAAAGTATTTGTATTATAAGAATCTTAAGTAGGTACAAAATGTTCCTTTTATGCCCATATTTGTTATATAAGCATAAAGGCAAACTACATTATAAATACTAAGCAAATTAAAAAGCCAATAAAATTTTAATTAGTAGCAATAACATCATAGAAGATGCTTGTTTTGCTGAAACTAAATTGCCCAGATTAGTTTTAAAAATACCAAAAAATGTCTATTAGTAAGTACTGTAGGTAATCAGTTTGCAGTAATGGGGTGTTCATATAAATATAATGTTCAGAATGTTATTAATAATTTCAAGGCAGTGAGAAATGTTCAAATGCCAATTTTAATGGAGTCATTTAAAACTAAATTATCTTATTTAGTTGAAGATAAGGTTAGCATTCTGCGTTTTTGGAAATCTACATTAAAAAGTACCTAATTGAATTATCACTGGAATGTGAAACTAAAATTTTTTCATTGTGTTAATTGCTATACAAACCTATCCCCCAGAAAGCAGATTTCACTGGTGTTCAGCAAGTCTAAACTATCACTATGATATATGATGGTTCAATTCTCCATTCTACTTTTCTCTTTCAAATTTTTGGGGACTAGTGAAAGATAGTGTTAACGCTCATAACATGTAAGCCTTCAGTTTTCAGTGGCTGACCCCAGTAAAATTCACTACTCGCTCATGTCAAAGTCTGATCAGACAGCCTGCCACATTTCACGATTCCTTCCATTTTGTGACTCCATCTACCTTATATCCTTAGTAGCCTTTACGTTCATCTAACAGATGGGGGGAAGAGAGCAAAGAGTGTATGTGCTGGAGGGAAGGTGGGGTGAGTTCTTATATGAGCTTGACCTGGAAATGGCACACATAACTTCTACCCACATTCTAGTGGCCAGAATAGTCACCTGGCCACATAACAAATCAAGAGAGGCTAGTAAGTGTAATCTAGCTGTGCATTAAAAAAGGAAAAGGAAACAAAATATATAGAGCAGAATTGTCCTCATTATGAAAAAAAAAAGGTTTTGTTTTTTTTTTTTTAGTGAACCAGAAGTTCTTGCATGAACCACATCATAAATATGAATACCAAAATGGGCCCTATAATGATGTAGCAGTGACTAGGTTTCAAGGGCCATCCTTATGGCCTGTAAGAGAGGGAGAAAGAGTTGTTCTGTGTATCTCAAGCCATTATTTTATAAAAGCAAGTCATTTTTAATATTAAAAAATAGAAAAGACATGATCTCAGGGAAAAAAAAATCTTGGAAGTTAAATCCTTGGAAGTTAAATCCTTGGAAGTTAAATCCCTATACTTATACTAATATTTTAGATGATCCTTGAAATGAAAACATTAAATGTAAAAGTTGTCTTTGAAAACTCAAAGACCTCTGAGAAGACATAGACAATCCTGAAGGTCAGTAAGTCCTAATTTTAGGATCATCCCCTAAAGGAAATCTCCATCCTAAGTGGGCTGAAGTGCTCCCCCAGGCCTGTTCATTCACCATAATTATTCCTGGCGTTGGGGTTTTGTTTATGCAGCTTACTGCCTAAAATTCTCTACTCCCTTTCTTTTCAGAAATTGATCATACTTCTACTGACCACATGGCTAATGGCCTCACACCTCAGTAAAGTTCTCAGGCTTCTTGTTTGCCACGATCTCTGATTTTTTAGACCTCTTATCTTAAATAGAAGCAAAAATTTATTCATACCATTTTTTAGTTTATAGATATATGACTTGTCTTATCAAATGATTTCCCAACCAGAATCTAGAGGAATTTTTCACTCCACAAAGAAATGAGGAAAATATAGAACACTTTTTTTTAAAGGTTTAATTAATTTAACTTCCAAGATTTCTCTCCCTGCTTTCTCTCTCTTAATGAAGAACCTGAACTCACAGTGGTGAATTAACAACCCTAAGTTTACCTTGTAAATTCACAATAAAGTATATTAGTCAGGATATTGTGCACAACAAGTAACAGGAAACTCAAATGAAATGTCTTAAACAATAAAGATACATACAAAGAAGTCTTGGAAGAAAGGCTCCTATGTAGGGTTGGATTGATTTATTGGCTCAACGATGTCATAGAGGATCCAGATTCTTTCTGTATTTTCTGCTTAGCCATTCTCATTTGAGTAGCTTTGGTTACAAGGTGGCAGTCATGAGACATGACTTGACTTATGACATGAGTCATAAGCAGACATAACAGTGTTTGACAATATAGGGAAGAGAGGGTCTCTCTGAGTTTATCTTTTGTAAAGGGGAGCAGCCTTTCTCGGAGGCTATCAACAGATTTCTCCTTCAACTCATTGCCTAAAAACGTATCACAGGCTGAGACCCAAACCAAATTCTGCACCAGATGGAATGGAGGACTCATGATTGGTTAACCCACTGAGCTGGGTTAAGGGTTACCTTCCCCCAGGAGTAGAAAACAGAACAAAAGTGTGTTCGGTAAATGCGGAAGAAGGGGGAGGGGAGAGTGGTTGTCAGCAAACAATCATTATGGTCCACTATTGCAGTCTGCTTTTAGGGGTCTTCCTACTGAACAAAATACTGGATGAATAAATAGAAGTAGAAATATGCATGTAGGAGAAAGATATTAAGGATATAAATTCAGACATTGAAAGAGAAATTGATTCCTCATTCCTTTCTTTAGAACCATCAAATACTTTTATAATTTATGATAATGTGCACTTGTATGTGCAATATAAAAATTCCTCCTTCATTCTTCCTTATGGTGTTTTAAAGATAAATGAGCTCTATAAAGTCAAACTCCATAAATATAAGTTTTTATCACAATATTGATTATTTCAACTCTATTTCTAAAGAGCTGTAGAAATTTTATAAAATGAAAAATAAGACTTTAGGAGCTGCATAGAAAAGCCAAACAATTCCACAGATTTTTAAAGCAGCATTTTCCCCCAAATATGTCAGAGCATATTTTTAAATATGTTTAAAAATATTCAGGTTCACTAGTAATCAAAGAAATGCAAATTAGCATGAAAAACATCGTCACTCATCAAAGTGACATTTTTTTCCCTTTAGGCTTAGTATTAAAAGTTGGTGTGTATATATAAGGAAATAGGGCTTCTCATATACTGATGGTGGGTTTGTAAGTTGCTGCATTTTTTTCTGATTGCTATTTTAGCAATATGTGACAAAGGATTGTTTACTTTCTGCCTTCGCTAAACTTTAAGGTCATTGAGTGCAGAAACTATATATTTGCTCTACTGAGTATTCCTTTTGTTAGACTACTACCTAATAATTCAGTAAATATGTATCTAATATTGATTGATGGTCAGTAAGCATCTTTTGCACTAAGAAACAGATGTTTTTAAAAAGTAAGCATAGCTTTTAACCTGGCATTGAAGTCTCTAGGAATATATATTAAAGAAATAACAATTACATACCAAGAATTATCTATAAGCATGTTTATTTTATTGTAGCTGATGGCATTAACAAGAAAAAAATGTCAGTGGAGAAATGATGTTTAACACTAAGGGATTAGATTCTAAATGTTAGCACATTCAGATGACAACAGCTAATTAAAAAATTGCTGAGGGCACCTGGGTGGCTCAGTAGGTTAAGCATCTGCCTTCTGCTTAGGTCATGATCCCAGGGTCCTGGGATCAGCTCCATGGCGAGCTCCCTGCTGGGTGGGGAGTCTGCTTCTCTCTCTCTCACTCTGCCCCTCCCCCTGATCATACTCTCTTGCTTGCTCTCTGTCAAATAAAGAAATAAAATCTTTATAAAAATTGCTGAAGATTATTTAAGAATATTGAATACATACATAAATATATATTATCAAACCAAACAAAATTTCAAAATATCATAATCTCTTGTTAAAAATGCAGATAACATGCAAATATTTAAAAAAATGTTTGAAATACGTACAAGAAAATATGAACAGTGATTGTTTCATTATGATGGGAATACAGCTGATTCTTTTTAATGTTTTTTAGAGTTCACATGTATTGCTTTTGTAATAAGGAAGAGAAGAATAAAGGTTCTTTTGTTCAAGTGAGTAACTTGACAAAATGATCTCCCTTTGATTATTCCCAATCAAATGTCATTATTTTATTTTAGTAATGGTGGTGTGATAAATATATACACTTTATCAACCATACTAAGCATAAAGAACCATTTACTGGTATTTTTGTGACAGACTGTGGGATGTTTTCCCACTGTAATTCCTCCAGCAAAGATACGTGTTTTTAAATGATATTTTATTGGAGTGCCTGGGTGGCTCAGTGGGTTAAAGCCTCTTCCTTCGGCTCAGGTCATGATCTCAGGGTCCTGGGATTGAGCCCCGCATCGGCCTCTCTGCTCGGCAGGGAGCCTGCTTCCCTCTCTCTCTCTGCCTGCCTCTCTGCCTACTTGTGATCTCTTTCTCTCTGTCAAATAAATAAAATTTTGAAAATAAAATAAAATATCATTTATTTTTTTTAAAGATTTTATTTATTTATTTGATACACAGAGAGAGAGATCACAAGTAGGCAGAGAGGCAGGCAGAAAGTGGGAGGGAAGCAGGCTCCCCGCTTAGCAGAGAGCCCGATGTGGGGCTCTATCCCAGGACCCAGAGATCACGACCTGAGCCGAAGGCAGAGGCTTTAACCCACTGAGCCACCCAGGTGCCCCTTTAAATGATATTTTAAATATTACCAAAAAGAATAACACATTTCTGTGTAAATTGTGGATTCACATCCTTTAGTTCTGATCCTGAGAATTTAATGTCTTGTATTTGAAGTTAAGTTTCAACCTCATATATTTCATATGCAAGAACAGCAACTTAATGCTTTAAAAAGCTGCTCGCCTGCTTCTCTCTCTTTGCCAGTACCATTTAAAGAGCAGTACAAGCATACTTATCAATAGGATGGATGAGTCATGTCAATAATGATGAGCAACAGCAATACTTTTTTCAAAGATGTGCAGCGTGTTTTCTTTTAAAATGCTAAGCAAAATGGTAGCTTTATGCAACTGAATGTTATTAGTAGCTGTTGAAGCAATGGGCTCTTTTCTTGGTTTCCATCAGTCCATATCATTGTTAGTGAGAAATCAAGTGATTCAGAGAGCATAAAATGTGGCATTTTTAACATGGCACATTTGAAGCCCATAGTATTGGGGCATAAACTCATCGTCCCTAAGACAACATTCAAATTCCCTAGTAAGTTTTATACAGTCCACCATGTTTATTAGCAAATTCCAGGTTCTCCATGGTGGATATTTAAATTTTTTATGCTTCTACCACCTGCCCCTTCACACATGACCTCAACACTTGCATCGTTGAGAAAAATAGAAAGCACAAGACAGAAAATGACGCTACTTGGCACCACTTAACCTACAAGCTTGCCTACCCTAGCACTTGCCAATCCACTCTCATTTTCATGGTTAATTCCTCTACCTGTGCTCTGGATCTCATCTTCCTTGGTCTTCCTATATATCACACTCTA
The DNA here is from genome assembly GCA_028646535.1 of Procyon lotor. NCBI lineage: Eukaryota > Metazoa > Chordata > Mammalia > Carnivora > Procyonidae > Procyon > Procyon lotor. The sequence goes on from CM053615.1 coordinate 10,083,928, forward strand.
TCAGTTAGACCCCTTTCCTCTGTCTTCAGCTTCTGACTTCAACCATGGGCATTTCAGTATCCTCTTGAATGGTGTATGAAGAGCATTAATAAAATGGCACTTCCCATCTGCTGAGCATTTATTCTGTACTGGGCACGGAGCTAGAGGCTGTTAAATCTATTAACTTACTTCTTTCAACCTCTTTTTAAAGTCAGTGTTGTTTTCCATATTGTGCAGATGAGGAACTGAAGCTCAGGAAGGTGAGATACCAGCTAAGATGATGCAGCAAGTGAGTGGCAGAGAGTGGGGATTCAAACCAAATTCTGTCTGATTGCAAGATGATACCTTAACCATTTTATTAATCTGTGCTTGTTCATATTTTCTATCTCATCATAGACAGTCTTCTTGGAAGACTTGTATTTGCTGTCTCCACCTTTCACTCCTCAACCCACACACAGCTTGACATGTGCCTGACATCACTGACGTTAGCAACATAAGCAACGTTAGTAATTACCTTCTTGTTTCTACGTTAACGTTAGCAATTACCTTCTTGTTTCTAAAGCCAAAGAACCTTCTGAGTCCCCTTCAGAACCTAACTTGTAGTAGTTTTTGATTCTTTTGACAGCTCTCTCCTTGTAACATTCTTCTTCCATGGACTTTCATAAAACACCCACTTGACTTGTTTTTCTCCCATTTAATCAGTCTTTGGGGTTGTGAGTTCTTTTCGTCTCTCTCCCTTATGTGTTGAAATCCTTCAGATCTGTCTTCTTTCTCTTAAAAATATAAATACTTTACACATACCATCCTGGGGATTTCATCCAGTCCTGTGGCTTTGCCTCTCAGTACTTATAAGTCCTGCATTTCTATCTGGAGCCCAGGGTTGTATCCTGACCTTCAGACCAAATATCTCCAGTCTGTTTGCATCTGACTTGACGTGTCCCACAGGCCCAGAAGTGGAGGGGTGATGTGTTGAGAGCTTCCTATCTAAACTCAGACCCCCGGGTTTGAATCCTGGCACCACCACCTAGAACCATGTACTGCTGGGCTTTCATCTCTCTGGGCCTCCGTGTCCTTATCTGTTCTTTACTGACCACACCCACAAACACAAACATAATTTTTTCTCTTTTGAAGAGAAATTATACAAATATAGAAAATGTATGGAAATAAAGACACTGTTATACTGTTGCAGGTTTTCATAATTATTATGCAGGCCACCTGCCACTTCATCAAATGAGAAAATGAGGTTATGGTCTTTATTTTAATATTCCAAGATCCTATCTGTTATGGAGCAAAAACGAGAAAGGAGAGAAAGAGAGAAATAAGAGAGGAAGTGGGGAGGAAGAATGATTGAAATTAAAAATAAAAGCAATGAAGTTGTGAATTTTCACAAAATCTTATGCATATTACCATTCATTAGTGGTATCACTCAAAGTAATTATAAATTATTTGCTAACAGGGACTGGTTGCATTCAGACAGATCAGTACTCAGGAAACAATACTTGAGTAGTGTTTCTCACGTCTGGTGATCATCAGAATCACTGCAAAAAATTTAAAATATATGTGTGTGGGCTTCTCGCCGGACTTACTGTATCAGAATCTTTGGGGATGGAAGCCAGGAATATATATGTGTGTGTGTGTGTGTGTGTGTGTGTGTGTGTGTGTGTGTGTGTGTAATTTTTTTTAAAGATTTTATTTATTTATTTGACAGAGAGAGACCACAAGTAGGCAGAAAGGCAGGCAGAGAGAGAGGGGGAAGCAGGCTCCCCGCTGAGCAGAGAGCCCGATGCGGGGCTTGATCCCAGGACCCTGGGATCACGACCTGAGCCGAAGGCAGAGGCTTTAACCCACTGAGCCACCCAGTGCACCCAGGTGCCCCTAATTATTTTTTATTACGTTAGTCACCACACAGTACATCATTAGTTTTTGATGCAGTGTTCCAAGATTCATTGTCTGCGTACAATACCCAGTGCTCCATGCAATCTGTGCCCTCCTTAATACCCATCACCGGGCTAACTCATCCCCCCACCTTCTCCCCTCTGAAACCCTCAGTTTGTTTCTCAGAGTCCATAGTCTCTCATGGTTCGTCTCCCCCTCTGATCTTTTCTGAGAGTATTTTTCCGATCAGTTCAAGGAGAGCGTAAAAAGTCAATCCTAGGAAATTTCCCAGGGAAAAAATTCTCTGTGACCGTAAGGATTCAGACTGGCCCTCGACATGGTTCAAAATCATTAGGAAATCTGTCCCATTCTAAATTTCCATTTCTTTATGTTTGACTTTGCCTGATCTTTTTGGAACAGCATGACACTTGTTATATTTAATGGGCTGCTTAACTTGGAGTGGAATAAAATTATATCCTTTAAAAAAATAAGCATTTGAACCAGGCTGAACCAAAATCAGTTGTTAAATTTAAGTTCATCGATGGGAAAAGAAATCTCTTCTAAAATGAAAAATAGAGAAAAGTTATGAAAGTACATCTTTCCCGGGAGAACCTACAATAGTCTGTAGACTCAGTTGTTCTTTCCTTTCAGGCTAGGGCTTGGAAATTTGGACATTCTCTCAGGTAATTTGCCTCCACTGTCATTGTGGGGGTTGAAAGAAATGATGTATGAGACTGTGCCTTGTATGCTCTCCTGTTCCACGCCAAAATAAATTGTTAGCACTCTCAACTGTTCATGACCTATGAAGTCATTTCCTCCAAAAGAGGCTAGATGGTTTTCCCCGTTCAGTTTTTTTGTGGATTTTTTTTTTTTTAGATTTTATTTATTTGTTTGACAGAGAGAGACAAAGCAAGAGAGGGAACACAAGCAGGGGGAATGGGAGAGGAAGAAGCCGGCTTCCTGATGAGCAGGGAGCCCCATGCGGGGCTCAGTTCTAGGGCCCTGGGATCATGACCTGAGCTGAAGGTAAATGCTTAACGACTGAGCCCCAGGCGCCCCCTCCCCATTCAATTTTTATGTATCTGATTCTGGCTTGTCTGTTCTTTTTCTTATCTCTTTGGGACTATAAACCATATATTAGAGAAGACTTTGAATCCTAGCTCAATTCCGTCAACTATTTTACTTGGTGGTTTCAACTGACTTCCAGATTTTCCCATTTAGTGGTTTACTGGATTTTTGTCATTAGTTATCCACATCCCCACAGAAAAGGGACTTAGGATAAATGGAAAATAATTTCATTATCAGGAGATGAATGTAATTGGCATAAAAATGAACAGGTACAATAAATGAGGTTTATGGCTACTTCTGTCCCTGCCTATTAGAGTCACTAATCGGTCCTTGTTAGCATCAGGCTCATTCAGTACATGTTCCCTCATTCTAAGCCGTTCCTCCTCCATTTCTGCCATATCATCCTCCTCATTTTTGGGGTCATATACTTTCTCCAACTCTTTAGTAAATAGGGCTTCCAGTTCTTGTTCACCTGGGAAGCCATCATTATTGACATCATGTAATTTGAAAAATGTCTTGGGGTCAAAGTCATTAGGATCCAATGCATCAGTCTCTTCCCATACCTCTTTTAGTTGATCTTTGCTTCCTGGATGATTAATTTTGGGATGATTTTCATGCTTTTTCCTCATTTCTTCAAATTTAGATTCTTCTTCTTTTCTCTTTTCTTCATTCAGTGTTTTTAAATGTTCTCTCCTTTCATGTTCCTTCATCATTTCATATTTTTTAAATTCTTCATGTCGCATCTTACATAGTGTTCCAGATCACTTGTGGCCGCTTCGATGAGCATATCTAAATCTGTAGGTTCGAACTTGTCAGGATTCAGGTGGTTTAGGTGATCAGATTGTTTTAGAAGAGCATGATTTTTGTCATTAGTTATTCATATCTCCACAGAAAAGGGACTTAAGATTTAAGTGGAAAATAATTTCATTATCAGGAGATGAATGTAATTGGCATAAAAATGAATAGCACAATACGTGAGGTTTATGGCTACTTCTGTCCCTGCCTATGAGCGCCGTATTATTTTTGATGTATTTACAAGGCTATCTCCAGAACTAAGTGAATGGCAAATGGCCAATGTGCTCATTCACCATTTTATGCTCTCTTAAGTATGGGCTTCAGATACTGAAGTGGTGGAAAGGGGTAGGGTGGAAGTGTGTTAGACAGCTTTCTTACCCTTCTTCTGAAAAATCGGCTTTACATTGGCAATCTCTTTTCTAACTGTAGTAGTAATAATGATAATAATTTAAAAACAATTACTGTCATTTTTGAGTTCTTGCCATGAGCCGGGTATTTTATATCCATTATCTTCACAACAATGGAAGATAGAAATACATATATTATACACACAGTGTTGCTATGATTAGAGTGGATTGGTTCTTTGCATTAGGATTTTGACAACTCTCTGTAGGAGTTCTTTACCAGTTTTCAAGCCAGCTCTAAACCCTCATAGGATTCCTGTGAGACAGGCTGGCAGCCAGCATCTTAATTTAAGCAGGGTTTGAGCCTGATTCAGTTTTTTGCCTAGCACCTAACTTATTTTTAGAATGCAATGCGTAGTAATGAAAACAAAACAGTGAACAATAATACAATCAGAGCAACATAAATTCACTCCTCAGATTGGGAGAGGTCTCACTGGAGTTTCTTTTAGGGTGTCTGAAGTACCTCCTTGCAGTACTAGCAATGAGAGATGAAATAAAATTACACCGATTTTAGCTTTCTTCTGATTAAAAAATTATTCAAGCTTTTAAAAGAATGGGCCAGCAGCCTCCCTCCGTGAGTAAGCCCGAGAATAAGCCAGGCAAGTCTGGACTCTTCACTGATTGTTTCATTCCTGGCATTTTGGCATCTTGGCCATGGCATAATGAGCTTGTTTTCCTCGCTTTCCCTCCAGACCCTTGGGTATTCTCGAGCTGTGTTCACAGTCCTCAGGCAGCGTTAATCACCACCTCCTTGCTTCTAGACCAAGTTAGGACTCATTGGCACATAGGATGAAGTTAGGGAATCACAGAAGAAAAATTCCCGATGGGGACCCATTCAGGGCTCATGCATCTGCTGTGGTCTATTTTTCACATCCCATATTCTGGCCTTCAGCCTTACAGCTCCAAATATTGCTGGAGTCCCAGAACTTTCCAGATATAGGGAGACAGATTAATGCTCACTTAGCTCAACAGACTCCATGGAAAACCGAAAATGCTGGAGTTAAATAGTGGCAATGAGAAATGTAACTGCCAAAAAGAATCTCTGCTAGTGAAGTCTATATGAGAAGCACAATGTGCATTGGAGCATTATTTGGTAAGCATGAGAACAGGGCAGGACAACTAGCGGAACAAGCCGACTATTCTAGATAGATCAACCTGGGACCAGGACATCGGCTACCAAGATGAGAAAAGGCAAATTCCTGAGCCAGGGTGTTCACCCACTTCCCTGCCCACAGCAATTCCTTGCCTTGAAGATGACATTGGATGACACTAGAAATATTTCCCCTGGTCTCTGACACTAGAAACATTTCCCCTCCCTACAGCTCCCCCAGTCCACTTCACTGAACAAGCACTAAGAGAAAGATAGTTAAACACCAGCCCCAATACCACAATGATGCAGAATTGCCCTAATTTTAATCCTATGTTCATATTAGGAACTGATCATTTTTCTGAAATAAGATGCCAAGTAACTTTCTTTTATTCATCTAGTAAGAGAATAGAGATGGTATGTTAAAGTAAGCCAAATAAATAAACAAATAACACAGAGTGGGTGGGGGGTGCAGATCCCATAGATAGATATCTTTCAGTGCCATTTAATGCTTTACTTATGTAGGTAAGAGCTTTTTTAAAAAGAAGATACTCCCAGGAGGTTTAAATCTACCTAATATTCATAGCTTAGTGCACTTAAATGAGTAATTTTTTGGTGAGGTCTAATGCTTGATTTACAGAAAATGATGATTAAGAA
>CM053615.1:10090292-10110216 GCA_028646535.1 Procyon lotor
TCATGACCTGAGCCAAAGGCAGAGGCTTTAACCCACTGAGCCACCTAGGCGCCCCGATTAGGTATGATTTTATATGACGAAAGGTTCTAAAGAGTTAAAGGAATAACAAAGCAGGCACTCAGTCCAGCCTCAAGTTGAGGAGAGGGTCCTTGAAGGCTTTCCTATGAAAATGGTTCTTGCTTAAATTGGGTTGTGAAGGGTCAGTAGAGTTTACTTAGGCAAAGGACTAAATGTTTCAGGCAGAAGAAGTGCCTGGGTGTTGAAAAGAAACCATAGGCCCCAAATGCAGTCACTTATGTTAAGCCCTACCAAGACTTAATACCTAAGTGCAGTCCCAGCCTCTTCCGTGAGTGGAATTTTAAGCCAGTGAGCCTGGAATTTTCCTGATCAGTACTAGAGAAGTAACCTGCATGATAAGATCCTCTAGGAAGTGACCTTGCCTAAAAAAAATCTTTTCCTTTGCTAGAATTTCCTTGTCCCATCCAGTTTCTGCCTTTAAAAGCCTTCCATTTTGTGCAATTCCTTTGGAGCACCCTTTTGTTTGTTAGGTGGGGTGCTACCCAATTCATGAATTGTTAAATAAAGTCAATTAGATCTTTAAATTTGCTCAGTTGAATTTTTGTACTTTAAATGGATAAACACTTGGAGGCTCCATTCCCCATCCTCACCTCTCATTCCTGTTCATAACCATGGCTCTAGCTGCACCCTCCAAACCAGGGATCAGAACACTATGGTCTGTGAGCGCAATCTAGCCCACCACCTGTTTTTGTAAATAAAGTTTTATTGGCACACAGCCATGTTCATTTGTTCAAGTATCGTCTGTGACTGCTTTTGTGTTACAATAGCAGAATCAAGTAATCGTTTCAAATTTAGAATGCTCTCCAAAACTTTGTCTTCAGTTGAGATAATAGCTATTTAACCTTTCTGTGCTTCAATTTCCTTATGAGTAACAGGACAATAATTAAAAAAGTTGCAGCATATTTTTACAGTGATTTAATAATCAGGTGCTCTGTATTTGGTGGATGCTGTGATTCCTCTTCAGAAGGAGGATTTCTTCTCTCAGGGGTATCTCAGAAGCGATACCTCAGAACATAGCATTTGGCTGGCAGCCTTCTGCCATCTTGGAAGAAGAATCACCTCAGGTCATGACTCTTCTGGGACAGCCTTCAGCTAATGAGTTATTATTCTGGGAGGAATAAAGAAGGTTAAGGACCCTTAACCTCCAGTTCAGACCTGAGGGGCCATCTCAGCGCCAAAGCTTCCCATAGGTGATGGAAATTCAGCCTCTTCCTGTGCCTAAGCCTGTTTTCTTCCATAGGTGTGGATCCCAAGAGCACTCATGAAGCTCCTTCTCTGGACCTGCAAGGACCTGTGAGAGGGTATAAGCGTGTTGCAGGGTGACTCCAAGAACCACGGAAAAAGCAACGACCCATATCAAGTGAGGTAGACCCATATCAAGTGAGGTAGAAATGATGCCATCGCCATGACAGTGTTACACACTGAAGAAAGGGAAGAAGGTACTTGGCACCCGTTCCCCCTTGCCCAGTTTGATGGTAAATGACATGGGCAGCAATCCCAATCTATTTTGATTAGTGCTGTGTCGTTCCGGAGATGTCCAGATCAATCAAGAGGATGCAAATTGATGTCAGGAATAGTACTCCAAGAATGTCTCATGGGGACCCAGCAGTCCAGACACACCCAGAGACTGCCAGGCCATTGATGGTTCTGCTGGACCCAAGTGATTATAGCTCCTGGAGTTACCTCTCCTCCCATCACCCCAGCTCCAACCAGAAGAGCATCCCTGTACCTGACCTGCTGGTCCAGATTTGTGGCTCTGACTTCTGAGACCCCATTAGTCAGGGCAGCCCTGGATATTTGCACTGATGAGATGGGCCTATCATTTCCAAGGACAAAGTGTAACAAGAGGAAAGAAAGTCTGATAATCAATTTTGGGAGAACTTTTCTCTGATAACAAGTAATTTTTGCTTAGGAAGCAATCTCTGAGCTTCCATTTTTCCGGCCTCAATCTATATTACCTATCGATTTGCAGGTTCCAGCACATCAGCTGTTCACACACATTCTGTTCTATTTTAAAAATCTGCAGTGGTGTATAGTTTGGATACTAGTTGGACATCCCTTATTTATATGAGCATTGTATATGAGCACTGAGAATGCTTCCTTTTAGATTAGCCAAGTGACCTTGGCCCACAAGGAAATTAGTCCCTGGTCAGGTACAAATATGGGAGCATTCTACCACGATACAGGTTGTGATGATACCCTTGCAAGGACCTGCGAGAGGGTGTAACATGTTGCAGGGTGACTCCTAGAACCACGGAAAAAGCAACGACCCATATCAAGTGAGGTAGAAATGATGCCATTGCCATGACAGCGTTACACACTGAAGAAAGGGAAGAAGGTACTTGGCACCTGTTCCCCCTCGCCCGGTTTGATGGTAAATGACATGGGCAGCAATCCCATCCTTTTTTTTTTTAAGTTCTTAATTTTAATTCCGGTAGAGTTAACATATAGTGTTATATTAATTTCAGGTGTTTAATATAGCGATTCAGAAATCCTGTACGTTACTTAGTGCTCATCATGATAAGTGTACTCTTAATCTCTTCTTCCTGTTTCATCCACCCACCTCCCCTCTGGTAACCATCAGTTTGTTCTCTATAAGTAGGTCTGTTTCTTGGTTTGTCTCTCTCCCCCACCCTCTCTCTTTTTTATCCTCTTTGGTCATTTGATTTGTTTCTTAAATTACACATATGAGTGAAATCCTATGATATTTGTTTTTTTCTCAGCCTGACTTATTTTGCTTAGCATTATATCCATTTTTAAGCAATAAAAGTGCTAACAGAATATGTGTGAGTAAGGTATCAGGAAATGTTTCATAAAATCTTTGAAGGAGAGTTGTAGAAATATCATGTAAATGACAGTATAATATGGAGAATACAGGACTGATGGAGCCCCTGTATCATTATTATTATTATTTTTTGAGCACCCGTGTTAAAATGCGTTGACTAATGGTCAAGGTCAAGCTGGCATGAGGTTCAAGAGGTGAGCCGTTGGGCTCTGTCCTAGCCCTGACCCACTCATCTCTCTTAACAGTCCCTTAGATCATTGATTTCTCTGGCACATAACAAATCTGTGAATGGCATAAGACGCTAAGAAGTTACTGACGCATTGAATTAAAATCAACAAGGCAGTCATCATTAAAGATTATGTAAAGCCTTGGATTTAGGTTCAGGAGGTCAACTATTATTAATACTAATAACAGCCCAGAAAAGATTTAAATGTACAGTGAACCTAAATCAAATGATATGGTTGCTAATGGTGCAGATATAAAGTTAGACTGCATTAATAGAAGTATTCTGTTCCGATCAAGGAAGATAAGTTTCAGTGTTTTCAGCATCAGTTGTAGTTTTCAAAAATATTGCAACAGTTCCAGTTGTCTTCTTTTAAATGAGACATTGACCAGGCAGTAAGAGGCAGCAGAGACGACATTTACTGAGGACCTAGTATGCACCAGATAATGTGCTAGGTGTCGTCGAAACTCACAATATCCCTGTGGAGCCCTGAAAAAACAAGTGCACTGACTGAGGCTCAGAGGGGTTAAAATGTTGTTTGCAGGGAAGCTGAGATTTGATATCAGATTGATAGAACTCCAAAGCTGATATCCGCTCTAATACATCAGGCTCTTAGAGGACACGAGCCACTGCAGGGAACAGCGTGTGGGTGGGAAAGAACTGATGTGGGGAAGGGTAGAGAAGTAAATTAACATTTATTCGGCATTTACTATTTGCTAGACATTTAACATGCATTCCTTTGATTAATACAATAACTCAATGAAATAGCTATTATCTCATCCCCATTTTAATATGAGGAAACTGAGGTTCAAAGGACTAAATAACTCACCTAAGAGCTTCCGATGCATAAGCGGTGGAATCAGGATCAGGCTACTCATCTGTTTGATTTGATGACCATAGTTGGCTAGTATTTCCTGAACCTCAGATACTCTTACGTGGTGCCTGTATTGAGTTTTGCCCAATTTGTAACTCTTTGCTGTAATTTACTTAATTAAAAAAAAAGTCTCACTTTTAAAAACTTTAACTAGAGAGCTGTATACAAAACCATAAATGAGAAACCAGCCAACTCTGTGAAAGAGAAACCAGCACCCCTTACCATAAACAAGAAGAAACCATAAACACAAAAACATTATAAACAAAATAATGTTGGATTCTAGCTAGCCACTGTTGCCTCTGCAATCTCCTCTCTCTTTGTTAAAAGAGAAAATTTTTGAGGTTACTATACCTTTTTGTACCACATTGAGGTCTCCTTGACTTACGGATTGAAAAATTCAAATAGAAGTAATTTTCTCACTATAATTAAATATAATTCAAGGCTGTTTAACGCACTGTGAGAGAGCTAAAATCATCTCACGAACCATCATATAAAGACATCTTATGTACCACCAGTGGCTCATATCCAATATTTTTTCATATACTCTTTACTCTTCTTCTTGCTTGCCTTGAGGAATAGTGGAATGATGAATGTGGTAGGGAGAAAAGGCTTAGGACAGTCACCACCATTTTCAAATCCTGGAGGGCTGACATGTGGGAAATAGCACTGATTTCTTTTTGCTCAAGAAAGTCACAGTAGGACAAAGTGTGTGACATTTTGAAATGCAACTTTCAGCTCCATATGATAGACACCATGAATATTAAAACTAGCTGTAGAAACGGCTACCGCTCAAAGAATTGAGTTCTCTGCCCATGAGAATTGATAACTGACCATCTTCCAAGATTAATATGAAAGAAATGATTTTATTGGGGGGATTGGAGTCAACTCCAAGATCCTTTAGAACTTCCAGGGGTTGAGGGGAGAAGCGGCGGCCTTGTATATGGTTTATCATAGTTAACCCATGTGCCTATCTGTTTCCACCATTATCTTATAAGATTCTTAAAGGTGAGAACCATAGCTTCTTAATCTTTTGATTCCCAAAGCCTAGCTGAATGCCTAGAATTTAGTAGGTGCTCAACAAATGTTTGCTGACCAAATGAAAGAGAGGATAGGGGTTGGGGTAAGGGTGGGAAGTGGTAACTTACCCAGCACATTGCACAACAACAAAATCAACCATATTTCTTGATTGGTGGAGGAAATTTAGGTAGTTAAGTTTTGCTGGGTTTCTGATACGTTAATATCATGACATCTTTTCATGAGTTTCATCATATGTTGTTTTTATGAGAAGAGCCGCCCATCCTAATACCCCTCGGTATAGGAAAAAAATATGACCCAGGCATGGCCTCCATTCCTATTTCTAGCACTTTACCTTAAGATTAACAAGTAAAATTTTGAGCCTCGGAAATGATCAAAGCATTGCTTTGATGTCATGTCCCGTTTGAACCAGGAATTCTGGTGTTTTTGGTCAAACTGCAACTTTACCAGATTTTATTACCAATTTCAGGATTGCGTGAGGGATAGATAAAGACTGTGAAGATTAATAATGAGGTTGACATTGTAATGCTGTGTGTTTGAAAAAGTTCCTTGTGGCATCACACACGTTAAATGTCTTTCTTATAAGTCATAGTGGCTGAACTCTGACCCAGATCTATGTGTTCATGTCCTTCTAAGGTAAGAGCAATCTGTAAATAAAAAGTAAAAGAGTAGTTCCACTATATACCTTATTTTAATTTAATTTTTTTTATTTTTTTAAAAGATTTTACTTTTAAGTAATCTCCACACCCAACATGGGGCTTGAACTTAAAACCCTGAGATCAAGAGTCGTGTACTTTTCCAACTGAGTCAGCCAGACGCCCCTCTGCGCATTATTTTTAAAAGGTCCCTTACCCTTGTGATTCTTCGCGTGAGGACAGGGACCACACCATACTTATTTTTATATCCTGCACAACACATAACACATTATCTTCCCTGAGGAAGGCACAAAGTTTGTTGAGGGAACACAGAAAACATGTTATAATTATTTCCTGTACATCATGTATTCTGTTATATGCTTCATCAAGATGTATGCCAGGTATGTTTCTAATGATGTCTGCAGTTATCATTCCACTGAGTTCGATCCATAACTTTGAATGGAGAAACTGGTACTCATTACACCCTAAAATGAACATCTGCTGTTTTTGCTACTCAGCATCCATTCGCCTCCTTCTGGACCCTTCATCTCTGTCTGGATAACCACCCTCTTCCCCCCTCTCGGTTCTTGTGCTTGGTGGAGCATGGGACTCAGGTCATGATACCACATTTTATTTTGGCCTGCTACATGGATTGTTTGAGGAAAAGACACTGGTTCAACTGGGGGCAAATAAGGCGATGGATTTTTGGTTTTGTTTTCCTGGAATTTGGGAAGCACGTTGCTTGTTTTTTCCCTCACCTAAATTTGGGAGAATATGAAGTCGAGAGTTGTTGCCACCATCTTGTAGCCATGAGGAGAGAGAGGCCAGAGACTGGAGGGAGGGAGGAGGAGAGAGAGAGCGACAGAAAGAGAGAGAGAACCAGAGAGAGAGGAGGGCAGTGTAACTGGATGCTATAGACATGGATTAATTTGCATCTAAGCTGTGCCGCGAAGTAGTGTGACCATGGTCACCATGGATTTTTTTTTTTTTTTTTTTGGTTGTGTGAGACACTATATTTTGGCTTAAACTGTTTAAACTAGTCTTCTACCACTCTCAATTCATAGTTCTATATATGCCCCAAACTCACATTACAGTTTCTTCATTTCATGGAATATTATAGTAGTATGTACACTACAGCAATTATTTATTTATTTATTTATTTATTAAGGTTTTATTTATTTATTTGACAGAGAGAGATCACAAGTAGGCAGAGAGGAGGAAGCAGGCTCCCTGCTGAGCAGAGAGCCTGATGCGGGACTCGATCCCAGGACCCTGAGATCATGCCCTGAGCTGAAGGCAGAGGCTTAACCACTGTGCCACCCAGGTGCCCCTACACTACAGCAGTTTTAATGTTCTGGGGGGGAATAAATGAATCTGTATTGGGGCTTTTGTGTATATGATTAACATTAATTAATCTAGTATTTATTGAGCCCTTATTATGTGCATTGCCCAAAGGATTCTGAAACCACAAACCAAACTTATAAAATCAACAACAAAAATGTTTTTTCCCCTTCCCATTAGGGCTAATTTTTTGGGTCACAAATACAATTATTGGTGGCTTTTGCATGTCATTTGGAAGACTATTCCATAAAGGATAAATTCTTTCATTTATGCATAATATTAAAAATCATCTCTTTAGCAATAAGCAGAGAGGAAGAAATTTTTGACATTCACAGTTTCTGAAATAGGTTTAACTTTATATACCCAAAGAATACTATAAGAATTCCTCAGAACTCTTTTTTTTTTTTCATTAAAAATGTCATTTTTTTGTCATTTAAGTTGAGTTTCAGTTAGTCTTTAATTTCCATATGAGACTGAGGGCACTTAATTGTGCAGCTCCTCCAAGGATGGTAGCATTTGGTAGGGTAGGCGTCAAATTTGGCATGGCCTCCAGGAGCCTGGCCTCTCCATGCATTCAGTAGTTCTTAGTACGTCTGATATCATGCTGTTAGCTGCAGCCAGTGTCTTCCCAACTCGATAAGCACTGCCCGCTCGAGCCCCTTGAGCTGTGCCTTGATATCCTTGAGGAAAGCCCACCCTTCTTTGTGGTCTCCAGGATTAGCACCTAATTTCATTTCATCCTCTGGGTCTTACATGTTGATGTGGCATGTTAGATACGTGTAAACTCTTCTAGTTTAAGGCAGAAACATTGACAACTAGTTTCCAAAGTACACGTGAAGTCGTGTCAGTGACTCTCTACCCTACTTTGGTTTTCATCAACCGACAGGCCCAGGATACTCAGGAGGATGATTCAACAAATTTAAAACTGTGTTCCTTAAGCTATTTTTTTTTTTAAGATTTTATTTATTTATTTGAGAGAATAAATTTGAGAGCATGAGAGGAGCGAAGGTCAGAGAGAGGAGCGAAGGTCAGAGAGAGGAGCAGACTCCCCGTGGAGCTGGGGGCCCGATGCGGGACTCAATCCCGGGACTCCAGGATCATGATCTGGGCCGAAGGCAGTTGCTCAACCAACTGAGCCACCCAGGCGCCCCCTTAAGCTATTTTTAAAAAAAAGATTTTCTTTATTTGAGAGAGAGAGAGCATGGGGAGGAGCAGAGGGAGACGGACCAGCAGACCCTGCGCTGAGCATGGAGCCATCACAGGCCTTCATCTCAGGTCCCTGAGATCATCCCTGACCTGAAACTGAGAGTTGGAGCCATCCAGGTGCCTCTTCAGCTATTTTTAGTAATTCATAAAGCCTAATGGAATTTTTTCAACTGGAGATAGATTGCATGGGCTAAATAAAATGTTACATCTTGGGGCACCTAGGTGGGTCAGTCAGTTAAGCATCTGCCTTCGACTCCGGTCATGATCCCAGAACACTGGCATCGAGCCCTGGTGACTGGGCTCCCCACTCAGAGGGTAGTCTGTTTGTCCCTCTTCCTCTGCTCCTCCCCCGGCTGATGCTTGCTCTCTCTCTCTCTCTCTTAAATAAATAAATCAAATCTTAAAATAAATAAATAAATAAATAAATAAATAAAATGTTACATCTGTTTTAGGTTTCAGTTATGTTAACTCAACATGATAATATTGGACAGTTTGTACTGATTAGAAGTTCTGATTGTTTAATTAAAGATTAAAGTATCTTTAATTCATGAAGATGGGGAAATAATTCGTTCAACATGTACTTATATTGTCTATCTCATCTTGGTGGATGAATGTTTTAAAACTTAAGGTTTAAGTTTAAGTAGAAAAAAATGAGTCCTTGGGGCTAAAGAAATATGGAACCAGTGATAGTATGTGACCTCCTACCTTATAGAGGAAGAAGAAACCAAGACCGGAAGAGGTAGAATGACTTTCCCAAGGCATCATTGGCTAGTGGCTGTGCTGGATTGGAACCTAGAGTATCTGGTGCTTATCCCTTGATATTAAATGTTGGATAATAGAATCCATTTTCAGGCAGAAATGTAGACAAAGTAACACTAGGTCAGTTGTATTTGCTTTGAGCTTGCAGCTAGGGTCCTATATGATTTGGAGGATCAGTAGTATGAGTACATAATGGAGATAACTACTTACATGGGACTGAAAGCTTTCTATCCGGGAAAAAAATCTTCCTGCACCCATTCATGAAAGACTTGTGTAAGTTGCATATGAACAGGACAATATCTGTTTCACACAGTGTCATATCAATGGTGCTTAGCCTAGTGCCTTTCCTAATTTAGATTTCCGATAAAGGTGGAATGGACAAACAGAAAACATATATAGGGACTAGTGCAATATTCTCATAAAAATCAGCTAAATGAGGACTGAGCCATTTCTCTGTTGCCAAGAAATGCAGAAGTGAGATACTCAGAGACATAACTATTGTTGCACAGATAAAGTAGTTTGGGGGGGGGGAGGGCAAAAGTACTCCTTCGATGGGAATGCAGACCTGTGTTCCCACTTAAGAACTGGAAAATCGAGATCATTATGATTTGCTATCCATCAAGGCTTCCTACTCAGAATAATATAGTTTTAAAAGGAATGCATTTATCCCATCTCGAATTTTTGGTGTGCTTTTTTTTTTCTTCTCTGAAGCATAACAAGCTTGTCAGAGTTTCCATGGTGAACATGGGGCACCATGGAAACTGATAGATTTAGCTACACAAGAAGAATAAATAAAATAGGCAGGCATTTATTTCACTGCGC
Organism: Procyon lotor; assembly: GCA_028646535.1. Lineage (NCBI taxonomy): Eukaryota > Metazoa > Chordata > Mammalia > Carnivora > Procyonidae > Procyon > Procyon lotor. Next base: position 10,100,051 of record CM053615.1, read on the forward strand.
AATGACAACCTCTCTCCTGGCTGGAAGAGGAAAGTGGCTTTTCATTTAACCTGCCTGTCCTGCACTCTCTGTGCCTCCTGAAAACATGAGCTACTCACTGCATCCTGTTACTGACCTGTGCCCTGCATCATTTTATTGACGGGCGCTGATTGGATTGTTCTCCCTGAGGTCCATTGGTCCTACTTTGGTTTCACTTTGGGGAAGATCTGTGTGTCACTGGCAACTGTTGGAAAACCATGTACAATGTGAAAGTTGTAAATGACAACCCACGATGCACCGACATAGTCACGGCAAAATCGAATGGAAAATTCTTCACAGTCTCCTGTGATGAGACAGTGTGTGAGAACAACTGGAGTCAAGACCCAGGTCCATCCTGTACTAAGTAGATAGACAAGCCAACTCTCCTGAGCCTCAGTTTCTCCATCTCTGAAATGGTTAAAGTATATCCTCTACTTTATAAGATTGTTGTGAGGCTCCGAATGAGATAGTGGAAGAGAAAACCAGCAGTTGTAGAGTTCTGAGACCACCTGGCTTCATCTAAAGTAGGGAGAAATTGTGATCTTGAGAAGTGAAGCTTTTCAACTTTTCTGTGTATTTGAAAATTTTCGTAAGAAAATGTTGGAAAACTAAATAAGCGAAATGAAACTCTTAACTTTTGGTCCTGATGAACGGATCACCATTAGCCCACACCTCTAGAGATTTATCACTGAAATACAGACAAGAGAGCCATCACCTGAAATCCAACATCTATATAAGTCTGTTGAGTGCCTCCTGTGGCCAGGCCCTGTGTTAGTGGGATACAGAGAAAGAAAAACACATGGTCCTTAAGTAGAACACAATCTTCTGGTGGAGACAGATAATAAAGGAACAGTTATAGCACCCCACAAGCTCAGAGAAGGAGCATTTAGTACCTGAGAGAGAGCGAGGAGGTGTAAAGATGTTCTGGAAAGGGCTGGGAACGGGCAATTAAGCTGAAGGATTTAGCCAGGGGAGAGTGGGTAGTAGAATAAGGCAGGCACGGTGTAAGGTGCCAGAAGGGCACTGCAGGCAGAGATCGTGAGCAAAGCAGGTGCAAGTATGAGGGATACTGGAGACAGAAGAGCCCAAAGAAGCAGTGAGGGCTTCAGGAAGCCTCCATACCAAGGAGCATCTCTTTTCTTTGGAAGGAAGTGATCCACGGGGTGAGGCCCTGAAAGTGCCTGCCATTGTTGGATTTCCTTTTGAGAAATCGAGTTGGTAAGGGTTGAAAGGAGCCATTGCTGATGGAATAGTGAGGCTAGGAAATGGCAGGGAGACACACATCGAACACTGGCTTCTTAGGTCCTTTCAGTTCTAATATTGCATGGATGTAAATGTGGGCTCTAGAAGAGCTGAAGAAAAGAAACTGCTATTTCCTCGAGACTTTGGACGCACAGTAAATACCACTGGTACCTGCTTCGCTGGGGCAGAATAACCCTATTAAACGGAAGCTGTCTGGTGATGTGCTTGGTCCATGTTTCAAAGGTGAATAGAAAAGCTCCACACTCTTTCCTTCCTCCAAACTTCCGTGGCCTCGAGAACATTCCCCTGGGGATACCAAGACGGGAGTCAAAACCGCAGAGCTACCAGCGAAGTAAAGGACAAGGACGGGGAACACATGAGAATAGTTGGGAAGCCACGATTTCCTGACACCTGGCTGGCTGCGGCTACCGGATCCCAAGCGAGGTGCCTACAACTTGGCTGGAAATTGAAGCAGGAGCAAGTACTGCTTGGAAGCGCTAAGCCCCCGAGGAGTGCTAATGCTATGTTCCCCGGAAGCCCAGGACCATTGCTTCTGTTTAAGATGAACTTTATGGAAAGCTACACAATAATCACTCATCGCATAAGCCGCACACAACAATGTGAACAAACGTCCAAACAAAATCCCCTAGCAATTCCATTTCCTCAACAGAATGATATCCAGTGTCTGGATCCACTTTGAAATTCTAGGCTCTATGCCTATAGGTTCTTCATGATTTTAACCATAACATAAATGACATCTTTAAAGACTTACCATTTTATTATATGCAATTCCCATGTGGCTACATAGTTCCCCCATTTTTAACAACTGCGTGATACTCTACTGAGCAACTGGATCCTAATGGATTAAACTAGTCTCTGTTCTTGGTCACTCAGGTTGCTTGCGTTAAAAAAATGTGTAGCTGCATCTGTTTTAGGGAACCCAGTATCTCTTTTGGAAACATTTAATTGACTCCTTTTTAAAACTAAGATACAGATATTTTCTTTACTTTTCTTTCTGAGGTTCGTGGGTAGATAAGCCTGGGTCAAGAGGATGTTTTCACGGTTCTGGCCGAGGGGACTACAAGGAGGGAGCGAAGTCTGCAGAATCAGGAGGAGATGACGGGGAGAAAGGGCTAACGAGGCAACCTCCAGAGGCAAGTGCAATCCTCTCAGCTTCAGGGGCTCCTAATTCTGAGTCCTTGGTAGGGTGATCAGCCACCTCACGGTGCCTGGGAGTGCAGAGTTTCCTTGAGGTGAAGGACCTGGGAAGGTAATGAATCATTGATGTAAACTAGCCCTGTGTCATAACGGTGACAATGCAGAGAAAGTCGGGTTATGCAGTGAAATGAGGAACCCTTATCCTGTAGGTAGGAGTCAGAAACATATTTATCTCAGGTTATTGCTCTTCTCCCCCCCTCCAAAAACCATTCATATATTTATTCAATAAATATGTATGAAACACCAGGCTCGGTTCTAGGCATAGGAGCCTGGTCTGTGGCGCTTCCATTACTGTCTGTGTGTGTATTGGGAGGAGAGGGAAGAAATAAATGAAAACACATGACATAAATGGAGATGGACATATAAGTCCAATGGCAGAAATAAGATGGATTGATGGAGTAGAAATGTAGGGGGTTGGGGGGCTGCTACCAGTTTGGTGGTGGGGGCAGGGTACCCCGAGGGGCTACACTGGAGGCAAACCAGTGACGAGAAGAGCCCGTCCTGTGAAGACCCACACCGGGCATTAGGGGACTTGGAATGCCGTGCGAGGAAGGAATGCCCATCTGGAAGCAGTCTTAGCCACCACCCCGTCTAAGTCCCATTTCCCCACAGGAAGATAAAGACTCCGAGGCCCCCTGCCTTGCCTCTGGATTCCTAACCCCGCGCTCCTTCCAGCACTCCGTGCCACACTGCCATTCCGAGCCACCCGGCCGGGGAGCTGAATTTTCTCCGCTGGCGCAAGTGGAATCGAATCAAAGAGATTCTTTGATTTTAGGTGTGAGAACGACGGGAAATGGAATTGTTTGTGGATGGACCCAAGGGCCAAAACGCGGGCCTCGACCTGGAAGAGCGGGACTGTGCGCTACAGAGCAGCCCCTGCTGGTGGGGGCCCCCAGCAATTCCGTTAAGAGATGCTTTCAGAACACCAGGTTAGGGCAGATTCTGCAACCTGCAGAAACTGAAAATGAAACTAGGCGGTTTCCTTTTTCCGAACTTGTTCAGACCTTGAGGGTGCTACAGGTTGAGGAAGTACAAGGTTTGGTCACAAAACAGTCCAAAGTTTACAGGGCAAGAGAAAGCAGGCAGACGCAACTCTAGGTATGCCAGTCAAGAAAGGTGGAGGAGGCCGAGGGACAGGGAGCTATGGCAAATTTAGTGACCAGCCAAGGTACAGGACCCATCGCTCCTCCTGCCCCTTCCTTTATCTCCCTCTCTTCTCTCCCCTGGGTCGGTAACTCAGCCACCCGAGGTCCAAAGTACTGCGTCGTGAGCGGCGATTTTGGAAACTCAAAGAGTTAACCTATCAAAAGCTAACACAGGGGAGGAGAGAAAGACCACACCCCAAGGGAGTGCGGAGCCAAGTCACAAGAGAAAAATCCTATTGGCATCGAAGAGGCAGGAAGCCCGCCCCTGGGCGCGGCCTGCAGGGGGCAGGCTGTCGCTCGGTAAAGCGGGGGGCAGTACGAGGCCTGAGCAGGTACGCCCGGCAGCCGCCCGCAAGTCGCAGGGACCCCTCGTCTCACCTCCGCCCCGAGCGCACTCCCGGGTTCGCGAACGCCGCGCCTCGCCGCTGACATGTGTGCCGCCCCGATGCCGTCCCTGGCGCACATCTTCCGAGGGACATTCATCCACTCCACCTGGACTAGCCCCATGGAGGTGTTGCGGGATCACCTCCTCGGAGTGAGCGACAGCGGCAAAGTAAGCGGGCGCGGGGTCTGGCGCGGGGTCCGGCGCACCCCGACGGGCGCGCGGACAGGTGGAAGGAATCGCTCGCGGCGCGCGGCGGCGCGGGGTTCGCTCTGCGCGGAGCGAGAGCAGCTGCTCCGGAGTTGAACTTGATCGTTCGACTCTTGGGGAACGCCGGGAGAGCCCTGGCGCTAGGTTCGTGGGCCGGTCTGGGAGTAACACGTTCCCAGAAGCTGGTAGAGTACGCACTCCCACGATTGGTTCGACAGCCGTCCAGGCTGCAGTGGAAGGGGGAGCGAGGCTCTGCCCTCGCAAATCTTAAGGAATCATTAAGAAACCTGAACTTTGCTTCCTTCATCTTTGTCTCTCTGGCGCCCGGCACAGGCGAGGCGCTCCGTAAATTTGATTGAATTTATTGTGGAAGAAATAACAGAGGAGAGGGACCCTTGGTCAGTTGGTTAGCCCTTTCAGGACACAGAATAAGCAAAGAACTGATTTCATTCAGTTGCTCGCTCTACAGACAATATACCAACGATTCCAACTAGGTAAGTTATAATACTAGAAAGGGTAGTCTGAGAGAAATGATTCATGTCCCCCGTGACTCCCCATAGCCATTTGCACATTTGCATCAAAGCAAGCAGTTCCATTTTAAGGCTCAAAATGTCTTCTATGAGTGCATCTTCTGTATTTCTATACTTCTTTTTCCAAAATCGGGATTTCCACAAACGACCCAGGTGACTTGATGTCTGATATTTTCTGTTCATACACACGGTGCTGGAGGTGGTAACTGCATCAGCAGTGGCTTGGATGGTTTGATAAGTGGATGCTACTCCATTTTTAGCAGAAAAAAAAAATAAAGACGAGGTTGGGATATTTTTGAGCTTTTTCCCAACTACCAGTCTGGTTAGCAAAAGTACACCTATTTGTGACTTGTCAGCTTGAAGATACTATTCCTGACTAAAGATGCTTCCCCGTCAGTGACAGTTTTGAATCGTGACTCTTACATTTGGGGATAACTGAACCCTGTTTTCTTGTGCTCAAAAAATATTCTCTCTGTGCATATTTAGGGAGCCTGCTGCTGTGTTTCCAAGGTGATGGAATTCTCAGAGCTCCCCCAAATGGGGAGACTCCAGTAAACCCCGAGACTGTTTAATTCTTGCCTTGTGTACTTGACCGTCAAGTTTGGGGGGAACCTCAGGCTTGGGGCAAGTCCCAAGAAGCAAAGGAACAGAGACCTCTAAACTGGGGAGCAGAGAGAGAAGATAGCCTAATCACGGGGAGCTGCTCAACTCTTGGGTTTCTTTTTTGAAAATGAATTTCCCATATCCAGAACTTTAATTGGTAAGAGAGCAGGCGAGAGGGTGGGTTTGAAGACTGTCTTCAACCAGTAGAGAGGAGTCAGAAAAGGAAATGATTTATCTAAAAAAAATTACCTCTTCTGGGGGTTGCACAGAAGAAGGAAAGCGTTGTCAGGGAGTCTATTCCCCACTAAGGAACATACTGAAGTTATAAATTTAGAAAAATGCCATTCCCTCACAAGATAAAATTAGCTAGGAATTGAATACAAAGGTGAGTTAATCAAGTGCCTTGTAAAATATCCTAATCAGTGAATTGGTAACTGTTGATTTCTCTTCTAGCTGCAAGGCAGTTGATTACGGACTTCGTTTAAGGGGAGAATGTGCCATATATATATTTCAAGATTTGATTTCCCCCGTTCTGAAAGCGGGAATGCTTTGCCTTTACAGTTGTTGAGATGATAGTTATTAAAAAATGTCAAGGTTCTTATATCAGATTATCTCCCCGTAAAATAAATGTGTGGAGTCACTGTGACGTTTACCTTTTTACTGAGCTCCTAAAGCTGTTTGCAAACCTTGGGATGATCAGAAACATCTAGGGGGTGTTTGTTAAAGTGCTGGTTCCTGGGGGGGGGGTCATCCTTGGAGAATGTGAATTTATAGGCCTGGGGTGGGCCCCAGGAAATGGCATTCCAGCAAAGGTCCCAGGAGATTTGGAGGCAGGTAGTGGGTGGGTTACATTTTGAGCCGCCACAGTGTGTACGCTGTGTGTCGGAACCAGTTATATGGGGTCTTGGGACCTAGTTCTTCATTTCGAGCTCATGTCTGGGGTTGCATGTGAGAGAGAGATGACATGACTTCCTCTGTCCTCCCTCTCCTTTTTGGACCTCATTTCTCATGTCATGTAGCTTCATCTAGATCCGGAGCATGATAAGGACTAATTACTTTGAATTCACGAATTAAAGCTCATTCAAAATTAGGTTAATTTAAAAAATGCTCTAGTCAACCTTTTAGTATTGGTCTTTTCGAATTCAGAGTTAGTTTTTCCTACTCGAGTGGCATGTACCTTTTAAAAAGAAAGACTCCAGCATGTATGATTTATTTGCAGATATTTAATTAAATCTTGAGATGAAATATGCTCCGATATTACTAAATACCTGATTCTTCCCAAGGGAACAGGATCAGGTTGACTTCAAACTTAACCAAAAGATGACTTGGGTCTTTTAATGCACGCTTAACTGGAAGCAAGCGTGAGGAAGAGACTCATTTTGGGGGTAGTGTATGGGGTGGTAGGAGCAAGTCCTATGGAGAAACCGGAGACTTGGGTTCAAGTTCAGTTTTGACCACTTACTTTTTCCAAGACTGTGAGCGAGAGACACTTCCCGTCTCTGAACCTCCATTTCCTCATTTGTAGAATCAGATTTTCTTTTGCTAAGTAACCAATGAGATAATTTATGAAAATGCCTGGCACTTTGTGGATACTTAACACATACCATATTCAATCTCTCTTCTTTCTCTCTGCTCCTAGTGATGTAGTTTGTGAATGTTGGTGTGTTGGTGTTGGTGTTGGTGTTGGTGAGGTGAGGCCCAGCACTAACGGCCAAGAAAGAATTCTTGACATGTCTTTGGTGCAAAACGGTGGTTTTATTAAAGCACGGGGACAGGACCTGTGGGCAGAGAGAGCTTTTACCTGCTGTTTCTTACTGCTCTGGGGTTGTGAGGAACAAGTGACTATATACCTTCAGGTTGGGAGAAATAAAGATAAGGGGAGTGCCAAAAGGACTTTCATCTGCTAAAGAAGACTCAGGATCCTGGAGGCATATTACAGCCTGCCTATCTCAATTATCTGTCAATGGGCTGTAGGTTATAAGGACATTTAATTTTACCTACCTTTCCTTCTGCCTTTAATTTCCCATATTACTGGCAAACCCTTAACCTCTTGCTCAGTGTAGCATTTTTTGGTGCATATTTCCACATGGTGGCATCATTGCAGACCAACAAGTGGAGAAGAAAGCCATGGTCTGTGAGGCACTATGTAGGAAGAGGGGGGCCACCAGATCTCAGCTCTGAAGCCTCACAGCTCATGTCACGGGCCCACTGGGACTCAAAGGTACATCCGGGAAAAAAGAGCTAATGAGCATTTGTTGATAGATTCCCTAGTACATCATATTTAGTATTCCACTGGGTCATTATTCCCACTGATGGATGGAGAAGTTGAGACTTGTCTTCAGTTCAGGTCATGATCCCAGGGTCCTGGGACTGAGCTCCACTAAGCAAGAGGTCCACTTCCCCTCTCTCTCTTTCTCCCCCCATTTATGTTCTCTCTCACCTGCTATCTCTCACTCTCAAATAAATAAAATCTCTAAATAAAAAAAAGGCAGTGTAGTATGTCAATTAAGATACAAATTTCTTTTTGTACTTTTTTTTCTTGAGTATGGTTGACACACGATGTTACATTAGTTTTAGCTAAGATGTGAACTCTTAAGAATGCCTCTGTCACTTACTACTTATGTGAATTTGACAAAGTTACTTAACATTTCTATTTCCTAGTTTCTTCATGTATAAAATACTTAGTGTGATCCACCTCATAGGGTTGTTGGAAGGCTTAAGTGAATTAATAATTGTGACGTGCATGGGATAATCCCTAGTACAGCACATACCCAGTAAACCTCAGCGGTTTTCAGCAGTGGAGACCGAGAGATTGATAGTGACTTAGGTCAGGTCAGCTGGATTTGGTGATCGAGTTAGCGAGATATATGTGACTGTATGGAATCAAATGGTGGGACACTTCTTTTCCCAGCTTCCTGGTGGTGAAGGGTGACCAGGGATGACATCTGACTTACGGGAGGTGGGCTCAGAGGCTTCTTGGAAATATTTTTCTCCCTCAGAAATGTGGGAAGAGAGGGTGTTCCCTTCTCAGATGCTTTCATGTCAGGAGTGGAGCTGCTCCTGCCATCGTTTGAGACCCTGAGGAAAAAATTAAGAGACTCTCAGAGGCACCTACCTAGTCCGTCTTTGAACATCATCAAAGACATCCATGAATAACATCACTGGAGAGTTAACTGTCCCTACAACATCCTGCTGCTTATCACCCTCAGACTTGTGCGAGATAATGAAATGTCTTTTTTGTCTACACCTCCGTTAATTGCAGCCCGGGGCACCTCTAACGATTGTACTGCTTTTTTCAAAGAATCATATTATTTTTCAAAGGACTGCTCACTGCCTTCCACTTTTCCCATTTCTGTCTTCTCCTTATTGGCCCAAAATAAGTGTCTTTCCAGCAATTCCTATCAGTAGTCAAGCCTGGCCGGTTTACCTCTGGGGTATCTTTGTATAGACAGTCCTCTCCATTGTCAATGACCTTGTGTAGCCTTTCGTTGTCTCTGGTTAAATGAACAGAGGAGCCCCCTAGCTGTTTGCTGCCCCCATTCTGATAATGCCTCCTCACGCCTGACAGGTCTGTTCTTGGAGCATGGGTAGAATCACATATCTCCTCTTTCATATCTACCAGTGGCTCTCTGTTGCGTCCAAGATCCAAATGACATTGACATTCTAGGCATGATGTGATTTGGTCCCAGCCTGCTTTTCTAATACTTCCTCCTGCTCCATCTTTCTCTCTGGCAAATAGGAGGAGGAGGATTTCCATGACTGGTTTATACCACAAGGTATCCATGAGCTGAGGGATGTCTATCTCTGCCAATTTCTCACTGTTCCCCAACACATCGTGTTCTTTTTTGCTTCCTTTGCGGGTGCTAGTCTCACAGCCTGGAATAGTCCTCCTTTTTATGTCCCCCTTTCCACCCCAAGTCTGTCGAAATAAACTCCTGCTTTTCCTTCAAGATGCCATTCTGATGTGATCCTTTTCTCCAAAGTCTCCCTCCCTATCATCCTTCAGGTGGAATAGGTTACCTTTCATTCTCCCAGAAATGTTGGCTTGGATAGTGAAACCAGTGTCTTTCTGGTGATCAAGAGAATGGCTTCTGGAATCAGACTATGCGGATTCGAATCCCAACTCTGCCTCTTACTTGGATGAATTTTCTATCATAGCTGAGCCTTGGCAGGCTCGTTTCCAAAATGTGGACAACAATAGCACCCTGAAGGAATGGTAGCATAGACGAGAGAGTGTGTGTGAAGCATCTGGTACATAGTAATTGCACAATAAATATTGGCCACTGTTGTTATTTTTCTTTCACTGAAGTAATTATTGCATTTTTACCTTTCATCGTGCTTAGCTTTATAGAACGTTCTCCCTCACTGAGCTGATGTGAAGTTCTTTGACAAATGAGAGGTGAGTTGGAGAGAAGGTAACATTTGTTAAGTCATACTATGTGTCAGACTCTGACAGATTTTTTGTACATCAGCAATCCTGAGATGAGACAAGATCATCATCTTTCTCTTCTTCATCATCCCTGATTTACAATGAAAAATGGAGGCTCAGAGAGTTGTCTGTCTTGGCTGCAGTCACAGCAAGGAAATGGCAAAGCCAAGATCCACACCCATGCCTGTCTGATTTCCAAGGTCTGTGCTCTTTCCAGGAGTTCCTGCTGCCTCCTATAATGAGGAGGACTGAACCTCTGTTGCCCTTAGGGCCCCTCAGCATTGTCCTATTGTTTCAGCACCAACTAGGTGGTCGGTAAAGTGTGTTGAATGTGACTTGTAATACAAAGACATTTATGTGTTGTTTGTAAAAAAAAAAAAAAAAAAAAA
>CM053615.1:10110716-10139672 GCA_028646535.1 Procyon lotor
TAAATAAATAGAGAAAGAAAGAAAGAAAGAAAGAAAGAAAGAAAGAAAGAAAGAAAGAAAGAAAGAAAGAAAGAAAGAAAGAAAGAAAAAAGAAAAGAAAAGAAAGGAAAGAAGGAAAGAAAGGAAAAGTGTAGTCGACACACAACGTTACATCCATTTTAGATGTACAATAGTGATTCCATGAGTCTATACGCTGTGTCACCACAAGTGTAGCTACCACCTGCCACCGTCCAACACGACTACGATACCATTGACTTTGTTCCCTATGCTGTGCCTTTCATCCCCGTGCATTATTCTTTCCATGACTGGAAACCTGTGTATCTCACTCCCCTTCACTTGTTTTGCCCATCCCCCTTCCTCCTGTCCTCTGGGGACCATTAGTTTGTTCTCTATATCTATGTGTCTGTTTCTGCTTTTCGTTTTTTAGGTTCCACGTACAGATGAAATCCTATGGTATTTGTCTTTCTCTGTCTGACTCATTTCACTTAACAGAATAAATACCCTCTAGATACACCCATGTTGGCGCAAATGGCAAGATCTCATTCTTTTTTTAAGGCCGAGTAAGAGTCCGTTGTATCTTCTTACCACATCTTCTTTATCCATTCATCTGTTGATGGACACTTGGATTGCTTCCATATCTTGGCTATTGTGAATAATGCTGCAGTAAACATTGGGCTGCATGTGTATTTTTCAAATTAGTGTTTTCATTTTCTTTGGGTAAATACCCAGTAGTAGAATTACTGGATCATATAGTAGTTCTATTTTTAAGTGTTTGAGGAACCTCCATACTGTTTTCCAGAGCAACTGCACCATTTACATTCCCACCAACAGTGCACAAGCGTTCCTTTTTCTCCATGTCCTTACCAACACCTGTTATTTCTTGTCTTTTTGACTCTACTCGCCCTGACAGGTGTAAGATGATATCCCAGAAGGATTTTTATTTTTTTTTATTAAAAAAAAATTTATTTAATTGAGAGAGAATGAGATAGGACAAGAGAGAGAACATTAGAGGGGGGAGGGTCATAGGGAGAAGCAGACTCCTCGCTGAGCAGGGAGCCCGATGCAGGACTCGATCCTGGGACACCAGGATCATGACCTGAACTGAAGGCAGTTGCTCAACCAACTGAGCCACCCAGGCACCCCTCGGAGAGATTTTTAAAAAACACAGTTGGACTTATTCTCTGAGGCTTTAGAGCAACACTGCTGGATGTAACCAGAGTTTGCTTCCCTTCTGCATCTGTAACATTTCCTGTTCCTGGAATTTCTCAGCAATCATTTTCTAAGATTGAGCAATAAATGTTGATCATCTCTCAAAAGATCTTATCTCACGCATGCTTTTGACATTGTTTCCTACATTCTAAAAAGCCATATCCTTTTCCTTTGTGAAGACATTTTTTAGTTAACATTATTTAGTTAATCGTTTTTAGTGATCTCTTAATGCTAAAGGATAAATCACACTAAATTTAACTTCTAATTGAGATCTGTATTCAGTGCTTCTGCTTGTGAAATGCTGATTTTTTTCCCCCCAGGAATTATTTATTCAGGCACTATTACCTGAAATCATTTCACAGCAAACACCCTTCAAATCTTGTCTTCCCTCTTGGCCCGGCTCAGGTTGGTCCGCTCATGACTTCTGTTTCTACAGTCACAGAGCTCTTTCTCTTCTCAGCTGTTACTGGGTTTTTAAAAATTATTTTGATAGAAAGAACCTTTCTATTAAAACCTGAAGGGGCGCCTGGGTGGCTCAGTGGGTTAAGCCTCTGCCTTCAGCTCAGGTTGTGATCTTGGGGTCCCAGGATCGAGCCCCACATCAGGCTCTCTGCTCAGCGGGGAGCCTGCTTCCCTCTCCCCTCTCTGCCTGCCTTTCTGCCTACTTGTGATCTCTCTCTGTCAAATAAATAAATAAAATCTTGTGGCGCCTGGGTGGCTCAGTGGGTTAAAGCCTCTGCCTTCGGCTCAGGTCATGATCTCAGGGTCCTGGGATCGAGCCCCACATCGGGATTTCTGCTCAGTGGGGAGCCTGCTTCCCCCTCTGTCTGCTGCTCCCCCTGCTTAGACTCTCTCACTCACTCTGGCAGACAAATAAATTTTAAAAAATCTTAATAAAATAAAAAACCAGTTTATTCTTGAAAATCTTTTTATGGCTCCCCATTGCTTAACTATGGGATGAAGCTATACCTGGCCTCATTGAGTATTTGCCAAACTTTCCATATCATTTATGCCTTTGTGTTTTTGTTTGCATTCCTCCTTCACCTTCCATCTGCTGGATGAATATACCCTTCAAGACTAATTTAAGTGTCACTTCCTCAGTGGTATCATGGTTATCACTCCAGCTCTCCTGCTCCCAGGCCTAGCTAACCCTTTTGTGCCCCACTTTTTGCTTGGCACTTATTTACAGCTCTTACTTTATCTCTTGAATATCCCCTATAACCTCATCTTGAAGGCAGAGCCTGTGACTTTATCACTTTCGTATCCACAACTCTTAGCATATGGTAGGCACTCAGATGAATATTTGTTGGATAAATAAATGGTGTTTGGATTTTCTCATCACAAGATAATGAGGTTGGAAAAGTTCACTTTAGGAGTCAGCAAAATGCACAACTAGCTAAAAATATCTTCCAAATAACCAATTGTTTGAATAGGAACTCAAGGTTTTTTCTAATCTAGACATACAACATCTTTGGCCACTGGGAGTTGTAATTAGTTTCCTGTCCTCGTGAATAGTTAAGAACCTGGAAAAATAGGTTTTAATTGGATCTCTGAGACCTCATAAAATTCTCAAATGTCTTTAACTCGGGCTATGTTAAGGATCTGGAATATTAGAGATTATAGAGGCCTGCTTTTTCCCTTTGGTTTTATATTATGGTTTGTGAAGTGTTCACTTCTTCTTAAAATGGTAATTTCCTTAAAATATTGCTTGTAAATTGCCACTTAAAATTTACAGTCCTGGAACATGGTAGACCCTCCTTGAATAATAGCTCTTATTATCCATCTCCTGTCCCTCCTAGTACCTAGTGCTTTAGCACAAATTGGCATTTGGTAAATGCTCGTGAATAAAAGAAAGGACAGAATGGACTACGGTGGTGCTCCGTATCCTCTTCCTTTGGGAGCACAGATGTGGCAGAGTTGTCCCTCCATACTATTCACCTAGAAGTTGTTTTCCTTCTGCTGTGTGTAGAGCGGTCTCATGGAAACCTTAACCCTTTTTGGAAGCATAAGGCACAGAGAGAAGCCGCTCTAGGTCCCCGGCTCAGTGGGAGCATGTGAACCTCCCCAAGATGCAGCCCTGTTGTGGCCCCCCCAGTCCTGTGGGGTTAGTACACTTGGAGCTCGCGTGAACTGATAGCTGGTGAGGAAAGAGCAAAGACTTCAAGGGGTCGGGATCAAGTGGTGAGCCAAAGAGAGGCAGGTCTTGCCTTATTTGCACTCAGAGTCAAAAATCAAATGAGCATGAAAAAGTTGATAATTTCTGAAAGAGAAAACTGCAGAGTGCCATGCAGTGCGAAGCCAGAGGACTTGGCTTATTTTAAAGAGAGGCTTCAAGAATGCAACCCTAAAGAAGTGACATTGGAGTTGAGTTTTGAAGGTTAAAAGGGCGTTAATTAGGTAGAGAAAGAGGAAAAGCCTGTGCAACGCCTCAGTGAGGAGAAAGAACTAGGAACCCATGTGGTGGAGGGTGGAGAAGGAAAGTTGGTGGAAATAGATGAGGCCAGAGAAATAAGCATCAGGCTATTGTAGGCTTTTCATTTATCCCCAGGGCAATGCAGTGGGCAACCAGGAAACAATATTAGGTAGAGGAAGATAGATCAGGTTTGCATTGGAAAATGTATATTTAAATAACAATTGCAGAGTAACAGAGTAAAATTGCAGGAAAAGAGACCCAGGTCTATGGTGGAGAAGGGCGAGAGTCATTGCTAGAGGAGATGAGTTGGAAGGTAATTGCAGTGGACCAGGAAAGAGACACACAGATGGTGGAAGAGTTGGAGAGAAATGGCAGATCTGTGACACAGGAGGGAGGCAAAAATCAGTGAGATTTGGTGACCAGTTGGATAGAGAGGACTAGGAACTAGCTTCCCCTGGGTTGTAGGCTTATACAACTGGATGGATGTGTTGGCCATCACTGGAAGAGATCCACGCAAGGAGGGCAGACTCAGAGGTCTGTTACAGTCATGCTGAGTTGAGGTGCCCTCGTGACATCCACATGGAGTTGTCCGGTAGGTGTTGGCTTGTAGGTCTGAAGCTCCAAGCAGATATCTGAGTGGGAGATATAAAATGTGGACTAAGGATTGAGAAGAGAATGGGGATCTATTAACTCCAGTCATTGAGTTTGGATTAAAAGAGAATGCATAGGATAAGAAGGGCAACCCAAGGGTCAGAGGGCAACCACGGGAGGGTGGTGTCATAGAAGGCAAAGGATGGGGGACCACTTCAAGAAGGAGGGAACAGAGCAGATGGTAGATGTTATGGAAGGAATAATACTGGAAAAATGTGCAATGAATTTAGCAACCTGAGGTTATTGTTGACCTTAAGAAAACTTATTTTGGTAAAGAGAGAGGCTGGCAATCTGCTTGATTTGGGTTTTGGAATGGGTGAAAGATAAGAAAATGCAGATGGTGATCATGGACAACTCTTTTGAGAGAATAAATGTGTAATACTTCTGTTTATCCCATGAGAATAATAACAGGGTGCCTTTGATAGTAATAAAATACAAATAAATCATGTATGTTTTAGTCTCCAATTCTTAGGTTGTGTGAGGACTCCTTATACAAATGTCTCACTTCCATAAGTTATGTAAGCATGATGGTATTACCCACTTGCAAACGTTTGAGTGGATGCCAAGGCTTTGGCAAACAGGTATGTGCCACGGCTTAGAAGTAGCTGCAGCCTACTTAATAATCATTTTACTGTCTTATCTCAGAAATAAAATTTAGCATCTCGTTGTCACTAAAGATCTTGGGGTTCACTCAGTATTTTTGTTTTCTAGCCAGGAGTGAAATGGTTCTCGTCTTAGCAAGATCAAATGGGAGAGGCATAATTTTTCCTTAGGTTTGAGGTTTTTTTTTTTTAATTAAAACAAAAATAAAGAAATGAAACTAGGAAAGATCACAAAACCCAGATGTTTTCCTTATTTCAAAATGCAGTTTGATTACAGGAAAGCATTTTTGGACTTTTGGTTTCTCTAAAGGAACTGAGAAAACCCCACCCCTTCCGTCCTTCCTGGTGGATTGCTTACAAAAGAAGATTTAATCCAGCTGAGAAAAACAACTTATAAATGACTCATGTTAGAAGGAGAACTGTAATCCTTACATGTATGAACACAGGCTTGTGTAATCATTCTTGTTTTCTCTCTGTGTCCGATCAAGTAGAAGAAGGAGAAGAACAGGAAACTTATGCTAGATTTATACCAGTTGAAATTAGAATGAGGAGAATTATACCCAGAAACCTAGAGAGGGAGGACTGGATGCTTCCAAAATGCCAAATCATTGGGCAGATAGAGTAAGAAGACAGTGAGAGGAGAGGATGTGGAAATGCAAGGAAGTGACAAATGGCAATAAAAACCCACATCAGTTTACAGAGTCCTGTCTTTGGGCTTCCCCATCTTTTTGTCCATTCCCTGAATACTCTTACCTCTCATTCTCCCCTATGCATACCTCGCCCATCACCTCCCCCTCAAAACAACTGGATTTTTCTAGTCCTCGTCGGTTTCTTCCTTGTGTGTTTTCTCAGCTCGGTCTGTAATGCCAATTTGGCCCATGCAAACATGCCGCCATGCGTTGTTTTCAGTTTCCTATATGCACACATATTTTATTTCCTCAGCTAGAATATAAACTCTTAAAAGGTGAGGATTATTTCTTACACAGATACTGGAATCCTTATCAGTCTGGTGGGACATATATGTGCATTTCAACAGTGGGTGCTGCCTTGGATTGTTATCAGTTGAAATCCATGAGGCAACATGACAAAAGGGAGGCCAAGAAGCGTGTTTTAAGCAACTTCCTGCCAAATCTTGGGGTTTCTCCTCCCCAACTCTGTCTGCAGTGATTTGATTGGCAGGTGCCCGGTCACAGGCTCTTGGCATGCTCAGGTGTGACTTTGACAGATGAACCTGGAAGATGTCTCTGATTTTGTGGAGGTTTATGACTGAATTCCAGAAGCTGCGTGTTGGCCTGCTGGTTAGTATCACTTGACAAGCCCATGAGCTCACCAAGTCGTCAGCACCCATTCCTCCATGTAATTCCCCATCCTTGGTTGTGTGTGTGTGTGTGTGTGTGTGTGTGTGTGTGTGTGTGTGTGTGTGTATGCAGTAACTCTCATGAAACAGTTGGGAAACAGCCCAAACTTGGCATTTTTAGAAAATGTTGGAATGTTCTTGAGAAAACTGATGTGCAAAGGAAGATGTACCACCATCAAAGTAGTTTCTTCTTACTAGTGGTGCTGCTGACATAGGCCGTAAGCTCATCTAGTAAATAGAATGTGCTCAGCAAATATCTGAGGGATGAATAACCAAGAAGATGATTATTTCTAATAAAGGCAAAAGACCGTATAGCACTTCTGAGGTATCAGCCATTGGTCTAAGTCTTTGACATATACTAACTCAATCCTTGCCAACAACTCTGGGACTTGAGTACCATTATGTCTCTTATTTTGCAGGTGAAGTAGCTGAGTCATCAACAATTTAAGGGACATTTGTTCAGGGTCACACAGCTGGTAACTAGTGGAGTTAGGATTTAAATCCATCTGGTCTAGTTCTAAAATCTGTACTTTGAGTCACTCTGGCACAAGTTCAAAGCTACACGGTTGCCCAACTGTGTGTGTTGGGTGGGGTGGGGATACACGGCAGCCTTAGAGTATAGTCAGCAGTTTCTGTGGTAAAATTTTTGCTTGCTTTTGGCTTTTTATCTCACAAAAGAAAACTAAGGGATTCTGACAGTTTGTGAGTGAAATCTTCTAAAGCGATGTGTCCCTTCTGAGATCCACAATTAGCTAATTCTTTTTTTTTTTTTTAAAGATTTTATTTATTTATTTGACAGAGAGAGAGAGATCACAAGTAGGCAGAGTGGCAGGCAGAGGGAGAGGGGGAAGCAGGCTCCCTGTTGGGCAGAGAGCTCGATGCGGGGCTCGATCCCAGGACCGTGAGATCATGACCTGAGCCGAAGGCAGAGGCTTTAACCCACTGAGCCACCCAGGCGCCCCAATTAGCTAATTCTTAATCAGGTTTTCAGCAACATTGTTGTGTTGTTACGTGTTAGAGCTTTAGAACCAGTGAGTAGTCTGGCTTTGGGAGCAGTGGGGGGTGAATGAGGATCAGTTCATGGCTGGCATCCATCTTCACCTGGGAGAGGGATTTATGAGGGCAGGAGCTGGGCTTCTGAGTCTCTCTCTTCCATGAGCTTTGGGAGTTGAGTTTTGGAGTTCAGAGAAGCTCATGATACGGTGGGCATGTGAAACCCAATGTCAAGTGTATTTAGAACTACCGTAAAGAGAGTACAGGCAAACGAAGGAGAGAGTCTTAAGTCACGTGAAATATTTGTCAGACTTAGATTTAATCTTTTTAAATCTACTCTTTTGGCAATGGAGCCATGATTTGACTTAATTTAGTTGCTATGAATGCATGCTGTGCGGATGGCCACCATGATTTTGTTACACAGTTATGTCGACCTTGTAAGTAGGCTTTGCCAATCAAACCTTCGAGTAACTAACTTGGTGACTTATTTGAAGAACTACCCCAAATCACAGGTAGGAAGTCTTGGCAGAAACAACCAACCCAAACTTTGCCTTTCTGCTCTCATCCAACTTTCTGCACGCAGCCAATCTGATTAACAAACAAATAATAAACAACAATCAACAAGACATCAGAAATTGAAAAACAAAACAAAACACCACCCTCCCCCCCCGAATCCAAACTAACAAAAAGGGAAATTGAAAAGCATTTGGTTTTCCAGGGGAACTGGGAAAAGCTTTGTGATTAATGTGACCAATGAAAAGCTGAAACAAAGATATGACAGAAATTTTTTAAAAATGTAGCTTTGAGACCAGGGAAGGGTGCCCTATATCTGAACCTCCAGCAGGAAGCAATCTTTATTATTTCTTACAACTGTGTCCCAGCCAGTAAGCAAATGGGATGAAGAGAGATGAATTGTAAATCAGACAAACAGAAAGAAAGATAAAGGGTACTTTGCCTTTAAACTTAGGGAATATGACGTCAAATACCATTCTCTGGTTGCCATAAAAATACAACAGGGAAGTTGGATGGGACCCACAGGTTTGACTAATGATACTGTGTTCATGAAAACACATAATTATCCCTGAGCTCTTGGAATGAACCAGTTGCAGTGATTTGGGAGGGGGAAGAGGATTTGCACATATTAATTTTAAGGATAGAATTCTGGTTAGCAAAAATGACTCTCCTGGCACTATATAAAGGATACAGCAAGAGGCAAGGAATATACATGAAGCTTGAGAAAAAAATAAAGCTCATTTTTGTCTTCTTCCAGTGAAGATCTTTTTCAAACCTTAAAAATTGGATTTTTGTGACACCGTATGTAAAGGGGACTTTATAAACTCAATATTAGGGGAAAATATATTAGTCTAGAAGTTAGGATACCTGAACTGGAGAAGGAATTCTGTTATTCAGAGGATTGTGTGATCATGGGCTAGTCAATATTCTTCGTGCGTCTTATCTGTGAAATGGTTATAGGGATGCGGCCCTCTAGAAAGGATTTTTATTTTCTTCTTTTGGGAGCTAGGGACCTCTGGGGCTGCTCTGCATGTCCTCTGAGCTCGCTGCTCACTGCTCCTCTTTCAGACTAGAAAAAAGACCTTGATGCTTCCCCTATGTCCTGCAAGTGCTACCTAAAAGCAAAGCTACAAGTAAGCAAAGCTGCTTAAAAAGTCTTAGGCAACATCGAAGTATTTTGTAACTGGAGGGCCCTTTAGAGTATCTTGCCCACCAAATTTATGGAAACAGGTAGCATCGATGTTATTAAATGCTTACTTTATACCAGGCACTCTTTGGAGCATTTTCCTTGTGTTATCTAATGCTGGTGCCCACTTTATGAGGGAGGTAGTAGTTTTATTGTCATTTTATGGAGGAAACAAAGGTCTAGTGAGATTAAGTAATGAGTTGTCAATGTCAAACAGCTGATAAATGTTGGAACTGGGATTTAAAAAAATATACCTGAAGAGAAAGTCCACACACGATAGGAAATCTCCAGTGCACAAAAGGAGGTGTAGTGATTAGAAAGTGCCCTTCCTTGTTCCTATAGCCTAGACTTGGCCTTGCCCCCTTCCAACAGGCAACTGGTTTCTGTTTCCAATTTCTTATGTATTTTTCTAAAGATCATATATATATATGATCTTTATATATATATGTGTGTGTATATATATATATATAAAATATTGATATGTATTCTTTTTTCCCCCAGCAAATGGTGGTACCCTAAACGCACTGTTTCATGCTTTGTCTTAGACATCCTTTCTGTATTCTGGAAATGATGAGGAAATAGAAAGAAGTTTATTGATTTACTTATTTATTTATATTTTTCACTCACTAGATTACTGGTTTATTTTAAAGGAAACAACTCAAGAATAGCCAAATGGAAGAAATACATAGGGCAAGGCGGGAGGGAGAGGGCGTGGGGTGCTCCCCCCACATTTCCACCTGTTCACCAATCTTGAAGCTCTCCAAACTTCATCCTAATGGGCTTTTGTGGAGGCTCCATTATCTGTGCTGTCTGGCTTTGATAGAAACATGGAAATAAGAAAGCCAGAAAGTCACGTTTCTTGAGTTCTTACTCCATGCCTGACACTTCTCATTGATCATCTCGTTTAATCTTGGGAAGAATTACTTGTTTTTATTTTACAGGTGAGAAACTGAGCCTTAGACGAGCTCAGGCTTTTAGACAAGCCTAAGGTTTTTCAGAGAGTAAGAAGCAGAGCTCAGATGGAAACCCAGATCTTCATGGATTCTAAGCCAGCACATTGAGCTCTCGGGTGATGCTACTTTGGGTTTTCAGAGGAATCGACATGCTTAGCCTGGCTGTTCTGGGTTAGGGCAATGGTTAGAGTTCAGGCTGGGGTTAGGATTCACCTTACAATCTACTGGTATCTACCTGATCTCTGCCCTGATGTTCTGCCTAGATATGGCCTGCTCCCAGTTTGCTTTGGGATTCCTGGCTCCTGAGGAGTGGATGGAGGGCATGAAGCTCACCCTGCCCAAGCTCTCTGCACTCGTACCGTCAGTTTCAAGCTTAAGGGCTAGGCCTTTGTCAACCATCCCTCTATTTTGAAACCCTCTCCTTCTCTTTCCTTCTTTTTCTGATTCTCTTTTTCCTTCCTTCTAGCCGTTCTCCAAACGTGTGTTTGAGTGTCTTTGTGTGTCTGGTGCTCTGTCTGGTGCCAGTAATACCAAGGTCCAAGAACATCGGTGTCTTTTGAGGAGGTTATACATGAGTGGAGAGATGGATTCGCTCACTCTATATGAGAATGCAGTGAAGGAAGATTAATTTCCTATGGCTACTATAATGAATTAACTAGACCTGGTAGCCTAAAACAATACACATTGATTCTCTTACATTTCTGGAGGTCAGAAGTCTGCTGTTTGTTGTACTGGGCCAAAATCAAAGGCCCTGTCCCCTCTGAAAGTTCTGAGGAAGACTCTGTTTTCTTGTCCTTCCCAGTTTCTAGAGCTATCTTCCTTCTGTCCTTGGTCCATGGACCCTCTCTTCATCTTCTAAACTAGCATCTGGCTTCATGGTCACTTTGGCTTCTGCTTCTGTGTCACATGTCTTATCTTCCCTTTACTAAGGACCCATGATGACATTTAGGACCCACTTTGATCATCCAGAATAATTTTCCCATATTATGATTCTTAATTTAGCCACATATGCTGAATCTCTTTTGCCATATAAGATAACATTCACAGGTTAAGAGGATTAGGCACTGGCTGTAACTGGCCATTTTTCAGCCCTCCACATTGCTCTTGGTAGATGCATGCATACAGTGCCAAAGGAGCACCTTGTTTTGCTTGAGGGTGTAGGTCAAAAAGATTGCAAGAGTAAGTGGTTGACCCTTCAGTGAATTCTTAAAGAGTGACTGGAAATGAGCTTCTATGTCATTACTCCCCAGTTCTGTCTCTTTGACTTTCCCTTTTACTATTTGTTTTCTGACTCCTTTCACCCTTCTGGGCTCATTAAACCAGCTGCAAATCCTAGGCTTCCACAGTTGATCCTTTTCATCCATCTTTTCTTTTCCAGATGTCAGCTTCTTGCATAGGGTTCACATTCACCTCTGTACAGATGACTCCAGTCTCTTTCTCCAGACGTGGCCACCCCCAGAGCTTCAGCCCTATAACTACCCCTGTTTGGGGGCAGCTCTGTCTGCAAGTCCTAAGCTTCCAACCCATCTCTTCTCCCTACCCACAAACCAACATCCCCTGGCTGCCATACTTCCATAGTTCTATCCTTCTGTTCTTGTTCTCTCATTCAGAGTCATTAGTATATATATACATATATATGTATACACACACACACACACACACACACACACACACACACACCTCCTCAACCGTTCCCCCTACACCCATATACTATCATATTGTGTGGGTCCTTCCTTAACATTCTGCCCACATCCTGCTACTCTCTACATTGGCCATTGCCTTCACCCAAATGAACTATTCAAATGGTAGACTAAGACTTCTTCTGTCACTAAGCTGTCCTCCCAACTTACCTTACAGTCATTGTTCCATTAATTTTCACATGTGACTCTTGTTCAAAAAACTGCTAGAGCATAAAGTCTAAACTCCTTAATGTGACATCTCAAGGTTCTCCAGAGTCTGGGCACTACATCACATTTATGGGTTTATTTATCCAGGGTTAAACAATCACTGCTCATATGCTAAGACAGTAGCAGGAAATGCAAGTATGATAAAGAGTAAAAACAGACATCTCCACCCTTGTGGAATTTGCCATTTAATGATAAAGACAGATATAAATAAAATATTTATTATAAGTACACACGAGATTGTGAAGTTGCAACTCTAATCAAACCATAGCTCAGACTTTCATGATGTCTACGATGTGTTGGCCACCAACAGGGTCTGTTGTCTTATTTAATTGTCACAAAGTGTTCATAACAGCAGAGAGAGTTTAAATAACTTGCTGAAAATTCACACAACAGGAAAGGACGTAAGCCAGGCAGGCCGGTTCTAGATTTTGTCCATTTAGTCTCAATGTTGCATTTCCATAAAGAAAAGACGTCTGGTGCTTTGAGAATCATTAATTGGGAATGGGGCTGGGGAATTTGAGGTAGTCAGGAAAGGTGTCCTAAGGAAAGAGAGCTAAACTGAAGTAAGAAAGAGGTGTAGGGTTAATTGGGCCAAAGGAAAGTAAAGGTGTTTATGCAGAGGGAAGGTTTACGTAAAGGCCCAATGGTGGGGAGAGTAGGGTGCTTACAGGGTCTGAATGGGATCACTGTGGTGGAGCAGAGAGAGCAAGGGAGGTGTGGACAAGGCACTGGATTAGGCTGAAATTGGATTAGGCAACCGTCCAGGGCCCTGTAGATCATGTTATAAACTTTTCTTCATCTTAAACGCATTGCAAAGCCATTGAGGTTTTAAGCAGAGGGTAAGAAAGAGATGTGACAAAAGTTTCATTGTATGCTGAATTGATGAGGTCTCATTCTCTAGAACAGGAACCCTGGAAAGGAACTAGGTTTGGAAATAAGATCACAGATTCCATTTTGGACATGTTGACTTTGAGGTGCCTTGTGAGAAATACTAATGAGATATCAAGGAAAATGTCAAATACATGAATCTGGAGTTCTTAGCAGTCTGGGTTAGACCTTTAAGTTTGGGTGAGCAGAGGTGCCATATTGAAAGAGGTGGTTCCTTTATACCTGAAGAGTAGAAAGGCTCGGGACTTGCTTAACTGACCATTTGCAACTGACAGATGAACTGTTGAAGGGCTTCATTCCTACTAATGAGAACTCAAAGAGCTAATTGTGAGGTCTGCATTCATCTTTCTCAGCAGATTTGAATGTGGGGTAATAACCAGGCAGAGTGGGAGGAATTAATTTTAGATTCCTTGTCTACTTTCTACTTTTACAACAGATTACCATTGTATAATCATTTATCCTCCAGTGATAGGAACTAATTTTTGGCAATTGTGGTTTGAATCTATTAAATGTGGCAAAAAAAAAAAAAAAAAAGGTTGTGTGAGCAGGCTTCTCAGGACTGCAACATACCCATAGTGTTCAGATCAAAAACGGATCATATTGATTAACTATTGCTGCATCGCAAATTACCTCAAAATGGGGGGGCTTGAGACAACTGTATTATCCTTAGAGTAACTTTGCGTCAGGGATTCAGGAGCAGTTCAACTGAGAGACTCAGGCTCAGGATCTGTCATGAGGCCTCAGTCAAGATGTTGGCCAAGACTAAAGGCTTGACTCGGGCTGAAGAATCCACTTCCAGTGTTCAAGTTTATTTACATTACTATATGCTGGTGCTCACAGTGGTTGGCAGCACTCCATGGTATTTCCACAGGAGCTTCTCCTACTCGAGTAAACTCACGGCATGACTGGAGGCTTCCCCCAGAATAACTATCCAAGAGTGAGACAGCCAGGTGAAAGGTAGAAGGCACTAGCGTCGTGCATACTCATTCCTAGCAGATCGCTAAGATTGGCCCAGTGTAAGGTTGGGGAAGGGAACTGTACTCCACCTTTCGAAGAGAAGAGCGTTGAAGAATCTGTGGCCATGTTTTCGAACCACCACACGGGTGTTTGGAATCTGAGTTGTGGAGGGAGCCTCCCCTCGAGGTCCCCTTGTGTAGAAATTAATTTCTGCTACCACAAACCAAACAGATGGTCAGTCATCCTTTGCGTGACACTTCCAGCTAGAAGAAGTTCACTCTGTTGTGAGTCAGTGAATTCCATTGATACCCACTTTTAATTGTTAGAAATTTCTTCTATTCATGAAATTGAAAAACTCTGTTGCTGAATATTATCGAGCCTGCTTCGGCTGCTCTGGAGTGACACATTTATGTGATGGTGTGTCCAGTATTTGCAGACATGGTAATCTTCTTGGCTTCTTTCTTCTTCAGAGAAAATACTGTCATTTCCACTTAGAATTTCCTCTCATGTTTTGATTCCAGGGTTTTTCCACAATCTGGTCACTTTCCTGAAAACGTCTCAATTCATTTCATCCCTCCACAACCACAAACCAACGACTAGTTTTGTACCCCACGCTAAGTTTAAAAGGACACGGCCAAAAAAAGCGGTCCTTACTTGGCACAATAGGGCAGGACTGAAAAAAAATGACTATGAAAACTGAAATCCTTCAAAGTAATCTTAAGAGTCAATGAGAAGGGGCACATGGGTGGCTCAGTCAGTTAAGCCTGTGCCTTCGGCTCAGGTCATGATCTCAGGGTCCTGGGATCGAGCCCTGCATCCAGCTCTCTGCTCAGCAGGGAGCCTGCTTCCCCCTCTCTCTCTGCCTGCCTCTCTGCCTACTTGTGATCTCTCTCTCTCTCCCCCCCCCAAATAATAAAATAAAATCTTTTAAAAAATGCTTTAAATAAATAAATAAATAAAAATTTAAAATACTCTAAAAAAACATTAGAAATAGGGATTTTAAGTGTTTTATTTCTTTATTAAAAAGTGCTTAGCAAGAGTAGTTTGGGCAGTACTTACCTTTTTTTAATATGTACATATATATATTTTATATTTTTATATATAATTATTTATATTTATATATAATTTTTATATCTAATTATTTATATTTAAATATAAATATAAATATAAATTACATATAAAAATATAAAATATATATTTATATAACTTATATAATAAGTTATTTTATAATTTATTATACAGAGGGAGCATCTGGTGTTTGCCTTGGGAAATTGTCATCCAGCTTCTAGGTCAGCTTCCAAGATTTTATCCCTTGAACTCTCAGAGTCATGAAATTTCTCTGAGATACTTCTCTAAGAGTTTCTTTAATGGGAAGCTTTTTCTGGTGTCACTTCTTCTAAGATAATCACTATTCTCCTGTACGTTGGTAAGTCCACTCTGCTAAGTTCCTCTGGCTGTAGATCTAGAATTTTTCAAATGGTGGCAGTGTCAAAATTCCCATGCTCAGCTCTTTTTTCTCTAACTCCATTTCTGTTAGATCCAAATTTCACTGCTTGCGCTATTGCTTTTCACTTCTCTGCTGAACTTACATCTGTGTTAAGCAATTTACTCTTTCAATGATCTATTTTTGTAAAATGCCCCATGAGTTTATTGCTGGGAGATAAGGAGGCAACACAACTACACACTTTGTTGTCTGTGTGTGAACTGAGTAACGGATGATAGACCATAGTAACTGCTATTTGAACCATGCCGTTGGGGAGCCGGTGTTGTTTAAACCATGTTATCTGAAATTGATGGGTATCAGAACCATGCAAAGCAAGGATTGCCTGTATTTCTACATATTTGACCTTAGGTAGAATCTGTTTTTATGAGCAGTTACTCCACATTGCTTATTTTGAGCTCATGGTCCTTGTGGTTATCAAGTCTTAAACATCTTTACCTTGTGCATTTGATCTTTCTTAAATATAAATGTCAGATTCTACTTACCTTCTGGTTAAGCTTTCTCCTTTTAGTCTTAGCCTATGGATGTCTTTTTAAAACTTGATTTTGCTATCTGGGGAATAAATTATCCCTTCCAAATTGTTATCTTTTCACATTTAAGCCGTGAAAAAGAACACAACTGGGGTGGAGCTCAGTGATGTTTCTTGAGATCTCCAGATATACATTGGTTGTTATATTAATCAACTCTTTGAGTAGGAGTATATGACCAGATATGAAATCTCCAACTCTATTGTCATCCAGTTGTCTTTTTCAGTCTTGTCCAGCAAAGCTAACTGGTGCCATCGGATGCCTTTCTGAAATCAAGGCACACTGTGTCAGCAGTTGTCTCCGGAAATAACTGCTCTGGTTACTGTATCCAAAATTAATACTACTGACAATACCTTATGTTTACAGAGAGCTTTAACACTTTGTGGAGTGTTTTACATATCTCCATTTGAAAATATTTTGTCTTTATAAGGTTGAAAAATGTGGCACACATTATTACATTTTGGAGAACAGTAAGTCAGAAAGGGTACGGGATTTGCCCATTTTCATAGAACTCCTAAATAGCAGAATCTTGATTCTTCAGTTAAGTTCAGTGTTGGTTTGTTTTTGTTTTTTTTTTTTAAGATTTATTTTTTCTTTTAGTGGGGGAGGGGCACAGGGTGAAGGAGAGAGAGAGAGAGAACCTCAAGCAAACTTCCTGCTGGGTACAGAGCCTGAGTCAAGGTTCAATCTCATGACTCTGAGATCGTGACCTGAGCTGAAATCAAGAGTCCGATGCTTGACTGACTGAGCCACCCAGGTGCCCCCAAGTATTTAACTACTTCAAACTTCTCAGATGAGGTGCCTAAAGAAAACAGAGTTTCTGCAGTGTTTTTCCTTTGCTGATTTATTGGACTAATCTTCCAATCCTTCCTGCTATGGAGTCTGGTATCAGTTTCCTAGGAGTCCTGGAACAAAGTACTACAAACAGAAATTTATCCTCTCCCAGTCTGGAGGCTGAAAGTCTAAGATCAGAGTAACAGCACAGTTGGTTATTTCTGAGAGATGTGAGGGGAGCATCTGTTCTAAGCCTCTCTCTCTAGCTTATTGATGGCATCTTCTCCCTGTGGGTTTTTTGTTTGTTTGTTTGTTTGTTTGTTTGTTTTTAAGGTTATTTATTTATTTGACAGAGACACAGTGAGAGAAAGAACACAAACAGGGAGTGGGAGAGGGAGAAGCAGGCTTCCCACTAAGCAGGGAGCCCAATGTGGGACTCGATCCCGTGACTCTGGGATCATGACCTGAGCCAAAGGCAGGTGCTTAATGACTGAGCCACTCAGGTGCCCCCTCCTTGTGTTTTTTCATATCGTCTTCCTATATTTTCCCTTTTTATAAGGACACAATTCCTATTGGATTCAGGCCATGCTCATGACCTCAATTTTAACTTGATTACCTCTGGAAAGACCTTATTTCCAAATACAGTCAGGTTCTGAGATACTGGGGGTTTAGGACTTCAACATATGACTTTTAAGGAGACTCAGTCCAACCTATAACAGGTCCCTAAGGCAGATTTCATGTTTAAAAAAAACAAAGGAGTAAATTTGTGTGTTCAATATTTTTGTGCACACCAGCGTTTTCTTATCAGTATTTATGTATCTGCTGCAGTCTGTTGAGATAAATTTCGTAGACTACTGTTTTCACCTTTCAGTTTTCAAAAGAGAACATGAGTGATCTTTTCTTTCTTTGATCTGAAAAAAGATCTGATTCTTTCTCTCTTTTTTAAGAGAATCCTAATTCTCTTAGGATTAGCTTTTCCTAAATTCATGCTCAGGTGTCCACTTGCTGAATTTGGTTTCCGAAGATGTGTTTTGTGAGACAGCAACTGAAATTATTGCGTTGTTTAATGAGTTAATGATTCAAATGTGTTGTTTAACCTTGGTTTTCAGATTTGGGGTGAATTTGACTCAATGTTTGACGGTAATTGTGCCCCTATTCCAGAAATTGATTAAGGCCTCAAGGGATTTTGAATTTAGAAAACAAATAAATTAGGGTGTAACAATTTGTATCCCAAAGCCATTCACAAACTGTCAGGGGCATGTAGAGGTCATCCAGCACGTTACTGACTGCTTGAAAAAAAGAGACCTATGTGATCTCACTTTATTTTTATTTTAATTTTTCAAAAAAATATATTTTTTTTATTTTAGAGAGAGAGTGAGTGGGGGAGGGATGGAAGGAGAGAGAGAGAGAGAGAGAGAGAGAGAGAGTCTTCAAGCAGATTCCCCACTGAGTGCAGAGCCTGACACGGGGCTGGATCCCTGGACCCTGAGGTCATGACCTCAGCTAAAACCAAGAGCCACACACTTAACTGACTGAGCCACCCAGGTGCCCCAGTATGACCTCACTGTAGATTGCTAGTTTAGGGTGCTGCAAATATTAGATCTGTGTCATTCTGGTTTCCCACTGTCTCTACCCTGCTTGCAGTGTTTCCATTCGATGAATTGAGTGTTCCACAGATGGTAACAGTGAACATTCCGTATGATATGATTTTGATGTTAAAAAAAATAACATTTATTATGAGCAGAGTATTTGTTTTTGTTGGTATATTTGCTCACATAAAAAAGAGCAGTTATAACGCCTGCCCATGGCGTATGAATGAGGACACGGTGAACCATCAGTTTTCTCTGGAACCTCCCAGAGGCCCTTTCCACCCCATTCCCCTCCCTTCCCCCTCTGAGGGAGCCATTATCCTAAATTTTATGTTTGTTATGTCCTTACTTGTCATTATACTTTTGTTCAAATATGTATTTCTAACAGTATACTGTTTGTTTTGTGGTTAAGATTTTAGGGGCGCCTGGGTGGCTCAGCTTGTTAAGCCTCTACCTTCGGCTCAGGTCATGATCCCAGGGTCCTGGGATCAAGCTCCACATCTGGCTCCTTGCTTCTCCCTCTGCCTCCCTCTCTCCCTGCCTGTGCTCTCTGTCTCTCTGACAAAAAAGTAACATTTTTTAAAAAAGATTTTTTTTTTTTAAATCATTGCAAAATTCTTTTAAAAAGCTACAAGAATACTGCGAATAACTCTCATATAGCCTTCATCAGGTTCCCTACTGTTAACATTTTACCACATTTGCTTCATGGTTCTTCCCGCCCCCCCCATACATATATAAATACATATATACAAACACATACACACACACACATGCACGCACACTTTTTTTCTGAACTAACAGAGTAAGTTACAAACCTCCTGTTCTAGTCTAAATACTTTAGTGTGTATTTCCAAGCAAAGCAAAACACAATGAAATGAGGATACTGCCTTACAAAATCACATACAATCAACTAGATCAGGAAATTAATGAAGATCTAAATCTGCCATATTATCCACAGATCCCTTCAAAGCCTGCCCACTGACCGAGTAATGTCCCTGATAGCTTTTTCCTCCTGCTGGGTTAGGATGCCCACTGAATTCACACGTTTTATTTACTTACCATGAATTTTTAGTTGCCTTTCACCTGGGACAGGTATTCAAGTCTTAACGATCCTGAGTAAGTTCCAAGAAGACAGGACAGTTTGTTTGTTTGTTTCTTTTGTTTTGTTTTAGGATATCTTCCAGTTTGGGGTCACCTGATGTTTTCTTGTGATTAAACTCAAATTCTGCATTTTTGGGCAGAAATACCACAGAAGCGATGCTGTGATCTTGTTGGTGCATCATAGCCGGAGACACGTGATGTTGGTTTATCCCCTTATTCTTGATGTTAACTTTGTTCACTTGGTTCAGGTAGCAATTACCAAATTTTTCCACCGAAAAGTTACTATATTTCTATGTAAAATAAATTTTGTAGGGAGACATTTTGAATTTATATAAATATCCTGTTCTCCAACAAAATTTTCACCCACTAGTTTTAACATTCATTGATGATTTTTGCATGAATCATTTACTACAATGATGGTTACCAAATGCTAACTTTCTATCATTCCTTCCACAAGTGTTAGTTGGTGTTCTACCATAAGGAAAGACTCTCCCTCATTTATTCATTCCTTTATTTATTTGTGTGGATTCAGGAATACATATTTTATTTACTAGGATTTAATTCAAAATCATCATGATAAATTATAAATAAATAATTATAGATAATAATAAGACTATTGTTATTTGATGCTCAAACTGACCAATATTTTGCTACCTGGAACTTCTTCAAGGTGGCTCCAGTGTGCTTTTTACCACTCTTCGGCTATTTTTTTTCGTCCCTCCTCTTTGATACAAAGTTACATTCTCGATTTATTTTGTGCTTTGCTCCAGCCCTGAGTCTATCTGCTTCTTTGTTGTGGAGAATGGTATATAGGAACCAAGATCTGAGCATTACAGGTGCTAATTGTTACAGGGTATCATTGTTTCTGTGCCTCTTAGGAGATAGATTTAGGAAGGATTTATGCATGTGTGTATATATGTATGTAAGTATGTATGTGTATGTATATATTCATTCATTCTTTATTGATCTGTCTAAATTGAAAACCATGAGTTGACACCAGTACCTCCAGTTCAAATCCAGTACCATCATATGCTAGTCCTCCCTTTCCATACTTGTAACTGACCTCCAAGAAGACTATCATTAACCACCATATATTTACATACTTGCTGGACACCCTGTGTATAATCAGTGTCTTGACCCTGGTGGCTGCCTCCTCACCATCCCTGCCCACTTAACCTGGCTCCTTGACCCTGTGCTTCTTCACCCCTAGTCCCTGTGGCCCTGTTAGCCGTCTCAGCCTTGATGACCCCTTTAACCCCAACTGCTTTTATGTTCCCGGCCCCCCAGGCCCACCAGCCTGAGTTGTATTAAGGGAAGGAAAAGGAGAGGAAAGGGACCAAGAAATATTTTATAAAGAAAAGAGAAATTATAGGGGAGGGCTCTCTTTAAAAGTTTTGCGTGAAAGACAGTTTTTAAAAATGTATAGTGTTTAATAGCCCTCAGCCTAGACAATGACTATAGTTCAAATTTTAGATGCCTACCAGCTGTGAAATCTTAGGTAAAATGCTTAATATATCTGCGCCTCAGTTTTCTCATCTGCAAAATGATGTTAGTAATACTGCCTACCTCATAGGGTTCTTGTGAAATTAAAATGAATTAACACATGTAAAGTGTGTAGAACAGTATCTGCACACAATAAGTACACTTAATAATATTTTTTATTATTATCAGATGTCCTATCATTTTAGAACATGTTTTATTTTTCTAATAAAAAGTTACTAAATGCCAGTGAATCATCAGCGATGTCATTAGATCAGAAGAATTACTAAAGTTGCTTTTTTTTATCTATCAAAAAACATATTTTTTCTTTAGCAAAATAAGGTTTGGTAAGACAGCCAGAATCTACACTTTTCCAAGAGTATTTTATCAAACTCTAAAGTTAAAAGGAGTAATTATTAAAAGCTATTGCCAATCAAAAAACCAATCATAAATTAGGATAAAGCTTTTTGGACATGTTAGCGTAAGCCACCAGGGTGGTTTTCAAATTATACAATTTTTAACTTACATGAGTCTTTTTAGGAGTCTGTAGCAGAGTTTGGCAAACTTATTTTGTTGGGCGACCCAGCCATTTTGCAGTGACCCGAAGAGCAATCTACTCTTCATAACAACAAACATCTTGCCCAATTTGCCATCTGGTGTTTGAAGCCTCTGTCTTGCAGAGAGTTTTTCATTAGCTGACAGTCATTACTCATCTGATTTTGGCTTTAGTATTGCTGACATTCTCAGTATTGCTCATCCTAAATACTCAGTTTCAAGTGAGAGAGCCCTCGGAGTGGTTTCCTTAACAGAAGGGATTCAATTTCCTCATCTGGAAAACAGGGAACTCAGATGAGAAGGTTCCGGTCAGCTGGCACCGTCTCTGATTTTATGAAACCTGGTTTTTAATGATTTCTGTGTGTGCCAGACAGCCCACCTAAACTGTGGCTTTTGGAGGAAGGTTGTGAGCTATAACAGGTACCGTGAAGAGGTATAAGATTGAAAGATGTGAATGAATGGCCCCATAAGCCCAGAGAAACTCAGGATCAAAGAGCCATTGCCCCATAAAGAGAAAATCAGTGATATTTTATAATTTTGCCATATTCCTCTTCCAAGATAATTTTAGAGATCCCTTAAAAATAAATCTCAAGGCTATACCATGATATAAGAAGCCCCTGGCTACCATCTCTATTCTTCTAGTCCTTGGACCGTATCCTCACTGGCATCCCTGGCATCTCAAAACTTGCCAAGCATTAATTTAAATTAAATTTAAATATACCTGTCAGAGCCTTTTTACTGATTTGTTCCCTCTGCCTGGAATGCTCCTCCCAGAATATACGAGCGTTTTACTACCTTTCTTTATGCAAGTCTATGCTCGAGCATCGTTTCTCAGAGAGATTGATCACACACCACATTTGATCTCATCTACTTACCTTGCTTTATTTTTCATCACAGCACTCACTAATATAAGTGATATATCTCATATTCACCTATCAGTTTATTGTTCCTACTCCCTGGAATAGTGTTTGACATGCAGGCAGTACTTGTTGAGTGAATACACGAGTAAGGGCGAGAAAACAATCTAATAGGTACTTGATTTGTGGATTGTAAAGTTCTCTCCAACTCAGTGTCGCAATGGTATTTAAAGAAGACTCCTGTCTATACTACATCTTGCAGTTTTTTGCCTCTGTGCTTCTGCTCCTATCATTATTTGCCCCTTCCATCCTTTTCTTTCCAACCCCAGATACTTTAGCCAGAGTTCTACCTTTGAAATCCTCACTGGATTTCACTGAACACACCACTGTCTCTCCATCTGAACCCTTGGGTCATGGTGCTCTTGGGTCATTATCCTTCCTTGTCTCGTGTATCATCTGTCTCTGTGTATCTTAATTCCCCAACCATAGGCTCCATGAGTGGGGATTACATTTATATATTCTATTTTTTTACTTTACGTTTTCATAAACAATTAAAATGGAATTAACTTTGATGACTTTGTTACAAGAAACCATTTATTAACAATTTTGAATCCCAAAGAGTATACTGTAAGGAAATAATCACTACTATCAACATTCAGACATGCCAACACACTACACCACATTCTTATTTAAAAATGTGATTAGAAGAGCAGGGAGGTAGGGAGGGAGAGACTAGTAAAGAAAAGAAAAATATTTTTAAAAATGTGATTATACCATACATATTATCAAGTAACCTGCATTTTTAAAAACACCATAAGATCATACCATACTTCATACCATATGAAGCCTTCATTGTCACTTCTTTTTTCTTTTTTAAGATTTATTTATTTATTTGAGAGAGAGAGAAGGAGAGAATCCTTCAAGCAGACTCCCCGCTGAGCTTGGAGCCCAATGCAGGACTCAGTCCCATGACCATGGGACTAATCATGAGCAGAGCCAAAACCAAGAGGCAGACACTCAACTAGCTAAGCCTGCCAGGCACCCCGTCTCTCTTTTTGTTGAGTTGTATTTAACCAATCTCTTACTGACTGACTTTGAAATTGTTTGTAATTTTTCACTATTGCATGTGTGTGATGTACGCTTTTGGGGGTAAGTGTGGTGAGAATTTTGAAGAGAGGATGGATTTCAAATCTTCATTGTGGAGGGCTGGAATGAGTTGAGTAGAGAAATGCTCTTCACATTTTTCTTTCTAAACTAATATGCCCCTTAAAGGAATTTTGAAAAATTCCATTTGCTTTTGCACTTTTAAAAGTTGATATGTATAGTTTTTATTAAACTTAAATGCATGTAAAGCCCATAATTTTTGGCAGATTGTAAATATATACCTGTTAAAATTGAACTGTGGCATTACTTTTTAAAATGTATCTGATAGAATAAAAATATAGTGACTTGATATCCACCTTAACCTATTTTTTAAAAAATCATGAACTAGCTTCTCTTTAATGATCTGAAATGCTATCTAGTCCACTTTTCTTCTTGAACTACTAATTCTATTCTACTTTCCTTACAGAGTCTATGCTAATGCAATATAGTTTTATACTTGAAAGTCTTTTATTAATCAACCATTGCCATCAAATTTATGTGGATAAAAATATTTAAAATTTCCTGGGACCATATGGTAATTTGTTAAATGTAAAATACAAAAAGCTGTTTTTTCTCCAACTAGATAATATATGTATGGGCGAGTGTTACTTGTTGGTAGAATGAAATAGGAACACCATCAATTTTTTTCCTATTTTCCATTTTTGTCGATGGAAGTGCTAAGAAACATTTTCACATAAATCAAGTTGATGTGACTGGGAGGAGATTTTTTTTATAGCAATATCTCTCAGTTCTTTGAATTCCTTCTGAGTTATTTGATAAGTTAATCTGTTACTGAAAAAACATTTTTAATGATCTGTTGGTATCTCTACAGTTATGTTTTGTGTAAGTTTTACTGAGAGTGAAGACCACAGTGCTGGAGAGATGTGTTAGGGTGCCAGGCACAGGCATTGGTAGGAGCTCACTTGACCTTGATGATTATGGATATTCCCTCTATCAGATCGTGTGCTTTGCTCCAACACTGCCTGGCTCCACAGGTGTAACCCAGAGAAGGGGAGAGTTGGATTCAGTTAAGGCTGAACTTCTACCAGATATAGGTTGACTCTGACGTAAGAAATATAAAATAGTAGGTGATAGAACCTAAGCTAGACAGAGACAATGTGGAAGGCCACTGATGGACTAGGGAAGAATAGAGAGGAGAAGGCAAAGAGAGGGCTTGTCAGGGTGGAAGATTGGTTGGAGTAGTTGAAATAGCAGACTGGAGAGAGAGAGGTCATTGTTGTCCGATGTGTGACGCAGGAGTTTTGGAAGTGGAGCATTTGTGGGTCATGAACATGACCAAGGTGTGACCATAATACGAAGTTCGTGAACTTCATTTATTCATTTGCTTATGAAAAAAAACACTGAAAATGAGATCATGGAAATAGGTGGTCATGGTGTCAAAAGTTCACAATGATTTGTCTTTCTTTTTTTTTTTAAGATTTTATTTATTTATTTGATATAGAACGACAGTGAGAGAGAGCGAGCGAGCACACAAGCACAGGGAGCAGCAGGCAGAGGGAGAAGCAGACTCCCTGCCGAGCAGGGAGCCCGATATAGGGCTCCATGTGGGGCTCGATCCCAGACTCTGGAATCATGACCTGAGCCGAAGGCAGATGCTTAATCTACTGAGCCACCCAGGTGCCCCAACAATGATTTTCAAAGAAATGAAGGCAGGGCTTGGAGTGGAGAGAAAGGATGTGAGCCAGGCATCAACAAATCTAGAAAACGAGAGAAAAGGCCTCCTTGAAAGCTGGAAGGAAAGAGTCTTAAAGGAATTTAGTTTACAAGAAGCTGCAGGAGAAATGGTTTGGGAAGGATTGTGGTGGGTATGGAAGGAACCAATTCATTGCGTGACTCTGATGTGTGAACACCTGCCATTCGAGAAGCCCAGGGAAAGCCATGTCCTCAGGGGAGAGCCCCAATTAGAAGGGAGGGACTTGTATTTGGGACAGGGATTTTAGTTCTATTAGACAGCGTGTTTCTGAACCACAAGCTTACTTAATGGGTTAGTAAGACTTCTTCATGGAGTGCCTGAGTGGCTCAGTCGGTTAAGCGAATGACTCTTGGTTTTGGCTCCGGCCATGATCTCATGGTCGTGAGATCAAGTCCCGCATCAGGCTCCGCACTCACCAGAACTGTGCTTGAGATTCTCTCCCTCTCCCTCTGCCCCTCCACACCAGCTCGCACTTTCTCTGGAGAAAAAAAACAACAAAGAAACAACAAAAAAACTTCCTCAGTTTCTTCTAGAGTTACTAGTTCCTTCAGTTTCCCTCTCTCTCCAGAATAAGTTTTGATCATTTCTATTTTCCTCAGAAACCATTTATTTCAAATATATATTCGAATGTGTGAATATAGTGCCTTACAAATATTTTATGGAGGTATGCATGTATGTATTTATGTGTTTAATGGTAAATCAGCTTTGAGTTATAGAGATAATCGTTTTTGTGTTTTTTAAATTAATTACAGATCTGCTTTGATACTTATTGATTCAAGTCTGCTTTTGGGATCATCAGATTATATTTTCTCATTTGTAGGAATTACATTTTCATTTTCTCTTCTGAGATGAAAAAAATCCCATTTTTTATAAAAAAGCATGTCATTAGTGAATAGAGAAATCAACATTTATTTTACTTTATTTTCAGTTCCACTATTTTTCACACAGTATAGTGCCTTACCTCTAATTAATTAGATACATTTTACTTAGCAGTCTTTTTTCAGTATTTCGTGTTCCATAAAACATTTACTCTCCCAATATTACATTTATAAATGAAATGCAGGATATTTCCTGCATATATACTCCATTGTCCCTTGTTTCTTCTTGCTTTGCAATCCACTCTTATAGAGAAGGCAGTAACACTGTATTTAAAAAAGAATCAGCAATAGATACAATGTGTCTACCATTTAATTCTAGGGATGTGCTAACATCTTCACCACAGTCACCACATTTAGTCTTTATAGTAGCCCTGTGAAGTATGTGGTGATGTTATCCCCAGGGTGCAGATGGGGAACCAGACCGAGAGAGAATAAGAGGCCCCTCCAGGGTTCCCCAGCTCTTGTGCATGGGCTCATCAGCCTTCGTGAGAGATTGCTCTGTTAGCCTCTCATCCACAATGCTAGAAAAATAGAGCAGACTTCTTTATGGCAGACGGCCGGCACCAGAGCATCAACATAATTCATGCTAAGATTCGATTGTTGGGCAATTATTATGTGCAGTTATATTCAGTGTTAATAACTTTCCCCGTGATATACTACTACCGTACTCTGGACGTGAGTTTCCTTTAACTACTTAACAAAAATCTTTTATTCATCGGCAGTGAGGTACACTTTCTATAAATAATTGTTTCCTTTAGCCATTTTGGGATGTGGGGAGAAATAGATATCAATTAGCCATTTTTAATACCCCATATCTTCAAATTAGAGTTTTTGAAGTCTTACTTCAAAAATCTATCTGTAGAAAGGCAGGAAAAGAAATCTCATGCAGTTCGCATCCTTGGACAAGCAAAGGCAAACCCCTGTCTTTTTGTCTCTGAGCTGTCCCCTTTGGTTATCGAACAGCTTTTAAAAAGATTTCGATGTTTAACTACAACAAATGCCTATGGCTTATTGATTTGTGCTTCTTTCTTTTTTTCTTCCTTTTAAAGATAGTGTTTTTAGAAGAAGCATCCCAACAAGAAAAGCTGGCCAAAGAATGGTGCTTCAAGCCGTGCGAAATAAGAGAACTAAGCAACCAGTAAGTCACAGCCCACGTCTTCCCTTTCGCTGTTAACTAGTGCCCTTCGCTAGTCTCAGGTGATTAGGAACCTGCCTTGAGAGCCAGAGAGGTTTTATTTTTTTCCTTGTGGAGTGGGGTGACACCGGGAAGGGAGTTTGAGAACAGGAAGCTGAAGGTTGGAAGCTTTGGGAACAGGAGGCAGGAGGCCGCCATCATCCGTTTATTTCTTCAGCAGATCTTTGTGGCATTTACCGTGTGCAGCCAGGATCTGGAGAAGATGATCTGTACGGTCTTTGCCCTCGCAGGGTTTACAGCCCGTGGGGATCTCGGAGAGCAAGCAGGGACGCAGATAGGGAAGCACGCCAGTGATAGGTTGTGATACCTTCCGTGAAGGAAATAAAGAGGGAGGGAGAGAAACTGCCGGGGGTGAGGGGGTCTGGGGCAGATGGCGGCTTGGGGTGCAGTGAGTGACAGTGCGGTTAGGGAACACCCATCCCCCAAAGCGCATTTGACCCGTGGCTTTATGTTGTGGGGTTTTTTTTCTTTTTTAAAATATTTTATTTATTTACTTGAGTGAGAGAGAGACAGAGGGAGGGAGAGAGAATGAGCAGGAGGAAGGGGCAGAGGGAGAGAGAAAGCAGATTCCCTGCCGAGCAGGGAGTCCGAGGACTCAGGGCTCTATCCCAGGACCTGGAGATCATGACCTGAGCCTAAGGCAGATGCTTAACTAACTGAGCCACCCAGGGGCCCCGTGTTTCAGGGGTTTAATATTTGTTCAAAACGTGTTTGCTCTGATTGGCTCACTCTCCTCATGGCCTGGTTGATTTGTTTTATAGAGATGGGAATACCTTTTTTATTTCAAGATTTACTTATTTATTTTGGAGGGGGGAGGGGCCATGGAAGAGGGAGAGGGGAGCTCAAGCAGACGCCTTGCTGAGTGCAAGCCAGATGCGGGGCTCAAGGTCACAAACCCTAATCGGACATGAGCCGAAACCAAGAGCCCACTGCTTAATCAACTGTGCCACCCAGGCACCCCCAGAGGGGAATACTTTTTTGAACTCAAAGATTTTTTTCTCGTTTCGGGGCATGTATGTTTCCAAAATCAGTGAAAGTTCCAAAGTCATTCTACAGGTGTTTTTACAACTTGGGAAGCGACCTTAGAGTCCTGTAGTGAGAACAGTGAACTGGGAATTGGAACACCTGGCTTGAATCCTCTCGCTATAGCTTGAAAGCAAGTCACTGCCCTTCTCTGAGCCCATCTCCCGGGCTGTTAGCGAAAGAATTGTTCTCAGCGATGGTGGATGCCTCCTACATACCCGGCAGCCCCTCTGTGAACTGGGTTACCCATAAGGCTTTGAGGCAGAGGGGCTGGCCACAGTCCCGACAGACAAGGGGACTGTTCATAATGAAGTTTTGGTGCACTGATATTTGTGTTCAGGTTTCCTACCTGCTGCCTCTCTGGGTTTGGGAGCTCTTGGGCAGTGGGCCTGGAACTGAATCCAGTGGGCAGGGAGATACTTCTAGCCACTTCCATGTTTATTGTCTGCTTCCTCTCACTAGATTTGCATGAGAATATATGTTGAAGAATGAGTGACCTTTGGCTTCCTGCTGGCACACCTTCAGGATAAGGGGTCAGAAGCCGTGGGAGTGGAGGAGCAGGAGGTTGGAAGGTGGAGTGGTTGGAGGATTGGGGGAAGGGTGGACACTTCTGTGGGTCTTCACGTCCTTCTGTCCCTCTTTATGAGGCTGCTTTGGGAGGAAAGTCCATCAGACAAATGTAGATTGTGCGACCCCTGTAGGCATTACACACAGAGAAGTGGTAAGGTAAGAAAAAACAAACCTTGGTGGAAGACTGAAGTCTTTGTAGAAAAACCTTGTACCAAACACACAGCTAGTGCAGTTGAATTTCTTTAAGTCACAATGAAGGCACCACAGACGACGGTGTCAGTGTGTTTAAGAGACTCACTATACCTGTAGGTCTATCTCAGCACAATGTGGATTTTCTTTTTCTTTTCTTTCTTTCTTTCTTTCTTTCTTTCTTTCTTTCTTTCTTTCTTTCTTTCTTTCTTTCTTTCTTTCTTTCTTTCTT
>CM053615.1:10140172-10168323 GCA_028646535.1 Procyon lotor
GAGTCCCACATCGGGCTCCTTGCTCAGCAGGGAGCCTGCTTCTCCCTCTGCCTCTGCCTGCCACTCTCTGCTGCTTGTGCATAAAGCACAAAAATAAATAAAATCTTAAAAAAAAAAAAAGATTAAAGAGTATGGTACTCTTGATCTCAGGGTGGAATTCAAGCCCCACATTAACTGTAAAGATGCAAAAAAAAAAAAATTTAAAAAAATTTGGGTGTGGGGCACAAGGATTTATTTTCATTCTTGATGCACTTGCCTTCCTGATACTTAAGAGCATTGGGCTGTTTGCATATTGGTAGGGATGACTGTCATCATTTTCTGCAATAACTCACACGTCAGTTAATTTTATACCAGCAATGTCGGGAAGATATACAATAAAATGAAGTGAATTATTAATATTTTTAAAGAAGTGTGCTAAATTAGATGTTCGCTCCAATTTTATATGAGTCAAAAGAATTATGATTTTAAAAAAATTCTCATTTAAGGTGCCCATCATTGAGACCGTGGTAATACTTGGATATAGTCACAGGTGTTAAGGTAGTTATTTTATTGTCAGAGAAAAGTTTTAATGAATAAGAAAAAAACACGGCCAAGAATTTTTGTTAATGCACTAGTCCTTTAATGAAAAATTTTGTAGATAGCCAAAAATCACGTAGGTATTGCTTTTGAGTTTTCTAGGATTTTGTCTCCCTGACTTAAGTTCATCACATGACTTCCAGTTCTTGACTTTGGGTTGTACAGTGGTGGATAAAATGTTTAGGTAAAGCTTTGTCACTTATTAGCTATAAGACTTTGAGCAAATTTCCTTAATTTTCTAAGACTTCATTTCTCTACTTTCTGCAACAATAACAACAGTTACAACTATCTTATAGTTGTATCTTATACAACTAAAAGATATAGTCTATCTTATAAGCTTGTTCTGAGGCTTAAATGAGAAAAAAAAATGCATGCAAAATGGTTATTGGCATGCACTTGACACACTGCACTAGTCAATCAAGATGGTTTAAAGGGAAGGAGCAATGTTGGTACATTGACCAAAGATTTCATTAAATATGACATATTCATTTATGAATTGGGAGAATGCTGTTGCTTTTCACATAGTGTCTGTTGCAACAGCCCCACTGCATTCCACTCTTTTTGAAACATGACCTTTATATATCAACCTCTCCCCATCCCCTGTAGGCTTCAGATCATTTAACCTCATACTCTGGGCAGAGAGTAGGTCCAAAGGTGGTTTGTTCACCCTGTCTCTAACAAGTAGAGGCAGATCTGGACTTTCTCAATTATTAGATAGGAGAAACTCACATGAAGCTTAACAACAATATTGCAAAACAAGAGAAAGTCATATCAAAAAGAATGAGGTGTGCCTGGGTGGCTCAGTGGGTTAAGCATCTGACTCTTGATTTCAGCTCAGGTCATGATCTCAGGGTCCTGGGATCGAGCCCCACATCGAGCTCCACACTGGGTAGGGAGACTGCTTAAGATTCTCTCTCTCCCTCTTCCCCACTCATGCATACATGTGCATGCTCTCTCTCTCTCAAAGACAAAAACAAAAAAACCAATGAGAAGGTGATCTTATCTCCGAAACTGACCTACTTCAGGATTTAGAAGAAAAATCTCAGGAAATTGCCATCATCCTTGGAGTACAAGAAGACTTGGTACTATGAAAAGACCACAAGTTGTGATGGAAAAGGAAATTTTTGGGGGGTGGGGGAGGAAATTTTTTTAAATGAAAGAGAAAACGGGGGGAAAAAGAGTGCGAAGCATGTAGACAATCCTACATGACTGGAGGGAGGGTAAATTTTATAACCACCTTGGAAAACTATTTGGCTATTTCCCATAAAGTTAAATATGAATTGGCATATGACCCAGTAATTCCATTTTGGGGTATTTGCCCTAGAGAAATGAGCACATATATTTGCAGAAAGAGTTGTACACGAATGTTTATACCAGCTGTATTTATAATAGCCCCAAGCTGCAAACAATCCAAAATCCCGTGGACTGGGGAATGGATAAGCAAACTGTGGTGTATTCTTAGAGTGGAATGCCACTCAGCATTCAAGAAAGTAAGAACCACAGATCTATGTGAAACAAAGTGATCTATGTGAAAAAAAAAATCCAAAAAATACTTTGTTAAGTGAAAAAAGCCAGGCACAAAAGAGCACATGTTGTATGTATCCATGTGTATGAAACCTAGGGACCAGTGGAGCTAACATTATGTTGATAGAAATCAGAAAGTGGTTGCCAGGGGTTGGAGGTGGGGGCAGGGGAGGCAATTGACTGGAAAGGACCAAGAGAGAGCGATGGAAATGTCCAACATCTTGTCTTTCCGAAAGGTCATTAAATGGCTATGTACAGTTGTTAGCATTCGTCAAACTAGACAC
This sequence comes from Procyon lotor, assembly GCA_028646535.1. NCBI lineage: Eukaryota > Metazoa > Chordata > Mammalia > Carnivora > Procyonidae > Procyon > Procyon lotor. The sequence continues at coordinate 10,142,557 of CM053615.1, forward strand.
CTGACTTCTGTGCATTTTATGTTATCTCAATTATATTTCAATTTAAAAATAGCAAACAACGTAGGAAGCTATGAGTAGAACTATTGAAGAAAATTGAATCAGTGATGTGGAAAACAACATTGATCAAAGATTGAAGGGGGGTGTTTGAGAATGATCCACATGGAGCATAGAAAGAATAACACCAACATAGGGGTTTTCCTGACCCAGGATCCAGAGCAAATCGAATAGAAGTTGTGAAGGATAAATCTTTTCTGAGCTTAAGGCAGAACTGTGTATCATAGTCAAAGAACTTACCCTATTCTAGGTTAAATCATAACTGATTGGTAAGATATTGGAATTACAAAGAAAAAGGGGGAAGAAAAGTCTGCAAACGATGAGGCAGAGGAAAAAGTCAGTTATCAATAAAGCTATTAAAAACCAGTTTGGTTTCAGGTGTTTTTGCTGGCATGAAAAATAGCAAGAATAAGAAAGAGTTTGGAGCCAAATCATTATTACTCAGGAATATTATATAGGAAGAGACCCTCCCTTACGTACAAATCATTATTACTCAGGAATATTATATAGGAAGAGACCCTCCCTTATATGGGAAGGCAACAAAATTCTCTGATGTACAAAGTTTTGGAAAATATTCTCCCCATGAACTCTTGGAAAACATTACTTGAAAATCTACAGCATTCGATGAGCTATGAGAAACAACAGTGGGCCAAGGTCTAGGGAAGGGATGGGACAACAGCAGATCAGGGAAGGCTAAGTCAGTTAAAACAGAAATAAGATTTAAAACGTTGTAAAACAGTTTAAAAAGTGAAAGCAAAATTCAGAAATGTATCTGAAGAGAGCATATGTATGGTGTTAAAGTAATACCCTAAAAAAGTTACTAGGCTGTGAGTCTTAAACTGCCCTCAAAAAATAAAGTCAGTAAACAACAGCAAATACAGACACAGTTCCTTCTAAAAGCTCTTCCTGAAAAATTATCATAAAGAAGTAGCTTTTAATTCCCAAAGTTCTCATCTGGATTAGCATGGAGCTATGGTGGGTTTTTAAGGGCATAGAACTGTGAGCTTGTTTTAAGTCTCATGTTATCCAAATTATCTTCGTAACTATGCAGGCATATTTCTGTGAGTTCAGGGAATAACCAGAGATAAGAGTTTCTTCTCTTAGTTTTATTAGCCATTTGGGCATTGCACTGGGTTGAACTGTGCGCTTCTTACCCCCTAGCCCCAAAGATGTCTACTGAACAAAACATGACCTTATTTGGAATAAAGGTCTTTGCAGTTATAATTAAGGTAGAGATCTCAAGCTGAAGTCGTTCTGAATTAGGGTAGGCCCTAGATGCATGAAGGCAGGAGCAGATACTGTAGCAATATTATATTGCGATAAGCCAAGGAACCGTTGCAGGAGCCACCAGAAACCGAAAGCAGCAGAGAAAGATTCCTCCCTAGAACCTAGGTAGGGATCATGGCCTTGCCAACACTCCGATTTAACACTTCTGCTCTCCAAAACTGTGAAAGAATAGATTTCTACAATTTTAAGCCGCCACATCTGTACTAATTGGTTGTAGCGACCCTAGGAAAGGAATACATTTGATATACATTTGATACCAATTGCAAGTTTTGAATTCTCTCAACTGTCAGTCTGTGTCTAGATAAGATCTTTCCTTGGAAGTATAGTCCAGACTGAATATCAGTCACTAAAACCCCAAAACCAATGTCATACACCTTACTATCCCATTTATCGAATAAGGTTACTATTGTGGCTTTACTTCATCTGCCGTAGATGTGGCTGGTGGTTATTCAGCCTCCATGCTGGATGCGATCAGAAGAGCAGTGATGGTTTCCAATATCCTTTTAATTAATAAGATCAACGAGAAAAGCCTCACCCTCAAAGAGGTCTTCAGACTAGCTACCCTTGGAGGCAGCCAAGGTAAGGACTATTTTGTCTCTTGAGCAGTGTGCAACCTTGCGGTGTGTGTCCTTGGAAACAGGATGAAGGCTCGCGAGAGTGGCATCAGCAGACGTCCCGTATTCATACCCCAATGTTGCATCTCATGTACCGTACCCCAGATGGAGTGGGTAATGTTCAGACATGTGGTAGAGGTATCCTTTCTTCAGCAAGTCCCCTGTCTGTGGCAGAACACACGCTCAACACACAATTGTATTAATGCTTTGATGGATATTTGAAATGGTCCCAAGTACGCGAGTTCTTGAAAATAATCAGTTTTTTCCCAACGAGTCCAGTAACTTGCTCTCTATTGGCCTGAGGGATGATAGTAATGATATTCATAATAATAGTAAAAATAATAGCCCAGACTTCACTCTTACCAAGAGGCACTGTATGTCATGCTTTCTGTGTTGTGACCTCAACCTCACAACCGCTGCTACTAATTCCCCCCGACCAGCGAGGCATCTGAGCGAGGCATACACGGTTGTCTGGCCATGATTTCAATCCAGAAAATCTGATGCCAGAGTGCAGGTTCCTACCCTTCCTCTGGAAATCCCAGCTTAAACTCTGCATTTTGGCAATAGATTTAAGGACACTAATCACCCAAAGCCCTTTTAAAAAGGAAAAAGATGTAAAAGTGTAATTGGTTCATATGTAAGAACTGTTCATCAGCTTTTTCCAGTTCTCACCTGTGACCATATTTTTAGGGTAAAAATAGAAATTGATAATTGTATCGCTTTCAGTCACTTCCATATTTTAGTGTAACCTGTGTGGGTGATGATGAACACGGCATGAAACTCAGGTAGCTATTGAGAAATAAAAACATCAAAATAGAGACAATGTCGTTATATAGAGAGATTGATACCCGGAGTCTTAGAAATGGAGGATGATAGAAACTGACAGTATCCTGGGAAGGGAAACCTTCTGGCTCTTTGAATGTTCTGGGCTATGACGAATGCCATAAAGAACATTTCAAGGAAAACAAGCAGAGGTCATGCTCTTTGCATTTTCTCGTCTTATGATTTCATTTTCTAAAGTTCCAAGTTTTAAACCATCCATTTTTTTGAACTCCCCATCCCCACCCCTCCCTGTTTGTATTGTAGGCCCGCCTTCTGGTTGTCATGGTGCCATTGGATTGCACTTCCGTGCCTTTTGTATTCTAGATTCCTAGAACCTGTGAGGTGCTTCATCGGGATCCTGTACGAGCTCAGGCTGGCATGGGGTGCTTACCAAATCATGTCCATCTTGCTGTGCAGCCTTTAAATCTATTTTCTGGGCCCTGAGTTTGCTGTGATAGAATTTCTTCTCCTTAGTGCGTGTCTCTGTGAGACTCTGAGCAAAATGAGATGAATGGATCACTGCTGAAATTGTGGCATCTTGGGGCGCCTGGGTGGCTCAGTGGGTTAAAGTCTCTGCCTTCGGCTCAGGTCATGATCTCAGGGTCCTGGGATCGAGCCCCGCATTGGGCTCTCTGCTCAGCAGGGAGCCTGCTTCCCCCTCTCTCTCTGCCTGCCTCTCTGCCTACTTGTGATCTCTCTCTCTCTCTGTCAAATAAATAAATTTAAAAAATAAATAAATTGTGGCATCTCCCCAGCTTGTCACACACAGCCTTTCCCTTTACTCTTAAGACCAAGATGTGCATAAATCCCCTTCACAGGGACACGTGCTCCAAAGGCAGCAAGACTGCATTTCCTGAAATGTGTCTGAGCTATTTACCAGCCCTACTGGGCCTCAGAGCAATAATCTGAATGTAGGCCAATTTACAAATTTGTAAAAGCAGTTGTGTCTTTTTTTGGTTAGCACATGCCTGACCTTCCAGGTTCGAACAATTAGCTCAGTTAGTTTATATGTACCATCGAAACTCTGGCAAACGAACCTGGTTATCTGACCTATTAAACACATAACAATTTTATGTTGAATATAGTCATTAAAAACTTCTATTTTGTTATGCTTCTTTATCAAAGGCAAAAAGATTGTAATTGGCAAAGGAGTTGAGAATTTCCAGTGATTTTTCTATTACATTAGGTCCTTCCCACACAATTAGTAGGAGTCACCTAACTGCCTTTAACATTTTCTAATTACTTTTGCACCCCTGTCTGCCTATAAGAATTCTTTAGCTAAAAAATCTTGTTCTTTTCTGAGAATAAAAGAGTTGCCCTTTAAACAATCTTTTAAGAACAAGTAGGATTTCTTAATCAGTGCTTAGGGAACTGCCAAAAGGCTGCTGGATATCCATACAGAGAAATAGAATGTGCCAGATAGGGTCTAACCGAGATATCTGATCCAACATTTTCACATCGGACTATATCTTGGTGGGACAGAATTCAATGAACACATGTAAAAATTCAAATAAATAATGCTGCACTCCAGTTGGCCTTCCTTCTATGCACGCTTCCTTTGGTAGCTCAGTGTGCGCTCAGATTATAGGCTTAAGGAGCTTTAGATTTAATACCTTTATTGACTCAGAAAACCAGCTCCTCCCATCTTCTGAAACTAAATCATAAAAATGACAGATGTTCTTCCTTGACATCCGATATTCATGGAACATGAATTCTCGTTATGTGATGGATCGAGTCAATGGATAGTATTGACCTATGCCTATTTTAGAAAACCATTCTTCTCTGGCAGCCAGAAAGTCTTTGAGGTTGCTGAGAAATTGGTCTGCTTTCTAAAGCATTGGCAGTCTTGAGTTAGGAGGACCTATTTCCTTTCAGAAGTGTATTTTCTCCATTCAGAGGATTTAAACTAAGGAACTTAGGATGGAAAGGCCTGCATGGACACAGATGCCAAAGGGTACTTGTTTCTTATTTGAGGTTCCTTTCACTGCCATGAAAACAGATCCTGTCAGCTGTTGCATAGAACAAAAAGGGCAATGAAAAGCGTTGGAGTGTGGGGGGGAGAACAGGAGGGGAAAAGAAGACATTATGTCAATCGTCATGTTTCTTAGAGGGATGAATGGAAATCATAGGCCAGCTGGACTGTGAAGGGTGCTAATAGAGCTGAAATAGACAGACACCATCTGAATTAGAGATCTTGGTGATGAGGGGACCTGTTTTTATTCTCAGATTTTGCTTCCCCCGTGCTTCTTCTGCTTTGTGTGTCTCAGTGTTTTAGGATTTCTTATAGTGAGAGAGCTTCTCTGCTTCATATTAAGATACAAATTTTTGGGGCGCTTGGGTGGCTCAGTCGTTGAGCGTGTGCCTTCTGCTCAGGTCATGATCCCGGGGTCCTGGGATTGAGCCCCGCATCGGGCTCCCTGCTCAGCGGGAAGCCTGCTTCTCCCGCTACCATTCCCTCTGCTTGTGTTCCCTCTCTCGCTGTGTTTCTCTCTGTCAAATAAATAAAAATCTTAAAAAAAAAAAAATGAAAAAAAAAATGATACAAATTTTTTCTAGTGACAGTTGGCAGACTCTGTCCTTGCCAATGGGGACATTTTCACCATCTGATGGCTCCAAATACTGACTGCTTACTAATTTATTCCACTCTTGTAGCCCTGGGGCTGGACAAGGAGATTGGAAACTTTGAAGTGGGCAAGGAATTCGATGCACTCCTGATCAACCTGAAAGCATCTGACTCTCCCATTGACTTGTTTTCTGGAGATTTGGTTGGTGATACGTCTGATGTAAGTAAAACAAATTTCATCAAAAGGTACCTTTTTCATGAAGTGGTCACCATATCTTCCCTGGAGGGAAAAAAAAAATAGAAACAGTAACATTTTAAGGAAATATAGGGGAATCTTAAAAGGGAAAGTAGATCCTTTTCAAATTATTATAATTTGCCAATGTAAAGAATAATGGTACTGACAAAAACTTGTTTTGAATATATTTGTATATTTGAATGTATTTGACTACAAGAGGCCCATTTCTTTTTCATTCATGGAAGTAGATTTTGCCTCTGAGAAATAAATTTATATGTCTGCACTTTGCCAACCCCTATTGGCTGTGAATTTACTCTTCTAAATGCACAGGATATTTTTTCTTATTATTATTTCATTTTGCATTTTAGGCTATAATCCAGAAGTTCCTCTACCTAGGTAGGTGGATATATGTCTCTGTGCTAAATAAAATCTTTCCTTGTCTCTTTCTTGGGTATGGCACCTTGTATGTGTGGCCCCATAGGTTAAACTCTATGTGTGACCATTTCATTTGATTTATTATTTTATTTTAACATTCCTCAGCATCAAGCCCATTTCAAGGCATTATTTGAAATGCCCATGCTCCTCTGGAAGATAAATCCAAAGCTGAGGAACAGTAGGTTCAGGGGAAGAGGCTATGGGGTCCCTTCCTCCCCCATTCACTCTGAACACCCGCCCCAGTCCACCCTACCACACTGTATTTGTGCTAAGTTTGTGGTGCAGTCTCACCACCCATGTTTGGTGTGTGTGTTTTGTTTGTTTAATATGTACTCACATTTAATTTCATTCACTGAGAGAGAGAAATAAATAGTATGGAAGATTCTACCTTGCCTCCCGCGTGGTCCGGGGAGCTCTGGTCCTGGGTGAACTTGAGATAAGAGAAATGCAGGGGCCATTTCTAGAGCTCCCTTCCTGCAGGCCCTCCTCTCACCACGCTGAGGATGATTCTGGGCTGTAAAGATAAGTATTTCCTTTACTGTCGGGGCTGGAAATGCAAACTGCTCCAGCCGAAAGGGCAGCCCACGGAAAGTCAACTCAACTTTCTGTGACTTCTGCCTTTGGTGCAGAATTCAGACCCTAATCCTCCAGTTTGATGCTGCACCTCGTCTTGGTTGTTTCCCCTTGTCCAGACGATGAACAGTTCGAGAGAAAAAAAAAAAAGGCAGCTCTTTGTATTTTCCCTCTTCGAAGTGGAATTTGTTTTTAAATCCCTCCCCGTGGCAATTAAAATACTTACTGATATAGGGGCACCTGGGTGGCTCAGACATTTGGGCACCGGACTCTTGGTTCCAGGTCAGGTCACGATCTCCAATGGGTCATAGGACTGAGCCCCAAGTCGGGCTCCACACTCAGCGGGGTGTCTGCTTCTCTCCCTTCTTTGCCCTCCAAGCCCTACCCCCTACACACATACTCTATCTCAAATAAATAAATCTTTAAAAAAAAAAAGGTGGCTCAGACGTTAAGCGTCTGCCTTCGGCGCAGGTCATGATCCCGGAGTCTTGGGATCGAGCCCCGCATCGGGCTCCTTGCTCCGCAGGGAGCCTGCTTCTCATGCTACCATTCCCTCTGCTTGTGTTCCCTCTCTTGCTGTATTTCTCTCTGTCAAATAAATAAAAAATCTTAAAAAAAAAAAAAAACCTATTGGCCTAAAAACACTTTATGAATGATTCCTTCATTTTTCTTTTAGGAGATGACCGAAATATTGAGGAGGTTTATGTGGGCGGAAAGCAGGTGGTCCCCTTTTCAAGCTCAGTGTAAGATCCTCGGCCTCTACGAGTTCTCCTGGGATCACGTGGCTCTGCGACTCCCTTGTGCCCAGGCTGAGTTAGAAAGTCTAAAAATAGTATCTTGTTCTTGGGATGATTATCTCTTTCTGTTTCTAGTTACAGTATTCACTTGACTAATCGTTTGAAGGAAGTCGAGCTAATTCCGAACTCTCTGGTGGGGAAGATTCAAAATCTCTCCCTTTTGAGCTGTTTGGATTTACTTTAAGTTCAAATATAAGGGAATGTTATTCCTGGCGGTGTTCTTATTGTGAGATTTAAGTCAAATTGATTTCATATTTGGAAATGTGGAGAGAAAAGATATTCCTGTACGGCTAGATATTTTGAGCTAATAAATGTGAAAATCAGAAAATGGAAAATGAACCAGTGAATATATTTTTATGAGGGAAAAAAGTTAGACTATGAACATGCATTGGAAAATCACTTCAGATTATGATTGAAAATTATGTACTGAGCATATTAATTTCAGAAGAGAACTTAGTGAATTTTAAAATGTGTTTCCAGATTGACCTTGTGTTCTGGACATTTGCACTTAATGGAATTTGCATTTCAGAGACGTGTTCTTGTGCTTTGCCTTCTTTGGGGATGAAATGTCAGAAATTGAATGCCACATGCTTTCTTCATATAGTTCTGCGCTTCAAAGTGTTTGACAGAGGTTGGGTGTTAAAGATTTAAAGTCTCTTAGGAATATTATTCATATAACTACATGGCACCAATAGTGGTATTTTTGTGTACTTCAGAATCACCTTAATGTGTAACTGTGTGATGCTGTTATTGCTTCAGTGTTATTAGAAAAGAAACAAATTCCATACTCCGCTGTTGTGTAGACTGGAGTCTTCATAAACTGGGACAGGTGCTGGGCAGTAAGGAGCTACCAATACAAAAAGGAAGGGTTTCATGGCAATGGTGGAGTCTCCCCAAGAGGTATGCCATGGTTGCTGAATATTTTATCCTTGGATCTCAATCTGGTAGAACTTTAAAATGAAAGACAAACTCAGTTAAAAACATAATTAAAAATCTCTAAACCCTGCTTACTGAAAGCACTCCATTTTTCCATTTTATTCTGTTGCCTTTTTAATTCCTAATAATTTTCGCAACATTAGAATTTTAGGATAACAAAGACTACGTACATGTCCCACTTAAGGTTTATATTAATAGGACTTAATCTGCACTAGACATCTAGGAACATTACACAAAGCATGTTATGCTTCCTGGTACAGTGTGCTTTCCCATAACCTACGATTAAAAGCAAATTGATTTTTTGATAAAGTCTTAAGTATTGATGTGAAAGTCATTTAGGTACTACAGTTTTCTCATTTAATTTCAAATACTATAAACCAATGTGGAAAAGGAATAGATTTTCTTATTGTATTATCACACTGACACCTAGGGTTAAGTGTGACTCCTTATAATTTACCTTAGAGTAGAAAACTTTCTGTAATAGTTAACTCTGTACTTACAGAACTAAGAACAAAATTCCCCCTCTTATACTATAAATCTGATCCTCAATTAGTTGCACTAAATCAGCAGTCATTTACCCATGTTGTGTTTTCTGTTTTTCCTGGTGGAAACACTTTTGCATTTGATTGTGTGCACGTAACACCTAATGAGAGAACACAATTTTTGGTCTTATTTTCATTTTTTAAAGAACTTCTCTTATTTGAATACAATGGACACACAATTTGGTCTTATTTAAAACACAAAGACAAGCAATTTGTGTTGTGAGATCTAAGTAACTCAGTAAATTCAGCTTCCAGTGGCCAAAGGAATATGGTTCCCTGCTGTCTAACCCATAGGAGTAGGCTTAAGATTAGTGGCTTAAGATCATTTGGGTGAGATGTGTAAGATCCTCTCCTAGGCAGCAGCTATATTCCCAGCCTCTGCAAGATCCTACACTTGTACCTTCCTTATGGAGGTACATGTTGATGTCCAGCATCAGTTTTCGATAAGATGAAGGATTTTGTATATACACAGGTGCGACCTCAGCAGCAGGAAGAGTGACCATCTATAACCAGTCTGTCAAACATTCCATTTAGCCCCGGGAGTATGTTAAGACCCGACTATCTTTTCCAGTAAAAATAGGATGTGTTGAAATGTTTACGTGTAGTTCGCTCTCCCTGCATCTCTTAGAACTTCTGTGTTTCCGTGGCTCCCAGCACAGCGGTCCTGAATGTGGCGTAGGCTTTGTGCAATATGGCAGGCATTGGCCATACATGTGGTCAGAGGCTCTACACTTTGAAATGTTGGCTTGGCCTAATGTGGCTTGACTTTCTGAATTGTGGAGAGGCGGTATTTCAAGCCAAGCCTATTTCTCACTTTATGTTTGAATATTTTGCTCTCTGACAGGAAAGAAAGAAGGCTTCTTATCAGGCCCCTCACCTCGCCCTGCACTGTTTGCCTCCGGTTTCATGGCATTTTTTAATGGAATACACTTTCACAGGTAAAAACTGAGTTAATATTGCTGACAGTCCTACACCTAAAAGATATTTTCTACGACAGAACACAAAAGCGGGCTAATTGGCTAAGGTGAATTGAATTTCCAAAAGGGAATGAAACATGGGATCAGGACCTGAGAGGCTGTCCTGGTAATCGTAACCTAGACTGAGAATCTGCTCCCTTCTCTGATTTCATCGTTGAAGGTTCTAGAATCCAAGAGAATATCTTGGACCTAGCTCCCTTCACGCCAGCAGGAGGTCTTCCTAAGTTACTCTTGTGAGCACTGAACCCCACTGAATCTCTTTTTTCACTTCCCTGAGAATTCTGCACAGCGAAGGGAGGAAAGTGGTTGGAAACTTCCCCGTTACGCTTAGCTGATTTTGAGCTGTGCCCCCGAGTATCCCTATTGGCAACTACAGCTGGGATGTCACAGAGGCAACATAATGGCTGTGAGCAAGCGTATTCTGAATCTTCACTCCCTTCCAGACTCTTCCTATTTTTAATCTTGTCACCTCAGAACTAGACATATGGAACGCTTTCCAGGCAAGCTGGAAGGCACGCTGTTATCAGTTCTACCTTGTGCATACACGGAAGATACCCAGAACTGGACACTTTTGTAGCCTCGTGGACATCTTTTCATTGTCCGTTTAAGGTTGATGATGCTGCTGGACACATTCACACGTCTAAAAGGGGCCTTCTGAGTTTTTAAAAGGTAGACTAAGAAATGTGTCACGGCAATGTCTCGAAATCATTTGCAAATTACGGGGATTGTTATGAATTTTTAAGGTCTTTCTTTTGGAGGCTTAGAAGAGAGATTTGCAACTTTAGATCTACCTAGCCCCTTCACGTAGGAATTTGAGCCCTGACCCTTTCCAGTGTCTCTAGAGGAAAAGTGTGGAAAGAAGTACACAGATAAAGAGACACTCTTGAAAAGCCTTAGCATTGGACTGCATGCGTATTTTCACACCTAGCCCCTCCCTTTCCCGCCCACAGTCCCAAAGGTGACAGATCGAGAACGGAGGGGTTAGTTTGTAAATCTGGCCCAAAGTTACCAAAATGCAAAACTTGAGCTGGCCAGTGATGGGACTCACTGTAAATTCTAAGACAGCTCTCAGCTTCCGGGGGTGCTTGAGGAAGATGTCATGGGCACTGAGTTACCTGTTTATTTCCTATTCAGGAGCCTGTCAGAGAGCATTCTGTATCAAAAACCACCTTACATTATATGTTAAACTCCTGATTGCTGCTCTTAAGGATATATATGTTTGTATTCATGGGCACATTTTTACTCAATATTTGTATGATTTGCTTCCCTGTTCATGTGCTGAGTGAGCTCCTTTGTGCTTCAGACAAAAATAAATGAGATTCTGTGTTTACATTTTTTTGTCGTTGTGAGTTCTATCGCTCTGACAGAAGGGAGATTAATCTTACAATGTGTTTCTCCTTTTAACACGAATTTTTAAAAATAGAATAGAATATTTAGCTGTGGGCCAACATGTATCTTCCATTTTATGATAGACAGTATACATAACTTTTTAAAAAATTAAGCTGTAGGATGTCAGCCATTTAGGTTGCTGTTGCTTTTTATTTCAGCATAAATTTCATATTTTCTAAAGTCACAACAGAGTAAGAGATGCACTTTGACATCAAGAATTAGTTCACACAGGAGCATCTGGGTGGCTCAGTTGATTAAGCATCTGCCTTTAGCTCAGGGCATGATCCTGGGGTCCTGGGATTGAGCCCCACCTCAGGCTCCTTGCTCAGCAGGAGTCTGCTCCTTCCTCTCCCTCTACCTGCCTGCCTACCACTCCCCATGCTTGTGTTCTCTCTCACTATCTCTCTCTCTGTGTCAAATAAATAAACAAATAAAGATGCCCAGAAGAGAATTCTCAGGTTAGTAATCTAGCAAAAATGTACGCCTGATTTGTAACTGGACACAGAGTTCTGTAATAGTTAATTAACAGGCATGTGCAAATTATTGCATGGTACTAAATTAGTCATTTAAATAAAATAAGGCTTAGATAAAAAATTACTTGTCAGTAGCAAAATAAGACCTGTATTAGGGTGTTTTCAGGACTGCATGCAGAGGCTACTCAGTTAAAGGAAAAAGATCCGTAAGTATTGTCACCAATAAGAGCAGGTTTGGAGGATTTTTTAAATGGGATAAGAGGGGCATCTGGGTGGCTTAGTCGTTAAGCATCTATCTTCGGCTTGGGTCTTAGTCCCAGGGTCCTGGGATCGAGCCCTGCATCGGGCTCCCAGCTCGGTGGGAAGCCTGTCTCTCCCTCTCCCATTCCCTCTGCTTGTGTTCCCTCTCTCACTGTGTTTCTCTCTGTCAAACAAATAAAATCTTTAAAAAAAAAATGGGATAAGAGAAAAACATGAGTTAAGGGAAGTATTCTCTGTTCTTTAAAGTGATAGAACATTTCTTTTGGAGTGTAATTCAATCTTTTTCACAAATTCAGACTCATCTCCTTTTACAATCAAGCCTGCCTCCACCATCATTGTAAAATTACCTTAGATTTGTCAAACTTACTAGGTTTTTCCATGCTTCTACATTGGTTGAGTCTATATTTTGGGGTGGGAAGAGAGGTCGCTAAAAATATATGGGAAAAACTTTAGTGGGCAATCTTTCCGTGGCAACTCAGAAGAAAAGCATTTTTATCTAAACATAAAAAGTGATCAAGAAAATATGCACAGCTGACATGGAGTTTTGCAGGGCCCTCAAGTCCTTCCTGGTTGCCTGGACTCTGCCCACCCTTACAGGGAAGTCAGCAAACGTTTATTTCCCATTTGTAGAAAGAAAGCTCAAAGTCATAGCAGAAAAATCCAACATGCAAGACATAAAGTCCCTGGAAAGATTATCATTCAGTTTGATGATGAGAGGTTCTCATGTTTGCTTGAAAACTGAAACTTTGTAGCTTCACTGTGAAATTAATTTCTGTCCTAATCTTGGACTGTCTCCAAATCAGACTTGTGTTTTACTTCTGTCCAACAAAGCCACAGAGCATACATGAATAATCCAAGGACAAATTTGACTCTTTTTTTTTAAGATTTTATTTTTGTATTTGACACAGAGAGACAGTGAGAGAGGGAATATAAGCAGGGAAGCGGTAGAGGGAGAAGGAGGCTTCCTACAGAGCAGGGAGCGAGATGTGGGGCTTGACCCCAGGACCCTAGGATTATGACCTGAACCGAAGGCAAACGTTTAAGGACTGAGCCACCCAGGTGCCCCTGACTCTTGTTTTTTAATTGCTCGATTTGCTTCCTGGAGCATTTGAAAGGCTTTAAGCAGCTTTGGTGGAGGTGTTTTTTGTTTTTTGTTTTCCTGCAAAAGTTGATTCCATTGCCACCTGAACTTGAGAACGAATCAAGGGATGGCTTTGTGCTTGGAAAGCACTTTGGAATCTCCACTGAATCATGGAAACCAAACCCATAGATAAGGAAATGAGAGACTTTTCCTATTTCAAAGGAGAATTTCAGAGGCTCAGAAAAAGCAGTGCACACACTTCTTTCAAAATTCATGCACATTTTTCTCTAGGCAGAGCTGTGACAAATGAATCAGGCTTGGCCAATTACATATCCTGGATTAATTTATGTAAGTACCACCAGCCCTTCAGCATCGTGAACGTGTCTTGGATGTCTGTATCCAAGTAAGACCACACGGCGATGACTCAGGCCTATGGGTGTGAAAGAGAAGCTGTGGGGTTTTGAGGGTTTGTGTTTGTAGTTGTGTTCAGCTCAGGGACACATTTTTTTTTTTTTTTTTGACATCCAGGACAACTGTGCCCTCTATCTCAAGTGGGTTCTTTATTATAACCTATAAGGAGAGAAAACCCATTATGTATTACTTGTACAAAATCCTCATGTTCCTTGTAAAATTACCACATAGATAAAATGAGAGAGAATTCAACATAAACTCAGAAGAAGTCTTCATTAAAGATTGTGGTATTGTAGACCATGTCCTGTGGCGTGATGGCTTCTACCAGAAATTGCAGTTAATCAGTCAGATTGCCCTGAAATGTACGTAGCTGTTCTCCTAGGCCTTTCATGTGTTGGTAAAACTGAAAACTGCAGATTAATGAATTCTTTCTTTTAAAAGAGACAGAATTCCATATCTACAGGAAGCATAAAAGCCTGTTAGGTAATGTTTAATTTGCTGATCATGAAGTTGGTACCTTTCAGACCATGTTCATTCGAGTGATTCAAGTGTGACTAATGCACACCAGATACAAGGCCCATGGCCTAGTGCTGAGGGTTAAAAACAACGTTCATCTCCTTGAAGAACCCAACCCAGGATGGTAGGTGAGAGAAATGTGTAGAGAAGTCAATGTCAGAGTTATGGCGTGCTCAGAGGGGCAAGCTAGGGTGTGTTGGGTGTATGGCGGGCAGGGAAAACAGAGGGCAGAGTCTACTGGTGAAGATGTCACAGAGGAAGCTATGTCTGAGCTGTGAAGAAGAGGAACTTTTGTGAAGATTCTCAAAAGGGTGTCCCAAAAGCTTTCAGCATTAGCAAATGCCGTCACCATAAAGAACTTGATATCTAAAAAAGTAAGATAAGGTTGAGGTGGACTAATCCATTGATCGTAAGGGTCACCAGGGGTGCAGATTCAAAATGAAGGTTTTCAGGTCCTTCGTCCTAGAAACTGATTCAGTGGGGCTGGACTGGGGCCCCAGTCCCAGTTCCGAACCCCATTTGGAGCAAGTACATTGGTGAGGGCAGGAATCTGGTGCAGTGAAGAGGGCCACCCTGGGGAAGAGAAGGACCAGGTGGGATCAGAGGCATGAAAAGTAGAGAGAGAAGACATGGCACCCACTGAGTCCAGACCTAGGAGCCTCGTGTGCAACAAGGGTCCTTCACCTGTTCGCTGGGCAAATATGTGACGAGCACACAGGGCAGACAGACCTACACCCCCGCTGACGGGGAGATGCCAGCAGCCACGTTCCTGCCACGGGGAGAAACCTGAGAGGGTGAACCCTGCCCATGATCGTCCAGGGGTCTGTCCCGGACTCTGGGACCGGAGACCAAGGAGTCCTGTGCTGCCTGACCCAACTGGAGACCCCAGGGCCACAGGGGCTCCCACTAGGCTGGCATTTTGTGGGCTCCCTCAGTGTCCTCGGGGGGCTCACGCTCCTGCCAGCTTTGTTTCTGTCACCTGCAAATCAAAGAGCCGAGACTAATGTCCCTCTAATCTCTTTTCCCCTCACTGTGGCTCAATTCTTTAGGGGCAGGTTATACACTTTTTTCTTAAAGAAAGGACTGATGGATAAACAAAGAAACTATCACCTCCCCAGGATTTGGCCGTGTCTGCAGCCCAAGCCCCCTCTGAGACTCTCTCTCCTCCACATCCATTGGGGCCCCCGGGGCCTGAACCTGGTGCCCTCCGGGACCCCAGACCAGCCTTACTTGGGGTTCCCTAGCTTCCCTCCAATAAAGGTACTAGGGACAAGTCGCTCATGTCAGAGTCCCAAGTGGGGTACCAGGAGAGTCAGATGCTGCTTAAAGAAGTAAACGGCGGCAAGTGTAGCCAAAACAAGAACCTGTTCCCTCCTCAGAGGGACTTCATGGGAGTGGAGGAAAATTGGGGGACAACCTTGGGAGTCATGAGCTAAAGATGGTACAGTGACACGATCAAAAGACCCTGCCTCAAGTCCCCAGTGGAGCCTCCCTGATCCAGAAATACAGGGTGGAAAGGGGAACACTGGCCCCCACTGAAAATTCACCAACTGTTGACACACAGCCATTCTGACACTGAAATCCAGGGCTGTTAGTTAATACCTTCGTCCAGGCCTTTCAGGGCTCTGACCCTACCCACCTGGACTGAACGAACAAAAACCAGGTGGGAAGCTTCCCGGGGAGGGAGACCCCTGTGACCTTGGTAGGCAGGGTCAGGCGTCCCTGCTGCCAAAGGAAACCCGAATCCAGAAGAGTGAGCCTCACCCCGGGGTGTGGGGCCCGGAGTCTCTAGTGCTGTGTGCCCTGTCATTAGGCCCTGCCCTTCCCCCTGGTGGAGAATGGGAAATGACACGGCACCGCTTTGACCTCCCCGACGTCCTGCAGTGTTAGGTCAGGGCCGGGGTGCTCGGAGCTCATGGCTGGTCTCACCTGGCCACAATCAGTGTTTTCCATGGGGGCAAATGGGAGTGGACAAAGAATATCACTTTCTGGTTGTGCAGGAAGCAGACCCAAATTAGGGAGTTCTTTTTTTTTTTTTTTTTTTTACTAACATATAATGTATTATTTACCCCAGGGTACATGTCTGTGAATCATCAGGCTTACACATTTCACAGCACTCACCATAGCACATACCCTCCCCAATGTCCATAACCCAGCCATCCTATCCCTACCCGCCGACCCCGCAGCCACCCTTAGTTCGTGTCGTGAGTTTAGGAGTCTCATGGTTTGTCTCCTTCCCCATCCCATCTTGTTTCATTTAGAGAGCACTTTCTAATAGAGCCTGACCTCCAGCCCCCTGATGGCCTCTCCCGTCTACCAGGCATCTCTGTGGGTCAGTGGTGGCCCACAGGATCCTGGCAACCAGAGAGAGCCACGGTCCCTTTGGAGTCATGGAGGGCCTGACACGGGCCACGTGCCATCCCCCAGCCAGCCCTGGGGCACTGCTCAGTGCCCTGGTGGAGAGGAAGGAATGCTTGGGGCAGCCCCATGTGTCCTCGGGTCTCTCTGGGAGACTCCGGTCTAAGCTGCCCTGATTGTTGTTCCAGAAAAGAACCGACCCACTTTAAGGAGAGAAAAGACCTAGTAAGGGTAGACCTTGTCCAAAAAGAACAGGAAAGCTTGACTTCAAGGACAGACAAAACCACTTGAAAATGCATCAAAATCCCATCGCCCCCTAGTGACTGAGGCCAACAACATCTTACAAGCATCTCAGAAGAACGCAGAACAACTTCCGAGGGCGATTATGGGTGCTCTAGCTGAAAACACTCATTTTTAGGAAAGCCCAGAACTTCTTTCCCAAGTAGGGAAGCCCCAAGAAGGGGCAGTGCGGGAAATGAAGGGACAGAAGCAAATGTCTGAGGAGGAAGCAAGGGGGTAAATGATGAGCCCTGAAACTGCACTGAAGATGGTAGTTTGCCTGTTCTTTCCAGAAAACATTACATGATGGCAACTTGACAAAAGACAGAATAAATCAGAAAGTGGAGGTCACCTGGTCTGTGGAATCAGAAGTTGATGTGAAGAAACTCATTGATGCTGTTTACTTAAATGGCTCGAAAGAGAAAAACAAGGACATTTTGAAGAATTAAGCGAAGAGGGGCACCTGGGTGGCTCAGTGGGTTGGAGCCCCTGCCTTCGACTCAGGTCATGATCCCAGGGTCCTGGGATCAAGCCCCACATCGGGGTCTCTGCTCAGTGGGAAGCCTGCTTCCCCTCCTCTCTCTGCCTGCCGCTCTGCCTGCTTGTGATCTCTCTCTTTGTCAAATAAATAAATAAAATCTTAAAAAAAAAAAAAAAGAATTACACGAAGAAAGCCAATGGAATAAGGAGCACAGAGAGCAAAGAAAAAGTCAGCAGTCTGGGCAAGTATGTTTACAGGGTAAACATTCACACCTCAGAAGTGAGATTCAAGAGCTTCCGCTAAAACTTGAAATACTGCCTGAACTGCCTCAAGAATGTAACACAACTTGACATAAAACCAATCGGAGGGGAAGACGAACCATGAGAGACTGTGGACTCTGAGCAACAAACTGAGGGTTTTGGAGGGGAGGGGAGGGGGTGGGGGGTTGGGCGAGCCCGGTGGTGGGTATTGAGGAGGGCACGTATTGCATGGAGCACTGGGTGTGGTGCATGAACAATTAATCTTGTAACACTGAAAAAATAAAATAAAATAAAATAAATTAAAAAAGAGAGAGAAAAAACCAGTTAAGGAGAGAGGAACCCCTGAGAGAGAAGAAACTTCCTACCGTGTGTGAAAACGTCAGCAACCACCCTCAGAAGTGCGCCCCCTACTGGCAGATGGCAGAAGCCTCAGAGAAAGGATTGGAAAGAACCAAGTCCCGCCATCAAAGATGGTTGGTGGGCAGCTCTGTCCACGGAGAGAAAGCTCAATGAGCTAAGCAAAGACCAGGGTCCAAAAAGACACAAACTGGCTGAAGCCGAGTTTAGATTCCAGTTCTTTTCCCCGTGGTCCCTGCTGTTCTGCATGCAGCCAGGGGCAGAGAACCTCAAGGAAGGAAGAGAGCTAAGCAATGAGGGCCAGGATCTGGGTCACCTGCGGGTTTGATTAGGTGTGAAAGAGGTGACCCCAAACATCTGCAATCACCTGATTTCTCTCGTTAGGAATAATTTTGATTCCTCTCTTTTCAAGTTTAACTGCTGTTATTTAATCAATGTTACATTTGTTCTTATTGCCAAAGGCAGTGTTTTTCAAATATAGGGTTTTAGGGACGTCTGGGTGGCTCAGTAGGTTGGGTGTCTGACTCTTGATTTTAGCTCGGGGCATGATCTCAGGTTCATGGGATCAGCCCTGCACTGGGTTCCACACGGGCACGGGGTCTGCTTGGGATTCTCTCTCCATCTGCCCCCCCACCCCACAGCTCCATCTCTCAAAGTAACAATATCCCAAATATAGATGTTTTTAATATAATTCTTTTTTAAGACTTTATTTACTTATTTGACAGAGAGGAGAGAGATCACAAGTAGGCATAGAGGCAGGCAGAGGGAGAGGGGGAAGCAGGCTCCCTGCTGAGCAGAGAGCCTGATGCAGAGCTCCATCCGAGGCCCCTGAGATCATGACCTGAGCTGAAGAAGGCAGAGCCTTTAACCCACTGAGCCACCCAGGAGCCCCTGGTTTTAATATAATTCTTTTTTTTTTTTAAAGATTCTATTTATTTGACAGACAGAGACACAGCGAGAGAGGCAACACAAGCAGGGGAAGTGGGAGAGGGAGAAGCAGGCTTCCCACGAGAAGGGAGCCCAACGCGGGGCTCGATCCCAGGACCCCAGGATCATGACCTGAGCCGAAGGCAGACGATTAATGACTGAGCCACCCAGGTGCCCCTGGTTTTAATGTAATTCTTATGACTACATTATTTCCACTTCAATTCTGTCTCCTCTAAGATAGTATAAATACTTTATTTTGATTGAAATAAAAAGTCCGCTACACTAACCCATAATGGAGGGAGGTTTGACATGACTGGATGAAGATGTTTAAGACAACAAAGATAATGTCTATATGCTGTGAGTTTTTATCGGAAACCTAAAAAGTGACTTTATGTTTATATCAATAAGTTTTAAAAACAATGCCAAAAAACCCTCAAATAACTACACTCCCAGCTAAACTTAGGAATATTTTTATTAGTTTTGGGGATGTTATTTTGGAGGAGTTGACATTTTGCAAGTACTTGTTTCTTTTGTAATTGTTTTTAGCCCTAATTATCCTATTGAGGATATTCTTTGCTGTTTAAACATCTCAAATTGTATGCAGTCAAAAAAGGTTTCATTTATGGAAAAAAAAGGGTATGTGCTCTCTTGAGAGCAGACAGCCTTTGCTGACCCGTTCACCCTAAAAGGGGTAGGGTAATTTTCTCCACACAGGATGCTTTTCTAGGACACCCCATCCCCCACCATCACAGATGATTACTACTTGAACTTGATCCAACCTAGGCCAACCCAACAATGTTTTCCTGTAATTAGGATTCAGGACCCAAATAAACTTACCACTGGGTTTACTGGAAGATCCTTAATGACAGTTGTATTCAGAGGCTGAGAGTGTGTTTCCCTCTGGGTGTGGCTCTTACGAACCTGTGGCTGGGCCAGATGCGTAAGCAGCTTCAGCCCGCACAGAAAAATAGGACCTCAGGGGAGGCCCGTGCTGAGAAGCAGAGAAGAGAGGCTGTGTTGGACCTTTGGTAATTTTTTTTTTTTGCCCCAATTAAGACTCCCAAGGGGGCACCTGGGCGGCTCAGTTGGTTAAGCATCTGCCTTCGGCTCAGGTCATGATCCTGGGGTCCTGGGACTGAGGCCCACATTGGTCTCCTTGCTCAGCGGGGAGTCTGCTTCTCTCTCTCCTTCTGCCCCTTCTCCCTGCGTGCGCTCTCGCTCTCTCTCTCAAATAAATAAAATCTTTAAAAAAAAAAAAAAGACTCCCAAAAGATCTGTGTGTGCTTCCTTGTTGCAGGTCCCATAAGATTTGTATTAAATCCTATATAGCCTTTTTTTTTTTTTGTAATCCTACAACTCTTACATAAAGACTTACCTGCCATTAAAATGGAACTTTGTCATCCCTTCTCGGGCAATTATCGCCTAGCAAATGCAGCTGAACTTGAGTTAGGAAAGGGTTCAGGTGTAAACAGGGACAGGTAGGAGGCTCCTGGCTAGGCGTGGAAGGTATTTCAGGTATGCGAATGCTAAGACAGAACAAAAACAAAGACGGGGGAAGAAAAGCCAGACCACCCTCTCCCAACTGCTAGGGTTCAAGTGTTTTCCTAATAATTAACATTGTGTCTGCAGAAAATAAAAGATGACCAGGCCTCAAAGGAGAAGTTAACCATTCATGAATCCTAACTCAAAAAAAAAAAAAAAAAAACAACAAATAACCCACGCCATGGGAATTTAAGGGCCACAAGTTTCTGGGTCAATTCTCAATAAAAGAGTCCCCATTGGCAACCAGTTGGGACCTCTTCTCACTCCTGACAGCTTTCTCTGAATCCTTGCTTAATAACACTCCATCGCCTTGCTCACTCTCCCCTGTCCCTGAGATTCATTTTTCCACTCTCCGAGAGGAGAATCTCGCCCTTCTGTTTCTTTCCTTTGCTCGAGGCAGAGGTGGGGAGGCAGGCGTGGGGGTATCTTCTGCCATTTTGACAGCCACA
Organism: Procyon lotor; assembly: GCA_028646535.1. NCBI lineage: Eukaryota > Metazoa > Chordata > Mammalia > Carnivora > Procyonidae > Procyon > Procyon lotor. Next base: position 10,163,176 of record CM053615.1, read on the forward strand.
CCAACTTAGAGTTAGAATTCTTCTTTGGTGAGGTGAAACAGACCATGGATTGGTTTGGCTACCTGATGAAATCGTTTAGGTTAGCACTTCCCACCTGTGAAATGAATCCTTTGTAAATACATAGCTGCCACATCCTGGGGGCTTCTGAGCTACACACCAGACAGGAGCCGAATGTCTCTCAGCTTCTAAGAGGAAGGGACATGTGAGTCAAGCAGGACTTTACAGTCCTTGGTAGGGTAACACAAATGCCCCAGAGGGAAGACGCCCCAACCACATGCACCCCCCATTCTGTGAAAAGGAACAGAATTTCCTGACGACTTCACTTATTTTTCTTTAAAAGATGAAAAGTAGGGGCGTCTGGGTGGCTCAGTGGGTTAAAGCCTCTGCCTTCAGCTCAGGTCATGATCTCAGGGTCCTGGGATGGAGCCCTGCATCGGGCTCTCTGCTCAGCAGGGAGCCTGCTTCCCCCTCTCTCTCTGCCTGCCTCTCTGCCTACTTGTGATCTCTCTCTTTGTCAAATAAATAAATAAAATCTTTAAAAATAATAATAAATAAATAAAAGATGAAAAGTAAACTAAGATTGGTGTAATGAGAGGGGTACTTACATTATGCCACATTGTTCCGACTGATTCATTACTCATTACTGACTGAATCCGCTCAAACTTCACAAGAACCTAACGGGAAGGGACCATCATCATCTTAATGTCACAAGGGAGACCGAAGCCCCCAGAAACTAAATAACAGGGTTGGATTCCAGGCCTGGAAAAGGACGCTGCTGGGATAACTGGCAAGATTTGAGTAACGTTTGCAGATTCGATCAGAGGTCTGCACAGTCTTGGAGAAGGGCCAGAAAGTAGATATTTGGGGCTCTGTGGGTCAGCAGCGAGAGCCCCTCAGAACTCTCACAACTACTCACTCGATCTTTGTAGCACTAAAATTTGAGCTTCATGTAATCTTCACTCGTTAGTTCTCAATTATTTAAAAGCATCCATAGCTACAGCTGGTAAGGAAAATACTGTGCTCTAAGATGACCGACCAAACCAGCGAGGGAATTCCAGTCCCTGCCTCAAAGCCCTTCCGTCTTCTTTCCTGCCCCGTTTCCCACACGCGCCCAAAGCCCCAAGTATGTGGAAGTAAAAGGGTATAAATGACCGTCCCTGCTTGTGCTGGGGGCTCAGACCTTTGGAGGGCCGCTTGGTTCTTCTGTTGGGCAATCCAGCCCAGGTTCCCTGACCAGGAAACCCGACCGCACTGGCCCAGTGTTGCCATCGGTTTGGGGCAATGGGGGGGGGGGGGGGGGGGCGTAGATGGTGGAAGGAAGGTCGTAAAGGAGAAGGCGTGGCCGGCGTGATTTCCGGCAGCCTCCCGCATGGTCGCCTCTGACCAGCCCGGTCCCGCTTTTCCCGCCCGGACTCACAGGACACTTAGCAGGTGAGGACCTGGTCCCGACGTCAGATTCCGCAGGTAAGGCCTGGGGCCCCAGAACCAGTCAAGCTACCCCCGCCCCCCGTCCCCCCGCCCCCACTCTCACCCCCCACCCCCCCACCCCCCACCGTCAGGGTCACCTCCTTGGAAAGGGAGAGGAAACTGATCACTTTCCAGAAACTCTTACAGGTCTCACGGGTAGAGACTTCCCGGGGGGAGGTCCCTCAGGTCAGGAACACCCCCCCCAAAGGGGGGACAGGAAGGAATTTCCAAATGGAATTCCACAGGCCAGGGCCCCCCAGGGAGGGCGGGGGAGGAACTCTAAGAACTTATGGGGTGAATCCTGAGTGAATGTGCAGTTTGCCCCGGCTTGTCCGGCGGCCTGATTCTGTGGCTCCATGGGCGGACACCCCTAGGTCCCCAGAAGCCAGCGGAGTCCGAGCGGGCCCTAACCTGTTTCCATGGTGACCTCATAAGGTCTAACGCGAGCCCTTGGGGGCACCAGTCTGGGCTTTATGCGGACTCACTGGGGCCAAGAGGCATCCAAGTCTCCTCCGGGAGGGCGGACCGGCGGGCATCTCTCCTCTGGAGGGGCCCCTACCCTGTCTGTCTCTGCGCCAATGACACAGTGGACAAGAGAGCCCCTGCTCATCATGAGCTTCTAGAAGCTCTTCAAAACCTATGGTCTTAGGCTGGATGCTCAAAAAAAATTTTTTAAAGATTTTATTTATTTATTTATTTGACAGAGAGAGATCACAAGCAGGCAGAGAGTCAGGCAGAGAGGAGGAAGCAGGTTCCCTGCTGAGCAGAGAGCCCGGTGCGGGGCTCAGTCCCAGGACCCTGAGATCATGACCTGAGCCGAAGGCAGAGGCTTTAACCCACTGAGCCACCCAGGTGCCCCTGTATTTCTTGTATTCTGAAGGAAACTGTATTTCTTGCTTTCCAGTCTGTATGTTATTGTATTTTGATTTAAATATCCTTAGTTTCTTTGCAGTAAGAAGTCAAAAGCACAAATCTATGTCCAGTAATTAATGATTTAGCACTGTATCCTATTGAGGAAAGACCTAGATGTCCAATGAATTCAATTCCCATTTATCATCCAGCAAAACTTTAAAGTTTTAGTTTACCAAAATACTTTGAAAGCTATCTTAATTACCCAAGAAAACTTCAAGACAATTAACCACCAGCATAGTCATCTTTTTGTTAACAAATTGCAAGAGATTAAAACGAGATTATTTGACCTTCGGTAGACCCATGACAGAATAAAAGTTTCACATTTACTGCTGATAACTTAAAAGACATGTCGATCTTAATTAAACCAACAAACTTGAACACTGAATTAAGTTCCACCTGGATCCTTCCCATGGTCAATTTTCACCTGAGACCCGTGGGAAATCTGGAGTGGGTGGTGTTAGGTCCGGGGGTGCCCTTCTTGCTCCTGGACAGTGAAGGGAGGAGCCATGGGGCCTGAGGCACAGCAGGCCACACCCAAGGTGGTGCAGAGCCGGCAGAAGGGGGGCGTGGAGGCGGAAGAAACGGCTTACTGCCAGAAGGCCGAGAAAGGGTTCCCGGTTCTGGAGCTTATCAGCTCCAGAGGGGCAGATGCCACGTTTTCCCAACAACAAGGGGGGCGTTCCTTGGATAGGCAGTCCCTGTTGGGCCAGAGAAGACAAGGAATTTCCCCAAACACAGGGAGTGTCAGCAGCTCTTGGAATATTCCTTTAAGTCCCCGTCCTGAAGGACGCCTGAGCTCCTGACCTGAGCAGACGCCTAAAATCTTGACCTGACACTTAACCCACCGAGCCGCCCAGATGCACACCGCCCCTTAAACCTAGGTATGTATGAGAGCTCCTGTTATTTTACATGCTGTTTCCGTCTGGATCCAGTTTCCTGTGGGTTGTCAGAGCTGCTAAATCAGATATCTCACCACACAGGCCACTTAGAAGAAGCAGGAGCACTGTGTACCTGCAGCTCAGCTTTAGGCCCCGGGTCAGAGGAGGACTGCGGTCCCCATGCTCCCTGATGGGCTCATCCTTGTCCAGAGCTCATGCTCAGTGCTATCCCAATGCCCCTGGGGGAGGGCCTCACTGATAGGCTTTGCTTTCTTACAGCCTTTGTGCTCTCTTACTTGGGTTACAAATATCCTACTTTGGTCCTTCCTATTAGCACAGAATCGGATCCACGGGGCAGAGTTTGGACTACCTAAAGCCAAGGAATCAATATATGGGAACTGGTCCCAGTGTCCAAGAGTCCTGACCATAATTTTGTAAATGACCTGGACGGTAGGTATGTCTCAGGGTACCCGCGAGGGCCAGTCTGACCCCAAAGGTGGCCCATTCCAGTTCACGTAATGTGCCTAATTTTCCAGGAGATGTTTTGATCCCAGAGTCTCCTGAGAATCCCATCTTTAAAATTTTGGTAAACATGTTTTGTGCTTAACCGACTCACAAATTTGCGTATCTAAAGAATTCTGAGGGCGCCTGGGTGGCTCAGTGGGTTAGAGCCTCTGCCCTCAGCTCGGGTCATGATCTCGGGGTCCTGGGATCGAGCCCCACATCGGGCTCTCTGCTCAGCGGGGAGTCTGCTTCCCCCCCTCTGCCTGCTTCTCTACGTACTTGTGATCTCTCTCTGTGTCAAATAAAGAAAAACCTTTTTTAAAAAAAAATTTTACTTCTAAGAACTTTAAAAAAAAAGAATTCTGGTGTAACAGTTCACAATTGGTTACTCCTTAGTCTTCACTGGAGATTAAGGTTTCTAAAGAGTGCAAAACTCTAACTAACTAAGACTATTGGAAATAAGAGAAACAACTCTGTATGTGGAAAAGTAGGAGATATGTAAGAAAGATAAGGAATGGGAATGCATTTTTATTGAAGGTAAAAGAAGGTAATTTTGTTCTAAATGAGATGGTTATTTGGAAAGAAATGGCTTGGGACAAAATCTGAATGCAAAGGAGAGTTGTAGAAGGTTTATGGAGGGAAAACTTTGGAATGGAATCTTAGATGTGGTCAGGATGGGCCAAGATTGAAATGAATGGATTTTAAAGTACATTAGTATAAGATTGAGAGTCTGCTTTCTCTCTGCTCAAAAAGACGTATTCTCCAATTGTTACTCTGCTCTTGATAAGAAAATACAAATAAGGGGCACCTGGGTGGCTCAGTGGGTTAAGCCTCTGCCTTTGGCTCAGGTCACGGTCTCAGGGTCCTGGGATCGAGCCCTGTATCGGGCTCTCTGCCTGTCTCTCTGCCTACTTATGATCTCTCTCTCTCTCTGTCAAATAAATAAATAAAATCTTAAAAAAAAAACAAATAATTGTTTTCTCTCTGCCTGCCTAGAAAAACCAGTTTCTGTGTCTTGCCTGTAGTGGGTCTTTAACGTCCCTTATCCTATTTAGGCATGTGCTTTAAAACTTTCTAAGGTTTTAACAAACTTCCCCAAGATTTAAATCATGAACACAGTATTGTTGACTAATTAGGCTCACTTGTTTGGTATGTAATGTTCTGGTTCTGGCTACGAAGTGTCAAGTATCACAGAATAACTGAGTTTTCTTGTTAATTGTATCACAGTGAACTCTCCTATCGGATTGTTAATCATATCCTATTCTGAGTTTTTGTCATTTATAATTGTTCTAATTCTCTTGTAAAATGAGTTTCATCTTCAAGGAGGTTCATATAAAGGACTTTTAGGATAAGACAGGTATTCGGTATCTTCAAGATCAGAACTGAA
>CM053615.1:10168823-10185969 GCA_028646535.1 Procyon lotor
TATCACCCATCATGGCTAGAAAATTGCCTCCAGCAGGGCACCTGGGTGGCTCAGTCAGTTAAGTGGCTGCCTTCGGCTCAGGTCATGATCTCCTGGTCCCGGGATCAAGCCCCCTGTTGGGTTCCCAGCTCAGCGGGGAGTGTGCTTCTCTCTCTGCCTCTCCCCCTGCTCATGCTCTCTTTCTCAAATGAATAAATAAAATCTTTTTTAAAAAATTGCCGTCGGGCGCCTGGGTGGCTCAGTTGTTAAGCGGCTGCCTTCGGCCCAGGTCAGATCCCAGGGGCCTGGGATCGAGCCCCACATCGGGCTCTCTGCTCAGCAGGGAGCCTGCTTCTCCCACTACCACTCCCTCTGCTTGTGTTCCCTCTCTCGCTGTGTTTCTCACTGTCAAATAAATAAAATCTTTAAAAAATTGCCGTCAACTCTTGCTTTTCTTCCCTCTTCCAGAATTTCTTCTTTTCTCATTTTACATGGACTCTGTCATTGTTTCCAAATGGAAGCACACTGGAGAATGTTCAGCGGAATCATCCAAGAATCAACTAAAACCAAGCACCATGGCCCAAAAGCACCAAGTGAAAAAACTGAAAATGTTTTAGCATGAGAAGGGGAAATTGGACACAGATCAGGGAGTCATCTCTATGCGTATGAAGACTTGTTTTAAATGACCTTACAAGTAAAATTCAGATAGTGGTTGGAAACTCAGAGACAAAATATTTTGGTTCATTCTGCAGAATTTTCTAAAATTAGAGCTGCCCAAAGGTGAAGTAGACTGTCTTGGGAGTGGTGAGCTTGCCGTCACTGGAAGTATCCAAACTTGGCTCAGATGATAATTTGGTAGGGATGATGTGGAGTGGGCTCAGCCACAGGTTGGGTGATTGGAGAGGACTTTGCCAACTTAGAAGTCTTGACTTCTAACTGAACAAATAGGATGATTTTGCCAACTTAGAGACTTTGTTTCTAAGAAACTTAGAACTTTGTTCTAACTGAACAAAAAGGGTGATTTTGTTCTTGTAGTGTCCTGCTTATGTCTTAGTGAAGACCTCCTACACAAGAAACACACAAGAGGGGCACCTCGGTGGCTCAGTGGGTTAAAGCCTCTGCCTTCAGCTCAGGTCATGATCTCAAGGTCCTGGGATCGAGGCCCGCATCGGGCTCTCTGCTCAGCAGGGAGCCTGCCTCCCCGCCCCTCTCTGCCTACTTGTGATCTCTCTCTCTGTCAAATAAATAAATAAAATCTTTAAAAAAAAGAGAGAGAAAGAAACACACAAGACTGGACCAATCTGCACCTTTTCATGAGGAATGAGAGCTGTACATGAGGCTTAATTTGCAGGCAGGGAGAGCTCCCCTGAGAGTTCATGCATGTACTGTCTTCCTTCTCTACACTTGCAGAGTGCGTTAGAGCCTTGTGCATGGAGCATGGTCTCAGGACCAGCAGTAGTGACCTTACCTGGAGCTTCCTGGAAATCCAGAATCTCGGGCCCCATCTCAGACCTACTACAATCAGACTCTGCAATTTAACGTTCACTGTTGATGTTAGAGGCAAAAAACCGTGTTTCTAATACCACGTACTCTATACACGGAAGTCTCCGAAAGAGAGGGATAGCGGTTTGTTCATTTCTGAGGGCTTTGTGCAGAGCCGACTCTAAGCATGTGCTGATTTGAGCTGGTTTATAAAATGAGATAAAAAGGGGTGGGGGCAGTGCCGTGGGGAGATGTCAGGATGCAGGTCCAGGAGGAGGAGTTCTAAAGCAGTAGGAAGATTCTAAAGATAGTTTTGGAAATAAACTTGATCTGCTTCTCTATTTTGTCTTGAGCTCATCAGGGTCTCCACTCAACATTACCACTTAGGGCTGGCTGTTCCAGAGGCTGCCCCGGATAAGGGCCCTTGATCAATTTGTCTGGCTGTGGACTGGGTCAATAGCCACCAGGTGGCAGGGACAGAAGTGCTCCCTCTGCTGGCTGGTATCTCTCCTGAGCCCCGAGCTACTGCCTTTTTTTTTTTTTTTTTGACCCTGTATTTGCTAGCTACTACTGCGTGACAAATTAGCTCAAAATTTAGTGGCCTAAAATTTGATTTTAGGCCACTAATAAACATTTGTTATCTCACATACTTTCTGTGGCTCAGGAATCCAAGAGCAGCTTAGCTGAGTGATTTTAGTTCAGGTAACTTCAGAAAGTCTGCCAGGGCTGTCACTGTCTTGAGCTGGGCTGGAGAATCTGCCTTCAAGATGTTCACCCTCACACTGTTGCCCCCTTCCCCAGTGCCCTGAGCCTGGGCAGATGCAGCTTTATTCCATATATGACTCGTGACTTCGGCCCCCAGCATTTGCCCTTCTTGATGCTGCAGACCTTCTCCTCCTGGCACTCCATTCAGAGAGGCCCAAGATGACCTTTTTCCAGCTCCAAGTGCTACGTGACCCACCTCTGGCCCGCAGAAGGCACTCATTTATCCATTGACCCAAGAAACTGAAAATGTTTGCCATTCCCAACCGATGCTTCAGACTTCTCTCTGCATGGCCATCAAAGCAGTTAAGCAATTTTTGTCTCACCCACTTAACGACCCAGGCAGGAGTCAGACCCTCAATTCTCCCAGAGAAGCATCTCAGAACTTCTGAGATTTTTCCACTGAAGAATCCATTCCCACTCTAGATTTGTAAGGAGATGGGGCTCCTAGTCCAGCTTTCTCTCCAAAGAGAGCGTCTTCACCTAATTCCTTCTCCACTACCCTGGAGTCTTTTATATATTCTCAGAGTGGTGTGAGACTGTGATGATCACGTAGCAAGTTGTCATTCATTGCCTTTAAAATTCCGTGCATGGTGATTTGGTGCCTCACACTGGACATTCACAGCTATTACATCTTGACGTCTATTGCAATTTGAATTTTGACCTCCTGCTACACATGTGGGTATGAACTTCAGTTGTGGGAAAGTTCATGTTCTTCCCCTGGGACTATTGGACCTCAGCCAAATAGGGATATTTAAGGAGCCTCTTCGAGGGTTGGATGGACAAGGAGAAGTAGAAGAGTAATGAACAGGAAAGGTCTTACTTGAACTAGGACTGTATTTTAAGGGTTGCCTCCAAACTTCCCCGGAATTATAGAAGGTTTGAACCACCCAAGGTACACGGAACATCTTGGGAGAGATGGGGCTGGGGGAATGGGGTAGTGCTGCCCTTTCTGAGACTCAGCTTTGCTCTAGCCAAGTCACATTTTAATGGGTGTCTCAGCATTCAACCCCTCCAAATACTGAATGAGTTCTCACTAAATGCCAGGCACTGTGTCTGACACTGGGGACTACCAAACCGTAGACCCCACTTCAAAGAGCTCACAATCCATTAGTGCAGCCCTCAGGCCAGGCGTGAGTTTAAACTACCTATTGGAGGAGCCATGAACAAAATTCTTTCAACTATGCCTGACCTCCAGGTTATTTTTCAAAGTAGCTGCACCATTTTACATTCCCACCAGCAATGTACAAGAAGTCTTTATTTCTCCACATCTTCACCAATGCTTGCTGTTGTTGTCGTCTTCTTCTAGCCACCCTACAGGTATGAGGTGGTATCTAGTTGTGTGTCTTTTTTTTTTTTTTTAAAGTAATCTGTACAGTATGAGGCTCAAACTCAAAACCCTGAGATCAGGAGTCACATGCTGTACAGACTGAGTCAACTAGGTGCCCCTCATTGTGGTTTTGATATGTATTTCCTTAATAACGAATGATGTTGAGTATTGTTTTTTGTTCTTACTGGCCACTGTATACCTTTTTGGGAGAAATTCCTATTCAAATCTCTTGTCCATTTTAAAATCAGTTATTTATATTCTTATTATTTTAAGTATATATTCTAAATACAAATCCTTTATGACATATTCTAGATCTAAGCCCTTATGACTTGTAAATATTATCTCCTATTCTATGGATTGTCTTTTCACTTTTTTGATGGTGTCCTTTGAAACACAAGAAGTTTTAATTTATACAAAGTCCACTTTGTTTATTTTCTTTTATTACTTGTGATTTAGGTGTTGTTCCTAAGAAACCATTGCCTAATCCAAGGTCACAAAGATTTACTGCTATATTTTCTTCCTAAAGTTTTATAGTTTTAGCATTTTCATTTCAGTCCTGGATCCATTTTGAGTTAATTTTTGTATAGAGCCTCCAAATTCATTATTTTGTGTGTGGTTATCCATTTGTTCCAGTACCATTTGTTGAAGAGATTATCTTTTCTCCAGTGAATGGTCTTGGCACTCTGGTCAAAAAGCAATTGACCATAAGTTTATTTATGGATTTTCAATCCTATTCCATCGATCGTTTTTGTCAACCCTTATGCTAGGTCCACACTGTAGTTTTATACTAGGTTTTGAAACAACAAAGTCTGAGTTCTCCAACTTTGTCCTTCTATTGCAGGATTGTTTTGACTATAGTGGGTCCCTTGAATGTCCATATGAATTTTGGGATCAGTTTGTCAATGTCTACAAAAAGAGAATCATGTTATTTTCTGACTTTCATTAGAGCAATATAGTATATTACAAGATTGATATTCTGATGTTAAATCAATCATGCATTCCTAGAAAAAAATCATATTTAGTCATATACATAATCCTTTTTACATGTTTCTGGTTTCAGTTTGCTTGTATTTTGTTGAGGATTGCACGTAGTGCCTTTGACAAATACTTGTTGAATGAATGCATGAATTAGGCATACATGAATGTTTACAGAGGGAAGGCCTCTTTCCTACAGGCAGACCTTAAAATACGTGCATACAGATTTTGCACAGAATTCTAGGAAATTCAAGGACATGAAATTAAGTACCCCTGAAGAGTTTGGCAGGATGTATTATTGTGGGATCATATAGAGAGGAGGTGATTTTGTTGAAGCAGAAATAACATGGATTGGAATCAAAAGACAGGGATAATAACCTTATTTTGCTAATTCCTGGGTGAGAGAATGCGTGTGGTTATCTTATTTGGATAGACTGATATTTGAAAGACTCTGTTTCTTCATCTAGATAATGAAGGTAGGAAGAAAAGCTTGGGGAAGGTGTATATTTTGTTGAATAAACTCTCAGATACTTTCTCATTCTAATAATCCATAGTTTTCTAAAATACTGTGTGAGATTCAGTTGTAAGGAGAATACTTCCTATATTTTTGTAGTTCTTGTTTAATGTCTCTGGAATCGCTTTGGGGAGAAAGATACATAAATGATTTCACTATAGTGTGATAAACGCAAAATTTATTTATAGAAGCACAGAAAAGAAAATGGCTGATCCTCTTTAAGGGGGTACAATTAAGCTCTCGAAGAAGCTGATACTTGAGAGACACATAGGAGTTCACCAGCTATCAGAAAACAGAGTAGGAAGATGATATTTTTCAATATTTCAACTAGCGTGCTTTCTGTTTCTAAATGTTTATTTAAAATTTTTCAGGACGTAAATTTTTTATTTGCTTCTAAAGTGTTCCCATAAATAATAAGTGAAAGAAAATTCCTTTGGTCTGAGATGGCCTTTTCTATCTACAGAGGACTCAATAATGTGTTATGTTACTCTTGAACTCTGAATTTTCTGGACTGAGTATGTGACTGAGGTTAATCAGAACAAGCAGAAAGACTCAATTTTAGGGGTCTTTAAGTGATAATAGAACCTTATAGGTGTCAGATTGGACCTTCAAGATGACTGGATGGTTCTTTGGTGCTTTCTAATTTTATTCCTTTCCAGATGTCATGTCACCACACCTCCAGCAGAGGGCATGCTTTTAAAATTATATTCCCTCACAAATAAGATTCCACATCCTTTTTACTTCTGGTTTGTGGGCTTTCGTTTTTTTGTGCATTTGTCTTTTCCGTAAATTTTTAGGGTGCAGGAAATAGGAAATATTTAAAACGAGGTTCATTTCAGATCACAAACAACAAGAAGTCAAAAAACATTTTTCTCAGCAGAAAGAAACTAGGTGGTAATGAGCACTTTGCTTTCAGGAAGTGCGACAAAGCCCAAGTGCAAGCTTGCAAGGTAAAGTGAAGAGTAGGAACTACCCAGAAAGCTGAGACAAAGTAATGCATTTTGAAAACATCTTTGGGAGATTTATGTTCAGTTGAAAGTGATTTGAGTTAGTCCAAACAATCACTTAAATAGGCTTTTTTTTTTTTTTTTTTGCATTTACACATCTTTCCATTCATAAACAATAAATGAGCAACCTATTAATTTTGCCTACATGCATACATCCTGGAGTGGTCAGTAGGTCAGGAGACCAGGATTCAAGGATCCAACTTCCAACAAAATAAAGAAAGTATCACTTGCCTACCTCCCTGTGTTGTTGAGCTAATCAAGTGAGGTATCACATATAAAGGAGCCTTTTAACATAATTAAGCTGCAGACACCTAAGTTATTTTTAAAATGGGAGACACTTGGTCCTGCAGCTCTTCTCCCGCTGGTTGGAGACCATATACTCAAAGGGCAAAGTGATTGGTGAATTGTAGAGCCTTACCTTCCTTGGAGGGAAGCCAGATTGACTCAAACCTTAAATGTAAGAAATCTTTAAGGCACAGAGTCTTAGACTAACAAAAGACTTCTCTGTGGAATAGAAATCCTGGGCCTCATTTGTGACTCCCCTATATGTAAGTTTTCTGTTTCCCCAAATTATGTTTCCCCAAATTATGGCAGTAATCTAGATAATACATATTAATTCATTTTGTTCAACAAATATTTGTTGAACATTTGCTCTGCACCAGACACTGGGTATATACATGGGGGATATTTCAGTGAATAAAATACACAAAAATCTCTGTCCCATTGGACCTTCCATTTTTGTGTGAGGCAATAATTACTGGGGTTTTTTGTTTGTTCCTTTAATAGGATATAGAAATGCTGCAGGGAAGTGTGCCTTTTGTACGCTAACATATTTACTGAGAAATAATGAGCAAATCTCTGGGTCCTTAAATAAAAATATTGACTCATTAAATTCCATCTCACTCTTGAGGGACATTTCATTAAGAATTTGGTTTTGCCCATTGTCAATACTATTTATTCAGAACAGAGAGAAGAAAGAGAAAAAGAATAGACACAGCTCTAATAGATCCCCATTCATGCCATGGACTTCCAAGCCCAGGGTTCAGGGACTCAGAATTTTTATGCCCTTGTCCTTTTTTGCTTCTATCATCCTCTTTTGTATGTCCTGGGCCCATTGCCAACATTTGTGGGGTCCAGAGCAGGAATACCAAAGGGATCCACATACCTTATATTTAAATACTTAAAAGTTATAGAGGAAGCGGACAATCTGAAAAGTGGTATACCTTGACATAAGTACCATTATAATGACCTAGAGGGCCAGGTTTGAGTTTAGAATTGTCAGACTGCCCAAAGTGCCACGTTGGAACATGGTGGATGGGGAACATGGTGAGTACCCGGGCCCTCATGCTTGCCCACCTACCCCAGCTCTGTCCTCAATTATGAGGGGCTTTAATGCAAGGGGTATAGACACCCCAGACTGCCCCTTTGAGCAGCAGATCCTTGGTCACTTTATGGCTGGAGATTATCACCCTACTGGTGGAGTCTGCCATCCTCGACCTTGCAGACAAGGTCTGCAGAAGCCCTCAAAAAGGAAGACATTAGGTCGAGGTGGGCAAAGGACTGCAGGATTCCACATCGCTTTGGCCCCAAGAATTCCTTGCCCCCTAAGGAGGGATGTTGTTTGTAGAAGGCTGGAACAGAACTCTCCAAACCATATGTCCCAGGACAGGACCCCTCCTTCTTGGATCTAAAAGTAAGACTGCTGTGTCCTGATGTCCACTCCAGTTTTCTAATCATGCATAATGCATGGAATGTTCTCTTTCAAATAGCCTTGGAGGCAGGAGCTGATGTGCCGTCGCCCATGCATGTCCTGTCCTGTTGTCTCGAGTGGACGGTGCTGGGCAAGCACTGCACACAAAAAACCCAGTTCCCAGCATTCTGTGTGGCCAGACATCACTGAAAGAAACTGCCTTTTGTGGTCATTATTACTCTGACTTTTGCTGGTCAAATGTTGAAACTCAAGCACCATGAAGTCTTTGTGTTTTCCTTCATCACAGTCGGCTTTCTTTTATCTCATTTTTAAACCCTCAGTCCGACTTCATCACCGGGTTTATGTCTAATTGCACAATTTCTCTGTTTACTTTAGTAGCATGTAGCTTATCGTTTTTAGACACTTTCAGGTTATAATTACATAAAAACACTGAGAAACATCAGTATGTTTCTATTCTCCCTAAGTATTTTTTAAAGCTGTTTAGAACAGCACTTGGAACCAACATACTTATTTCTTTCAGTCTTCGGGCAGCTGGCAAGGCCTGGGTTGGCTCAGCTCTGTGGCTCCTGGTTGTTATTTTCTAGAAGTTTCATTTCTTTCCCCCAATGTGCCCTGAAGCTAAAGAGGTTAGAGAGTTGGGCATTAGTAGTTTTTGCTTTGAATGTCCTGGGGATCCATGCATTTAGGGTCACTCTAAGTTATGAATCTAAACAATATTGGTATTTCCTCCAATTTGGCAGTTTATTTGCTCACCTCAATCTTCTGAAATGCCTTTCCTTCCTACTTTCTCCAGGTTCTACTTACTCTTTCAATGCCTGCCTAATTTTATTCAACCATCAAACAGCTACAAAGCTCCTTTGCTCCAGGCATCATGCCCACCTTCTCCATGAAGACTCCCTTGAGCATGGTAGTTGGCCATGGGCTCATAGTGTGTTTCATTCCCACATTTTTTTTAAAAGATTGATGTATTTAATTTTATTGAATATTTATTTATTTTAGGGAGGGTGCGTGCAAGCTGGGGGAGGGGCAGAGAGAAAGGGAGAGGGAGAGAATTTCAAGCAGACTCCATGTGGATAGAGCACGGCTCCATCTCATCACCCTGAGATCACAACGTGAGCTGAAAGCAAGTGTGGGTCGCTTAACCGACTGCGCCGCTCAGGCGCCCCTTTCGTTCCCACGTTTTGTCTGCACGCAGCACCGTGTTATTTCAGTTCTAGTTTTACATACATAGCTCAGTGAGATTATAGATCCCAATGAGGTTATAAATCCTTGAAAGAAAACGCCACTTCTTATAAAGCCTTGTATTTCTCACTCCACCTACTAAAGTGCACTGAACATCTATATAAAATCTGTCGACTAATTGATCGTGACTATAGTCATAATCAATACCATTTACTGTGTACAGTGCTGAGAGTACAGTCTGCCCAGAGTCACACCGAGCTGGACTGAATCCTGACAGCGTGACTGGTCAACCTGCCATCTGGGCCACTGACTTCACCAATTCCTCATCTATAAAATTGACATCCTCGAGAGAGGATGGCACCTCTCTCCCTGGATTCTTTGAGACTTCAGTGAGCGGATCACTGAAAGAAGTACAGTGGAAGAGTCACCATTCAGAGAGTGTTAGATGGGAATGGACGTCCCAGACCAGGGGAGGCGTTTTTTTCTGTGTATTACCATTAACTCTCACTACAATTCTGCAAAGCAGGAACTCTCCTTAGACCCATTTTATAGACGAATAAGCTGAAGCTTAAGGAAGGGAAAACTCTGGCCCATGGTCTTGGAACAGGGTTGGAACCCCCGGCAAGCCAACTGCAGAGACCCCCTTTTTAACCACTACAAGATGCCAAGTGGCAAAGAGAGATGTATCAGAATTTAATGGCATTGTGCCCCTCCAGGCCCCTGTTAAAGAAACGTGCTGGGAAAGTGCAAGGGTTTCTAGGTAAAGAAGACCTTCCCTAAACTGGAATGGGGGTTCTGATTTGCCTGAGCCTGTGCACAACCTGGTAGCAAGGTTGGGGGAAGTCGGTGAACCTGGGGCGGGAAGGCGGGGCTCAATCTCTGCCCTGGTGCGGGGATGTGGAGAAAGGAGGGTAGGGAACAGAGCATGGCATTTCGTTATATACTCTTCAGAGCCCTCTAGGGCCAGAGGCGGCGGACAGATGATAAAGCAGCTGTTTTCATGAGGGATGCTGAGACACAGGGATAAGCAGCCTGGCTGGAGGCCCAGCGACGGGCTGTGACACGGAGCGGGGTGAGCCGCGTTCTCCCGACCGGCGGGCCTGGCTGTGTTGCAAGGCAGGTGCGCCGCAGCGCCTGGGTACCCTCCGCGGTAGACAGGGCGCCCTGGCTGCAGACTTTTGTGTTCTCACCCAGGACTCCAGCAGGAGCAGTGAGGCAGGGGGACCCCAAAGTGGCTTCCTGGGCAGAGCAAGAGTAGAAGCCCTTGAAAACCCAGGAAGCACCTGGAAGACGCCTTCTGGGATTCATACTGAGCTGTGGTTGTGCATCATGCTAATGAGTGCGAGACAGTGAGAGCCAAGTGCTTACTTATTATGGACCGAATTGCATCCCTCCAAATTCCCATGTTGAGCTCTGACTCCCAGTATGTCAGAATTCGGAGATGAAGCCTTTAAAGAGGTGATTAAGTAAAAATGGGGCTGTTGGGGTGGGCGCCAATCCATCACGACTGGTGGCCTTACAAGGAGAGGAAGAGACGCCAGGCGCGCAGGTGCACGGGGGGGGGCGAGGCAGCCATCTGCATGGCAAGGCCAGAAGCCTCTGCCAGCACCTTATTCTTGGACTTCCAGCTCCGGGAGCTCTAAGAAAATAAATTTTTACCGTTTAAGCCCCCTCACCTGTGGTATTTTTTATTGCAGCCCTAGCAAACTAGTACACGATCTGTAAAGATCCATTTCATGCCTCTAGGCTGGTGAGACCTGGGGCAACTTGGGGAGACTCACATTTAATGCTTAACTCTCCGTGTTTAAGGCAGGGAGTATCATTTATTTTACAGACTAGGAAAGCAAGGTCAGGAAAGGTAAATAGCTTGCCCAGGATCACACAGCAACTAAATAATGGAGGATTCAAATGCAGGGCTTTGTGACTCCCCCAGTTCATACTCCATCTGATAACAGCCCAACTTCTCCCACACTGGTCATGGCCAGTGACCTGTTTTACCCACGTGCTAATCAGTCACTCAGTGATTAACAAGACCAACACATCTCCTTCCTGCACTAATGATCCAAGAAACTAATTCTTCATTTATGAATTGAGTACAATTGACTGTGAGGTAACATCAAATCAAGAAATACGTGCTGATAAAGGAAAATTTGATTTTTTAAAAAGATTTTATTCACTTATTAGAGAAAGCGTGAGCATACAAGTTGGAGGGGAGGGGCAGAGGGAGAGAGAGAGAAGCAGGCTCCCCACTGAGCAGGGAGCCCAATGAGGGGCTTGATCCCAGAACCCTGAGATCATGACCTGAGCCAAAGGCAGCCACTTAACCAGCTGAGGCACCCAGGCGCCCCAGAAAATCTGATTTCTTAAAAACATTCAAAAAATACTCCTAAACCCTTACTACTCAAGGCCATAAAACGATCTTAGTAAGATGATATATAGTGGGGCCGGAGGCAGGTCTATGCCTGAGTAAATGTATATGGGACAAGTAGGGAAAGGAAGGAAGAGGGGACAAGGGAGGAGAGAAGATGGATTTCTCTCCACTTCCCAAAGTCAAAGGCTATGTCCTCATCATTGCCATATGCTCCCTGCCACCTCTTGCCTGCCTGCCCGACCCCCCCCACCCCACCCCACCCCCCGCCTTGTGGGGTTGCTTCCAGGGCTGGGTCCATAGGCTTGCCGTGTATATTTGTTGATTTGCCAACTGAACAAACAATGGATTCAGTCCTCTAATGAGAAGAAAAAAAAAAATCCTTGGGCCTTTTCAATGACCTAAATTCGTCAAAGTATTTTGGGCTTTTCCTAATTTGCTTTCTGTTTCATTTAAACAAATGAGGTGGAACTGAAGGGGAAATAGAGATTGAACCGAAGAATTAAGCCACAGACCAGAGCAGAGCAAAAAGGGGTTCTTGCCTGAATATTTGAATAGGATTAATGAAAATGTGTCTCCCTGTTCCCCTGTACAGTCCTCATGGACATCAGCTCCGTCCACTGCCTCAGGTGAGCTGGGAATGTATCTGTTTCAGGTGGCTAGGGTGTTCTTGGTCTCCCTATGGTGAGCCCCCATCAGAAATGCTGATAGCTCAGAAGATGATCTACAACAGTGGTAAATATAGGCAGAAATCCAAATCTCGTGAGCCAGATAGACCTTTTTTTTTCCAGGCTGCTTATTTTTAAGAACTGTCTTCAGAGCTTGTCTGTTATTTTAATTATGCTCAAAATAATTATCTAGAGGCAGAACACAGAGGTTTTCTAGGGCAGTGACACTGTTCTATGAGGTTGGAACGGTGGGTACGTGTCATTGTACATTTGTCCAAATCCGCAGCATGTACAGCACGAAGGGTGAACCTTAATGGAGATGGTGAACTTTAGGTGATAATGATCTGTCAGTGGAGGTTCATCAACTGTTACAAATGGGCCAGTCTGGTGGGAGATGGTGGTACAGGGGAAGGCTGCAGGTGTGTGGGGACTGACACTGTCTGGGAAAGCTCTGTGCTTTCTGCTCAATTTTGCCAGGAACCTAAAAAATGCTTTAAAAAATGAAGTCTACAAAAAAAAAGTATCTACTGAAAAAATAATGTAATAAAGCCCCCTTCCCCATTAAGAAAAATGGCTTAGCAGGTTATGAACAAGGCAAAAATGGAGCGAGATGTCCTTATAGTTTTCAAGGACTATTCTAAAACCAATGCTTTACTGTAGTACACTTTACTATGATAAAATGTAAAATTCCTGAGCGCGCCATTCAGATTTTGATAGAGCACTGCGGGAAAAAGGGAGTATTTTCTCACTTTACCTTGGCTTATTACAATTATTAGTGTAGTAACTATGATATCTTAATTTTCTTACGTGCCACTTTTCAATTAGTCTGAGACTAATAAATTAGGGTGAGTTACTCTGTGTTGGTCTCCTAGTATTTCCTTGGAGACAGGGAAAGTTCTAACAGCTGAAGAATTTTCACAAATATTTTCCCATTTTTCCCCCAATAAACTCATCAAGTTATTAATTTCTAACTCTATCTGTAGAAATTTTAATGGGCTTTCAATTACCATGTTTCCTTGCAACTGGAAGCTACCTCCCTCCTACTATCTGCTATTATCATAAACACAGCTTTGAGTCTGAACAATTCAATGCTGATTAGAGGTCTTCAGCATTAAACATTGGTCTCATTTCTAAAGTTTAACAAATAACACAATACATAATTCTCTGGCACGTCCAGTCCTTTTATGTCATGCCGTTGAAGCTCCCTCTACTCATGTGACAAGCAGCCAGAATGCATATGCTATAATCAACTGAGCAGGCTATGATTAACTTCGCACAGAGCTGTCCCCAAACTCTGTATAAACGCCATGGTGCTTCTTAGATAAAAACATGTCAAGGCATATTTCTCTAATAAAGAGAAAATTTCTAATTAAGAGCATCTGATATGTCTTATTTATTTTTTTTTTTTAGGTGATGATGAGTCAAATTAGCACAGGGTCTGGCCAAACTGTCTCTCGTATTATTTTCACTTGCTTCTGCTACACCAAGCCAATCATTTGCAAGGTGCTGGTCTTTATAATGTGGTTGGGACCATTATGTCAATGAATTAATTGAACAATAATGCATTGAGCTCGTTCCCATTATCGTGAAATGGGGCATGTTCCAGCTGCATCTGTGAAATAAGTAGATGCAGCGTTATTCCCATGTTTCTTGAGTGTCTGCACATAGTCCTGTCTGAATAATGAAAGAAAGAATTTGCATTTCCTTTTCTTCCAATACTTAGCACAGCAGAAATTTACCTTTGGGATTCTTGTGGAACATTCTCTATAGGACAGGATCCTCAATTTCTTGGAAGATAATTTTATTATTTCTTTTTGGTTGAGAGCTCAGAAAGACCTCATTTGATTGTCCCGTGTCACTTTCCAGGCACTAATAATGTGCTTGAAAATAATGGGAAGTCAGAGCTGGTAGCTAATAGCTCTGAACTCGAGGCATCTCCACAAGCTTGATTATTTGCTCTCTTTACGGACAGCAGAGGCTTCAACTGCAAATGGTAGGAACTGAGCAGCGTCTCAGCTGCCTTCCCATGCCAGACATTGTCAACCATCTGGTGCCCCCCATACAGACAAAAGTCTAAGTGAATTTATTTACAAAGCACTCAGACCACTCCAGTGAAAGGACTGGCATTCTGTCTGACTCCAGAACTGATTTGGAACCACTTTGCTCTAATGTCAATAATTTCATTATTATCCCATGTAAGGTGACTAAGTCACTCCAAACTCCCAAGAGACTCGGGGGGTTAATATGCCCAGAGCATCACTAGATTAAATTGAATTCCAAAACCTTAAATAATTTCTGGGGGTGTGGATGCTGTGTGCTATGCCACTCAGGTCCCTCTATCAGGACTGGAGAATTTACTCCTCCAGCTGTTTCTGGGAAACATGTACACTGACTGCCCTCAGAACTGTTCTATCCAATGTCACAGCCCTTCCTGGGGCAGCCACCTTCCCGTAATTGGTCCAGGCTTCCCTCTCACAACTAAGAGCAACCCAGAAAGGCCATCCCAGCTTCAGTGTTCCTCATGGGGCCACCTCAGGCCTTGGTTTACACCACTACTTTCCCCCCTCCCAACCCCACTCTGCTTTCTTCCCTCTACTTCTCTTCCCATCCATGGGCTTTCATCCCTAGGACACTTCCTAATAAACTATTTGCATGCTGATTTTCATCTTGGGGTCTGTTTCCTGGGGAGCCCAACCTATAACCTTCCACTTCCTCCTTTTTTTTTTTTTTATTTTATTCACTTATTTGACAGAGAGAGAGATCACAAGCAGGCAGAGAGGCAGGCAGAGAGACAGAGAGAGAGGAGCAGGCTCCCCGCTGAGCAGAGAGCCTGATGTGGGGCTCGATCCCAGGACCCTGAGATCATGACCTGAGCCAAAGGCGAGGCTTTAACCCACTGAGCCACCCAGGCGCCCCAATAAATCTTTTTTTTAAAAGATTTTATTTATTTGACAGAGAGATCACAAGTAGACAAGGAGGCAGGCAGAGAGAGAGAGGGAAGCAGGCTCCCTGCTGAGCAGAGAGCCAGATGTGGGGCTCGATCCCAGGACCCTGAGATCAGGGCCCCCTCCCACTTCCTCTTTACCTTAGCTTTTAAATACTACAGCTTTCTTGTAAGTGGAACTAGCTCATGCAGAATGAGAATGTCTTGAAAAAAATCTATATATTACATATATATTTATATACATAATATATATATAATTTTTTTTCTGCATGAAATTTCTGACGGTGTAGACTTTATAGTTTATACCCACAGAACATCTAGTGCAGTTAGGATATAATAAATGTTAATGGAAAGAAGAAGCCCCAGGGAGGGGTGGGGTGGTGAATATCAATACTCACAAGTGCTAAGTATTTTATTTGGTGCTAACTAGTAACTTCAGAGGGCTGCAAGTAAGTGAAGTTCACTTGGGCCTACCATTATGCACAGGCAGCTACACTAAACATTGGAAAGTGCATGCATTTTGTTTTCCTTTGGATATATTTGAGGATAGGGAAACTGACCTCTTGCAAAGCAGTAAAATGGAATTGCTTGTTAACTGTCAAGTTTCTTATTTCAAGACACTTTTGGAAAACGTCTTGTCATTGCTGTTTTTCTTTTCAGTTCTGATACTGAATTTTTGTGGGCCTTTTTGTTTCCTTTAACAGATCCAAATTTAGGATTGATTGAGAGAATGCTTACTAGTCCTTGTCAAACAAGTAGAAATAATGTGAGCCATGTTGGAGTTACTCTACCCCCCTTAAGACCTGCAGGAGATAGCCTCATTTCTCCATCTCATGATTTGTGGAAAGTCTAAGGCATTCTCTATGAATTCCTGGAGGGCTTACATTCTTGTGGCCAGCTTTGACCCCACGCTCCTATTCTGTTAAATTTGTTGAGTTTAGGGATGGTCTTTTCCTAACCTATTGCTTTCTTTATTCTGTACTATGTCAACACAAGGTAGAACCGTCTTCCCTCCCTGCCCCCACTTTACACAGACACATGCACATCCAGGAATACACACCATTCACAAAGAGGTATTCTTATATGTAGCCAGATTTACTTGAATTTAGGGAAGGTGAAAGTTACGCAACACAGAATGCAAAAAGCAAGATTACTATATTAATCATCTTTGTCCTCAAAAAACAAGGCTTTCGTCTTTATCTGCAACAATTTGACAGCCTCTCTCTCTATTCCTCCCTATGTGCGCCCTTCTAAAGAAAAAAGAATCCCCCTCATTTTCTTATAGAGAATAACTTAGCCCTTCCAGACATTTATCAGTCCGGTCATTTTGACTGCATGTGACAGAAAACCCAATGCCAACTGGTTTCTGCAGGAGTTTCTAGGAGTCTGGTAACTTCAATATCGGGGCTAGATCTTATTTCAGGAATGGTGGATAAGGGACTCCGCCGTGTCAGCAGATCAGCTTCCCTTCTCTCAGTCTGTTGACTCTGTTCTCGCTGATGCCGGCTCCCTCTCAGATGGCCTTTGCTCACTGTTGTAAAACGATCACGCTCGCTTTCCACGCACCTTCCAGAGCTTCCCACCAACTGAAAGAGGGGGCCGGGCGGGGTCTCAGTCTCTGCAGTCTGGCGGCACTGCATTGGCTGCAAGTGGGTCACATGGCTCTCCCTCAGCCTATCGCGGTGGGCAGCGGAATGCAGCGTGCTCATTGGCTCAGACTCAGTTCCCGTCATCCAACGCTGGAGCTGCTGGGGGTGGGATCAGTCTGATTCTAAACCACGTGGGAGGGTGGAGCGGCTGTTCAGAGGGAAACCGGCTGGAGTGTCGCCTAATGGTGACGTGTCACAGAGCAACAGTCCAAACCTGCAGAATCAGGTACAAGCTTAACCAACTCTCATACTTACCTTGGGGCCTCCCTCTGAATATTAAAGAACTCCCTGAAGTCTTAATTGCTTGAATGTGTCTGTCCAAGTAAGTCTGGAGCCAAAGATCATCTTCCTACACATTGACAGCTTAGAGTAGGGAAGTTTATTTTTTTTTAAGTGTTTATTTATTCACTTGTCAGAGAGAGAGAGAGAGAGATTGAGAGCGCGAGCGCACAAGTAGGGGGAGTGGCAGGCAGAGGGAGAAGCAGGCTTCCGGCTGAACAAGGAGCCCAGAGCGAGACTGGATCCCAGGACCCTGGCATCATGACCTGAGCCGAAGGAAGAGTCTTTTGTTGTTG
>CM053615.1:10186469-10219404 GCA_028646535.1 Procyon lotor
ACACAAGCAGAGGGAATGGCAGCGGGAGAAGCAGGCTTCCCGCGGAGCAGGGAGCCCGATGCGGGGCTCGATCCCAGGATGCTGGGATCTGACCTGGGCCGAAGGCAGACGCTCAACGACTGAGCCACCCAGGCGCCCCTGGGTAAGTTCATTTTTATAGATACTCCTGCGGCTGCCAGGAATGTTCCATATCTTGGGGCAGCGGGGTTGCTCAGTAGTTAAGTGTCTGCCTTCGGCTCAGGTCATGATCCCAGGGTCCTGGGATAGAGAGCCCCTCATCGGGCTCTTTGCTCAGCAGGGAGCCTGCTTCTCCCGCTACCATTCCCTCTGCTTGTGTTCTTTCTCTCGCTGTGTTTCTCTGTCAAATAAATAAAATCTTAAAAAAAAAAAAGTCCCATATCTTGATAGTAGTGGTTATATGGATGTATATATATGTAAAAATTCATCAAGCTGTACACTTTAAGATGTGTGTATTTTCCTCTGTGTTATGTTTCAGTTAGTTTTATTTTTTTAATATCTTGCAAGATGACCAACACATGTCCGTGTGATTCTGAGTGTGATCATCAAGCCTGTTATCTTCGATCTCCCTTTCTACTAAGTCTTAGTCACCCAGAGTTGAAAATACAGCCTGGTTGAGGTCCTGAGGGTAGGAAACCCAATATGAGTTTGGGGTCAAGTCCTCATTGGTATTAATATGGGAGTATTTAGTGGGTGCCTGGGTGGCTCGGTTGGTTAGGTGTCTGCTCAGGTCATCATCTTGGGGTCCTGGGATGGAGCCCTGCATTCTTCTTGTCTGTCTGTGCTCTCCCTCTTTCAAGTAAATAAACAAAATCTTAAAAAAAAAAAAAATGGGTGTATTTGCCTGAGGTCTCTTCTGGGACATGTATATTCCTCAGAAACTTAGTATGTTGACATAAGAAACATTTAGAGACAGGATAACCTGAAGGACAATGACTATAATTAAGGCTTCTAAACATTTCCCAAACTATTCAGGTGAACATATTCAAGGCAGATAGTCTGCCTTCTGACATAAATAAAGCTAATCAAAGTCATTAGTCCTTAGTGAAACTGCCACATCTGATGTTCCTTTAGAGAAGGGTTATAATGAACTTAGAATTGGAGATCTGTATTCAAGTTCCTTTACTAACTATGTGACTGGGGATGTCACTTAACCATGCCTGAGCTTCAGTTCCACATCTATAAAATAATGATAGTAAGTGAGATTCCCCTCTTTCAGGGCTGCTCTGAGAAACAGATTACATGCACAAACAGCCTTTGGGACATGGCGAAGTCTCATTGTTATTCTGGTCCCGCTCCTGTTTCTTATCACTTTTTCATTTCTTTCTTTCTTTTTTTTTTTTTTTTAAAGATTTTTATTTATTTATTTGACAGAGAGAGATCACAAGTAGGCAGAGAGGCAGGCAGAGAGAGAGGGGGAAGCAGGCTCCCTGCCGAGCAGAGAGCCCGATGTGGGGCTCGATCCCAGGACCCTGAGATCATGACCTGAGCTGAAGGCAGAGGCTTTAACCCACTGAGCCACCCAGGCACCCCTATTAATCACTATTTCTTTCTTTCCTTTCTTTCTTTTTTTTTTTAAAGATTTTATTTATTTGACAGATTCCAAGTAGGAAGAGAGGCAGGCAGAGAAAGGGGACACCAGGCTCACTGCTGAGCAGAGAGCCTGATGTGGGGCTCCATCCCAGGACCCTGAGATCATGACCTGAGCCGAAGGCAGAGGCTTTAACCCACTGAGCCACCCAGGTGCCTTTCTTTTCTTTTCTTTTTTTTCTTCCTTCTTTCCTTTTCCTTTTCTTTTTCCTTTTTGAGTGCTTCTTTTGAACTTATCTCCTTAGACATCCCCCTGAATGGATCTTTATCTTTGTAATTACTTCCAGAGTTAAGTGACTACCAGGAGTTGGTCCAGCAGCCCTTTCCATTTTGTCAGTATATCAGAGCACCTTACCTGAGTTTCATCTTAGATTTTTCAGATTGTGTAACCATATATAGCTTCTTGTCTTTCTGGATTTTTTTGCACTCTTCTAATTCACTGTGTTTACAATATTATTCCTCTTTGACATCTCCTTATCAAATGTGGCCAGACTGGAGCAAGGACAGAGCTTCTTGATTTCTCTTCATCTGGTTCAATTATTGTATACTCCTTGGCTAGATAAGTAAGATGAATAAGAAATAATTGTCCATGGTACAAAGAAAGTAAAGTTTTCTTTTTGAAACGTGGTATTATTCTTACGTAAGGAAAGTTTGTTGTTTTTCTTTTTAAGATTTTATTTGTTTGAGAGAGAGAGAGGAAATAAGAGGAGGAAGAGGGGGACAGAATCTGAAACAGACTCATGCTGAGCGCAGAGCCCAACATGGGCCTAGATCCCACGACCACGAGGGAACTGAAAACAAGAGCTGGATGTTCAACCAGATGAACCACCTAGGCACCCCTTACTATTCCTCGTAAACTACTGGAGACAGAGAGTTTTTCGTAAACTACTGGATTTAATGAACGTTGTTAGAATATTTGAGAGATTAATTACCTTAGATCCATATCTTGAGTATCTACTGCGTAGAAGGCATTGCTTTAGGTTCTTTTTTTTTTTTTTTTTTTTAAAGATTTTATTTATTTGACAGTGAGAAACACAGCAAGAGAGGGAACACAAGCGGAGGGAATGGTAGCAGGAGAAGCAGGCTGCCTGCCGAGCAGGGAGCCCGATGCGGGGCTCGATCCCAGGACCCTGGGATCATGACCTGAGCCGAAGGCAGACGCTTAACAACTGAGCCACACAGGCGCCCCAAGGTTCTTATATTTCTAATCTAATTTAATCCTTATCACCGTTCTGCAGGTTAGCTATTGTTTTCTCCCTTTTATGAATGTTGAGATGGAGGTTAGTTTGTACTAAGTCACACAGTAGGTTACATGAAAGAGACGTATTTGGATGCAGCTCCATCTAAAAATAAAAACTGTGCTTTTTCCAAAAGGTGTTCTTCAGTGGTCCACTTCTCATATGGTTTGGTGAATCTACAACCAGGTAAAGGTAAGAAATAAGCTTTGGTAATAGAATACTGACTTGCTATCCACATGGCTTATGTTCAGGATATAGTTCCTTTTTATAAGAGTGTGAAGGAGGAAAGGAAGGAATGAAGGAAGGAAGGAGAAAAAAATGGTCCTTTTTTTTCTGCTTCTACTGAAGACTGCTCCAAAATAATAATAATTTAAAAAATACTGGTCTTGCATTGCTTTGGTAGAAAGTTCTATTACTTTTAAAAGGCATCTCAGAAAATGGGTAATTAACTGTAGGACTGGACCACCAAGCAATTAATAAAGTTAAATGAAAATTATGATGTCTAAGGTGTGCCTTAAGACCGATGATCGCCAACTTCTAGGACAATAGAGATCTCAACTCAGAAGCCTTTGGGGAAACTATAATTTTATAATGTAATTACTTCCTTTAGTATTAATTTAGATGTATCCAAATTGAAAACTTTAAGAAGACCATATAACTGTTTCCCTGTGGGGACACATCTGTTTCATAAGTTTGCAGACCCAAATGTCTAGAATGATAGAGTTATCAACATTTAAAGACACTAATGTGAAGATGAGGAATATTTCCAAGACGTTGAGATATACACAGGTACTTATTATTAAATTAGGATAGTGCTAGGAAAAACGTATAATTAAAGGTAAATAGGAGGACGGTACAACTCTGTTTATTCTTTTGGAAAGACAGACATTGTTATTCACTATGAAGTCAAAGATGATCCTTTTCCTGGAGTCAGGGGCTCTGATGGAGCATTACCAGGTCAGAGAGTGACTCAGATTTAAAGTCCAAACAAGTTCCTGTTCTGAGCGGCGCCTTACAGCAGCTTCCAGCCCTGCTGGTGAATCATAACAGCTGCCACTACGTTTCTGGGAGCGTTTTCAGCCCCTCTCAGCTGTAATTCCCCAGATCCATTGCTCAAGATTAACAAAATATAACACGCAAAGATTAGAGGTCAGCTTTGAAATATAAAAGCATCATGCCCAAATGGTAAAAACAAGGTCAGCGATAAATCATGTTGGAAAGAAGCCGAATGTCATAAACACAAGACAAAAGATTATAAATCATAATTCACAGCATGGAGCTCCACCACCCTAAGAGAAGGAACTAAAAGGTAGCGACAGCAGCTAAGACAATGACAACAAATAATATAGGTTAGCAATCTGAAGTTTAGAAGGAAAAGACCACAAGTGTTCCAGGGATCCAGAGGGCAAGGCAAAGGGCACAAGCCTAGACAGACTAACTGGGTATCAAAATAATGCTTGCTGGCTCGTTCATTGTTTTTCATCCTGGGAAATGCCAAACTTAAAATTATTGGACTTTTTGTTTGGTTGGAAAACTTATAATTGATAGACTTTTTGTTTGTTTCTTGGAGGTCACCTTAGAAGTAGAGTATCAGTTATTTAATCTTATTTAGATAAGATTAAAATCTACATGTGCTTAATTAAAGACGTTCCTAATATTTCAGAGGCAGAATTACTTACTTCTTCAAGAAGAGTAAACTTAAGTCACGTTCTTCTTGTATCACTTGGCAATGCTAAAATATCATCCAGACTTTTTTTCAGTATGTAATAGCATACCTCTGACACAAAAAGAAGAATGATTTATTCTAAGTTAGAGATAAACGATAGCCACAGATGTTACTGTCACCTTTCTTGGTGAATTGCAAAGCTAACAATGATTTAAAACTACTAATGACCGTACATCATATTTTTCTTGCAATGAAACATAATTACAGTGTGTTAATATTTATGAATCACATTGAGGTTCTCTGGAAGAAGTGATGTGAAATGCAAGTAAATAAATATTACATAAATAAGTAATTATATAAACAATGAATGCCTCTCAAATTGTGGATTGTAAATTTGAAAACACTAATTGCCTTAAAGGACAGAAACCCGGAGACAACATGGAAAGGGCCACTGTTTAGACTGAAATCAACTCTGATCTAACCTTCAGATCAAGCGAAACAGAAGAAAACAAGGCTCCAATCTCTTTAATTTTTTTACATACTTCTGGAGACATTGTGTGCACACAGTAGTATATAGTTGATTTAGGGACATAGGCAAGTAAATGGTATGATCTTTTTCTTTTTCATGGATATACAGTCAGTGCGTGAAAACAACTTTTCAATAGATTTAAAATATCTGATGGCCAGAACAGTAAGAAAGAATAACTCAGTCTTTGAATCATGTTCAGATGAGCTATAAATAGTAAATATTGCAGATAGCCACATGAGATTATGGAAAACTCGATTTTTTGCAGTTTTCTTTTTTTAGGTGTAATATTTTAATCTTCCATGACTAGGAAGAAAAATGGACAGAAATGGAGAGTGGGAAATCACATTCCTAGTTACTTAGTCTTTTAAAACCACAGCTTTGGAAACCCAAGGCTCCAGCTCATGTTGGAAGTTTTAAATACTAAGGCAAGAATCCAGTTTGCCATACAATACAATGCATTTGGGAATGTCAGAAGCTTACTTTTCCCCCATTCAACAATTCTCCAGAGATTCATCCGTAACAATTAGAAACAGGGAAATTTTTCTTTATTCTCATCTGACGCTTTAAAATGACTTAAGGTAAAATACTTTGAAATTGCCCTAGAATCAAAGAGGTTTTCTCTATAGCTCTTCACAGAAATAACTGCACAGGTATTATTCAAAGCCAAATGAGCTTTGAACCTAGGCCCAGATCACACTAAGAAATTTGGCCCTATTTTATTGGCTTCTTTATACTCTACTGTATTTTCTGAATTTCCTCCAATGGATATATATCACTTTTATAATCAGAAAAAAAAATCCCATAAAGAAGTTTAGTTCAGATCTAAAACCTGCTCAGGGCCAACAGAAATGAGAAAATAGGCTGGAGCTCAGGGCGTGAGTGCTTCTAAGCACTACCGTGGGAGTCAGTACAGTTTTAAAGAACCATTCCTTATGTTTGGTAGCAAACATTTGGATGATGTAAATAGACACTATTGCTCCCCCTCCCCCACTTCCAACCCCTCAACCGATGAGCAATGAAGGATGTGTACACTTACATAATTTTCTTTCCATGGAGGTTAAAAAATAAATTATCCAGTAGCATTACAAACAATGTGAAGACTGCTTTAAATAAATCAAGTTGAGTTTGTGCTGGACAGCATTGAGCCATTGAGATTTTTACTAGGGGGAGACTGTCAGGTCCATCAAAGGGCGCAAGGATGAACTTCTCTTCTGAAAATTATTGTTCTCAGGAGTGTAAAGAGAGGCCACACAGTCTCATAAAATTTTGGAGAGATCAAAGCAGCATGATGCAGGAGGCTTTTGATTTACCACCAGCTCTGATATTTACAAGCTCTGTGACCCCAGGCCATTTACCTAACCTCTCTGAGCCTCTGTTTTCACTTATAAGCTGGCAGGGATAATAATAGTAACCTATTTGGAGGGTTATTGGAAGGTTTAAACCAGGTAAATTGCTTATAGGACGTCTACTAGCACATGGAAAGTGCTCCAATAAATGTTAACTTTTATGGAAACCTATAAGGTCTACCCCCTCCTCCGTAAGAAAATAGTATTAAAATAAAGAGCAGAGTCTGAATGTTTTAAAATATATTTATTACACAGTAGCCTAGGTTGGGCACACCAGTTCCCTTACCTTCATGGTAAGAGTATTATCTGTGATTAGAACCTTCAGCCAGGCCTCCCAATGATGCCACCTAAGTATTGACTCCTCCCAGATGTAGCGTGTAGAACTTCCTTGTACAAAATCAGAGAGTTTATGTTTGTATTCAAGGTGCCAGAAGGATTCCTAGCGGGGAAATCTTGTGCCACTGGCAGATACGAATTTGTTTATAATATGTATGATAAGCCATTCCCAAATGGTCACTTGGAGTGACAGCATTACAAACAAGTTGCCCCTTGTGCATTTCTCATGACCACCTTATACAGCAAGTAGAAAAAAACCTGAAGCTCAGAGAGGTTAATGACTTTCTTACTGTCACACAGTAAATAAACAGTAGATTGGGCCCTCCAGTGTCTGACCATAAATGGGAACATCCGTTTATCTGAGAAAAAAAAAAACACGTTAGCCTCACCCTTTTTAGAAATGGTGGTGATGGGGAAGAAGAGAGGAGCAAGGACAAAAATTTCAGCCATCAGCCTCTTTTGTCAGAGGGCAGAACTAACCACAATTAACCCCAGAAACAAAATCAGACACCGGGGTGAAAAGAATCTTCCAGAGAATCTAAGGAAAAGGTATACTTTCTTTCTTTCTTTTTTTTTTTTTTAAAGATTTTATTTATTTATTTGACAGAGAAATCACAAGTAGGCAGAGAGGCTGGCAGAGAGAGAGGGGAAAGCAGGTTCCCCGCTGAGCAGAGAGCCCGATGCGGGGCTCGATCCCAGGACCCTGAGATCATGACCTGAGCCAAAGGCAGAGGCTTTAACCTACTGAGCCACCCAGGCGCCCCAAAGGTATACTTTTAATGGTGTGAAGCTTGGCTGGTTGGTTTTTTTTTTTTTTGTTTTTTGTTTTGTTTTGTTTTGTTTTTGTTTGTCTGTATGTTTGTATTTCTCCCTTCTCCATTCTAACCTGTTTGTCACTGGGAAATGAAACAGTTTTGGTTTGCAAGCTGTCTCCAGGGAGTGGAGCAAGACTTTGTGTAATAAACAAAAGCAACTGCCAGAGCCCCCAGCTAGCCTCTCCAAGGCCAGACTGCCAAGGAAACCTGGCAATGTGACAGCAAGGTCCATTCAGCATGACCAGTGGTCACTGAGGAGCGACTCTGGAAAGGACAGCAGGTGGGGCACCCCCAAGCTCGGCACAGGAAGAGAGCAGCCTCGCAGGAGCGAGTTGTGTAGGCTCTTAAAGTGCCTCTGGCCTGGAATGCCAGCCAAATGCAATTGTGTGTGTGTGTGTGTGTGTGTGTGTGTGTGTACACACATACATGCACAGAGTTTTCTAGGAAAAAAGGTTTAGAGCTTTGAGCAAATTCCAAAGAGCCCGTGACCATCTCGGGAGAAACCCCAGTTGGGAGAAGCACATACTCTGATCTTCCAGAAAAGAACACCAAGCTCACCACTTTTATTTCTGGAGCAACTGAGCCCAGGCTGTCAGCCCACTTTCCTTTTACAAAACCCTAAGGCACTTAAAAGAGACCTCAGGGGGAAAAAATAACTCAACCCCCTTTCTAATCTAAACCTAATCCTCCTTAAACCTCGCCTGACCCAGGCTACCAGGAATCCTGCCAGTGCCAAATGATACGATGTTTATTCAGCTCAGGTCTTAGCCTGCTGCTTCTGGGCCACAAAATCAAAGAGGAACATGTCAGCCACCACCTGCTGATGAATGGGTAAACAAAGGGCTAGTCAAGAAAGAGGAGGACCAGTGTTTGAGGACAATGCCTTTGTGTAGTTCTGGCTCAAATAAGGACACGGCTCCTAAGGAACAGGCTTGAGACATGCACCAACGCTGTGCCAAGTGGTCCAGAAGCCTGGGTACAGCTGTTCCTCAGACGCCCTTTGCCCCTGGCTGCCCCCATAAAACCACAACAGGGTGCCCATGACACGGTGCCCCCTTTCCCAGAAGAGGTTGGCAAAATGACAGGTTGTGGACGCGTTAGGTTTGTGTGGGGAGAGTGCTTCCCAAAGTGTTCTCAGGGAAGAGTGTTGGGGAGCTCAGGAGGCATGGCCTGACCATTTTACCAGAGCATCTGTTTTGATCTGTCTTCTATCTGGGGGATCTGAATGAGATTTCGGGGCAGGGAGTTAGTTCTGTTGCTAAAAACGGAATGTTCACAAAACGCTCTTGAAATAGCAGCTTTGGCCCCTCCTTACCTGAGAGGGGCTTACATGGAAGAAGTCTCCTAGATCCCGAGATTTAGCAAGCTGGGTTTATTCTTTTTTTTTTTTTTTTTTTAAAGATTTTATTTATTTGACAGAGAGAAACACAGCGAGAGAGGGAACACAAGCAGAGGGAATGGTAGCTGGAGAAGCAGGCTTCCCGCCGAGCAGGGAGCCCGATGCGGGGCTCGATCCCAGGACCCTGGGATCATGACCTGAGCCGAAGGCAGACGCTTAACGACTGAGCCACCCAGGCGCCCCAAGCTGGATTTATTCTTAATGTTCTCTGCTTCCCTTCTCTCAACAAATGCCTCCTTAGAACTCTTTCTGTGTGTGTTTGAATCAGCTTCGTCCCCTTAGGCATAACTGTGGGAGGGGTAGCTGACAGTTTTCCAGGGTTTACTGTGTGCCATGCGAGGTGCTGGGTTTTGATGGACCCCTAGCAGCCCTCTTGGGTGGACTGTCACTCTCCTCAGTTCGGATGAAAACAGTGAAGCAGAAACAGGACAACTACAGCATCCACCAGGGCCAGTGTGCCTCCGAGTGCCCAGCTCCCGAGGGACAGGCCAGACAGACGGTCGCCCAGATAGGAGCTCAGACCCTGTGTTCTCTCTCAGTGTATAATGTTGCCTCTCGTGTTAGAGCAAGATGTGTGTGTGTGTGTGTGTGTGTGTGTGTAAATCAGATATATGTTATTTTTACATGTTAAAAATAAATAGAGAAAATCTGAAGGTAAAAATAGGAAGACAAGATCGCCCATCATTCCACCATTCGAAGACCACCAACTGTTCCTGTTTGGGCATATTTCCTTCCAGTCTATTTTTATGCATCATTTTTCACTCTGCACATTTAAAACAGCTGCGATTATCTATGCATATTTTATTTCATTTTTGTCACTTAATATGACAACATAACACAATGATGTCTTTAATAACATTGCAAATTTGCTATCATTTTTGCAGGCTAAATAATGGTCTCCTAGGTGGAGCAATTCAGTTTAACAAACATTATTGAGCATGTAATATGTCCCAGACCTTATGCTAGCTGGGAATACTGTTTTCTTCGAGGAGCTAGCAGTCTACTGTAGGGCCAATAAGATACATAGATAACTGTATAGTTGTAATAATTGCTCACACTACTGAACATAGACCCCACTGCAGGCACCATTCACCTGAACGAACTCAGTGGATTTTCACAGCAACCTTATGTGTAGGGGTGATCTCGATGATATCGAGACTGAGGTGTGTCATGCTAACAAAATGGCACTTCCACATGTGGTAGGTGGACAGTGCTCGAAGATGCCCACCTCCTGATCCCCAGAATTTATGACTATTACTCTACATGGAAATTACCTGTAGGGTAAAATAGTGAAATGTCATGTTACCTTTTTTTTTTTTTTAATGTCACGTTACCTTAATTGCGAAAGGGACTTTGCCTATATGACTAAGTTAAGGATTTTGAGAAGGGGAAGGTTGTCCTGGATTATCTGGGTGGGCCCGATGTCCTCACAAGGGTCTTTATAAGAAGGAGATGCCAATATCAGAGTCAGAGGAGATGTAAGAATGAAAGCAGAGGTTGGGGAGAGAGAGAGAGAGAGAGAGAGAGAGAGAGAGAGAGTGTGTGTGTGTGTGTGTGTGTGTGTGTATGTATGTGTATGTGTGTATGTATATGTGAGTGAGAGAGAGAGAGAGAGAGGGTGTGTGTGTGAGAGAGAAGGAGGGATGGAAGGGGAGAGACAGAGACTGGAAGAGGCTACACCACCGACCCTGAAGATGGAGAAAGGGGCCATGAACCAAGGAACGCGGGAGGCTTTCAGAAGCTGGAAAGGCAAGGAAATAGATTCTCCCCTAGAACCACCAGAAGAAACACAGCCCTGCCGACACCTTGATTTTAGGACTTTTGACCTCCTCAGCGGTATGATAAAAATTTTTGTTGTTTTAAGCCACCAAGTCTATGATAATTTGTTACAGCAGCTGTAGGAAACCCACACACTAGGATTCAAACCCAAGCAGCTTGACTCCAGAGCCATTATTCTTAACTATGGTCGTATGTGGAAGGTGAGGTAGTTAATATGCCCATCGCGCCCAGCCTAGAGAAAGACACTCAGCAGAGCATTAGGGAAGGACAGGAAGATGACAATCTGACTCTTTAAAACTGAGCATGAATTGTGAAGACACGGAAGGCTGAGAAATTGAATTAATGTAGTAAGATAAGCATGATATCATAGGTGAAAACAATTATACTATGTATAATAATTTTCCCATTTCTGTTTAAAAATATATAGGAGCATATATTTATAATCATATGTGCCAGTGATATAGTCCCATGGTTCTCTCTGGGGAGTGCATTTGTAGGTATATATATAAAGGGAGATTTTCACCTTTTACTTACATATCTTTTATTATTGGAAAACATCACCAGACATGTATTTTGGGTTATTTTTTCTTTTCTGTAAAACAAAGTATATATAATATACCCTTTTTTTTAAGTAAGGGAAAATAATATGCTTCACTGGGATGTAGAGCTTTGTGCTTCTATAGGACGATTTTCTTAGTATGGAAAATTCCTGGAGGTAGAATCACTAAATCAATGGGTAGAAACATTTGGAAAATGTATATATTAAAAAATAATGGAAATGGTACTGAGTCAGTGAGCCAGAATGAAACGTAGGAGAGGGGAAAGCAGATATTTCACCTGGTGAGCAGAAGATACGATAGTTTCCTGCTCATATGTGCGGGCTAATACGTTGTATACTAGTTCCCTAGGGCTACCATAGCAAAATGCCACAGACTAGGTGACTGAAACAACAAAAATTTATTTTCTCATAATTTTAGAAGATAGATTTCCAAGATGAAGGTGTCAGCAGGGTTGGTTCTTCTTGAGGGCTCTCTCCTTGACTCGTAGATGCTCTTCTTCCTATGTCTTCATATGGTATTTTTGTCTGTGTATGTCTGTATCCTAATTTCCTCTTCTTCTAAGGACATCAGGCAGCTTGGATTAGGATCCACCCTAATGATCACATTTTAACCTGATTACCTCTTTAGAGACCCTATCTTCAAGAACGATTCTACATTCTGAGATACAGGAAATTAAGAATTCAACATATGAATTTGGGGGGGGACATAATTCAGCCCATAACACATGGAAAAGAAAGTTCTAGAAGAATGCAACCCCAATGCAGAGAATTTCTGTTCAGTTTGAGAAGGAAAGTTTGTAATATCTTAACATTTTCTGTAGCGGAATAGAGCTAAAGAATTAACACCATGGTTATGCTGGTTTTAGGTTTGCTTTTTTTCCTAGCCCTGTCCCAGTACCTGTCATGGTCAGCTAGCCTGAGCTGAATGCAAACTGTATAGACTCTTCTCTGACTTCTCTTTGGAAACTGAATCTTCCTTCACAACTGCATGACTTTTTCTGAGTACCACTGTGGTTCCACTTTGCCCCATCAATCTATCTCCCGAGACAGTATGAGGAGGGGAAGAATAAATCATGAATAGGAAGAGTTTGGCCCCCCCAACAAAAATGTGACTGCAGCTTCTACATGCCCTTTGTCTGTCCTTGATTCAGATCATAAATATCTCCTCTTGGAGTGGGAAAAGAGGGTGAAGGTGGGATCCTGAGGCTTTTTCATAAGGGTAGAGTATATCACCAGTAAAGAGGTCTGTAGAGTCTAAATCCGAAGTCAGAAACTATTTTAGTAAAAAGCCAGATAGGAAACATTTTAGCATTGTAGGCCATAGGATTTGCTGTTATGAGTACTCATCTCTGTCATGTAGCACCAAAGCAGCCACAGAAAAAACATAAAACAAAACAAAACATTGCGTGTTCCAATAAAACTTTTATTATGAAACAAACAGTGGGCCAGTTTTTTTCTATGGGTTGTAGTTTCCCATTATTCAAGAAACTTGAAAATGTTTACTAGGCTGAACACAAGTGTGTAGTGAGCCCAGACTCTGAATCGTACACATTTCTTTCTTGATTTATTTAATAAATTATGTATTTCTGAGTATGAAGCATAGTCTGGTTTCTGCTCAACACACTTTATTCATTTTTTATTATAAAGAGGAAAGCTTTGAAAATTAGTTTAATAATAGCATATTTCTGAACCTGAAATTCAGTTTTTTTTAAAAAAAGATTTTATTGATTTATTTAAGAGAGAGCACTCATAGTGAGAGGAGGGGTGCAGAGGAAGAAGCAGATTCCCCACCGAGCTCAGTCTCAGGACCCTGGGATTGTGATTTGAGCCAAAAGTAGACCCTTAACCAACTGAGCCACCCAGGTGCCCTGAAATTTAATTTTTAAAAAAATTTTTTGCCACACATTGCTTAGGTTAAACCTGACACTATCACATGCTGTAATTATAAAATAAGGGGCAGAGATAAAGGTCTAAGTCCCAAAGATTTGGGACCTGTCCCCTGGAGGACTGTATTAGTTCCCTATTGCTGCTATAACAAATTACAAGAAAATTAGTAGCTTTAAACAAGTCAGATTTATTCTGTTACAATTCTGGAGGCTAGAAGTCCAAAATGAGTCTTATAGGGCTAAAACCAAGTTGTTGGCAGGGCTAGTTCCTTCTGGGGCCTCTGAGGGGAGAATCTGTTTCCTTGTCTTTTTTGGCTTCCAGTGGCCATCTATATCCCTTGGCTAGCGGCCCCTTCCTCAAACTTTGAAATACAACACTCCAGTCTTGGCTTCTGCCTTCACATGAAGGCAGTGAAGTCTCCTCTACCCTGACTCTCCTGTCTCCCTCTTATAAGGATCTTATGAGGATCTGTTGGGCAACCTGGATTACATAAATTAATTTCTCCATCTCAAGATCCTTAACTTAATCTCATTTGCCAAATCTCTCTTACCACATAAGGTAATGTTTGTGAGTTCTGTGGCTTAGGACATAGATGTATTTAGGGGTCCATTATTCAGCCTACCAGAGGAGCAAAATCGCCTTATGTCGAGAGCTACCTCTCCAAAAGAATAGGGTCAGATGACCTTGATTTGAGTCCCAGGTCCTTCCTACCTACCAGCTATGCGGCATTGTCTCCTCATCTGTACAAGGGGCCAAGTAGTAGTACTTAACCCATAGGATTAGTAATATAAGAACTGAGTCACATAAAGCAACTATCTAAGTTTTGGGCATATGGTGCTCATTACACGTTAGTTATTAAAAACAAAAGTTTCAACCTGAGATATATAAATACCAGGATCATTTTCATGAACACACAGAGAAAATGAGGGTAGTCTCTAAGGAACAAGTCCTTGGCTATTTTGGAGTGTGTTGGTATAATTATAACTCAGTTGGGGCGCTTGGGTGGTTCAGTTAAGCGTCTGCCTTTGGCTCAGGTCATGATCCTGGAGTACTGGGATTGAGCCCCGAATTGGGCTCCCTGCTCAGTGGGGAGTCTGCTTCTCCCTTGGCCCCTCACTCCACTCCTGTTCTCTCTCAAATAAATAATAACTTTTAACAATATACCTCATTTAAACATAACATTTCCTGATGCTCAGACCATTCTTAAGAGGTGCATGAGGGCACACAGAATTTTTCCAAGTGCTTCTATTTATTGAATATAAGCAGTGCTGCAGGCCAGTCTCCATTCTGTTTATTTCATGCTCACAACTACTCCGAGACAGAGGTAATGATATTATTCCCATTTTACAGATGAAGAAACTCGGCTACAGAGAGATTTAGGATCCCATCCAAGTTTACAGTGTTACTGACAGAGGTGAGCTTTCAATCAAGCAGCCTCTGCCCAGGGTTCCCTTTTGAACTTCCATTTATAATGCCTGTGTGCGTGTGTGTGTTTTTAATTGTGGTAAACACACACACACACACACACACACACACACACACAAGATCCATCCTCTTAACAAATGTTAATGTGAACAGTGCATTTTGCTTAACTATAAGCACATCTCTAAAGCTTTTTCATCTTCCACGACTGAAACTTTACACACTGAACAGCAACTCCCCATCTCTCTCTTGCTCCCCTCAACCACCATTCTACTTTTGGATTTCCATGCATTTAACTATGTTAGATGTTACAGAAGTGGAATTGTGCAGAATTTATCCTTCTGTGATTGGCTTTTTCACTTAGTGTAATGTTTTCTTTGTTTTTAAAGATTTATTTATCTATTTTAGAGAGTAAGAGACAGTGTGGGGGGAGTGGGAGGGGGCAGAGGGAGAGAGAAATTCAAGGAGATTCCCTGCTGAGTGCAGAGCCTGACGTGGGGCTCAATCTCATGACCCTGAGATCACCACCTGAGCTGAAACCAATAATTGGTCACTCAGCTGACTGCACTACCCCGACATCGCCACTCAGTGTAATGTTTTTCAGGTTCATCTCTGCTGTTACATATGGGAGAAATGCCCTCCTTTTTAAGGCTAAGTAATATTCCATTGTGTGTATAATTGCCTTCAAAGACCAGCCCTTTTCCCAAATCTAGTTATTTCTTACTTACATTAGGGACCAATTCGTATTTACTCCCTGGGAATAAAGGTAGTTAAACAGAACGTGAGAACAGGAAAAGTTTTCAAAGTGATGTCCCTGTCTACTTCATTCTTGTTGTATGCCAGAGTTGATATGTAACTATAACAACTAAGGGATTCTTGTAGCAGGTAAAGAACAGAATATCCAAGATTCATTTGTAGGATGCACTTTGGATCCTCCATTTCCTCCTTTTTAACTCATTACTACAGAGTCCTGAGTTCCTTTGAAGCCCCACAGATTTCCCGGGGGAGATACCAGAGAAGCTGCATTTTAACAGGCTCCCCTGGCAATTCTTGCCCATGCTAAAGTTTGAGAACATGGCTTCTACCATTTCTAATCTCAGCTCCAATTCATCAGGGAGCTGTTTTCTTCTTCGTGGAAAAATCACCATCTTAATGATCGCTACCAGGGCTGCCTTATTAACTAAAGGGGGCACAGATACACAGCTCTCAATGGTTGACAATTATTGCATGGTAATTCCTGCCATTTTTTTGCTTCCCCCAAGGGGCAGTTAAGCAGCAAATGGCTATTACCTTAACCAATTGAAAAGAAAATAACAAAACTAACAGTCAACTAAATTTGTTTTTGGTTGGTAGAATAATTGGCTTGCCTATATGGTGGATCATGAAGGGTGAAGAAAGACTCATGGGTGCAAATAAATCCCTCTGTCCCACCAATCTCCTGGAGGGCAGTGGGGGTGGGGGGCAGTTCTGTGGTTTGGAGTCTCCTAAATTCCAAATACATTACCTAGAAGGTGTGATAAGTTATACATTAAACTGCTATGATTCAACCACAGCTAAAAGAGGATTGCACAATCAGCCATGAGGTAATTCAGCAAACAACCAAAGAAAACCTTGAGATTTAGAATAGTATATCTAGATCAGCAGAAAAAATGAGTTTTTTGAGTTCCTTTGCCCGAGTTCCTTTGAGTTGCCTCTAGATGAGGCAAACTTGAGAAAAGAGACTATTACAAAAGGCTGAGTGGGCAGAGGAAACCAGCATGCCATCTTTCCCCCTATTTGCCTTTATGCCCGTTACACTTCTTCTGAAGCAGGAGTCAGCATATTTTTTTTTCTTTTTCTTTTTTTTTTTAAAGATTTTATTTGACAGAGAGAAACACAGCGAGAGAGGGAACACAAGCAGAGGGAGTGGTAGCTGGAGAAGCAGGCTTCCTGCCGAGTAGGGAGCCCGATGCAGGGCTTGATCCCAGAACCCTGGGATCATGACCTGAGCTGAAGGCAGATGCTTAACGACTGAGCCACCCAGGTACCCCTAGCATACTTTTTCTGTGAAGAATCACATAGTAAATGATTAGGCTCTTTAGCCACTACTCAGCCCGGCCATTGTCATACAAAGCAGCCGTAGACGATATGCAAATGAATGAGTGTAGCTGGATTGCAATAAACCTTTAGGTATGGCCCCTGAAATTTGAGTTTTGCATGACTTTTACATGTTCCAAACTTCTCGTCATCCTTTGGGTATTTTCCAACTGTTAAAAAGTATGAAAACCATCATTCGTTCAGGGCCAGCCAAAAACAGCAGGATGGACAGGTCATAGTTTGCAGACCCTTGTTCTAAAGCAAAAACCCTTTGCTATTTTAAATACATATCCCGCGCTCTTCCGCTTCTCTCCGTCTGTTCCTCCTGTGTCTTCCACGTGAAATGTTTACTTTCCCATCCCCGTACCTTCGTATGGTGCTCACCGCCCGGTTCAATTACCGGCTTCCTTCCAAAATGGCCTCTCCTCCTCCAGGGTCTTCAGTGCACCTCCCTCAGCCGCCACCATTTCTAATTTGCGTTACTTTGTGGCTTAAGCTCTTTTATTTTTATATCTGTCAGGGCCTAAGTGTTTCTTGGGTCAAGGCGGGCCCTTCAGCATTTAGGAAACAGTATAAGATCAGAATGAGAATAAAGCTGAAAGAGACGTGGAAGAACAGGCCTGACACCTGTAGCCGGTTGAATGGTGGCCTCTTAAAAGATATGTCCACCTTCTAATACCCTGGCCCTGTGAATGGGAACTTACTTGGAAGAAGCATCTTTGCAGATGTAATTAAGTTTAAGATCTTGAGAGATGAGATCATCCTGGATTACCCATGTGGGCCTTAAGTCCAGTGACAAGTGTCTTTATGAGAGGGAAGAAGACCCATGGAGGAGTGGGCCATTGAGGACCACACAGAGGCTGGAGTGACACAGCCAGAAGCTGGAAGAGACGAGCAAGGAGTCTACCTTAGAGCCCTCAGAGGAAGTACAGCCCTACCAACACCTTGATTTGGGATTTCTGACTCCAGGACCCTGAGAAAATACCTTTCTATTGTTTTGGAACACTCAGTGTGTGCTAACTGCTGTGTCAAGGCTAACAAACCCTCCCTGCAAGTTAAATATTAATACGGTAATAGCTGATATTTATTTAGCATTTATCTTGTGTAGCTTTACATAGATTATTATATTAAATTTTCACAACAATCTAATGAATTTGGAGCCATGCTTATCCCTTACACAGATGGGGAAACCGACACTCAGAGAAGCTGAGTAAGCTCACAAAGTAACCTGCACAATGATTCACTCAGCTAGTAAGTGATGGAAGCAGAATTGAAGCCAGGTGATCTGACTGAAGAGTCCCCTTCTTTTAGTCAATGTTATCTGTTCAGAGTCTTCTTAATTATTCATCTGGCTTTTCACATATCCTAAAAAAGATGGGGTAAATGTTGGGCAATGACTTCCATCTCTGAGGGCTGAAATTCCTCAAATTGGATTTCTACTATTCCAACAGTTCTTCTTTCTTGTCTTCTTTTTTTGCCTGTATTAAATAATTTTTTATTATCTCACTTGTGATAAGAAACACCAGACACTTCCGCGAAAATAAAACATACACTGTTACAAAAAATTTTTTCTGGCTAGA
Source organism: Procyon lotor (assembly GCA_028646535.1). NCBI lineage: Eukaryota > Metazoa > Chordata > Mammalia > Carnivora > Procyonidae > Procyon > Procyon lotor. Next base: position 10,204,710 of record CM053615.1, read on the forward strand.
TTATTAAAAATTAAAGGCATAAAAAAAAATTAAAGGCATATTTATCCACTATATTTCAAGAAAAAATTTAATCCACCAAATTTTAAGAAAAAAAATTCAATATTTCCAGCAACCTATTCTTGATGAGCAAGGTTAGAATAGTTTGCTGCTCAGATCAAGACAATAGAATCTCTCTCTCTCTTCCTCCCTCTCCCTCCTTCCCTCCCTCCCTCTCCTTCTTTCTCTGATTATCAGGAAACAAAGAAAGAAAAGATTTCGATTGCTTTTTAAGCCTTCACAGAAGTCCATTTCCCTGAGCAGCCCTAATATTTTTAAAAGATTTTATTTATTTGTTTGTTTATTTATGAGAGAGAGAGCATGAGCACAGAAGGAGAGAGAGAAGCCGATTTCCTGCTGGGTAGAGACCCCAACACGGGGTTTGATCCCAGGACCCGGAGATCACGACCTGAGCAGAAGGCAGACGCTTAACCGACTGAGCCACCCAGGTGCCCCTGAACAGCCCAAATTTGAATACACATAACAACCTTAGCTTCTAGTTTCCATTAAGGAAAATAAGTAAGAAGAAATGCAACTCCAGGCAGCAGTGGGAAGGTGTCAGCAACGGAAACATGGCCTTTCAGCAGGTGAGTCATGGAGAACAAAAGGTCCAGCTGCCATTGGGACCCTTCCACAGGAAAAGGCTCCGTGGACCTGATGCTGGTCATACAAAGCCACCCACAGTTAGGGCCCACCAGGAAGCCAACAGCACATTAGGAGTGTGAATACACCGGTCTAGGTTTGAATATGCTAGTTTTGCCACGTCCTAGCTGCGTGGCCTGGGCCAGTTACCCTTGAAGATAGTACCTACTTCATAGGTTATACTTACGTGAAACACTGGCATATGTTAGCACTCAGTATGATCAGAGTGTTAGCTTTTAAATTGTTTATATTCAAGGCTTGAAGAACTGAAGGCTATCTTAACTCGCTGCTGTTCCTTCCACCTCCCACCCCTCTCTCAACGATTTGTTACTAGGAATAACTTTGCCACTTCATTAACTTTTGAGTAGCTATCTGAAGGCCGAAAATAAGTTGGAAAGAAATAAAAATGAGAATTCCCAAAGCTCACACAAACCCGCCTTTAAAAAGTAATTACAAAATAAAAGATGCTTTCAGGGAGGAGAGATCTCACATGACCAACACTGAGATCTTTACTCAGTGTTCTAACTGGACCAATTCAGACTATTTCATAACTCCATTATAGGAAAACCTAATTAGGCCCATTTTCATCACTTCATTCCTCTCCTCCCCCATGCTTGCTGCCTCATAGAAGCATTCATTATCGGGGCGCCTGGGTTGCTCAGTGGGTTCAAGCCTCTGCCTTCAGCTCAGGTCATGATGTCAGGGTCCCTGGATCGAGCCCCACATCGGGCTCTTTGCTCAGCGGGGAGCCTGCTTCCTCTTCTCTCTCTGCCTACTTGTGATCTCTCTCTCTCTCTCTATGAAATAAATAAATAAAATCTTTTTTTAAAAAAGCATTCATTATCTTAAGATAATTTCACTGATTATTGAGACATTATTATTCTGCTGCTTGTCCTGTGACTTCTTCATTCCTGAAATCACTCCTTTGCTTCCAAGATGACATGCTGGTAAGACTACTGTTTTCCCTCTATGCCTGCATTCACCAGGTCCCATAACCCCAACATTTGAACTTTGAAGACCAAAATGGACAATGTCATTAGTAAGCAGTGGCACATAGTAGCAGTAGATGGTACACTCATTTTGCTAATAATACTCAGTATTTCCTGACTGCTGTCTTCATATCATTTACTTTCAAAGCATCTTCTGTCTACTTGATATAGGTTATGCATGTATGAATTGCGATACACATGTATTTCTTGTGATTGTTATGGAATATAATATTGTACCCTCTTTATATGTGGTAATATTTGTTGATGGAGTGAGACCCAGTGTCAGGCCCTTAACTGGAAGCCTGGTGCAGTGAATTTATGGCAGAACTATAAATCCAGAGGTTAGGTCTGTACTCCTTAGAAGTCCTAAGTTTGTGTATTTTCGAGATAATGGTAGAGCCATACGCCTTCGCCCTTCCAACCAATGTTCAATACTACAGTAACTGTGTTTCCTGAGTCTGCTGAATTCCGCTCCATCCTAAAGAACTTTACCTGGATTTGCCTTGTCCTTTCCCCTTCCTGAGAAACTTCCCTTCCCACCTTCTTCATTCTTAGCGAGCTGGCACTTGATTCCAACCTCAACTGCTCTACTGACCATCGTATCTTCAAGGTCACTGATTTAGTTAATTTTGTTTTGGGCAAATGGGAACATATCATGTGCCACTTCTGAGTTAGTCTGCACTGTTCCCTGTGTCACCAGCACCTAAAGGTTGTTAAATCTGAGTACAGATAATTCCCACTTTGATGGGATCCAAAATTTGTGACTTAGTTATTTGGAGGGATTTGTTTTGTCTTGTTTTTACTTTGGGGGCAGAAATTGTGGGAAATGGTGGTCGTCCATTGGTGATAGGTCAGACCTATCTCAGGTCCTTGTGATAGCACTCAGAAGATAATTTTACATAACAAAATGTATCTACGATATTATAAATCCCAAACACCACTTAGGAATTTCTCTGTGAGAATTCATTTACAAAACCTTGAGAAATGTGTGGACGATTAGATGGAGTTTATTTTTCATGTTGAGATGTTGTCCTTTATCACATTTCTGCCTAGAGGTAAACACAATCTTCTGAGCTTCCAGGACAAGCTCCTTTTTTAATGGGGAACTACATAATGAAAACTTAGGGAGGTTGGAGGGTCCCCAGTCTTGGGTCCCTACCTGGAAGAAGAAGGCACCCAAGAAAACCTTCGAGGGTGTGATGATGATGCTCCCTCTGTGTGTTGGGAAAAATCCCATGCTGTAGGTTGTAAGCTCCTCTATTTCCCAGCTAATCCCTTTTTGTTATTCTTTGCTACCTCAGTCGCCTTTCCCCTTTAACAATGATTGCAATATCCCTCAGGCCTAGGAAGAGTCTCTTTCTTTGGAGCAGAAGAAGCAATTACTTTATCAGAGAGCAATGGCCTGTGAGGCGAGAGAACCAGGTTTCAACCTTGGGCTCCTCTCTTTCCAGCTCTCCACACTCTCATTCCTTACAGAAAGATTATTCTTGCTCCTCAAGGTCTCTAGAGTCAGGTGCTCAGCATAGGAGAGCAATGAGAGAGAGAGAGAGAGAGAGAGTAACTTATGCAGACATAGCGTGCCCCTGTTCAGGATTCTAATGGAATCCAGGTTTTCCTACCCTCCTATGTGTCTCTGTGTTCTCCATCATAACCATTCTGCGGAGCCACATGAAGGAGCATGGGCGTCACTATTATTCAAAGCGGCATAAGGAATTATTCTCCTTTTACAGTGTGAGTGCTTATACCTGAGTGTGTTGTGACTTAGCCCGAGCACCTGTCCAGGCAAGGTGTTTTCTTCCTTCTGAGCTAGACATCTCCCTTGCGCCATAGCTGGAATCATCTTCACTCTCATTTTTCTTAAATGATCATAAAACACCCAGGGTTTCTTGCCTTACTGATAATTTATCTTTTGACTTCTTTGTCATCTGTTGATTAAGGTTGGAAGCTAATGGTCTCAGTGATATTCTTCCTGCTTTGTTCTAACACTTAGTACAAACACTCTTCACTCACAGAATCATAACCCCCTCTAGCTGGACTTGTTCACAGGATAAAACAAATGCTTTGTCTCGATATCATCCTGTGCTTTCTTAGCCAGTGTAAGACCTAAAAACATGTTTTTAGTCACATGTATACTTCCTGTTTATCAACCTTAAAAAATTAATTTCAGTAATGTATTTCCTTCAGTCTTCTGTCCTCTGTAAAACTGTCAACAAATAATACGGGAAGTCAGCTTTTCTGGAGTTTGTTTATTGGAATGTCTTTAATAGCCCTGTTTTCTTATATATCACTAAGCCTCCAATGCAGTCAAATCAACATTGATTAAAACACGCAAGGCACTCCCCAGAAGTGTAAATAAAATGAAATGGAGAGGATCTTAGCATTTTGCAAGGTGGGTTTGCTTAAAAGGAAAGGCATGTTCTATATCTTGAAAATCAGAAAGGAGATGTTTTTTCTAGTTAAAAGCAAGGAAATATGAAACCACCAATTTTCCAAGAGAAATTTTTCCAGCCCCTCTGAGGGGTTAACTTTATGACAAAATGGAAGATTATCCTCTGCCATCTGTCACTGAAACCCAGACTTCGTTCTATATCCAGGCCTCAGAGCAGAGTGGAAGCAAAGGGAATAGAGAGACTCCAATGCACCAGGAGCTGTTTCACGATGAGCTTATTTCTCACTTGTCTTCATCAGAAGGATTTCAAGATTGGAATGTTGAAAGGACCTCTCACTGACAACTGATGGGAAGATTAGTGATCAAAGTTGGAGCTATTTGGAAAGGTGATGTGCTCTGCCGTGAGGATCGATGGGGGAAATGAAGAGGGAACTCCAAGCCCTCAGATAGACACGATTTAAGCTAAAAGCCCAAGAAGCTGCTGTGGGGGAAGGAGAGCAATGGCTTCCACCTCCTCATGGAGGCTGTATCTCGCATCCATTGGGGGAAGTGCAGGCGGCCCTCCTCAGTAATGTGGAGTAGCCAAGTGGTGCTCTTGAGACAGCCGATTGCGGGAGGTTTCTTACATTTTAAATCAGCTCTGTCTGAGGAGAGAGAACATTTGTCAGTGAAACAAACTGTGTGAGGAAGTCACGGCCTTTGTGAAGAGACCGAGTGTTCAAAACGTGATTTCTCTGGTTCTGTCATCATCGTTTGCCAGAAGTTTGGACGTATTTTTGTAGCTTCAATGAATTCAGGCCTTTCTGTCGAATTTCAATTGAGAAGTGAGGATTGTGGAGATTTTTGGCTTTTTAATTCGTAGACTATGCACAAGGCCAATGAAGATATTAATTCCACTCACGTACATTTATCACTCCCTCGTCTCTTCAGCCTCCTCCCTCAGAGTCTACTGATTCATTCCAGAAACAAAAGCATAGACCTTGTCAGATTCTATACTTGAATTTGAACTGGCCCACAGTTAAGCTTGAAGGAACATGAAAGACTCTTATTGGTGGATGGTGCTGGAGAAGTCTAAACAGAGATGTCTGTGGCCAGGAAGAATGCCTCGTGGGGACACTTGGGAAGACCAGCATATGTTCAGACAAAGTAAGAAGAACTTCACTGGAGAGAGCCACTGGCTGAGCCTCTGACTTTGAGTTCTAATTCTGTCCTCCTATTTAAGGTGATATGAGGCTCTGAATAAGAATCCTCCTCTTCTGGAATTTCAAAATATTAAAGCAGATAAGAACCTGAATGCTGTCTAAGGCAGCCCTTTCATTTCACGGGTGAGGAACACGGAAGAGCCCAGAGGTACAGTGACTTGTCTGCAGTCACAGAGCCGCTTTAGGACAGATGCGGAAGCAGCCGGAGATTCTCCTGACACCTAGGTTGCTTCTGTCTGGTGACAAAGATTCTCTCCTTGACCAAACTTTACTCAGACTCCTCTGACCTCTCTTCACATAGGCCTTAACTTTTGGGCTTCCGTGTTTGTCTCTGCATGTCCAGTTTTAGTGAGAAATGCCGCTAAGTTGGTTTACACAGAATTCCCCACTCTCGATGCCCTTGATACCTGGTCAGATCCCCCGCAGGTGCCGGCTGGCCAACCTGGCCTACCTGCCTTCGGCAAGACTCTTGTCAGGTCGGTTTTGCCAGAATCCTTCTTGACCCCTCTTAGGGAGGTTTTCACTTAGTAAATTTTTTTTTTTTAAAGTAGGCTCCATGCCCAGGGTAGAATCAACGCAGGACTTAAACTCACAACCCTGAGATCAAGACCTAAGTTGAGATCAAGAGTTGGACAGCTGAGTGACTGACCCACCCAGGTACCCATCCTCTTAGTGATTCTCTACCCACTGACCCCTTCCTTGCTTCTTGGCTTTAAATTCCCACTTCTCCTTGCATTTTGAGTTGAGTACATTGCACTGGTCCTTACACTTATGATGGTTCTGAATAAATTCTGCTTTTCTATTCTTGGACAGGTATTGTAAATACTTTTTTCCTTAACACGGGTCTGGGAGGGCACTTATTTTCTAATCATCATGAAGGGGGCAAAATAAGGATTCTCTACTCTTTGTTCATATTATTGCAAGCAGTGGGGAAAGAGGACTGAAATGCTTACCTAAAAATGAAGTTAAGATTTTAGATTTCTAAAAAAAATATATCTTGATTATTGACTGAACAGTTTCCTTCTTTTTAAGAAAACCCTCTTATTTCTAGAACACCATAAACCTTTTATGGACCAACATAAACCTTTAGATGCTGCCCCTACTCCAATGACCCACCCCCAGTTACCATTGAAATTTCCCAATTCTGGTAATATTATTTTTTAGTGCCAAGGACATGCACATTAAGTTTTAAAAATTTACATATTTACTGAAATATTAAAGTGCAAATTATTAAAACATCATCAATTTGTTTAAATAGAAAAAAGGCAAATCTAAATTATGAATATTTTGAAAGAAATGGACTTAATAGCAGTTTACTAAAATAAAAAAAATACTCAATTTTCTAAGGTAAAAAAAAATAAGATGTTGGGGAGCTGGATAAGAATGAGCTGTAATCTGTTAGTGAGAATGCAAACTTATGCAGCCACTCTGGAAAATAGTATGGAGTTTCCTCAAAAAGCTAAAAACAGACCTGTCCTATGACCCAGCAATTACGCTGCTCGCTATTTATCCAAAGAATATAAATATAGTGATTCAAAGGGGCACCTGTACCCCAGTGTTTATACCTACAATGTCCACAATAGCCAGACTATGGAAAGAGCCCAGATATCCAGTAACAGGTCAATGGATAAAGAAGATGTGGTATATATACACAATGGAATATTACTCAGCCATAAAAAAGAATGAAATCTTGCCATTTGCAATGATACGGATGGAACTAGAGGGTATCATGCTAAGTGAAATAAGTCAGTCAGAGAAAGACAAATACCTATGATTTCACTCATGTGGAATATAAGAAACAAAATAGATGAACATAGGGGAGGGGAAGGAAAAATAAGAGGAAAACAGAGGGAGGCAAACTATAAGAGACTCTTAACTCTAGGGAACAAATTAAGGGTTGCTGGAGGGGGGTGGGTGGAGAGATGGGGTACCTGGGTGATGGGCATTAAGGAAGGCACTTGAAGTAACAAGCACTGGGTGTTGCATGCGACTGATGGATCACTGATTCTACCTCTGAAACTAATAATACACTATATGTTAATTAAATTGAATTGAAATAAATTTAAAAAAAAGAATGAGTTGTAATCAGGAGTTCTTTTGTATACTTTCAAAGGAATTTGCAGAATTTGTTTGCAGATGGAGGAGTCTGTAAAACCTTTGCCCCACACTTAGCAAACCAACCATTCTCACCTCCACCAACTCTGGACTGACACTTGGGGAGATTTACCAAACTCTAAGGAAGCACCTTCACTTCAGGAATATGAACATGAAGTTTTATTTTTATCCTCAACTTATTGAAGCATTTGAAAGGTAAAATGTACATAAAACAATCATTTGCTACATGCATCAACCCCTCGGGGCTCCATCAACAGTTGTGTTGATCTCGATGCCTAAGGCTTTCCTTTCGTCGTCACTTCGCAAATTCTTGTCAAAGTTGTCATCAGACTGAAGGTCTGATTCATTTTTAGCTTATCGGAGCAGGCTGTTCAGATCTGTCAGTTATAATTGTTCTTCCTACTTCTCTAGTCATTTTGGTTAAAATTCCCCAGTCTGCACAGCCCACCAAACCTCCTCCCCCAGTTGTCCCAACTGTCACAACTGGATTCGGTATTTGCAAAGATGTCGGGTTGTAAACTCTCCTGCTTCATTCTGGGTCTGGCTGGTCCCGGAACAGCTGCTGCTCTCAAGGTGGGGTAGGGCAACTGAAACCTTTCCCTTTTAAGAATATTTTATGAATTGCTGAGGCTTCTGGTAGGTGGTTTTTTTCTATATGTTGATAAACTTTTTTTTTTTTTTTAAAGATTTTTTATTTATTTGACAGCGAGAAACACAGCGAGAGAGGGAACACAAGCAGAGGGAATGGCAGCGGGAGAAGCAGGCTTCCTGCCGGGCAAGGAGCCTGATGCGGGGCTCGATCCCAGGACCCTGGGATCATGACCTGGGCCGAAGGCAGACGCTCAACGACTGAGCCACCCAGGCGCCCCTATGTTGATAAACTTTTTATGAATAAAATAAGGGATTAACTGATTGGTAGATATTGCAGGATGGTTTGATGTCTTTGTTAGCTATTTCGTCAAATCTGGAGGGTACGATGATTATCTTTTCCTCTAAAGTCAATATGTTCTACCTGCTTAACAGCAGAGAGCTTGACATATGGGAGGCTCTCACTGGTTTTGTTGTTGTTATTTTTCTATTTTATTTAGTTAAAAAAATAAGATGCAAAATCATGAGTTTTCATTATGGTTAGTATGAAGGCTGAAAAAAAAAAATATGGATGCTGATTTTTGAAGGAGCTCAGTTTGTGATGTAAAGAAAAACATCACGAGGAACCAGACACTGGGAATCATGGTGCAGGGGCAAAGAGCAATACATCACAGCCAGTCTTTGTATTCTAGGGGCTTTAAACACATATAACTGTTTCTTCTAGTTGGGTGATGTTATAAACTCGCACGATGCATAGCTTGCGTGAGTGTGCTGGGTCGCGAAGCAGTAACACAGAGCACCTTCACCCCTCACTCAGGTCACCCTGCAGGATGGCCAGGTAGCCCTTCTCCATCCAGTAATTACACCACCGGAAAATGTGGTCCCAGAGTCACGCTAGCAGGGAAAGGGGTGGAGGAGACGTAAGCAGAATGTTTCGAAGGGTCAAACTTAGACGCAGGTTACATCAGTTCTGCCCACGGTTCATTGGTCAGACTCTGGCACCTGGCTGAGTGCAAGGAACCTTGGGAATAGTTGTCTTCCTGTGTGCCAGGTAGGAGGATCTGGGCAGGGTGATGGGTGAGTCCTTGGCATTGTTTCGGCCACATAGCCAGAGATCACTTTCCTCTGAATTTTTTCAAAACACATAACAGAATTGAAAATAGATGCCAGCATTTCTCAGAGTCATAAGAAAATAAATGTTTTTACAATCATCATGGTACTTCTCAGAGAGCACTATTTGTTTCTTTACTGAATCTGTTATATCAAGGAAGCACACATCGACATAATTTTTATCTGTGGAAAGACTGCTAATAAACTCTTGGTAACTATTCATGTAAAAACATATCTGGGTCATAATCAACATAACTGGTTTTTCTACATCATAACAGTTAAAGCAAGACTCCTTGGGCATATCATCCAGTCTTCATTATATCCTTTATGTAGTGAGTTGAATTATGTCTTCCAAAAAGATGCATTCAAGTCCTAATCCCTTGTGCCTGTGAATGTGACCTTATTTAGAAATAGGGCCTTTGCAGATGTAATCAATTAAGGTCATACTGGATTAGGATGGACTCTAAATTCAATGCCTGTCATCTTCAGAAGAGAAAGGAAAGGGCAATGTGGATACAGAGACACATAGACACATAGAGGGGAAAAAGCCACGTGAAGTCTGAGGCAGAGACTGGAGCGATGCAGCTACAAGGCAAGGAATGCCAAGGAATTTTGGCAACTATCAGAAGCTAGAAGAGCAGCATGGAATGGATTTTCCTTCAGAGCCTCCAGAAGGAATCTACCCTGCTGATACCTTGATTTCAGATTCTTCAAGAACATTGGGAGAATACACTTCTATTGTTTTAAGGCACTGAGTTTGTGACGATTTGTTACAGTAGCCCTAGGAAACCAGTACATCTGACTTACAGAGAACCTGGACTTTGAGACGATACCATCTTTAGGCTCCTACTTTGTGCACGGCACTACTAGACATGAGTGATACAAAGGGGGGCACACGAGGCTTTCAAATGAGTAGAGGTGAAAGACATATAAATATATTTGAATTCAACTAGGGGAGCATTCTGTCCTTTGACTGTCCAACTCAAAAAGAAAACAAATGTTACATCAGAAATTATGTTTTATATTATCACTTCTTATTCTTCCTCCAATAGTTCATTTCAACAAATAGGCTCAACAATGATCTTTCAGGACATTGAGATATCACTGATATTATACATTATGGTGCAGGAAACACCCCATTTGTTTTCCCCCAAAGTCTCAAGGAAAAGATCATTGATGTATTAGTATTTGTGAAGATCTGTTTGTTTTAGATTGTTGCTAGTCTCAAAAGTGTACTAATTCAGCCCCTAATTCTTGGAAATCACTACAAACCAGGGAAACAAGGGCAAGTAAAAACCAGTTCTTCATGATGCAAATTGGATTTTGATGTGAAATGAAAGGGTTATTTTGTGCTGGAGCTGGGATGTCCAATTTGGAATGCCACTAACTGGAAGCCATTTCATGAGGAACAGCAACAGTCAGCAGCTGGGTATGTGCTGGAAAATACAATCAGATAAAGAATACTGATAATTGTTTTTGGAATTAATTGTCCCTTTGGTTACATCTGCTAAGTGTGAGACCAGATCATTGTCAGCTCACTCCAGAAGAACCATGGTAATACTCCGTGACTATGCAACTTATGGCTTTTTAAGGTTTCATTATTGACCCAACTTTGTTAAGCAAATGACTAACTGCTGATTTCAAATCATAGGATTCTCATAATGGACGAATTCAGTGAATCTCATTCACTCAGTTTTTGCAGTACTGGTGGAAAATGCCACATTAAATTTGTCATGTTCAAATATTTATGCACTGTGATGCATTTCCCTAAGAGAGGAAAGATGAAGAGGAATTTTTTAACAAGTTGGTCCTGGTTTGGCACAGAAAGCCAAATCTACTCCAACCCCATTCACAGGAGTGTGGGAGTTGTCTGTGGGTAATTTAAAACAACAGGTTACACTGAGGTTGAATCATTGGTCACTGTGGAGGTGCTGTGGTCAAATTACAGATGGCCCAGCACATGCAAATACTCAGGTCAAAAGGCACCAAGAAGAGAAAACTGTAACTCAGCTAATGGGCTACTATCTGAAGGCGGCCATGTCAGCTGTGCATAGCTCTTCTGCACCTCACTCAGAAGGTCCCCCAAATCGTTACATTTCCCATCTCAAGGAGAACTCTCTTGCCTCGTGTGTGGTCATTCAGCCTACTCCACATTTGCCACTATGTGAACCACTTCCTAAAGTCTGCTGCTCTCCATGGCAGGGGCTTCATGGGTCCTTCTAAACACCTACCAGAGGTCTGCATCTCCCCTGGACCCCCTAACTCCACGCATCTGGAGCTATAACCGATGACCTTCTTGAAACTAGGTAATCTGGCTTAGATAAATATTAATCCGAGGGTCTTCACTGCTAGAGTTCATCTCCATGGTTATAGCCCTTTCCTTCCACAGGAGGGAGATGAACCATCCTTATTCAATAATTAGTGAGAGCTCAACATCAGTGTCTCCTCCACTTCCATCTAGCTCAGGTCTTCCTTAACTTGGCCAGTGTGTATGTGGGAGAGGCCGGTGGGAGAGGTGAGGTGAGATGGCAGAGAGAGTGTGCAAGTATTTTTAAACATCAGCACCAACTCTGTGAAATGCTGTAATCAGTTCTTTGGATGTTATTTCATTTAATTGGGACAAGAATCCTGTAAAGTCATCTTGTTAGACCCACTTGAGAAAACAGAGGCATTAAATAACTCAACTCAGATCACATTGCTAGGAAAAACTGAAGCAAAGACTTGAGCCCATGTCTATCCATTTTCAAGGTCCTCCATTTTTTCTACTATATTCCTTTTTGAGACACAATTACTTAAGGATGCCGCCCTTTTCATTTAAGGTCACTTCTGTCTCACTTGGGCCCTGGTTCCCTTCCTCTGTTCCTGGGAAGATGCTGAGGCCCACTTCTCTGAATGACTCTGTCCCATCTGTCTTGGGATCAAAAAGCCATTCCCATAATTCTTCTGCATTCCATGGCGTAGTTCACATGGCCCTGGTTTGCATTTGTAGAGATGAAACCAAGACTTGGTGACAACTGCATATTCATATCTATCTTTTCATTATATACTTACTTTTAAATAAATGGGTATCTACTATTCTGAAAACGCTTTTGAACGAGGTTCTGATGTTGCACCAGAAAACCCTGATGACAGTGGGTACACTGTTAGCTGCCTGATTTCCCAGTCCTAGATTCTTGCTCACCTTTTCTAGATGATGAAGAGTAAGAAAGATCTTTTATTCCCACCACCTTTCCTTTACCCTCCTCCAGAGCTGGGGAAGTGTGACTACAGCTTTAAATAGCTTTTCTTCAAGGCTAGTGAATAAAAAGATATGAATGCACAAGTAAGTAACATGGGTAGAGCACACAGGCAGAGAAGTTGCAGAAAGTGAGTAAGAGCCATGAATGAATTTGAAAGTGAGGTTGGAATAAGCTCTAAAGCTTAAAGGAACAGTATTTACTATTTGAGTTTTATTGTCGAGTTCCACTGACTTCCAAAGAACAGTGTGAGTAAGTGGTTACTTTTTGGAAGGATTTCCCAGGTGAAATGTCTGAGCTATATATTAGATTAGATTAGCTATAAATTAGCTATATATTAGATTACGGCTATAATACCATTAGATTACAACCAAAATAGGCTTGCTCTTATGTTAGCATTCTGCAGATCCTCTCACATGGTATTAGAAGCCATGGATAGAAAACAATAAATACAAGAGTTCTAACAAGAGACTGTGTATACCAACACTTTAAAATGGGGATAATGCATAGATATAGAAAGCTACATTTACAATAATTCAAACAAGTGAGGCCCTGGACTGCCCAAGTTCACCCATATACTATATGGGGCTAGTTTGCAGGAGAGATGTATATTCTGAACAGTGTATTCTATCTGGTTGACAAAATCTGTCAAAAAATACAGGTTCTCAAAAAAAAAAAAAAAAAAAAAAAAAATACAGGTTCTCTCAGATCGTCTGATTCAGTGGAAATGAAATGAGACTCAAGAATGTATAAATATATTTTTTTTAACCTTTTAGTTGATTTTGGTGATCCACAGGTTTGGGAATGATTCTGCTAAAAGATTTAGGCCACGTTGCCACTCTTAGGCACAATTAGGCAAATCTCATCCATTTTCAGTGTCTGCATCAATGCACTGGTAAGGACTGTAAGTAAGCACTGGAAGAGATTCAAAATGGATTCCAAGATATCCCTCCAGGAACAGCAGCCTGGGCTATAAGTTCAGGGAGAAAGTTTGCATCAGTAATAAAGTGCTGTTGTATTGAATTGACTCAGAGTAAAATTTCAAGGTCTGTTCTGTTTTAGCATTGGAAATAACACCATAGAGATGGTTGTGTTTCTCTCTACCACACAGAACAGTACCCTGACAATTCAGCCGGTCCTGTGAGAGGACATTTGGAATTAGGGGCTTAAGACAATCATTATGTAAGACAACACACTAGAAACTCACATTTCTTGGCTTGCAAGCGTGTTTACCATGCAAAGCATGATGTCTCCAGACCCTGGCCTGGCTTTGAGAGGAGTAAGAGAGGGATATCAGAGAAAAGCAAACGAAAATGGCAAGGCAAAATTATTTGTACAAGGACTGGAGGACCGTATTTGTGACTCACCAATTCAATTCCTCTCTCAGTTGATGGAAACATTGTTGATGCTTCTAACAGTAGGAGAAAAGGTACTACTTTTCCTTGAATATTATCTCAGAGAGGCAGTGGCTGAACCAGGCAGATTTAGTATCCCTGGCTTGTATAATAGCTAGCTTTCTCTTAAAATACTCAAGAATCTTCCCAGGGAGGCCATTTAGATCCAGAAGCTTCTTCGAGTCATGGATCTATTTGAAAATTCTACCAGGAAACACAGACACCAAATTTTGCGTGTAATTTCAGGGACTTACGGATCCTAGCTGAAGCACTGGCCTTGCAGAGAGGATCCAGCAGTGGGATTTCATTTTCACTCCACCAAATTAATTTTAATTGATTGAAATGACTGATGGTTATACTGCACAGATCAGAATCTGGCCGCTTAAACGTCTGTGAGCATGGTCTCTGGCAGGGGTTATTAGCTGCATTGGTAATGTTAAAACATTTACTCCATTGCTTTCCCACCTTGAAATGAAAAATTTACTCTTCTCCTGCAACGGTGGCAAATTTTGTAAGGTGTATTATTCTTGGGAGAAGAGGCTTCAGGTAACAATCTATACTTGGTGATGTCCAACACTAATTCTGACCACACATCCTCCCAAAAATCAAATAAAAGAAATTTACTTTCTCAATTCTAGAATCCACATGGTCACTTAAGCAATTCAGAAGATCATTGCACTAGCTTATGATCTCCTTGAAAACCAGAATCATATCTGCCTCATTTTTTGGGCTTACATTCATTATGCCCAGGCCATGTGGGAAGCTCAGGGTCAAATAGAAGAATCTGTTCACTCCTCTCAGTTCTTGATGGAGGATAACATAACCTCATAGATGCAAACCAGGAGAAGCCCCTTTTATCAGCCTTAATAGGCCTGTTTAATCTGGTTTCTGTTACATGTTATACATCGAGCTCATTTTAAAAAGCAGCCATTGGGGATGCCTGGGTGGCTCAGCTGGTTAAGCGGCTGCCTTCAGCTCAGGTCATGATCCTGGG
>CM053615.1:10219504-10313869 GCA_028646535.1 Procyon lotor
AAAAAAAAAAAAAAAAAAGCAGCCATTGATCCTTAGCTCTACAAATGCATGCCACTGAACAAGTAACTTCAGTATAAAGTCTGAAATGCTGTAATTTCAGCTCTGTTCAATTCAGTTTGGCTTTCTGTGTGAGGGCTGTACATCACTGGGAAGATTTTTTTTTTTTTTTTTTTAATTTGACAGAAACACAGCGAGAGAAGGAACACAAGTAGAGGGGATGGCAGCGGGAGAAGCAGGCTTCCGGCCAAGCAGGGAGCCTGATGTGGGGCTCCATCCCAGGACCCTGGGATCATGACCTGAGCTGAAGGCAGACGCTTAACGACTGAGCCACCCAGGCGCCCCTGGGAAGATTTGATCACTGGTTAGCTAGGACAACTGACTAGGGTCCTCAAAAGTGCCTTTTTAGTTCAGAAAATTCTTGATCCCAATTAACCAAGTAAAAAACTGTTACCTTTAATCTTTTTTAAAAGCCTCACTTTCTTGATTCAAATAAATATGCCTAGCACTTGAATACTGAGGGGCAATGCCTGAATATAAACACGTATCTTGATGTTTATTGATTGCAGTTTTTCTAACGAGAGTCATTATTTACAAAATCTCTTTAGTTTCATATTATTTTTGTCACCTGCTATAACCTAGCCCTGAAAAAACTGGGTTATGCTGGTCCAGATATTCAAACCAATCTAATTTTCATGCCAATCAAATAAATAAACTGTAGAATAGCTGAAAACGAAACTTGTTTAAGCATGTGTAATTTTAGCAGACATTTAATTATAACAGATGGTAAAGGCTAATGGGTGGGGTGGCAAATTAACTATTTCTATTTAAGTATTATAATATTTATAGTAGAATCACTTTTACAATGGCAATTATTAGTGCAAGACAACATGAGATATTTTTAGTATGTGGGTGATATTGCTAAGCACATGGGGTACGTCTAAGGGAGGGGTACCTTAAGAAACCTTAAGAAACAGCACCCAAGTAAGGAAGTACATTTCTCCTAAGAGTGGAAGTGGAACCACAACACTAGGGTTAGTTTTCTGCAAAGAAATGCCTTTTTTTTTTTTTTTTTTTAAGTATTATCAGTCCTTGCATTTCTATAAAAGAGCAGATGTAGTGCCACACAACAGAAAATCTAAATCATATTTATTTACACGGCATTCTAATTTGTATGCTTGAACACATTTTTAGTGACAGGGAGGGGAGAGGGCAGACACACATTATGTAGCAAGGACCTGCTACCATTTTTTAATTTGCCATGGATTATACAAAGGATCAATCTGAGAAATTTACTCAAACACTAGTGTTTAAATTGAGCTCATCTAGGTTCATTTATATTTTTTTCTAGCTGATTCTTGAGCTCTCATGCTATTTAGTGAACAGATCTACTCAACTAAAATTTAATAATATGTTAGATTTCCTGTTAACTTCTGAGTAAACTAACCAATTACCTTAATTCCTGAACAGGCCATGGTTACATTATCAATCATTTCAGATATATGCAACTTGAGGTTCTGTGATCATTTCAGTTAAAGCCATCAGGAAAAAATATATTCATGACAGATTAACCAACCAAAAGGCAACCTATAAGTTCTATCATCTTGCTGTTAATTTAACATGACGTCTGACTTTATAACATCAGTATCTACGCTAATAAAGTAGTACTTTGTTGCAGACAAAATGGAGTCCTAAATTTATGTCACAAAATGGTCTAACTTTCACTTCTAGGGTAAGAACAGAAATGTGCTCTGGGGGGAAACACACAAACAGTGCTCTTGGGTTTTATATGAATTAAAAAACAGTTTATATATGGAAATAGCTATGGGTATCAAGTGGCATTTTTGTATTGTCGTTCATGTATGCTTGGTTTAAAGAAGACAGTACAAACACAAGAAACTGTCCTGTCAAATTTCAAGTTACTTTTCATACCTGCTGCTTCCCCCATGGAAACACTTCTATGCAGTCTAAGGCTACACAATCTTACTGTTAACAACCAGCAACCACACCCATCAGTATCTCCAAAATTACAAGCTAATACTAATGGACAGAAGTCACTGTAAGAACTTTGCAAACAATTAAGCAAACAGGAATTAAGTCTCTGTGCACAATGTTTACATGATGTGGAAGAGATAAAACAGCCTTTCTAAGTTTTGACAGTTACCTAAAATGTACCTTTGTCTTTGAAGTGGTGGGTATGGGACAAGATGTGCAAGGCTTTGCAATATTGATAAATTAGGTTTTGAACTCTGACTGTATTACTGATCCAAAAAGTACAATTATAACACTATTTTCACAATGCTTAACATGTTGCCATTATGTTACTTAGTAGACGTTTACCCATTTTTAGTTACTTGCCAAGAATTTCAAGTGACTTTCCAAGTTCTGTAAATCATTACTCTAGGACATTAAAATTCATAATAGCTCAAGAAAATGAGAAGACAAGTTACAGACTGAGAGAAAATATTTGCAAAAGACACGTCTGATAAAGGACTATTGTTCAAAATAGAGAAAGAACTCATAAAACTTAACAGTGAAGCCTGATTAAAAATTGGCCAGAGACTTCAAAGAAGATATACAGATGGCAAAGAAGCATACAGAGAGATGCTCCACTTCGTAAGTCATCAGAGAAATACAAATTAAAATGAGATACTACTGCACACCTGTTAGAACACTGACCAACACCAAATATTGGTGAAGATGTGGAACAATGGGATCATTCATACACTGCTGGTAGGAATGCAAAATGGTACACGCTTTGCAAGTTTGGTGGGTTTTTACAAAACTATTCTTACCACACAACCCAGCAGTCGCACTTGGTATTTACCCAGAAGAGTTGAATATTTATGTTCACACAAAACTTGCACATTGGTTTCAAGCAGATTTATTCTTAATTGCCAAAACTTAGAAGCAACCAAGATATTCTTCAGTAGGTGAATGGATAAACTGTGGCACGTCCAGGCAGCATGTTATTACTCAGCCCTAAGAAGAAATGAACTATCAAACCATCAAAGGCATGGAGGGAACTTACGCATATATTCCTAAGAAGTGAAAGAAGCCGATCTGAAAGGTTACATACTGCATGATTCCAACCACAGGACATTCTGGAAAAGGCAAAATTAGAGTAAAAATCAGTAGTTGTCAGGGGTTAGGGTGAGGCCGAGGAATACACAGATTTTTAGGGCAGTGAAAATACTCCATATATTACAGTGATGGATACAGATGACCATACATTTGTCCAGGCCCATAAAGTGTGCAACACCCAGGGTGAACTGTCAACTAAGGACTGAGTTGTAATCATGTGTTAACATAGATTCAACAGTTTTAGCAAACATACCACTCCGGTGACAGATGCTAACAGAGGAGGCTACGCACAGGTTGGGGGTTAGGGAAGACAGTATTTGGGGATCTCTGTACTTCCAATTTTGCTGTGCATCTAAAAGCTGCCCTAAAAAGATAGCCTTTTAAGTTTCAGAGAGCATACTTACTATATGCCAGCCACTGTTATCATCCTTATTCTCAGATCCTGATTCCAGGGTCCATTATCTTCTTAACCATTATGACATACTACTCAAAAAAGTTCTTTTCTTCACAAATTCATGCTGCAGAAGTCCACCTTAGTTCAAACCGGAAGTTCTAGTTTTACAGAAAAGGCCCACTGAATAGAATGAATAAAAGCACTAGCCCAAGGTCATAGTTAATTCTTATCACATCACGATCTGTCCCAGCAAAACATTTTGAGTGGCAGTGTGCAGACATGAGTCCAAATAAAGAGAAACATGTATATTCTTCAAATGTTTTAAGATCTCAGTGTATGTTGCAGTCAAAGTCCACTGTCTTGCCCAAAGAACACTAAGGTCTGAATCAAGTCTAGCTAGCATTGAATCTTCCCAGCTGCCTTACACTTTCTCTGTAATCAGCTGATGCTCCTGACAAATTAAATCCTCAAGTCCAAATCTGTTCTAAATATTGCTTAAAAAAATTATGGAAACATTACTCCCATCTCATGCTGCACAAAGTTACAGACCATTGAAGGGCCCATCATCTTGCTAAGTCTTCTTTATCCCCCCAGATACCACCTTGCTTCAACCAAAGATTTAAAATTCATCAAGCAAATGTTTAGAGTGAAGCACTGAGAGGAAATAAATGTTAAACTTTGAAAAAAAAAAAATTGGTCTTAATACTGTAATTTTCACCTCAATTGTGGTTCTTTAGTATCTTCATATCTCTGTGGAGATTATCTCATGGATTTCCCCCACTTGAAGCAAAAATACTAGCACCCAAAGGACTGGGACAAATGATAAGTGAACCAGGGTATTTCCATTTCAAACTCCATCACTTGAAAGTCACGGTTCTGCTTTTGGCTTCAGCTACCCCATGGGCCCATCTCTACATTGAAATCAAACCCAAAACAAATATAACTATGCCTGTTTTTGTACACAAATTGTCATGTCTAAAGTGTCACCTAAAAGCAAAAGAATGGCAAAGGAAGATAGGCCATGGTTACTAAAATTCCATTCATTTCTCAAGTTCTAAGATGGCTGTGATCCTAAAAAGTGCCTATTCATTTCTTCAAAAATAAACTGCCCACTGTGTACCATACTTGATGTTTCACAGAATTCAGTGTATGGTTCTCACTTGAACACATCCAGTTCAGGGACAGCAATTCAAAAAAAAAAAAAAAAATCACAATACAGCCATGCAAAGTCTACACATACAACTACAAAGTTGAAACGTTTTCTAACTATTCCCCTTTATGACTTCTAACTATAGCTTAAAAACCCAATGGACAAGTGGAAGCTTCCCTCTGTACATGGCTTTTATTATTTACATAATACAATATAGCATCAATGCTGAATAGCATGATTATGTGCAATACATAAATATGAACTATCTGTACACATCTGCAGATCTAACTCAGAACTAAGGTACATAAAATTGAAAGCAAAACCGAATGCTTTAATTAAAGTAAAAACTAGGACCGAACACTGCAATAAATCAGAAGTAGTGCCTCGTGTACATACTTAACTATTTACAGATGAAAACAGGCATTACCACAATACTAATCTAACTATACTCATTTATATATAAAAAACACAAGTTTCATACATCACAAAAACCTTCCATTATAACACAGAAGTGATATTACCAGACAAGCATCAGTGAAGTATACTGCCTCTTCTAGTTGTTATTGTACAATGCTGTAGATAATGCAGCCCATGCAATACACCCAAGAACACTAGAGTCCTACACCCAAGTACAATTAATATGATAAAGCAGCCCTCTGCACGTGGTGCTGGATACCACTAAGAAGTCTACTGCAGCCGTGTTGGTTAGGGTTCTCCATGCAGAAGGGTACAGTCACATTAAGAACTGAAGTCTTTAAAAAAGCTTTAAACATTCTTTCTTGAACCAAAACATTCAACAAAAGATGCACATGAAAAATTAACTTTTCAGATACCTTTGCAACTTAAAATTCAGATGCATGTTATTCAGTAGAGCTGCTGTATGTAAAAACCAGATGTAGTTTTAATTTCTTCTTGTAAACAAATTAATCCTAGTGCAGTTCTGTGCTACACAACATTTTTAGCAATGAGAGTAATGCAGACATCTTCTGGTGTAGGCTAGCACAATAAGCTTCAAAGATCACTCAAGACCCCAGGGGCCTGATGGCTTTATCATGATAACCAGTTGCGATGTTTACCTTTCACAGAATGTCTTGACAGCTTTTAGAAGACAAATTAACCAGGTCTACATATGGCACCAAATACTGGTTTCATGGAAAGGTCTGATCCTCTTTAGAGTTTTCCTCCTGCTTCCAAAGAACATGTTGTGGAAATTAACAGGGTGAAGTTTAACTATGGTAGAAGTAGACTGCCAGTCCTTTTCTGGTGTACCATTTCTTAAAAAAATACAGGCACATAACACTAGCCAAAGATTATACCTTGATTACATTCCCAAAAGGCAGATTATGCTGCAAACATGCAGAGATTTCGTGTATTATGTTTGGCACGTGGGAACTAAATTTTGTCCCTATCGTCTGTGTATTTTCAATTTGCTGTGCAGATTTCCATCCAATTTTATTCAGGGGAGGGCATATACATTTTGTAGGGCTGTATCTATCCATTTCTGCCTGTAACAAACACCCAAACATTCTAAAATTTCAATTATAAGACAGACAAGTGTAAAGTAAAACTCTGGAGAACATCAAAGGAAAATGGCCATGCATCTGCTCTTTAATGTTTTCCTACGATATATTAAAATAAAAACAAAGTTTCAGTCTCTTCACAAGTAGTAATTTATATTCTCTGGATTTTTTCAGCCACAACAACTGGATTCTCTTTTCTGATTTTTGCTGCAGCTTCTGCTTTGTAATCATATGGACAGTTGTGCTTGTCAGAGTAACGGTGAAGTCCACAAAACAAATTTCCACATCGGCAGTCAAACCCTGTACACACAAGAGGAAGTAGAGTCACTTGGGAATTTGCAGTAATTAAAAGGAAAAAAAAAAGCCTCAGTCACTACAGAAAAGGAACCAGATTTTCATGGTTCTCTGCAACACGAAAGAGTCTGCCACTTGATAAATTGTGAAAGAGTTTCAGCCTCTTTTGACATAGTAAGAAATTCAAGTAACTACCCTTCCATAAACTCCCGTAGATACCACAGAATAGAAATCACACAGGCTCTGGAGTCAGACTGGCCTGGGTGCAAATCCTCCTCCTGCCACATACAAACTGGGTAAGGTTTCTGCAAGTGAAAGAAAACTAGGGAAAGAGAACCATGAGGTTCTAAGATTTAAAGGGAACGGTTAAAAAGTATTTTAACATTTTCTGGCTGGCTCAAAGATGATGCTTATTTAGTTCAGCTACCGTCCCCAAGGAGAACAAAGGAAAGAATCAAAAGGGTTGAATTTTTTTTTATCAATCCAATAAAGCAAAGTAATTCAGAAGGCCTGAAGCTAGTAATGGGTTTTAGAGGATTAGAGACACAAATGGAAATCAAACCCAACTTCTTCCCCACTGTCCTACTCCCTTCCTAGTCCACTCTGGAAACTTTTGGTTCCTGTAAGTCAGGCATTTTGTTATAGGTGTTAAGACCACCAAGTCTCTTAGGGAGCTCCCTGTTAAATCCTAGCAATAAAATATGCATTGTCTTGTTATGTTCTGTAATACCTGTAAGGCCAACTTTCTTTCTGCACATAAAACATCTGTTCTTCTTTGGTTTGGGCAACTCAGGAGCTTTTTCTTCACCTTGAGAAGTATTGGGCTGAGAAACTGATGGACTGGGCTGAGTGACAACTGAAAAACAAGGGTGAAAATGAAATATTTGTCAAGAATTCAGGGGCTGACAATTATTTAAGTAAAAAAAAAATATTTGAGAGATTTTTAGTGAGATTTATGAAGCCTTTCTTAAAAAACAAAAACAAAAACGTGCTCTATATAAAATCTTCTACTTTAATATCAGAACTTCTTTCCAATCTGAGAATTTCTTGCCAATCAACACATATTCACTCCTCTAAATGCTGTAAAATGTTTATTTTCCATTCAAATTCCTTTAGTCACTCTTAACAGCTAGTACTAGGGAACAAAATCCTAAGTTTTAAAGACCTGAGAGATGTTGGTCACATGCCCAGTTTTTCCATATTGCACTTGCCTGAATGCAAATTTTCTAATTAGGGCAGTTCACATTCATTATTACTGAGTGAATAAAGTTGCCAACTCCTAAGGTTGACTATAAAAAAGTCATCTTAGTTTTATACTGATACAAAAGAAAGACTATATAGATAAATCCAGCAAATTGCAACAAGTAAAACCTAAACCACTAAACCCTAATTAACTTCAGATCCCAACATTTTACAATAATCTTTTTGCTATTTTAATAAATGCTTTATATGGATCTGGATAGTTCTTAAAAAACTTTTTGAAAGATCAGCAAACATAGTCTGTCGGACTGTGTAAGTACTTGTGAAATTTTGACTACTAAGAAGTCCATAGGCAAAACAAGAATTTTTAAAGCACAGCTTTTATTTACTTTGTAAGACTTATCTAAACCCTATGTGGAATTTAGACAATGAGAGATATGATCTACTTTTAAAAAGTCGTTTCTCCACCTAAAAGGGCTTTAAATTTTAATTCATATAGGACATCAATGAAACTTGTCAATATGAAGATAAAAAATTACAGTTCACCACATTAAAGGCCACATTACCACTAGTTGTTTAAAACAAAATACGAAATTTAATTTTACTTTTATAAAATTCAACTATACCAGAAGCACTGAATTTTAGTATTAATCCAAACCCAAAGAATAGCAAATTAATGTAGGCAATGCTAAAATTACTGCTTCAACAAAAGGCCAGCACTAATGCTGTAAGCATAAATCCAAACTCTAGAGCAAGCTGACAGGTTTCAGGACAGCTCACTCTAAAATTCTCCCCAAACGTCTAACTCATTTGCATTAGTAACATATTCAGTGAGACTAATAATATTAGACTAACAGAATAATATTCTACCCACTACTATCTACTAAGATGACCTTAATACAGCTTCCCCTGATGGTATGATGGTAAAGAATCTATGGGACTAGTTAGGGGTGGGTGGGTGAGAGCCACCTGCTTGCCTGCATCAGAAAACTAAAGAGTGATTCCTGGGACATACCCGGAAGAAGGAAAATTAAGAAGGCAAAGAGGAAACAAACTACAGAATGCATACTAAGAAGAATAGCAGAGACTATATACAAATATAAACCACGAGTACTGTTCCAAGGTCAGAGTAATTTTGTGTTAAAAAAACCCAAACCGAAGAAAAGCCTCACACCCTAATTGGGTCAGCCTTTTCAGAAGGATTGAACTCGTTTCAAAATAATAAATACGGATTCACCTGAACTGAAGAATTTTTACCTTAACAGACTTAAAACTGCTGTAATTCACATAAGCTTTGTGATGTGATGTTAGCAAAAGCCAGCCTCCAAAGCAGATTACAAATACTATTCTCACAGTGAAGTTTCAAAATGTGCTCAGTCCACACTGTGTACAGGAAACAGTGAGCCATGTGCCCTGAAGAGCATGGAGCTGCCTATTCCAGGGCCCAGCACAGGTAAGTCAGAGCAAGCCCATCTCTGGCAGCACCGGTGCACTTCCCACTGCGCCGCAGAAGCAGAGATGCGAAGCCCTTCCATAGTGAGTTTTCAACTCCCACAAAATCTGACAGGGATCCTACTCTTCTGCAATATCAAGGTTTTTAGTGTTCAACATGTTCTTTGTCCTCAATATTTTCTACAATATTGACAATATCAAGACTGATACTGCTTTTGATATAAAGTTTTCTTCATGGCTTTGAAATTTCATCTTATATAATTATCCGTTTATGAATAATACTTTCTTTAGTGATTTAAAGATCTTTAAAATACATCGGTAAACTATCTTTTAAGTTTATTAAATTATTAACATTTCCAGTCCCCAGATTATAAATTTTGCTGATTTGTGGGGTGGGGTTAGGGAAGGGGCACGGGCAGAGAAAGAAAAATAAAGAGTGACGTTACACTTGAGGGACTTTCACGATAGTGGTTCTTGCTTGGCCTGTATTTTACAGCTTTCTCTCCAATGTGATCCTTACACGGGAAGGAAATAATCACCCCCCCCAACACTTTCTCATACTACTAAATCCAGAATGGAACTAGTATTAAACAAAAAGCATACCTGGCTCTGACACCTCTGTTTTCGGGGTAGTTATTTTGTCCTCTCTCGAAATGCTCATTTCTGTCATTTGCTGAGTTACAGGCAAGGCAGCCACAGGCACATTTCTATTTGAGTTCAAGCAAACATTTTTAAAGATGTTAAGGGTACTTCAAGGTAAGTTGTCAGTTCAACTTTACGTATTATTTCCAACATGATCAGTGGAGCTAAATACTCAAAAAAATTTTTTAAAGAGTATTGGATGCCCAGCACACATGGTTGAGAAGAAAACAATTTGATAAATGGCTCATCAATTCAAGACTGCACACTTAGATAGGTTATGATGTTCTATTATAGCTAAATGGGAACTTTTAGCTATGCCTGTTTTAAGGGCAAAAAGGGCAGCTTTGCCGAAATGCCACATGTAGCATTTGAATAGATTCTGCAGAGCCGTACTCTACGATCCCTAAACCTCAATTACAAGAAAATAAAAGCACAGCATTCTCAACACAGAATCCTGGAAAGTATCATGGAGTGTGTTACAATATATGTCTTTATTCAATGACCTATAGGATCATATATTAAAAGGATCCTGGAATCCCAGACTGTGCAACACAAGCAAAGCCAAGGGCATCTGATATATTTAACATCCTTATATATGAACACTCATAGTTAGCACAGAATGGATAGCACAGATATCTTTAGTTCCTCCTTGCATTATTATAAAAAGCCTGAAATGGTCAATCTTACCTTGATTTTTCAGATGTGCTGCCAGCAGCACCTTCACAGTTGTTTAAACTAGTGTCTGCTCTCTGTACAGATGCAGAATCTGAGGTAGGACTGTTGGAACCACTAGCTGTTCCTATTTAAAAAAAGGATTTGTAAGAAAGAGCAAGACTACAAACACTCAGTATCACACTATTAATAAGTAACAAATACTTGCATTTAATTAGGTTAGTGATTTAAGCACTTTCACTGTGCTGCAGAATCCTATAGAGTATCCAAACAAAAGCATATATGAAATTCACATCCAGTGAACATAAGTATGAAACAAAACCTCAGAAAGGAAAATGAAAAAGCTAAAAGATGCTTGTCAACAGTCATTCTTTCCTGATGCAGTCCTGGCAAGTACTTGGGCTATTGCTTTAATTTCAAGCTTTTCTCAAGTCTTCTGTCCTTGGGTTCTCAACAATGATTCTCAGTCTTAGGCCCCAATTCTTGATTCTATATTTTCTGTCCACCAGTTCTTCAAATGGCTTTTTCTTGGAAACTTACCCATTGGGCTCATTCTGCCACTATTCTGCTGCCTCTGAAGATGTTCTTTGTAGCAAACGGAACACATTCCATTTGTCCTAGGATTCCCATAAAAGCCACATCCTGTACTACACAGCATAGGCCCTGGGGTCTGGTTAGTCTCCTGAGCCATATTTTTCTGCTACAAACAAAACAAAAATAAAATTTTATTAATTAGCATGTTACCAAAGTAAAATCACTAAATTAGCATGATAGCCACCAGTGTACCTTTGTTACTCCTAAACACCAAGCGTGTTTCTAACAAAGGCCCAAATTAAGTTAAGCGTTAAAAAGAGCAGGTCAAGAAAATTATGACTATTCTGTTGTTTTTATAAAACGATGGGCCATTAAATAAACTGTCTTTTAACATGATAAAGAAGGAACTATAAGGACTTCACATTCTTTAGGACAAAAAAAATTTTAGCATTAAAAGATTAAAATGTATTACTTCACCTATCATCATGATCTTTGATTCAATTTCTGAAAAGGTCACTCTGCTAGATATCAGAATTAAATTTAAGCCAATCGGGGCAACTGGCATTCCTTTTTATTTTTAAGATTTTTTTATTTATTCATTTGATAGAGATCACAAGTAGGCAGAGAGGCAGGCACCCCGCTGAGCAGAGCGCCTGATGCAGGGCTCAATCCCAGGACCCTGAGATCATGACCTGAGCGGAAGGCGGAGGTTTTAACCCACTGAGCCACCCAGGTGCCCCTGCAACCGGCATTCTTAAAGTCACTTTCTGCTTTCCTGTACTACAGACCACATCATATGGTGTTTTAGCTAAAAATATACAAAATAGAACTTGCAAATGAAAAAAATCTACAAAGATCACAAATATCAACTCTTGATAGCTACTGGTGATTCTTTAAACTGGTCACATATTGGGTGTAGCTCTAAAGCATTCTTAAAATACCTTATAACATACTTGAGCCTCACCATAATTCAACAATTTTGCTATGGGGCAGAACAACTGCACTTTTAAAAATGTTGCAACACCTTTACAGAACACTGAAAAGAGAGCTGGTAGATCATCTGACCTTTCCTGTTACCTTAACACCAACAAGCGAAGCTCTTTAAGAATTTAGAGGTTAGCCGCTTATGACATTCCTTTTAAGTTCTGCATTTGAGGTATGAAATCTGGGTCTAAACACTTTAAAGTCAGTGCCCAGAAACCTGCAAATGCACAAATTATCAGTCAGATTTCTCCAGTCAAAGGCTCTATTAGAACTTTTCACAAGTGCTTGTCTTCCTCACATCAAGAAATGAAAACTTTGAAAGCTGTTTCAATATGGCAAAATAAAGCAATGTGAACACACAACCCTTGGTAATTAATACTCATTGCTAGGTTACCAGAAAGAACTTCGTACAGCAAGCTACCTTGCTTTTCCAGAAGTTTTAGCACAAATATAGTAACGCTATGCTAAATTTAGTAAATTTTCCCAAGTGAAAACACACAATGAAAAATTCAAACTGTGGAAACTTTCCATATCACCTTAAAATGTTTATGTACAAAATGTGTATTTGAGAGCATTTTATCAAATGGAGATTGTGTGCTATAACTTGTGGTCACTGTCATTTAAATGTGCCTCATGCTGACGATGGAGGTTACTTATGATTTGTTAAGCTAAAAACATTTCAAGTAAGTGCACAAAAGTACTTCAAGCTAGAGCTTGTCATCCTAGAATTTCCTATGGCTTTTCCCAACTACCACACACACTAGAATACATTCTTCAGTAAGTTACTAAAAACAATGTTTTAACAAGTATTTAATGCTTTTTTACCAACATTATAAAAAGGGGTTAGAGTACTAATCAGTACTGACCTAGCCAGAATCCTGCCAATATCTCCCCAACAGTTAAATGATAGTAATCTTTCCTTTTTTTAGCAAAAAAAAGTATTTCAAGCCAATCAAGCTTATATGGAGGGAGATGGAGAACCACAACTTACTTTAAACAATAGTACTAATTTAGTAGACATGGTCTCTTTAAATAGTAAGTGGAATTTAGCTGACTCATTTTGGAGCACAGTAGTGTAAACATTTCAACATCACTTATGTAGTTTATTAATAAACATTTTTAACTTGGTTTTTAAAATTTTTAATATGTGCAATATGCTTCAAATAATAAATTATGTGTTTATTTGCATGCCCCCCACACAACGTGTGGGAATCTGCCCTATGCAAAAAGTTCATTCCTTAAAGTCAGTTTAAGAATTATGTTAGCTCAGTTTCTATACTAACTTCCAGTGTCATCTGACAGTGGCTTTATAATAGCAAAATTGGTCTAAATTTGAGTCAACCCACGTTAACATTAGCGAATCCAATTCTTAAAAATCTTTTCCTTTACATAAAAAAAGGGGGGGAGGAATCTCATCAATGATTTCATCCACTTCGACTTGCAAAGTATCCCACCTTTCCTTCTTCAGAAAACACAACTACTTTCAATTTACTATAAATAGCCTGCAACTGAAACACAAGAGACACCAGGACATTAGTCTTCTACACAGCTTCCCATCTTGTATATTTTCCCCCCCTAGAAAGCCAGCTTTTAAACGCCATCACATGTGCAAAGCTTGCCTTAATATTTCTCAGAAGCTTAGATCACATGGGCGGGCGCTTCAGCCTGTCACAAGGCTGCAATGTGACAGGCTGAGCTGGATGGAGGCTCTCACATAAAGCCTAGTCAACAGGGGCCTCTGAAATCAGCTTCTATTTATATCTTAGAGCCTGCTAACTCCTACACAACCCCAAGAACTAAGGATGCTGCCTTAGTATATCTAATATAAGGAAACAGGACAAAAAGATGGCATTAAGGCCTCTGCATTTTTTTTCCTTAATGTAGGGAAGGCTAGCAAACAATCTCAAATTCAACTAAGATGCATCATTAATCACTTATAAAGCCAAAATGGTCAGGGTTGTTTATAAAAACCAAGCACAGTAGAGAGAGCACCGAGGCAGAAAGAATCCTCACATTTAAATCTTTCTACTCAGCAGCAATTTGAGAGAGGGGGTAGTTTGCCATTAGGTGCTGTTTTCCTCCTGCTTGGCACCATTTTAGAAAAATATAGTATCATTACTATTTAGTACCTTTAAAGTTTTGTTGTTAGAAACTTGTGCATTCCTGGGTTAGCTCTATCATGTACAGAAGAAATGTTTATTTTTATATTTCGTATAGCTGAAATGTATATTTTTACAGTTTGTGGCTTCCTCTAACTCATAGTTTAAAGAAAACTAAAACCTGGATATGTAACAGAAAAACTCACTAGTCTCAAATATTAATTAAAAAAAAAAAAAGCTTTTTAAACCTACGTTATTTAGTTTTCAGGTGCACATGTTAGATGTTAAGAATGCCTACTCACCTGGACTTGAGATCTGAGTTCTAGGTCTCTAATTCACTTCTAACTAAGCCAGTGACCTTGGGCAAGTCCTTACTCTCCAGATCTCCCTTCTGTTTGCCAAGAGGAGGAGACTATTCTGATTTTTAAAGGCTCCTTTCCAGCCTTAACCCGAGCCTGAGATAGAAAATAGGGGAGAACTACAATAAATTCTTTATAGGGGAAAGAGTAAAAAACAAAACAAAAACCTTTTAAGATAAAAATTGCAAAATTTTCACCCATTAAGTTCTGAAATCCTACTTTTAAAATATAAGGAAAATGAAATTCGTTTTAGGTTTTTTTTTTTTAATGTCTGTAAATTACCTGAATGCCAGGTTTAAAACCAGGGATTCTGTGACCTATATACACTACTTTACCCTAATGTCCTTAGACCAGAATCTTAGGAGGCATTCAATAAACACGGGCCTTTCCTCAAAACACAGCTCCACGGAGTGCGTGGAAAGCGAATAAGAATTTCACGTTCACCAGCCTAAATGCACGAAACAAAGGGGAAGGTGCTCCATTTCCTTCATGAAAGGGATCTTGAGCGCAAAACGCGGCGACGCTGGCAAAACTAAAACACGACGACAGAAGAGCCCCCCTCACCCACGTTCCAGCGGATTTCCGAACAAGTCCGGGTCCCACTGGTGCCCCCCCCCCAGCCCTCCCCCCATGCCCCTAAGCGGAGGCCTTGCTCAGGAGAGCCCAGCAAGGCCTTCTCCAAAAACCACTGAGTCATGCAGAACAGCAGCTCCGCAGGCCAGGCCGGCCCCGAGCCGACCCCAGGCCCTGTCCTGCTCCTCCGAGGAGGCGGCAGCGAACTAGGGAAGGAGGGGGGCGTGCGGCGGGCAGGGGGCCGGGGGCGCGGCCGCCGCCACGGCCCCTTTGTCTCTGCCGGTCCGGCTGCCCATGCCGGGCGCCGCGCCGAAGGCGGCCGGGACGGACGCGAGGGAGGCCCGGAGCCCACACGCCGGGCATTGTTCTCCGGACCATGTGGGTGCAGGCGAGCCGGGGGCGCGGGGTGCCGGACCTCGGGCCACGACGACAGGATGACGCCTCCGTCTTTGTGCTTCCTGAGCAGGCGGGCGGGTTCCCCTCCCCCGGAGGCCACTGCTCGGGCGCCGCCAGAGGCCCGCGGCGGCCCGGGCCCCCCGACCCCCCCCCCATCTCCCATCCCCCATCCCCCGGCCGGGCACAAGCCTCTGGGCGCCCTCCCCCAGCTCCGCACCACTCACCCTGCGGGGGCAGGAGTGCAGGAGCCGGGCTCGCGCGCGACGCTGGCGCGGTGGGGCCGGGCCCAGGCCTCCGGGAGGGGCGAGCCGGGCGCCCTGGAGCGGCCGCCGCGGGCCGGGAGCAGGGCGGAGGCGGAGGTGGCGCTGCCGCCGCCGCGGGGTCCTCCTTTGTTCCTGCAGTAGCACCGAGCGTGGCCGGGACACGCCGGAGCTCGGAAAGTGGGAGGAGGGAAGCGAGGGGGGGCAGGGGAGGAGGCGGAGGGAGGACCGGAGGCCGCGGCGGCTAACGCTGCTCGCGGCACTCGCCCGTCGTCACCTCACGCCTCCACCGGCGGCGGGTTGGGCCGACTCCGAAGGCGATCGGGACGCGCGCAGAGAAGGCCTGGGCGCCGCGAGGGCCCGTCGGTGGTGCTCTCCGTCGCCTCTGCTACGGCCGCGGAAGTTGCTTGGCTCCCGGGAGCGAGCGAGCGAGCGAGCGAGCCCCAAGTCCAGGTGCACACAGGTCCGCTCTCCGTCCGACTGACGCTCTCTATCCGCCCGGCACTCGGGCAGAGAGGGGAAGGGGGGGCGGGGTCTGTGCGTCAGCGAAAACCCCGACGGCGGCGACGAGGAGCGCGCTGACGTCGCGAGCCCGGCGCCCCGCCCCCCGGGCCCAGTTCCCGGGTCCGGGAGGCGGGGTCAAGCTCGGCCCTGCTGCTGTCGCGCGGAGTCGACTCACTGGCCCGGCTGGCGGCCCCAGGGTGGAGCTGGAACGAGCGAGTCCTGTGGAGACTGCGTTTCTATTTTTAACCCGATTGTCCGCCCTCAGCCTTCCTCCTTCCGATTTTCTCGCTCAAGCCCGCTTCTCGCCATCTGAGTTCTCACGCTTTGTCTCGAGCTCCTGGCAGACATTTCCCTTTCCTCCTTATTCCCCCAACCGCCGCCCTCCTCCGTCCCCCCCAGGAGTTAGTAAGAGGGATTCGCCTAGAGAAAAGGAAAATTAACTCTACTCGCCTGCTTCAGAAGCCTCCCCTGCCCCGTTCCCGTGAACCCCCTTTCGGTTAAGTCCAGTCAGAGAGCATCGCCCGGACGCCACCGAGAAGCAGCGGGGCAGGCGGCGCCCGCTCGCCTGCTCGCTCGCCCGCTCGCCCAAGGTCACGGGTGGTTGTGCAGAATCAGGAAACGCTCGGGCCGACTGCCTGCCAGTCCCGGCCCCGGCGGCCCGGGCGTCGCTGTTCGGAACAAACTGTTTTGGCCAGCCTGTGAAATCCCTGGAAATCGACTATTCCAGCAAAGCGTCCTGAACTAGGAAGGCACCAAATGTTCTGCTCAAGACATGGAGTTGCGGGACAAACAAGCTAGACCTGAGGCAAAGACCAGAAAAAAAGGACACGTTGCAGGAGGAAGTTCAACCGAAGGGAGGTATGAGGCATTTGAGAAGTGAGGCGCAGGGCCTGGCCAGTTAGCAACTGGCGGCCAGTGAACTCAAAACACCGAGAACCTTTCCAAAGCACCACCAACCAAAAAGTACCCTACTTAGAGCTGACCTCTCCAGGTGACTTCAGTTCAATCCAAAAGAACAAAATACTAAGAAATTTTGTAGTAAACAGCGGCCTACTGAGTAAACAGAAATGATGTTTAGGGCTTACATGAGCCACAGTTAGAATGGAGTGGGAGGTCCCTTCAGTATTTCCCAAACTTCCTGGCCAGAGAAATCACCTGGGGTGAGGATTTAAAAAGATTCCTAGGGCTCTCCCCTGGAAATGCTTTGGGATCAACTGGGGTGGAGCTCGGGAATCTGTATTTTTAAGTAGTTCTCCAGGTGATTCTTCTTTGTGATTTTGTGTAGTTGGGGAGAATGCTATCCCGGTGCCCTGTGCCAAAATTTCCACATCAAACACCTTTGTGCTGTAGTAAGGAGAATAGTAGAACATTCCTTTTACGGTTTAGGGCTATTGCTGTGGTCAGCTAATATGTTAGAGACAGAGTAGTTTCAGTCACGTTCCCCTGACCATTGGACTTTATTTCCTTGAATGAGTCAAAACATAGCAGCCATCATTTTACGGACTGTTTTCAGGGCTGAGTTTTCTCCATTTAGGGTCTCGTTTAATCTTCACAACAAGTCGCTGAGACAGGTTCTACTATATCCATTTTTACAGGTAATGATTAAAAGGAATAAGTGAACTGCTTGAGGAGCTGAGGGACAGGGAAGCCAAAGAGGTGGTTTTTACTGAGAACAAAAATAAGTTTGAGATTCCTCCCCTCTCCCCCTGAATTTTAGTTATTAAAAAATGAAACAAGGTAATTCCTGAAGAAGCATGTTAAGGGGGAAAAAAACCCACCACCAACCAAAGAGTATTAAGGCAAGCTGGTTAATTAATAATGTATTGCCTAATATATATTATGTAGCCCCTTTTGCTAATTCATCCTCTCCACCAACCATTTATAATTTTCTCTATGAGACTGTTTCAACCAATAATGTGGCTGGTATTGAACCTAATTGTATCAAGGTTCCCTTTCAGCAACTACTCTAGTTGTTCTCGAAGTGTGATCTCCAGACCAGAAACATCAGCAACACCTGGGCAGCTGTAAGAAATACAGATTCTCAGGCCCCCACACGAGACCTATGGAATCACAAACTCTGTGGACTGTCTAGCAGCCTGTGTTTTAAGTCCTCTGTGTGATTCCGATGCACACTCAAGTTTGAGAACCACTTACCCCTACTGTACTATCAGATGACCTGTCTTTCAGATACTCATACCATGTGAAGGGGAAGGGTTGAAAAAAAAAATGGTTTTTATAAGTACGCAAACGGGCCGTAACTCTGTGGTCATTAGAGAAGGCTGAAACCAGCCTCTGTAAACAAGGTATCAGGGAAAATGGGCATACTCAAAATGTGGTGTTATCAGCTAATTGTTCAAAAAATACCTTTTGTAGAATTTCGTTACATAAGGCATACCAAGTGACTGATACTGATCCATGCCTAAGGACTCTTTGAAAAATTATTTATTTACTGATTTCTTTCCATGAAAGTGTTTTTGTACACTTACTACATTTTAGGCATCCACTCACTGGGTGCCGAAGTACACACCAGTAGGAAAAATTGATCTTACCCTTGTTCTCATGGATCTTTCTGTCATGTTGGGGAGAAAGACATTAACAATATTATTATGTAAATACATAATTATGAACTGCTAAATATTGGGAAAGAAAGATATAGAATGCTATGGGAGTGTATATAATCCATGACAATGGATACTGAAACCTCCTCTGGTCTAAATCTCATCACGGCTCATCCCTATCGACAGTGGAGCCAGGCTTATTTCCTTAGAGTAGTTAACTGTAGTAAACTGGTATGTCCTGTGAGAGTTAGAACACTTTGTATTCTGCTTAAGAATTCAGGTAAAGTCGTTGTAGGTTCACTTAGATTTTTCTTTATAATCTAGGCATAGACCAAAGGAGGGGATTGATGATGATTGGAGAAGAGCAAATGTAATTAAATTTCTTAAAGAGTAGAAAATGACATCCCTTAAAAACAGTAATAAAAGTTATTAGTCCTAAAATATAAAAGACTTGGATATTTTAGCTTACATATAACTTCCCATTATGGAGACAAGAATTGCTTCTATGGCATTATTGTAATACCCTGTCATGGGTAACTTCATTTTTCTCTCTGTGCTTGAATAGAGCTTGGTGAAGCACAAAGTCTTTGCTAGAGTTTTAAAAATTGGTGCGTATCATTTGATGTTCATATAGTGACCTTCCTCCCTTTCTTTCCTCAGCCCCTTCCAAAATCTCAAAGATCAAAGTAAAGAGACTCAATTTTATTTTTATTATTTTCAAAATGATTTACTGAGAGGATTACAATATTGTATTTAGAGCAAATCAACTAATTAAAAAATTCAGAGTATAACATAGATTATTTAATTATTATTTTCCCTCTTTAATCATTGATAATTAAATCATAGTTAAAATATCAGTGAATCCAATAATAGATGGGTTTTCAACCCAACTCAACAAATGGTTGGCTAATTTTTTCCCTTAAGGAATGGATAAAACAAGTAGCAATTTAGTTATTGTAAAGAACTTTGG
Organism: Procyon lotor; assembly: GCA_028646535.1. Classification (NCBI taxonomy): domain Eukaryota; kingdom Metazoa; phylum Chordata; class Mammalia; order Carnivora; family Procyonidae; genus Procyon; species Procyon lotor. Next base: position 10,239,147 of record CM053615.1, read on the forward strand.
TAATTTTAAAACCATACTTATTTTTGATGAAAACAAGTCGATCAAAGAATCTTCAAATAAATAACATGGATATCTTACCTGATTAGAGAAGACTTTCAAACACAATTCAGATACTGTTGGCATAGCCATAAATAATTTTTAAGACTATTTAAATAAACAAAAGCCTTTATTATTTATGTAAATGAAGAACTGAAGGTGAAGGAAATTGATGAATTAATACATATGTTTTTTGCTGTAGATATAATCTTTTAAGACACAAGGTACTTTGGTGTCAAGATTTCAAGAAATCTTTGTGAGTGAACAGACTAGGGATGGATATTAACTATAAATCTCAGTAATCAGCTCTGGGATTGGCTTTGAAACAACACTTTGAAGCAGATCATAACTTGGGCTCACAGGTGGTAGGTGGGCCAGAAAGTCAGGAACAGGGTGGGTAGTTTGGCGAGAGCCCAGCAACTGGGATGTATAAAGCTCTGGCAACGGGCAGTTGGCACTAAGGTCCCAGCTATCACGAAACAGAAGATCACAGAAAGCAAGTGGATTCCATCAGAGAGGTCAGGATTCCGGGAGAAAACTGACCAGAGAAGTGGGTAGGGTGGGCCCTTGTCCTGGAGGAATGAAAGTTCTAGGCAGAGAGGCAAGGCAAGTGTCTTATGTTTGTGTTATGTTTTTCCATTTACAATGTATGTTCAAGTGCATTAATACGATAAATTCTCACACAACAGTCCATTGATCTACATATTCTTGTCTTTCCTTTTGCAAAGGAGTTCACTGAGGCTCAGGCCAAAGTCATGTGTCCTGTTCAATGTCATGTACCCAGTAACAGCCAGAGCTGAGAAATTTAATCCTAGCCTCTGTCTTCTGGTTCGGTGTTCTGTGGCCACTCTAGGAGCATTTCCCCTTTTAGTTTAGGTCATAATTATATTTCCCCTTATAATGTGAACCACCCTTTTGTATCTTGTACATCACTCATCTCAGAATTATGACCTAAAGAGAAACTCTGATTAGGTAGTGTCTTCCTACCTAATAGGCAACTCCTTCCAAATCTATTTGGTTCCATCTTCTCTAACCAATTTCTAAATGTGGCATTCTTTCAGTCTACTTACTTCTTGAGCACTCTTTGTTTCTCTATTGAACATACTCTTGGAGTGGTTTCACTCTCTTTCATAGATCTAAATATCTGTACTCATTCCTTGGCTTACAAATGCTTGATTTATGATTTTTTTATTTATAAAGATATTTATATCTGTTTTTAAATTTTGTATATAAACACTTCTCAATTTAACCCAGGACATCTCTTTTTCTAAACTAAAGGTATGCTATATCATTAGAAGAGAAATTCATAGCTAGCCACTACTATTGTTGAGTCATGAATAAATGGGAGGACCTAGGCATAGAGGTGGATGTATATTTATTCCTTGTGGGTCTGGTCTCCAACGTGGCCAGGATAAAGTTAGAACCTTGGAATCCCAGAGCAGGTTATTGGTATATGTCTGACTTAAGTCCTTTCTGTACTGTAATCTACAACATAGTGATATGTGAAACATATAAATATATAGAGAAAAATTTTCTGTTTTATTGTAAAATTAAAAATGATGCTACAAATTGAAGCAGAACAGAGAATTTAAAAAAACATTAATTTTGTCCATTTTTTGTCCATTATCTGATTGAGTAATATAAAATTGAAATTGTTAATTCTTAATAGCACACTATCACGGAAATGTCTCTAAGGCTACACACAAATTGAAGATTTCCTGAAGCTTTTGATGCTGGATAAAATGCTGTTTTGAGCTTCCTAATTATAGAGCAGAAGGTAATGTCTTTGAAGACCTCAAGAAGGCTGTTGAAGAGGGAGTCCAGGGGACAAAAGAATAGGAATAGAGTTCAATGGGCATCTCGGAAGGTTTCAGAGATTCGAGAAGAGTCTATTCTTAGAGTAAGTTCTAGACTGCAATTGTGGACCAGAAATCGGTTAGCAAGGACACAGAGGAACTCCAGAAGAAATTCAGCACCCACTATTATTGTTGTCTTTAAAGGAGGTTGAGCTCTTGGAAAAACAATTCCCCTAAAATCCAATGCTCTCTTGTACATTTCATTGGCTGTAGAAGGATGCTGTAGATCCGTCTTCTTCAGCTTTCCGAAGATCAAAGAGTAGATTGCTTTGTATGCATCCACCTACAGAGAGCTGAAGATCCCCTGAGACAATGGTTCTGGTGGGAAGAGGTACTGATACTCTAGGGGCACTTGTGACTTCTCCTCTTGTCAAGTTCCTTCCTTTCAAAAAGACTTCTCTGGAGGTGCCGGGGTGGCACAGTCAGTTAAGCATCCAACTCTTCTTTCGGCTCAGGTCATGATCTCAGGGTCCTCGATCAGGCTCCTTGCTCAGCATGGAGTTGGCTTGAGATTCTCTCTCCTTTTCCCTGTGCCCCTCCCCCCCAAATAAATCAATCTTAACAAAAAAAAGTCTTCTCTTCCCTCATCCTTTTCTAGCTAAGAGGTTAAGAAGCATGCTCCATTTTTAGCAGCCTTCAGAAGAAGAAGATGAAATGAATTGCTACACTAGGGGTTAGAATCAACCAGATGACTTCTACAGCCCCTGGCAATGATAAGACCCCATGATTTCTCTGAGTGTGTATTTGAATGAATAGATTTCTGTCTGTTAAATGTTTTAAAAAGTTCTATTCTTTTATAATCACTTGACCTTACAGTTAAAGTAGAATTTTTAAAGAGAGTAAAAAGCCAGAAATTCAAAATAAATTAATTAAATAAAAAAAATGAAAACCAATACTGCAATGTAACTGCATAAGGTTAAAGGAACTGTGTAAGTTGCAGGCAAGTAATATTTAATACTTATTTTGTACTTACTTTGTGTTTTTCTATAACTTATATTTAATCCTTGTGATAATCCTTTGAAGTAGTGATGATTATGTTCTTGGACAGAGACAGAGTGGGGAACAAGGAAATAATATATCTAAAATCACATGTTTTATTGAGGAGTGAAATCAAGTCTGCTCAGTCTGATTCCAAAACTTGAGTTCTTTCTAGTGCAGCAAGTACCTTTCCTAAACTAGTCATAGTTATTTGGAATGAAACTTAGAGGGTCCTCTTGAGCTCTCTACCCAGCATATTCTAGACAGCATTTTCAGCATTCAGGCTCTGTGATCATACTGATAATAGAAAAGTCTCCATATATGTACTCACAAGGTAGCCCATTTCAACTTCCCTAGAACCGTGATACAGGATTTAATCCAGATTATTACCATTATATAGTTTGCAAAGACCTCAAAAAATGTAATTTTAGTGTTCTATTTAAACATATTCCCTGATTATTAAGATGACATGGCTAAAGACCCGAGTGGTTAAACCAGCTAACAACATTTTTTTTTAAAGAACTTATTGACAAATCATGTTCAACAGTGTGACTATTTCTTTCATTTGTACTCAAGTGCAACCCTGTGGACTCTTTACTACAGTCAACTCTCATTATTAGTTAGTGAATTATTGCCATACACCCCCCCAAAGTACTCTGGATATTTTGCCATGTACAACAAATTTATTTTCCTGTTTTGGAAGTATGTTGGGGATGGGGGAGAAGGAGGAGGGACAAAACAATAACAAAAGAATTTGGGGGTGGAGTTCTTTCCTACAGCTGTTTTATTATGGTATTTAAAAAAATGTGTAAGTACTAATAATATAGGGATATATTCTCTTTGTATAAAGTTTAAGCAACATACGATTTTAATCTAAAAGTGAGTCTCCTCTTCAAGCCACCCCCAACTATTCTCCTCTTTCCAGAGATAGTCCTTAGGTACTTATGCGTCTACCCCTAAAAACCTTGTTTTTATGCATTTATGTCCTTATACATACATAGAGTCATATCTGTGATTTGTTGACATATGTGGAATTATGCTGTCTATATGTATAATATGCCTTGGGGCGTATACATATAACAGTGTGCCTTAGGGATCTTTTCATGTCAGTACATAAGAACCTACCTTATTCATTTTAACAAATTGCTAGTAGGAGCGTAACACAAGTATGTTAATCATTATCCTATTGGTGGATATTCAGGTCGTTTGCATTTCCTAACTATGATAAACAACGTCGATAAGAGCAGTAACTTATCCTGAAAATGCAGTGTATTAATACTAATTACTTGCATTTTGAAAATTTTTATATGAACTTTGACTATGCTCAAGTGTCAGTTCTTGTGGGTAGAATTAATTTTTAAGAAAATAGGTAAATCTTATTAACTGATGATCATGTGTCCTTTCTCTTTTTCTCCCTCCTTCCGTCTCTTCCTTCCTCCCTCCCTCCCTACCCAGTTTTAGCATGAAAAGTTCTGTGTCCCAGTCAACCCCTCAGTCCTAGGCAAACCTAGATTAGATGGTTTAGCCACCCTAGTCTGAGTAATGTTTGTTCTGAGGAAAAGCTGGGGAGAATATACCTGGAGCAGGTGGGCAATAGCCCAGTCTCCTCATCTTCATCTCCTCCTCATCATCCTCCTCTTCCTCCTGAATTTGACAGGACCTTCATAGTAAACTACTGACAGTGAACATCTTTTTATAAATCCAGCTGCATAAATGGTAAAGTCAGCTTGCTAACTTTCTCTCCATAAGGTCCCTCCTGTGTCATGCGAAAGGATGAAAAAAGGAAGAGGCCTATGACCTGGGTTCCATTCTAATATATTAGAGCTTAAAGGGTGCTGAAGAGCGACCAAACTCCCCAAACTCCCCAAGAGCAAAAACAAACAAAAAAAACCCCAGTGAAACTCTCTCTTCTTTTTGACTTTTAATATCAGGTGATATAAATGCAATATCCTGTCTCTACCCATACTAGGCCTACAAAACACCTTATTCTTCCTTGTTTCAACTGCAGTCAACAGTCTTAGCTATTGCATTACCTATGTTGCAAAGATTTATGGGGTGTGTGTGTGTGTGTGTGTGTGTGTGTGTGTGTGAGACCTGGAACTAACCTCATTATAACAAAGATGAAATGTCCCTTTAAGGAAAAATTTTCAAAGCAAAGATTGCATTTTTTCCCCCTTGAACAGTCTGACAATCTTGATATATTTAGAGTTGCAAACAGAATGACTTTTTTTGTTGTTAACTCAGTCACAAACTGCAAAGGGGATCAGAAAACCAGGAATCAGTCATGTTTCTTGGCAGATGGTGGGTGCCAAGGGAGGGAATGATGGGACTCTGGCCATCCTTACAAAAAGAAACATAAGACATAGGCCTATTTGGTAAGATTTTATAAAGCCTGCCATAAAAACCACCTCATTTGAAAATTGCTTTACCTAAGAAATTATGCTAAAAATGGCCTGCTCCCAGAAATACAAATAAAAGAGGCGGCCAATTTTTACCTCTTAACACCAGTTTAGCTCTGGAATTGTGCTTAACACAGCACCATGTGGCTGGGTGAGTGACATCATTGACCAAAACTGTAGTTGACACAAACTTATGGGTACAATGGGAGGCCATCGATTTTGCAATAATTTGTTTCTTTCCTGATTTAAAACAAAAAGCTGTTTTTATGCATCAAGGATTCTAATCTATTAACAACATTTCTCCTTCGCCAGTCACCACTTTCCTTTGAAAATGCCAAACTATGTAATCTGAGTAACGAGAACATCAGAAACAGACTTTGGGGGATGTGGTGAGAGGTGTGGCCCTGAAAACACTGGGGACACTTTGCCCCCAAGGCCGGGGTCAGTAGGGAGGAGAACGATGCTCTGCATTAAGGCAGGATGTTCTGAACTCTTATCAAACAAAAACATTACAAAATTTGCCACCTTGGACTTTCTGATGGGAGAACGAAGAAATCAGAGAGACCCCTTAATGTGTTCTTTTTACTAAAACAATGAACTTTCTGATCCTCTCCCACATATATTTGTTGAACCTCTATCTCATCCCCAACAGGCAGCTGGCTCCCACGGAACAAAGCGAAAGGCGAGCTGGCCTTGTCCCCAGAGGAGTTGGCATCTCCTGACCTCGTCTTCTCCTGCTTGCTATCATTACTGTTCCTGCTACTCTGCCTTCCTTGCTCTTCCTCAGACACGCTGAGCGCTCATTTGCCTCAGTGCCTTTCCACCTACTGTTTCTTCCATCTGAACAGCTCTTGTCCCAGACATCTCACTTTATTTACTCGCTGATTAAAAGTCACCCTCACGAGGGGCACCTGGGTGGCTCAGTGGGTTAAAGCCTCTGCCTTCAGCTCAGGTCATGATCCCAGGGTTCTGGGATCGAGTCCCACATCGGGATCCCTGCTCAGCGGGGAGCCTGCTTCCCCCTCTCCCTCTTGTCCTGCTTGTGTTCCCTCTCTCGCTGTGTCTTTCTAAAAAAAAAAAAAAAAAAAAAAAAGTCACCCTCACGAGGGAGGCCTTCTGTGACCCAGCACATGAGAGAGCATGTGTGCACACACACACATATATAAACCCTTTTACTATTTCCTTATCCTGTCTTACTTTTCCTCAGATCCGTTTTCTTTTTCTTTCTTTTTTTTTTTAAAGATTTTATTTATTTATTTGACAGAGAGAAATCATAAGTAGGCAGAGAGGCAGGCAGAGAGAGAGGGGGAAGCAGACTCCCCGCTGAGCAGAGAGCCCGATGTGGGGCTCGATCCCAGGACCCTGAGATCATGACCTGAGCTGAAGGCAGAGGCTTAACCACTGAGCCACCCAGGCGCCCCCCTCAGATCCGTTTTCTTATCCTATCAAAATTATACATATTTTTGTTTCTTTATGTCTTTATTAAGCGTCTTCCCTTGTTATCACGGAAGCTCTGTGAAAGCAGAAATTAGTCTCTTTTGTTTACTGCTATACCTCTGGCACTTCCACCAGCATCTGGCATCTCCTAGACACGCAGTGAATAATTGTGGACTGATGATTGAGTGAGGTAGTCAAATAGGCTGCTCTATTATTCACTCCCAGGAGGCTGGTCTAACTCGGTGGTTTTTTTATGCTTTGAAATCCTGAATATCATGAATCACATTCTAAGTTACTTCAGAAATCTTCAAGGTCAATAGTTTTATTCTGTGTCCAGTAAAAGACTGAGAGCAGGAGGGACAAATGATGAGGCCTCTGTGTCTTCTCCACCTCTTCTTCTGTCTCCTTCAATTACGACCCTGCATTTAGCAGTTTTATATACGGGGCTTCCACAAAAGATGTCTTGTAAAGATAGGATCTCCTAAGTGAAAAAATAGCAAACAAACACCAGAAAACAACAACACAACCAAAAAGAAAACCGCCATTTGAGGGAATTAGGGTGAGGGATGTTCATTCTCTGCGTCTACACTTCTGTCTATATTCTTTAGGAGCCTGGAAGAAGGGTATAGGATCTTGGTGAGTGAGTCAGCTGGAGTCTTATGGAGGCTCCACTTACCCTAAGACAGAACCTGGAGCGGGCCCTAAAAGAAAGGTAGAGTTTCGTGTTTTAACTATTTTAGAAAATAACCTTGAAGTGTAGTACGACGTTAGGAAATTTTTTCTCTTCATTACTTTATGTTTCATGGTTAGAGAAGTTAAATCAAATGCAAGTCTTTGTTCACACAGGCAAGGTCTTTCCTGAAGAATCCTTATTTTGAGAGATAGAGTTTCCATCGTTTGCAGGGAAGCTGTTAGAAAAACAACAGCACCTAAGACTTAAACAATAAAAAATTGTTTGGATTCTTACCAGTTGTCCGCTGTTGACTGTTGAAATGGACAGCTGTGAGCTCCATCCTCGGAGTTTTCACATGGCTTACATGTCCTCAGGGGAATCCTACAGTTGTCATTTAAACAAACATATCTTTGTCGTGTTGCGAGAGGGATCTAGTTTCATTTCGTTGGAGTGAAGTGATCTTGGGTTTGTGCTAGGCCATTGGGAGTACTTAGTACAGTTCAGAACGCTGCAGGGATCGAGATTTTCACTGTCTTTGGCAAGTAGTGTCTGTAACTGGCTGAAGGGGAATGAATGCATCGGCCACCTATTTGGCAACACCGTGTGCCTAGCACTGTGGGCTCAGTACTCTAGGGGGACTTTGAAGAAATATGAGATCCTCCCCGTAATCCTGTTGCTGCTGCCTTCATGGCAGAGTCAAACTTGCTGGAAGGGCGGCCTGTTCATTTGTTAATTACTTTGCTAAACAGTGGCTCCTGAACTCCCAACTCTGTCTCAGTAGATCTGTTTTATCTAGGAGCTGCTTTACTCCTTCAGAATCTCTCTCTAGTGTATTTTTTAAAAGATCTTATTTATTTATGAGAGAGAGAGTACACTAGCAGAGGGAGGGGCCAAGGGAGAGGGAGAAGCAGATTCTCCACTGAGCAGGGAGCCCAACACAGAGCTCCGTCCCAGGACCCTGGGATCACGACCTGAGCCACAGGCAGATGCTTATGAGCCACGCAGGTGTCCCTTTAGAGTATTTCTTAAGATTTTATTTTTATTCATTTATTTGAGAGGGAGAGGAGGGGCAGTAAAAAGGGGAGAGAGAGAATCTCAAGCAGATTCCCCACTAAGCACAGAGCCCGATGTGGGGCTCGATCTCATAACCCTGAGATCATGACCTGAGCCGAAATTAGAGACTGAGCCACCCAGGTGCCCCTCTCTTTAGTGTTATTTTGTGCACGCCTTCAACCTACCAATCTTCCTATAATAGAAATAGATTTCCAGCTGACTGGACTGGACTGTAGTCTGGTTTAGAGCTTATACTATTGACAAGTAGTGCTAACACTTCTGTTATAAAATTGTGGTAGGGATCAAATTTTATTATTTTACCCATTTTATTGTGCACCCCTCTCAGTAAGGAAAACTTTCAAAGACTACGTCTTGCCTACGGAATAAAGCCCACATGTAACAATCAGCCTGCTGTAAGAGGCCATCTCTGTTGTGGCCTTTTGCTTCCTCTGCCCTGTAGAGCCTCTTTTCAGGCAACCCAGCCCTTTCACAATTCCTGGAACAAAGCCTTACTTTGCATATCTGTAACCTTACTGAAAGCAGTTGCCTTTTCTAGGAATACCCTTCCACTTATCTTAGGCAACTGAAACCCTACTCATTTTTCGAGACTCAACTGAGAACTGTTTCTCATTAGTTGGCATGAGGCTCGTCACTGGGTACAGCCAATAGCATACTGCGGGTATATGGGTAGCTGTATGATCTCCAAACAGGAGCTTTCCAAGTGAAAGGACCAGATCTAATTGATGTTTGTTTTTTTTTTTTAAAGATTTTATTTATTTGACAGAGAGAAACACAGCGAGAGAGGGAACACAAGCAGAGGGAATGGTAGCAGGAGAAGCAGGCTCCCTGCTGAGCAGAGAGCCCGATGAGGGGCTTGATCCCAGGACCCTGGGATCATGACCTGGGCCGAAGGCCGACACTTAATGACCGAGCCACCCAGGCGCCCCTTATTGATGTTTTTTAATCCTTTAAAGTGCTTTGAGTATCATCAGCGTTGAATGTGTATTTGCTGAAGGCAAGGATAAGTGAATAAACTCAGAATTAAGAACTTGTCTTATGTACCTTTTTTGAGGTTCCATGATTATGTTTATCTATCTGGTGGAAGCCTTGGGAAATTCAGGTGATTTTGTGTGATTTTTTTTTTTTCTTATACTTGTCTGAAAAAGATGGTCAGGAGATGTAAGCTTTCCCCCACAACCCCGCTGAAGAATTCACAGACCTCCCCTGGAGAATGTCATCATTTGGAGAAAGTATTTTGTTTTCTATTTACTTTGCAATCTAGAATGTTCTTTCATGGCTGTTCTTTTCAGTCTCATGATAGTGGTAAGACACGTGTTTTCTTTCTGCTTATAGATGAGAAACTCATGACTCAGACAAGTTTAGTAACTCAATCAAGTTATGAGGACAACAAAAGCAGAGCCAGCATCAAACCCAGGTCTTCTGATGCCAAAGCCAGTGTTCTTCTTCTGTACCACCACTGCCATCTGGAATCTGGCAAGAATTTATACTTTATTTCTATTGTTTCTCTTCAGAAAAGAACAGCTTTGAAAATATATTTTAAAAATAAAGTCACTGAAGTAATTTTTTTTCTTTTCGCTATGTCATAACTTGATACTTTGCGTATGTCATTTGGCAAAGGAAGGAGTGTCATAGAAGGTTCTGTGTCTGTAATTCTCCTAAGATGCTCTTGTCCCGAATTATGTAATCGAGGGTCAGGAAATGCACGTATTGCTGGATGGCTGGTGTGGTGATGAGAAACATACTGCAACAAAGCCACCTGTCTGTAAACCTTTCGAATTCATAAAGGTAGCTTCAAGTTCAAGATATCAAGGCAAGCACACTTATTTCTTTCTCCTTCATTGGGCTAATTTAAAATAATAGTAGAAGGATGAAAAATATGCAGAGCCCACAAATGGACAGAGTTGTAGGTAGTCATGAGCAGATGAGAAGAGGGGAAAACAGATGCTTTAGGAGGTTTATAAGTGGAGCAAAGAGGAGGAAACAGGACTCTTGACTACCACAGAAGGGAACTTAAGGATAGACGTCACCGAGTTGCCTTGAGAAGCTTTGGACTCAGAACTGGAGCATTGGTCCAAGATGTCCAACTGCCAGGGAGTAGGTGTTCTAGAAAGACAAAGCAGTAACGGTAGAGGGAAAGACATTGTTCGAGAAATAACATCTCCAGAGCTAAAGGGAGATTTTCCAATTCAAAGGGTCCATTAGAACCAAGCAGGTAAATGAAAAAAGGCCCAAATTTATGGATTTCGTGAAATGTCAGATCACTAAGATTTAAAGTGGGAGTTTACACCCACGCATCTTGAGGATGTCTCCGGTAAAAAGAGAGTGAAAACCAAGAAAAAGGAAGATGTGAGATTGTATAGTAACGAATTTAACCTCGCCCCACAAGAGGACTGGCCTTGGCCTTTAGGTTCTGGGAGGTAAGCGGTAAGCTCCTGCAGTATCATACCTCTTAAGAGTGTCTTTGCCTGAGGGGCTTTGGGTCACTAGAGACTGGAAACTAAAATTAGGCATGGGGACAGTCATGCCTATGTAATGGAGGCTCCATAAAAATTCCGAGTACCAGGGCTCGGCTGGGCTTCCCTGATTGGTGTCTGCTTATTATCACTTGACTTGGAAAAGTAATGTGTCCTGACTCTATGGGAAGTGGCCAAAGAAGTTCTGCATTGGGTACTTCCCTAGACTCAGCTCTACATACTTCTTCCCTTGGCTGACTGTGATCGCTCTTCTTTCTCAGCCCTAACTCTTAACCATGAGTATAATAGCTTTCAGTTGAGTTCCGTGAGGTCTTCTAGTGAATTAGAAGGCTCTAAACCTGGCCCTGCTATGTAGAACCCCTCAAACTTGCAATTGATGTCGCAAGTGAGGGTGGCCTTAGGTGGGCTGTGTTCCCACTTTCCTTGCGGCTGTTCTACCTCTTCTTATGGATACACAAACAGGATTTGTGTAGGGGAATAATGAAACAGCACCCAAGGATGACAATTAGGTAGTAGGCTGAGGGAGGAAATCAGTGTAATTTACAACAGAAATAGGCAGGCTTGTAGAAAAACATTTCCAAGGAAAAGAATGAAATTTATTTCAGATAATAGCTGCTGTTAATAAGAAGTTGCAAAGAATTGCACGGTGGGAAAGCCTGTGAACCTTATCTTAACAAGGTAAAAAAGAATAACCGGAAAAATCAAGGTAGATTGAAACACTTTACCAGGATGTCGTGTTCTGTATACAAAACAATTTAACACCTAGTTATTTTTCAGTGATTGGTAAGATGTAAAAGAGGAGACCGTATTTCACCTTGGTGCTAGTGCATTTTCCTCTGAGTGGTGGAAGGACGGTGACATCAGAAATGTATGCAAGAAATGTAATTATTAGCATTTTCTGACTCTGACGAATAATGTGATGAATAGTCATAATAATGTAAAATTTCTTTATTGGTTATCAGCTTTTAAAATAAACCAGTGCACAAAGCATAGAAGAGTTAATCATTATTTTTTTTAAAGATTTTATTTGTTTATTTGACAGAGAGAGAGAGATCACAAGTAGGCAGAGAGGCAGGCAGAGAGAGGGGGGAAGCAGGCTCCTCGCTGAGCAGAAAGCCCGATGTGGGGCTCGATCCCAGGACCCTGAGATCATGACCTGAGCCGAAGGCAGAGGCTTCAACCCACTGAGCCACCCAGGCACCCCGAGTTAATCGTGATCAAGAACAGACAGGAACCCTTCTGCTTTGATGACGTTCAAGTAGAGCTCTAGGTGACAGATGTTGGGAGATGAAAGGTGGGCAGGAGAGGAGGAGGCAGTGGTAAGGGTACAAACACCCTCATTTTACAAAGTGAGGCAGCAAGAGAATCTGCTGGAAATTGATGAAAAATGGCACAGCAATGACAAAAGTGACAGAGTAGAGCAGTGGGTTAGAGAACATGCTATTTGGAAAAATCCAACAACTCAACCCACTCACATCATCAACAAAAATATCAATTCTAGGTAAATTGTAGATGCTTTAATTTGAAAGGCTAAACAATAAGGCTGTAGAAGATGATATAGGAGAATAAATTCATGATCTCAATAGGAAAGAATGATTTTAAAAATATTGAACATGAAGATGCACTAATCTTCGAGGTAAGGATTGATGAACTTGACCACAGTAAAATTAAGAATATTAGAAATAATTAAAATAGTAAAAAGGCAGGTCACAGATTTGGAGCAATTGGGAATACACATAATTACCAAAGTGTCTATATCCAGAATATGTGAAGAATTCCTATGACTCAATAAGAAGATGCAGTCCAGGGTGCCTGGGTGGCTCAGTCAGTTGAGTGGCTGCCTTCAGTTCAGGTTATGATCCCAGGGTCTTGGGATCAAGTCCCGCATCGGGCTCCCTGCTTGACAGGGAGTCTGCTTCTCCCTCTCCCTCTGCCTGCTGCTCTGCCTGCTTATGCTCTCTATCTCTCTGTCAGATAAATGAATAAAACCTTAAAAAAGAAAGAAAGAAAGAAAGAAAATGCAGTCCAATAGAAAAGTGGGCCAATCTGAAAAGCCACTTTAAAACAAGATATATGTAATTGGTCAATACATATAACAGAAGGTGTTCAATTTCATTGGTCCTCGGAGAAATGCAAATTAAAAGTGCAAGGAGATGCTGCTACACATCCATCCAAATGGCTGAAATTAAAAACTTAGACAAAATAGCAAGGATTTCCAGGGATATGGAGCCCCTGGAACTCTCATCCAACTGCTGGTGGGAATGGAAACTAGTTTCAAACCAATTTGGAAAGCAGTTAATTTTATTTACTAAAATTAAAGATACTGTACCTCGTGACCTAGTAATTTCTCTCTTAGGCATATATCCAACAGAAATATGTGCCCAGTGGCACCTGGGTGGCTCAGTGGGTTAAAGCCTCTGCCTTCGGCTCAGGTCATGACCTCAGGGTCCTGGGATCGAGCCCCACATCTGGCTCTCTGCTCAGCCGGAAGCCTACTTCCCTTTCTGCCTGCCTCTCTGCCTACTTGTGATCTCTCTCACTCTGTCAAATACATAAATCTTTAAAAGAAAGAAAAGAAAAGAAATATGTGCCCATGTGTAACAGGAGACATGTACAAGAAAGCTTATAATGTATGCTTTATTTATAAGTCTAAACATAGCAATAACCTAAATGTCCGTCTACAGGAGAATGGGTTAATAAATGGAGGTATAGTTACACTACTGCATAGCTATGGATATGAACTACAACTGAATGCTATGATATGAATGAATCTTATAAATACAATATTGAGCTAGAAGAAACTGATATAGGAGAATATATACTGCATGATTCCATTTACATAAAATTCAAAACCAGGCAAAACTGTGAGGTTGAGTGATGCGTTCTTGGATGGCAAGAAGTATAAAGAAAAGCAAGGAAGTGAATATCACAAAAGTCAGGAGGTACAGTGAAGGAAAGGGAGTGATTTGACTACAGAGAAGCTGTAGGGAGCTTTTGGGGCCTGACACTGATCTACTTGCTCTGAGTTGCCCATCCAGGGATGTCTGTTTCGGTTATCTATGCTTTATGTCCTTTCTGACATGTGATGTATTTTAGGTACCAACTCTAGCTAACTTCTCTTCTGCAGTGACAGGAAGTTAATAAGAAAATCTCCGAATGATAAACATATTATTTGGAAATAAGAACCAAAGTAAACTGTGAAAGTATTGTTTTCTGTTCTGTATTTTTCATGGTTAAATAATGCATACTTATTCATTTCATAACCAAGAAAAACCATCACATCGTATTTACATTTTTATATTTGCAAATATCTATATGAGTAGGCACCCAGATTATAAGCAAAGAAATTTGTTGGCTGAGTTAACTTAGTTTGAGGAGTTCTAATTTTGGAATGAGTTATTTTGCATTGCCCTATATATTTATGAAAATTATTTTGTGCATTCAATAATAATGTCAAAATCCTTTCTTTTTCTGTATAACTTTTCGGGCAACTTTTGAGAACTTTGAAAAGGATAAAAATAATGAGTGAAGGGTTTTTTGTTTCAGTAACATCTTTTTGTACAGTTATTGAGACTGTGACCATGAGGAGAGTTTATAGTTGCAAGTTGGCCTTTTACCTTTCCTGACTTCATTGCATTTTAAAGGTATTTGTATTAATAAGTAGCAATGCTCATACATAACCATCACCACCATAACCAGCCAAAAAACCAACCAAACAAAAGAAAATATCTATACAAAAACCAACATTATGAAGCTTTTTTTTTTTTAAGATTTTTAAAAAATTGGGACACCTGGGTCGCTCAGTTGGTTAAGCCACTGCCTTCGGCTCAGGTCATGATCCCAGCGTCTTGGGATTGAGTCCCGCATCGGGCTCCTTGCTGGGCAGGGAGCCTGCTTCTCTCTCTGCCTCTGCCTCTCTGCCTGCTTGTGCTCTCTTTCTCTCTGACAAATAAATAAAAATAAATTCTTTTAAAAAAAAAGTTTTTTAAAAAATTAACATATAATGTATTATTTGTTTCAGGGGTACAGGTCTGTGAATCATTAGTCTTACACAATTCACAGCACTCACCATAGCACATACCCTCCCCAATGTCCATCACCCAGCCACCCTATCCCTCCCCGCACCCCTCTAGCCATCCGCAGTTTGTTTCCTGAGATTGAGTCTCTTATCTCTTATCTAATCTTATCTTGTCTCTCTCCCCAGTCCCATCTTGTTTCATTTTTTCCCTCCCCCCGTGGCCCCCCATCCTACCTCTCAAATTCCTCACATCAGAGAGATCATATGATAATTGTCTTTCTCTGATTGACTTATTTTGCTTAGCGTAATACCCTTTGGTTCCATCCAAGTCATTGCAAATGGCAAGATTTCATTTCTTTTGGTGGCTGCATAGTATTCCATTGTATATATAGTGTGTGTGTGTGTGTGTGTATATATATATATATATACATCTGAGTGAACTCAAAGATGTATGTATACATCTTTATCCATTCATCTGTTAATGGACATCTAGGTTCTTTCCATAGTTTGGCTATTGTGGACATTGCTGCTATGAATGTTTGGATGCATGTGCCCCTTTGGGTCACTACATTTGTATCTTTAGGGTAAATACCCAGTAGTGCAATTGCTGGGTTATAGGGTAGCTCTATTTTCAACTTTTTGAGGAACCTATTTTCCAGAGTGGCTGTACCAGCTTGCACTCCCACCAACAGTGTAGAGGGTTACCTTTTCTCTGCATCCTCGCCAACATCTGTTGTTTCCTGACTTGTTAATTTTAGTCATCCTGTCTGGTGTGAGGTGGTATCTCACTGTGGTTTTGATTTGTATTTCCCTGATGCTGAGTGATGTTGAGCACTTTGAAAGACTAAAGAATCATGGAAAAAAAGCCTAGCTCTGGAGTTCACGGTTCTCATTGATCGGTGAACTTGGTCTTGGCAGGATGCTCTTGCTGATCTTCTGGGGGAGGGGCCTCTTGCAGTGATTCTCAAATGTCTTTGCCTGAGGTGGGATTGCACCGCCCTTGCCATGGGCTGGGCTAAGTAATCTGCTTGTGTTTGCTCTTGGTAGCTTTTGTTCCCTGACTGCTTTCCCTACCGCTTTGGAGGCTGGGAACAAAAATGGCGGCCTCCTAATCTCCGGCTCCAGAGGAGCCGAGAACTCGGGGCCCCACTGCTCAGTACACCCTCAGAGAAAAGCAGTCAATCACTCCTGTCTCCCTGCCTGGTCTCTGGCCGTACTCCAAGCTCACTGGGCTTGTGACCCAGTGTTTCTATCTGGCGCATGGCCCCGTTTGAAGTCTCCAAACCCAGCAGATTCCTGCAGCGTGCTCCCATGCCGCTCCTCCCAGAAGGGGAAAGAAGGGGTCTCTCCAGAGCTGCCCCTTGTGGTGGCCCTGCTTGAAGACCAGTGACCCGACTGTGCCTTGGATCACGGTTTAAGGTAACCCTGAGCTGATAGCCTTCCCCTCGGCTCTGTCTCTGCAACTGGCGTCCCCTCTCCAATATTTAGGAGTTCTGCCACACTCAGACATCCCTGGTCTTTTTGTGACCCCGTGGGTCCTGAGACCACACTGTCCCTGCGGGGACTCCACTCCCCACCCCCACTAGCCTGTGGAGTGATATCCCTCAGTGGAGCAGACTTCTGAAAGTTCTGATTTTGTGCTCCCCTGCTCTACCGCTTGCCAGGAGGCCCTCCCCGCGTGGTCTGCCTTCCCGTATATCGCCTCAGATTCACTTCTCTGCACGTCCTGCCTTCCAGAAAGTGGTTGCTTTTCTGTTCCTAGAATTGCTGCTATTCGCTTCAATCTCCTGTTGAGTTTGTAGGTGTTCGGAATGGTTTGATAACTATCTACTAGCTGAACTCCTGGGACCCAAGGACATTTAGGTCTCCTGTTCTTCCCCCATCTTGCTCCTTCCTGCCACCTCCCTGGTTTTTTTTTTTTTTTTTTAAAGATTTTATTTATTTGAGAGAGAGAGAGAGAGAAAGAGAGAAAGAGTAGAAGTGGAGGAAAGGGCAGAGGGAGAGGGAGAAGCAGACTCCCCGCTAAGCAGGGAGCCCGATACAGGGCTCTGTCCCTGGACGCTGAGATCATGACCTGAGCCAAAGTCAGATGCTTACCCAACTGAGCCACCCAGGTGCCCCTGAAGCTTCTAAGAGCTAACCTTAAGGAAACAATGTCCTTAGTACCCACCATTTTAGGGATGTTTTAGTGTATCTAAGTGCAAAGCACAGCTTTTAATACCACACATTCTCATTGTATTTTCTCGCAGGACTTTTCACCGTTGAGGCAAGATGCTTATAGATCATTTTAATTGCCAATTTAAGTGGATTCTGAGTTCACTGATAAACCATATAAGAGAAAAGTTGCTTTTCAAATACTGAAGCTATCTCCTTTTTAATTCTTTGTTTGCATTTACTTCTTTTGGATTAGTTTTTATTGAAAAGAGTTACAGTTATTGTGGTGAGCCTTTCATAATGTATATAATTATAGAATCACTTATATTGTATGCCTGAAAGTAATATGTCAGCTATAGTCCAATTAAAAAGAAGAAAAAGAAAAAGAAGTATAATTAGCCTGAAAAAGGTATGTAAAATGTTCTTTCCAAAGGCTTTCTTAAAAAAAACCCCAAAACTCTTAAAAATTAGTGTCAGATAGACAAATATTCTTCCAATATTCGAAGAAAGGAAATTTGAAAGTCGAGGTTCTACTCTATTAAATTAACTTCTAAAAATATGATGGATTAAACTCCCAGACCCTTGGACAGGGTTACCATAACATCTATGATGAAATCAGAAATTTTTTATAAAGGGAAAAATAGTCTTTGTTCTAACTCGGTAGCTCTCTGACTTTCTAGCTAACGTAGAGAAATAAACATGACTGATTGCTCTGAGGAATCTGTTGTCTCAAGACAGCCAGGAAGCACATCAATCAATTATTCTTGTATGTTTTTAAAAACCCGTGCTTTAAACTAGCTTTTTAAGGAAGCATATTGAGACATCTGGATTCCTTTGCCTTTAGATTTGGCAACTATTTCGGTCTCTTTTCACTTGTAAACTATTCATCTGATCCTAATTGTCTCAGTTCTTTTGAGTGTTTACAATAAAAATAATTGACACCCATTACGCCCCTTTCTGACATGGACGGGAGTCACCCAAATGGCCACTCCCAGTTCGGGCAGGTCACCTTGCCTCTGCCTTTGTGTGGTGTTGCAGCTGGGCGAGCTCACTAGGCCTGTTTCCAAAGAATGGCCATCCTAGTCCATCTATGCTAAAAGCATCGATTAGATCTTCCTTCTCTAAGAAGGTTGCCTTTCAGGTACGGGAGTGAGAAGATAAGTAGTTATACGCATAAAGGTCAACAAATCTGTTTTTACAACAGGGCTGACAACCAGCTGCAAGCACTAAGTTCAACCTACACGTGTGTACTCTAAAATCAGTTCTGACTCATCCGTTCTGTCTGCTTGGCACCCCTGTTTACAGGATGCCTTGAGCCTGTTCCTGGAGCAATGCTTTTGGTAAATAGCTTACCCTTTCCGACAGGGTGGATGAAAAAGAGGACAGCCTGGTCTTGGTTGATAAAATGTGTACCTTGGTGAAGGCATATTTTGTAAAGTCTTGAGCAAGTATTTAATATCTGTGTGTGTGTGTGTGTGTGTGTGTGTGTGTGTGTGTGTGCGCGCGCACGTATGTGTGCACATGAGCTCACTTTCTGTGCTAGGTAATGATTCATGTTCTGAGGGTGTGTTTTTCTCTCTTAAAGAGCTGGCAGCCAGCCCGCCCTCTCAGAAATGGGAAATTTCTTGAGCTAATTTGGACATGCAGGCTACGTTTTTACACCACAAAGCTGTAACTCTTTGTCCAGACAGCGCCGCCAATTATCTGTGAATATCCCTATTCAAGAGAGACTTAAAAAACCAAAGACACAAAAAAAGCTGGGTCTTTTTGCCTGTTTTGCATATAAACATTCGGGGTGATTGTATATTAATATCATTTCTGAAGCAGAAAGGAGTTATTTAAAGGGATGACCTGATTCTCTTGGTAAAGAAAATATAGCTACCATCTATTTTCTGAATATTTGACCTTGGGTTCAGTGCAGGCTGGAAGGTGAGAACTTTTGGATTCAACCCCAGCGTAATAAGGTTTCAGCCAAAGAATCCACTCTTTCTGTATCTTAGTTTTTCCAATCTGTCAAACAGGCATTTACTTACGTCCTTGGTAATTGGTTTGGAGATACAGATCCGGGCACATGCATTTGTGCCGTTTGAGAGGCTAAGCTCTGGGGCACCATGTTGCTGTGGACTCTTTCCTTCGGCACCAGTGTCCTTACTCCCTTGTGGTCCCCACATTTCTCACTGGCCCCAAAAAAGATCTGTCTCTGTGGTGAGCATCCAGGGGAAAATTGTGTGGCCCGTCCAACTTATTTCACCAGGAAACAGGCCAAAGTGAAGGCAGGTTTTGTGAAAGTTTCGTTTTCTGATTTCTGCACTACGAGAAGGCAGAATTTTCTCCGAGGGCAGAAGGATGCAGGAATGAGCCTAGAGTAACCTGTTGGAAGAATGGCAAGTAGAAGAGGTAGAGAGGTGTTAGCATTCACTCTTCTGATGGTCTTTAAAGCAGACGGGCAAATAAAACAAGCAAAAAATGTGGCTCCCAAGTAAAGGCTGGAGGATTGATCTTGTCACTTTTTTAGAGGTCCTTTTCATTTACAGCATGCTGGCACGAGGTATTCAGTCTGCCACCAATTAACTTGGAGTGTCAACCTACGTGCCAAGCTGTGTAGCATGTGTTGGGAACTCAAAAGTGTGTAAGAAACAGTTTTTGCTCTCAAGGTCTTCTTAACCTCCCCAGGAGAGAAATACATACAAATAATTACAATACTATGTGATAAGTGCTAGACTAGCAGCGAAAAAACAAAACAAAACAAAATAAAACCCAAAAAAAGCCCTGTGTACTATGATTACGAATTTTGCCCCAGGTAGTTGGCACTGGAGAAATATTATCTGCACTTGACCTTGAAGACTGAGTAGGAGTGAGGCAGGGGAGGCCATTCTAGGCAGAGGGGAGAGAGCATGGACCAAGGTCTGAAAGAGTGGCTGTCAGTGGAGGATGGGGGGCATTTTAGGGAGGACAGGGTAAATGTTTGTGGGTCAGACAGCTCCCAGTTGCTAACCTTGCTTGGTCAGTGGCTATTAACTGGTTGTGTGATTTGGGGCACATTACTTAGCCTCTGTGAGCCTCAGTTTCTGCATCTGTAACGTGGGGGCATGATCTCTCCGGGAGGGTTGTTGTGAGAATGAGAACAACCAATACAACGGGCCTGGAACAGTGTGGGGACAGAGTAAATATGCAGTAAATGGTCATTGTTATCCTGTCTTGCGGCTTTGGACCTGCAGATCATTCAGAAGGTCATGATCTGATCCTGGGAGAGGTTTCTCAACATCAACCATCTGTAAAATGGAAGGAGCACCCACTTTCAGAGTTGTTTTGAGATTAGAGCTAACGTTAAAAACAGGCTCAATTAAGGCCCTCAATAAACAGTAGATATTATCATTACCATTATAACAACACTTCTCTCTCAAAGGCCAAATACATGTTTATTTTCCTTATATTCATATTGAAGAAATTCTGCATCTGGGTGTATACAGAAGTATACCTTCTGCTAACGCAGAGGCTAATTCAGAAAATCACATTTGAAAGTATGGCGTCTCTCTCCCCAAGGGTGATGTGTCATGTTAATGAATGTGTTTTGGTGCGAGTTGGTATAAATAGTCACCCAAGCATGTTTGTTTTTCCACTTCTGTGTCCTGTGCCAAGCACTCTACCGGGCACCCAGGAGATGTTTAAAGAAATACTTGACTTGCTCCATGAATTAATGGCTAACTCTCTAGCTGGTTTTGTCAAACACATTTTTTGTTTTTAATGGAGGGAAACAATTTTAGATCTTGAAATTGCTTTTTTTTAAAAACCAAGTTCCCAAACCGTTTGAACGATTGAACATCCACAAATTCATGTGGTATCAGCTTGAGGGGAGGATCATGCTGTTCTAAAAGCTTTGTTTGCCTGGAGGATGCATTGGCCCAACCAGTCATTATAATTGCAAACAGTTATTATGTCTATGATTATTATTATGACATTTCTAATAAGTATTATTATAGAGGTCAACCTAATGTTATGTCAATAAACCAGGACTAGAATATCTTATGTGTTCACTTCATACTCTTTCTTCCTGAACTATATGTAGATACTAGAAATGGTAGAAACTCCAGTATTTTTTATTTTCCCAAAGAAACCTCTTTACCTTTTACCCCTGACCAACTGTATCATGCCTCTGAGAGGTCATACTGCTAGTTTTTTCCAGTTTTAATTATGAGTAATAATAAGGACAATAGTTACATGTAGGCTGGTTCAAGCTTGTGAAAATTGCACTCACTCTCTGCAAAATGCCAGTTGTCAGAGAGAAAAATCAGCCTGGATGCGCTTGAACCTTCTTATCGCATAATGCAGCCACAACCTCAGAGTAACCGTGCTCTCTTTTCCGGCTTCCAAGCAGAACTGGACCCAAGTCATGCCCACAAAATCACTGCTGCCTTATTTTCAAAGTGGGGCAGGAAAAGAATTCACAACTTGGCTTGAGAATGTATCTGTTCTTTTTTTTTTTTTTTTTAAAGATTTTATTTATTTGACAGCGAGAAACACAGCGAGAGAGGGAACACAAGCAGAGGGAATGGTAGGGGGAGAAGCAGGCTTCCTGCCGAGCAGGGAGCCCGATGCGGGGCTTGATCCCAGGACCCTGGGATCATGACCTGAGCCGAAGGCAGACGCTTAATGACTGAGCCACCCAGGAGCCCCATCTGTTCTTTTTTTTTTTTAAAGATTTTTTTTTTTTTTTTTTTTTTATTTGACAGAGAGAAACACAGTGAGAGAGGGAACACAAGCAGAGGGAATGGTAGCGGGAGAAGCAGGCTTCCTGCAGAGCAGAGAGCCCGATGCGGGGCTCGATCCCAGGTCCCTGGGATCTGACCTGGGCCGAAGGCAGACGCTTAACGACTGAGCCACCCAGGTGCCCCTGTTCTTTTTTTTTTTTTTAAAGATTATTTATTTATTTGAGAGAGAAAGAGAGAAAGTGGGAGAGAGAGAGAGAGAATGAGCGGGGAGAGGGATAGAGGGAGAGGGAGAAGTAGTCTCCCCACAGAAGCAAGGAGCCCAGTGTGGGACTTGATCCTAGGATCCTGGGATCAGGGCCGGAGCTGAAGGCAGGTGCTTAACTGACTGAGCCACCCAAGTGTCCCAAAAATGTATCTGTTTTTTAAGAACTTATTTTCTGGTTCACATTTTTTGGGAAAGATTTTATTTATTTATTTGAGATAGAGAGCATGAATGAGTGAGAGTGAAGGGGCAGAGGGCAAGGGAGAAGCAGACTCCCCACTAAGCAGGGAACCCAACATGGGCCTCAATCCCAGGACCCTGAGATCATGACCTGAGCTGAAGGCAGATGTTTAACCTGACTGAACCACCTACACACCCCTCTGGTTCACATTTTAAATAAAAATTTCTAATATGAGGGTCGCCTGGGTGGCTCAGTGGGTTAAAGCCTCTGCCTTCGGGTCAGGTCATGATCTCAGGGTCCTGGGATCGAGCCCCTCATCGGGCTCTCTGCTCAGCGGGGAACCTGCTTCCCCCTCTCTCTCTGCCTACTTGTGATCTCTCTGTCAAATAAATAAATAAAATTTAAAAAAAATACAATAACATACAGATTGGAAAGCAAGAAATACAGTTTCCTTCAGAATACAAGAAATACAGGGGCACCTGGGTGGCTCAGTGGGTTAAAGCCTCTGCCTTCGGCTCAGGTCATGATCTCAGGGTCCTGGGGTCAAGCCCCACATCGGGCTCTCCACTCAGCAGGGAGCCTGCTTCCTCCTCTCTCTGCCTGCCTCTCTACCTACTTGTGATCTCTCTCTCTCTGTCAAATAAATAAATAAAATCTTTAAAAAAAAATTCCCAATATGATACATTTAGCTTAGATTGTCTTATCTGTTCCTCAGGAGAAAAGGAAAGAAAACATACTTAACCAACACTGTTTTTATTCTTACCAGTTGTTCGGTCTAGATTTAGAATCCTTTAGCTAATAGAGACTTTGAAAATTTATTCCTTTATAGATTTGAAAACTAAGGAGGTTAGTGGGGTTAGTTGACCCACTAAATTGAGTTTTAAGAGGCCCCTGGCTTGTTCTCAAACTTGTACCTTCTTTTAGTGGAGAGCTTTGATATTTTAGGATTTTAGGTGCTGCCTTTCAGGTTCATAGTCATCACTATTCCAAACTGACATGCTCACTCATTCATTTCACCATTGTCATCGAAGATATAAAATTACTATTTTTGTAGATTAAAAAAAGGACAACTCAGTGTTCAATCTCATAAATATTTATTGAGGACCTACCATGTGAGAAGCAATTAAGGTTCACTTGTGTGGGGAACGTGATGCAATAGATTCCAGTAGAATACCAACCAACTGCTTTTCAGAGATTCACTCTACTGATTTGGTACAAGTGTCTATTTGCAAACAATGTTTTGTATGGCTCTTAATTTTTTTGAAAAGTTGTTTGGGTTTGCCAAGCTTGCAGTTAATTTGCCTGATCAACAGAATTAAACGAAATTATTCTTAAGGTTTTCTAGTTATAAAGGAAAAAAGGTGTACATATTTATTGAAAAAAAAAAGGTTAAATAATATGGAAGTCTATAAAATAAAAACTGAAAGTGCTTCCCTTACCACCTGAAGTAAACTGTGGTAACAACTTCTATTTTATCCCAGACCTCTCTCTTTTTTAATTTCTTTATTTTACATATGAAATGAAATATGCAGCTTTTTTTTTTCCACTCAGAATTACATCATGACAGTTCTCCATACAGAGCACCTCACTGCTGAAATCAAGACGAGTCATCATGTCCGCTCAATAATCTTTTTAATAGTCACTTCCCACATTCAATTGCTTTTTAATTGAGTACTTTTCAAAATTGATTTTGATGATGGTAATTGTCCAAAAACATTAAAAGGAGGCTTACAGTCTCCAAACACTTTCATTTAAAACCATCTTTTAAAGGAACATAAGGTACATGCAGCATCCACATGATTTTAGCACAGTGGGTTGGAAACAATACAAAAATAGTCATTCAAATGTCTTATCTCTGCTACACCAAATAAGAACCAACTTAGAATCCTAAAAAAAAAAAGAAAAAGAAAAGAAAGAGAAAAAAAAGCAACAACAACACCCAAAACCAAACTAGGCTCCCCGGGGGTGGGGGGTGGGGGGGCAGGTGGAGGGGATGGGGGCGTGGGAGATGTGCTGGGGAAGACATAAAATGATGTCAGTGTCATCATTTTTCTCTTATTGAGATATAACTGACATATAACATTATATTAATTGCTAGTGTGCAACATAATTTGTTGCAACAAATTTGTGTGCAACACATTTGTGTGCAACAAATTTGACATTTGTATGGTCTCATCTTAATTTTAGAAAAGAAGACAATGAACTTTGAATTTCTGCATGGAAGTTCACCGTTTCCAAATTTTTCTTAAGCCTCTGCCATCGTGCACCACTTACTTGCCAATGAGCGTTGGAGACCAAACGAGAAGGTAGTGTACAAATACCAACGGAGTATCTCTGAAATAATGCATTGTGTTTAATTTTACTACCCTTTCTCCCTCCGGACATAGTTGTAGTTGAATGTAACACACGTATATGGAATAGAATCATATTTTCTGCTAGTAAAAGTTCTGGTTCCTTGGGCAGGCATAAATATGTCAGCATTTTAATAGGTTTCCACCAAAAAACATTGACTTCCAGGGGTTCCACTAGCTAACCCACTGGAGAATATTGCCACGGTCACAAGGATTTTGTGCCACAATCAAAAGGTTTGCTGTTTCCTCTGAAATGAAGAAAGAGATTGGACTGGATGATCCTGAAGGGTTCTTTTCAACAACATTTAGTTCTTGAGCCCATTTGCAAAGCTTTCAGGATTCCACACCCCAGAGACAGAAAGAGCAAAATACCCCTACAAATACTAGTTTACTGAGAAACCCAAGTATCGATCCCATTGCTAGTAAGGCACTTTTATGGGAGTGGGAGGGGAGGGCGTATCTTTTTGCATCTTCCAAACTATAGGTGTATTTCTCCTTAAGGAAAAAATAGCGTACACTTGATCTTTTCAACTTGAACTACAAAAACATTTACTCCTTTATTTCTTTTATATTGCAAGCTCTACTAGAGAACCTAAAATGTTACGGAATTTGATTTAGTGAAACAATAGCACAGCTAAAGAGCTATGCGTTTTGTACCAGATTTGCACCAAATTGTGCATCTGTACCAAAAATTACAAATTATGAATACTATCTGCCTATAGAAAGGTAAGCTTTGTTTCCTTGTGGCATGAAACGTGAACATGAAAGCCTCAAGAAAATACAAGGTTTTGTTCTCTCTCCACCTCCACATTGTATGTTAAAAGCTGAAATATAAATCATTCAGGACAGATCGATATATGTGGAAATCTTACTTTTTTTTATCTGTTGAAAATGATCAATGAAAATGCTTTAAAGTTACTTAAGACAAAATGATTTTTTTAAATGCATAATTTCTTTGGTGATATAATATTAGGAGGTGGCTGTAGCCCTCTTGTGTTTTCCTCTCTTTTGGCTGTTTTTTTATTTTTTTAATTTTTTCCCATTTAGTTATTTATTTTTTTCTTTTCTGTGGCTGAGAGAAGGAGATGTTAGGGTATCATTACCCTTAACATTGCTTAAGTGGTCAAGTGTTGTCATGTTTTGCAGGTAGAAATCTGAGTGGGAGACTCTAGGTGCTCAGCTTGAATTACTCTTAAGTCATTTTATACTGATGAGTTTACACAGTAGGCCCTCAAACTGCATTATGTCTGCGTTTCTACCTCTGGAAAATATTTAGATGATTGCCTGAAATGGTTTAAAAAAAAAAAGAAAAAGATCTTTTATTTGTAGACCTGGGAAAATTAAACCTAGACAGGATGATCAGACTATTTCTGTATAAAAGGTATGAGGCACATTCCTTTGTTCTTAGTACACAGCATTTCTTTGCAAAAAGAATGCATGTATTTATTGTAGAAAAATCCCAAACCTCAAAATAACCCATAACCAACTGCTAGTGATACTGGGAGAGATTACCATAATAACATTTTAGAATCTAGCCTCCCAGTCTTGTGAGTATAAGTGAACGTATGCAGCAGAATGCTTAGACAGAAAGTCAGCTAGTGAAGAACCTCCTCTCTTGGAGGGAGGGTTTATTGCCTTTAAGAACTGAAAAGAGAAGTTGCCAGGTCTGAGCTACCTGGGGCAATTCCTAAATCCATCTGTGGTGCTCCGAGGATTAGTTTAGTTTGGGCCTCTTGACTTTATGTCCCAGAAGGTAAAATCAACTCTTCCTTATTGGAGACAGTAAAAGGAAGACTGACTGAGCCCTAGAGCAGAAAGAGGAGGCTGGGAAGTGGCTGTGTGCTTAAGGAAATCGGAAGAGCTCAGATCTGGTCATCAGGAAGACTGAATTTAGATACCGAGCACTGTACGATCCTGGTTCTGTTGCCAACCTCTCTGGGCACCCGTTTTCCCATTTATGAAATGGAGGGATTGCAGCTAAGGGAGAGTGGAATGTGGGAGAGCGACTACAGAAATATCTAAGGCAGGGCTGCCTGGGCGGTGGACTTCTGACTTCAACTCAGGTCATGATCTCAGGATCTGGAAATTAAGCCCAGTCTCAGGCTCCATGCTCAGCAGGAAGTCTGCTTGAAGATTCTCCTCTCCCTCTATCCCTACCCCCCCACCCCCCCCCGAGCACACACACTCTCTAATAAATAAATAAATAAATAAATCTTTTTAAAGATTATCTAAGGCATACTTCCTAGTTAATTGGAAAGATTGGTCTGAGAAAGAACTATATTTCTCAATTGATGTGGTGGTGGGTGAGGGGGAAGAGATGAGGACGGAGAATAAATATCTTAATAGAAGGCTTGGGTAAGGTTCGGATCTCATTTAATTTCTTCATTCAAGATCTAGGTCTGTGCTGTCCACTACGGCGGCCTCTAACCACGTGCAATGACCGAGCACACAAAACGTGACTAGTCTGATTTGAGATGGGCTGTAAGTGTAAAATACAGCCTGGACTTTGAAAATTTAGTACCAAAAATGTAAAATATATCCTTAACAATTTTTAAATATTGATCCCGTGTTGAAATGATAGTATTTTAGCTATACCGTGTTAAATAAAATATACTAAGAAAATTTATTTTACCTGTTTCTTTTTAATTTTTTTTTTTAATGTGGCAACTAGGAGGTTTTAAATTACATATAGGACTTGTATGCTATTTTTTTTTTTTTAAAGATTTTATTTATTGGACAGAGAGAAACACAGCGAGAGAGGGAACACAAGCAGAGGGAATGGCAGCGGGAGAAGCAGGCTTCCTGCGGAGCAGAGAGCCCGATGCGGGGCTCGATCCCAGGCCCCTGGGATCATGACCTGAGCCGAAGGCAGACGCCCAACGACTGAGCCACCCAGGCGCCCACTGTATTCTATTTCTATTGGACAGTGCTCATCAAAGATATTAAGCTAGTGGAATGCACTTTGGAAAATGTGCAATCGCTAACCTGTATGTGGATATAGGAGATGTTACAATTGTAAGAATGATCTAGTAGAATGAGTGTCATTAGAAACCTAGATATTCTGGGACGCCTGGGTGCCTCAGTCGGTTAAGGGGCTGCCTTCAGTTTGGGTCATGAACCCAGGATCTTGGAATCGAGTCCCCCCATTGGGCTCCTTGCTCCCTGGGGAGCCTGCGTCTTCCTCTGCCTGTTCTGCCTGCTGCTCCCCTTGCTTGTGCTCTCTCTGACAAATAAATAAATAAAATCTTAAAAAAGAAAAGATATTTCATAGACAAAAGCAGGAAAATGGGAATAAGTAAAACACTTGAAGGGGAATAATGATAATAGGTTTACAACTCTGTATGAATGTAAATTCCTACAGGACGAAAAGCATTTGGAGGTAATCTTCAGGGAAACGTGCTGGAGCCACACCCATTTTATTAGTGACTTACCTGTGCCTTTTGTGGACTCTCTGAAATAGCGTTAGGCAAGAGGATGGAATGTGAGAGGGGAAGAAGTGGGAACTGGTTTACAAAGCAGGTTTATAGACTTCATAGGCTGGGTTCAAAGCACGGAAAGGAGTTAATACCTGTCAATAAGTGATTACAACTGCTCTGACAAGCTAAAGGCATTTGTTAAATCACAACTCGTCTTCCTGGAAAATGTTCTTTACTTCGTACAGATGAATCATTTACCTCCAGAAAATAGTACACTTACTGTACATCTCCTCAGTTCGTCCTACTAATTGATTCAGGTAGCCAAGTAGGGTCAGATTCTTGACCCTGTCATGATAACATGACAACCTAAAAAGACACCGAAAGTGTCCTAAACACCATATCCAATGGCTTGTCGAGTCTTTGTAAATTGCAGAGCCCCACTTGACAGGAATAACCTTCCCTTTGACATTTTCTTCTCCATCCCCTCCTGGGTGTGACATCGGAGTCTGGTCCTCACAGCTCTGACCTCTCTTGGCGAGGAGGGAGCTCAGAGTCAGTTGAAGAACCAAGGTTAAAGTGCATAGTAGGTTCTCATTAAGTGAGAGCTACTGAGTTTTTTTCCTGAATATTTTCCTTCACCCAAAACCTAAATTAAAGCTGTCTCCTCTTCCTGTGCTGTAGGATCATATCTACCCTTTTAGTGATAGAAAGTCACAAATGCCACACCTGAGCTCCTCTTTGGAGGTACAGTGTGAGCACTGTGGATGTTCTCCTGGCCTCGGATTCTGGATAACCCACAGATGTTTCTTTGTCCCACATCCTCCTCTGAGACCTCATGTCCCCTCTGCATTTTGGCCAGGCCAGCCTCACAGATGTGTGCCTGGGTCTTCCGACCATCTGTCCTTATAGCCTTGCCCACCCTGGCACTCTGGGAACACTCAGAGGCCACAATACTAACAAATTCCAATAGTTAGGATTCATGTGGGACTTCTGGGAGACCGTGCAAGTTTGATGATCAGATAAAGATAACTTTCCTTTTTTCTAAAGACCATTTTACTGGGCTGCCTGGGTGGCACTGTAGGTTAAAGTGGACCCTTGGTCTCTGCTCAGGTGGTGATCTCAGGGTCATGAGATTGAGTCCAGAGTTGGGCTCCGCACTCAGCATGGAGTCTGCTTGAGACTCTCTCTCCCTCTCTCTCTCTCTCTCTCTCTCTCTCTCCCTCTCTCTCCCCCCCGCTTTGTCCCTTCCCTCCACACTCTCTCACTCTCTCTAAAATAAATAAATAAATAAATCTTAAAAATAAATCAATAAGTATAGACTACTCTACTGAGGCATGATTACCCGAAAGCTGTATATATTTGTTGTCTACAACTTTCTGTAATCAACAAAAAATTGAGTGAGGTTATGTTCACAACCTTTAGCTGTGGTGCTTTGTGGAGGTCATGTCACCTCCCTGACTCAGTTCATTTGTCTGTAGGGCAAGTGATCTGGACTTTTTCTCTAAACTTCGCAGCGCTTGGATACTGAGCATCTAGAATGCAAGAAGCATGGAGAGGAAAGCAGGGGCTCGTAACATTCTAAGTTTTCAACCGTGTTGCTTGAAGCAAGATAATGGGAATGGATTAGCTTCCTCAGAAACTTCACATTAAGGATGAATTTCAGTGGCTGTAACAAATCCATACCATGTGAGCAGAAGCTTCCCATCCCTGATACTTTCATGTACTTGTTCCTATTTTTGCTACTGAACTAATCATTTATTTATCATAAATCATGTGATCTATTAATCACAAAAATCTTGCTGATCTTTCATTTTATCTATTACCAAAAAAGCTTTATCTACTTGTTAAGGATTAAACAACTCCTTAATAAATGCCCATCATTAAAAAAACTCAAACAATGGAGAAAATGAAAAGAATCCAGGAAAAATCAAATGACCCAAATTGTGATCCTCTAGAAATAATCTTTTTTAGGATTTTGTTTAGGATCCTACTGTGTTTGACCTTCCCTAAATGAGACCAACCTATAAACACTCTTTTGTAACCTGCTCTAAAAAAATATCTTAAATATATTGTAGATATCTTTGTTCAATAATGACTGTTGATCTAGAATAAACTTTTGTAATGGCCATATGCTATTGTATTGCTATATCATAATACATTATTTATTCCTTTCCTGATGGAAATTTAAGCTATCTTTAATTTCCTACTATTATAGATAGGACTGTGATGAATGTCAAGCCACACCTAATCTTACAAACGTATTCAAACACACTCAGATACAATGAACAGACTCATTTTCTTAAACAGGTAATTAGGAGGCAGCCAGTAAATACAATTTGATAATCAGCTTGTCACTGCAATGCCACAATTCCTGATTTGTAAAAGATTAATGAATTGTGACTATTATTTTCCTGAAGGGTGGAAACTTACCCTTAATCACTAGATCTAAAAATTAATTTCATGCTATTAGAGATGGGAAGGTAATCCATAGTATTCTTTCCCCAGCTGAAATGATTATAGTTATTTCTTATTTTTAAAATATTTTATTTATTTATTTGACACAGAGGAGAGAGATCACAAGTAGGCAGAGACGCAGGCAGAGAGAGGGGGAAGCAGGTTCCCCACTGAGCAGAGAGCCCCATGCGGGGCTTGATCCCAAGACCCTGAGATCACGACCTGAGCTGAAGGCAGAGGCTTTAACCCACTGCACCACCCAGGTGCCACTGATTATAGTTATTTCTAATTAAACAATGCCTGATGCACATGATAAAACATGTCCTAGTTTCTCAATTCATTTCATTTGAAGGTTCACTGTCATTCACGTTAAAAGCTCTTCTTTGTTTTACTTAAGTCAACAATACCTTTGACTTGGGCTGACACCATCTCTTCTTAATCATTGAAGGGCATGGTTTGGATGAGTAAAAACAGAAGCCAACCATTCCTACAAATTGAGAGTTTTTAACTTAAAAAAAAAAAAAAAAAGCCAACATCTCAAGCAGATTAAAGCAGTGTATACGAAGTAGTTTTAAAAGAATTTTTTGAGAACGTTTGATCTTTAACCCTGTACCTCATCCAGTGTCTGGGACATAATGTACACTCAGGTATTGTTGGAGAAATGAATGAATGAATGAAGGCACTTGCGGTTTGTAACTTAAATATTGGCAAATATCTGAACTGGTAGAGCCACTTATTTCTATAATTAGAATGATCCATATGCATTACCATACAATTGTATTTTCTATATTTACCCATGGGGCGAATGTTTTCCACTAAACATAACTCCCTGGTTTTATCATTCCCAAGATCTGTGGTTTATGGAAAGCATGAGCAAGCTGTTCTCTGGCCCAAACCTAGCCTGCTGCCTGCATTAGTATAGCCCATGAGATGAGAATGATTTTAAAAACATTTTAAAATGGTTTAAGACAACCAAAGGAAGAATAATGCCTTATGACAGGTGAAAATTACCTAAGATTTCAATTTCATCGAAGGAAAATTTCACTGGGACATTTTGTCATGTAGCACGGTTATTTTTGGCTACCCATAAAAGTGAGTGGTCCATAAAGCCTAAAATAATGACTATCTGGCCATTTACCAAAAAGCTCGTTACTCCTAGTTTAGGTCTGTCTTAGATTGGACTGCTGCAAAGGAATATCATAAACCAGGTTGCTTATAACAACAAACTGATTTTGCACGGTCCTGGAGGCTGGGATGTTCAAGAGACCCAGTTTGAAGCTGCCCGGGCAGTTTCAGTGTTTGGCATGGACGGGCTTTCTGGTCTGGAGATGACTGTCTTGTCTCTGTGTCCTCACAAGGCAGAAGGGTGGAGGGAACGTTCTGGAAGCTCTTTTATGAGGGCACTAATCCTGCTCATGAGTGCTCAACTCTCAGGACCTGATCAGCTCCCCCAATCCCCACCTTCTAACACCTTCACATTGGAGGTTAGGATTTCAGCATATGAAGCTTGGGACACACAAACATTCAGTATAGAACAAGGTCCAAAACTGTTTCTTGGGTGTAGAGGTGGGTATTGTTCATCTAGCAGCAAGAATGCTTTTGGGTTACCAGCCTTACTGAATGTTAGGGTAATGTACTAAAATGACAGGTAACTAGGCAAAGACGAGTCATGAAGCAGTATGCCTATTTTGTCAACAACTTGAAAATAATGCTGGTGGTGTGTTTTCTTTTCTCTTTAATCTTCTCTAATTGAGAAAGCCAGTCTTATGCAATGCAGAATGTTATTTGAGAATACATCGACACAACAGAGTTTCTAACGGCAGGATGGCTTAGAACCTCCGTAGATAGAGCCTAATGGCTCACTTGTTACTCTTCGGGCCTTTGCCTGCCCCCCTGGTCTTACAGGCTGGGGACACTAAATGGTTCTTCAAATAGCCTGTAGCATGATTTTAACAGTTGCACTCTCTGGAACTTCTGTGGAATATCGAAGGGGTTAATCTGTACTCTAATGTAGGAAATTATCGAGTTATTTTATGTATTTTAGGTTTGAGATTTTATTTTTATTACTTTCTTTTTCTTCTATAGCCAAGATACTCATTTGTACCAGGGTCCTGAGTGAAACCAAGGATTTCACTAGGAAGCGAACAGTTCAAACATTGTTATTGCTGTAAATCTGGTTATAAAAGAAAGAGAGGGATGCCTGGGGGGCTCAGTTGGTTAAGCCACTGCCTTCAGCTCAGGTCATGATCTCAGGGTCCTGGGATCGAGTCCCACATTGGGCTCTCTGCTCAGCGGGGAGCCTGCTTCTCCCTCTGACTGCTGCTCCCCCTGCTTGTGCTCACTGGCTCTTTCTCTCTCTCTGACAAATAAATAAATAAAATCTTTAAAAAATTTTAAAAAATAATAAAAAATAAAAGAAAGAGAAATGATCTTATATTCACCTATCCTCTATCCTTGAGTTTCCCTTACTCATTTTTAATATGATAATATCAAGTTCCTCTCAACTTTAACATGGATTATTTTTTTTTTAGAGAAACAACTAGTAAACGGATCAATGTATCTATGTATCTATGTATGTATCTGTGTATGTGTGTATGTACATATCCATTACCAATCCATGATCTATGTCTTTATTTTAAGGAATTGACTTTTGAATCTGTGGGGGCTGGCAAGGCTAGAAATTCCAGTAGAATTTGGTATTATAGTCTTGAATTCGAAGGCAGTCTGGAGACATAACTCTCTTTTTTGGGGGAACCTCAGTCTTTGCTTTTAAGGCCTTCAGTTGTTTGGATGAGTCTTACCCATATTAGGGAGATAATTTGCTTTACTCAAAGTCTATTGATTTAAATGTTAATAGTACCTAAAAAAACACCTTCACTTTAACATCTAGATTGGTGTTTGACCAAAGAACTAGTTACTGTAACAGCCAAACCGACATATAAAATTAGGCATCACAACTATGTAAATGAATAAACACAAATAGACGTGTTATGTAAATATATATAAATAAGTATAAATGTATGTATCATACAGGTAGCACCTTTCTCTTTGATTAATTATGCCACTTTCAGTTTTAAATTTAAAGACAGATTGACTTTAAAATCCTAAGAATGTACAGCACTGAATCTTGACTTCTTAGGTTCTTTTCCAGTTTGAGTTTATTTGGCTTGTCCAGATTCTATGAATTTATGGTTGATATGATAGTGTGGTGGACAGAATAATGGTCCCTAAAGATGTCCACATTCTAATCCTGAAACCTGTGAATATGTTACCTTCCAGGGCAAGAAAAAAGGTCACGGATGAAATTAAGGTTGTTCATCAGCTGATCGTAGACTAAGGAGATCATCTGGAGGGTCTGAGTGAGGCCATTGTAATCCTAAGCCCTTAAATGTGGGAGAGAGAAGCAGAAGAGGATGTCAGAGTGTTGGGGTGTACTGTGGACTGAAGTAGGTGCCCCCAAATTTATATGTTGGAACTCTACCCCTCCCTCCCCCCCCAGTGTGGTGGCATTTGGAGACGGGGCCTTTGGGAGGTAAGTAGGTTTAGAGGAGTTCAGGAGGGTGGGGCCCTCATGATGGAATTAGTATCCTTATGAGAAGAAACACCAGGGGGCTTGGTCTCTCTCTGCCAAGTATGGACACAGCGAGAAGGTGGTTGTCTGCAGGCCAAGAAAAGAGCTCTCACCCATCCCTGCTGGCACTCTGATCTGGAACTTCCAACCTCCAGAACTTTGAGCAAATACACATACATTGTTAGGGTACTCAGGCCAGTCTTTCACTGTAGCACCTGAGCTGACCAGAACGGGATGGGAGAACTTTGTTGCTGCCTTGGAAGACAGAGGAAGGGGACCATGAGCTAAAAGAAAAAAAGAAAAAGAGAAAAATCAGGCAGTTCTAGAAGCTGGAAAAGGCAAGGAAACAGATTTTCCCCAGATCCTCCAGAAGGGAACTCAGCCCACTAGCACCTTAGTTTTCATCCTGGAAGACCTATCTCTGACTTTTGACCTAGAGATCTATAAGATACTGATTTTGTGTTGTTTTAAGTCACTAAATTTGTAGTGATTTGATAAAGCAGCCGTAGAAAACTAATGTCGATACTAAGGATCGGATAGGCAAAGTTGAGCAATTAATATTGAGCAATTAATATTTCAACAAATTCAAGCACGTCAAAATTCAGTTGTTGGGGTCCCTGGGTGGCTCAGTCAGTTAAGTGTCTGCCTTTGGCTCAGGTCACGATCCTGGGGTCCTGGGATTGAGAGGGAGTCTGCTTCTCCCTCTCCCTCTGCAGCTCCCCCTGCTTGTGATCTCTCTCTCTCTCTCTCTGTCAAATAAATAAAATCTTAAAAAAAAAAAAAATTCAGGCCATAGTTACTATAATTAGAAGTAAAGATGCTTTAGGAATTTTGCAAGCAAAGCGCCTGGGTGGTTCAGTTGGTTATGTGTCTGCCTTTGGCTCAGGTCATGGTCGCAGGGTCCTGAGATTGAGTCCCACATCAGTGGGGAGTCTGCTTCTCCCACTGCCCCTCCCCATTACTCCTGATCTCTCTCTCTTTCACTCTCTATCAAATAAACAAATAAAATCTTAAAAAAAAAAAAATTTTTGCAAGCAGATGTCTTGTAGAAAGCACTAAAGACTCCCTGTTGTTCAGGACATATATTTCAAATATCATTAGGGGAAGCTCATTGGGACTTTTATTTTAGTATTATCAAGTAACTTACAAAGATAAGATCAAGAGTTTATTTGCAACTAATTTCCACCTGGAGATTTCAGAACAACACTGTGATCCTGATATAATTAATTTTTTGAAAAGTCCTACCTTTGCCATAGTTTCTAAAAACAGAAAGAATATAATGTATAAAACTCAGTTATTTGGTAACATTGTAATAACCATGCTTACTTTATGCTAAGGTTACATTATTTCATTTAATTCTTCTAATCGCCCTGTGAAATAGGGGCTCTGAAAGGGGGAATAGTGTCTGTGATTTAAACCATTTTACACAGGCTGTGATTTAAACCATTTTACACAGTTACAGGGACTGTAACTATACCATGCTCTTAATTGTAGGCTTAGTATCTAGTATGGTAAAAAGTAAACAGGATTTTAAAACCAGTAAGATGGGGTTCTCAGCAAGATTCTAAAATTTATCTACCTATCTATCAATCATCATTTTATCTTTTGATCAATCTTTTTTGGTCCGAGTTGGAGAAGAAGATTCTGAAATCAGATAGGCTGGGATTAGAAACCATAAAGGAAGTAGACAGAGGCCTTGCTTTCCTTCTATAATATATCTTGCTTTTTCCCAGGGGAACCTTAAGAAAATGGGATTTATTCACTGATTCAAGGTATGCTTTTATTATCTAACACCCCTCCTCCTGCCATCCACGATGAAGAAAGCAGCTTTTGGAGTTTGGTTAGTGACCACAGGCCCTTTGCCTCACCCTGGAAGGAGCATGCCGTATAAGGACAAATTGTTGAAAACAGGATCCAGAAGACTTGTGTTCAAATCCTGACATGGACATACAATTAATCTCGTCCCTCTCAGTTTAATTGCCTACTTATACTCCACTTTTCTGGATAGTTTTAAGCATTAAATAGCATAGTTAAAGCATTTAGCACAGAGTAAGTACTCAATAAACTTAGGAAAATGGTTATTTTGCCCTTCCTCTCCCCCTCCTCTAGAGCCTTTCACCTTTTTCCCTGTGTTGGAGACCTAGAGCTTCCACTTCCTAGTTTTATGGCCTAGGGCAAGTTCTTTAATCTCTGTGACCTATTACTTTCTTTTATCTATAAAATGAAGAGCAAAAATGTTGGCTCTGGCAGCCTAGAGCGGCTTTCCCCTCTTGCTTTGCTTTGCTTTGCTTTTTTCTTTTCTTTTCTTTTCTTTTCTTTTCTTTTCTTTTCTTTTCTTTTCTTTTCCTTTTCTTTTCTTTTCTTTTCTTTTCTTTTCTTTTCTTTTCCTTTTCTTTTCTTTTCTTTTCTTTTCTTTTCTTTTCTTTTCTTTTCTTTTCTTTTCTTTTCTTTTCTCTTTTCTTTTTCCTTCCTTCCTTCCTCTCTTTCTCTTTCCTTCTTTTTCTTTTCTTTTTTCAAATCACAAGAAAGTGCATCTATGGACTTCTTGACTAAGTCACTCTTCCGCTATAAATGAGAATGCTAATAAACAACTTAAAAGTTGTTATAAAATTAATAGCAAAACACTGTACATACATTGTCAGGGGGCATATAAGATTCCTAGATTTAAATTTCTTCTTGTCTTGCTCCTGATTAAAACCTACTAATGGCTTCCCATTGACCTTAGAATGAACTCTAAATTCCTTAGCAAAGCCTTCAATAAGTCCTGCTTATGTCTTTGTTGTCCTCCAAAACCCCTCTTTCTCTACCATTGTTCTTCTTAGTATTTCATATATATACACTACCTTTCTTTCTATGCAAAGGTCTTGGCTTGTGCTTTTGACCTGTCTTTCCTTTCCTTTCCTGCCTCTCCAGTGTGGCCAATTTCTCCAGTCTTCAAGTTTCATCTTAAAAGTCACTTCCTTTAGAGAAAATTATCTGTCCTCCCTACCATTCTCCATCCAACTAGATCCATTACCATCTCATCTACACTTGATACTTGTTCATTATTTTGTCCGACATAGCATTTGCGTCGATTTCAATGAAATTCTCACTTGTATAATTGTTTGGTTTTTATTCCTTTGAAAACTTATAAGCCATGTCCACCCACGTACAGGCTTGGAACATACAATTTGCTCAGTACATAAGTATTTAATGAACACCAAAGGATGCTTTTATGGAGGATAAAGCTAAGACCTGGAGAGGTCAGCTAATACATCCAGGCTTAAACAGATGATCAAGGGCAAAGGCAACCTTTGGATCTAAGTTCACTGGATGCTAAGTCTCCTGCTTCAATATCTTCCTTTTTGTTTGTGAGAAGAATTGATTTGTTTGAAAAGTCTAATAAAATGATAATTGAGGCAAGTGACATCTTCAAGCATTATCAAAAAGTTGATTCCTGTCTATGTCCTCTTGTGAAACTTTTTTGGAAAGTTAATAATATAGTGATGGTTCATAAATTGTTATTAGAGGAATATGTACAAAAGAAAACAGGAAAAAATCCTGTCTAATTAAATTGCCTAATAAAATTGAGGAGATCCATAATTGTTATTTCTGTTGTGGGAAATAGATAAATGGGATCATTAAATAATTCCTCGATTATAAGACCAATATTGTAGTCAGCTATGGCTTCAAAGGCTTGTTCTTCCTAAAAATTCTGCAGTAAGAATTCTGTATGGAGAATATTGCGTTAGACTATGCGCAATAAATCACCCTGGGAAGCAGTGGTGGCCTCTCCACCCCTGATCCAGCTTCCAAGTTTCAGTTCCTACCTCATCAATTGTGATTGTGATGAAGGGTGATTACGTTCATTTGTTAACAGGGCTGCCATAAACAAGTGCCACAGACTGGGTGACTTAAATAAAATAAATTTATTTTATCATGGTCCCAGAGGCTAGAAGTCTGAGGTCAATGTGTTAGCAGGATTTCTCTCTTCTGAGATCTGTGCCCTTGGCTTGTAGATTAGCATCTTTCCCTGTATCTTCATATGGTCTTTCCTGTATGTGTGTGGGGGGAGGTTTACTCTCCTTTTTTTTTTTAATGACACTAGTCATACTGGAGTAGGGCCCACTTACATGACCTCGTTTTACTTTAATTACCTTTTGAATTATAATTTAATAATAATTAAATAATGTAATATCTCCCCAAACAGTCACATTCTGAGATACTGGGAGTTAGGGCTTCAACATATGAATTTTGGGGAGACATTCCAGCCCATAATGGTGATAGTCAGAATACTTAACCCTTGGGGCAGAGGTACAGACCTACTGGAAGAGATGCTGGGCATAGTTTGGGCTAGGTCCTGAGGGCCCTCTGCTCTACTTTAGTTACAGTAACGTAAGACATGAGGATACAGTAACGTAAGACATGAGGATACTGTGGAAAGAGACCTGGGAGATTCAGAATAGAGGCTGTTTACCAACCAGTAGAGACATATTTCAATGTTTTAAGACCATATATGGCATTTTTGGACAAACCAGCTGAGTGTCTGTCTTGGACACATAGGAGGCATTTCACTATTCATTTTGAGTGCATTAGGTACAGTCTTACTTTCTTGGAATCATTGCTAAGGTTGAGCCTCTCATTAAGCAGGATGGAGAGGAGATCCCAGACGTGTGTTACACTCCAAGTATGAGCAGGAAGAGTGCCTGGGGGCTTCTCTTCGACTTACCAGGGTTTTAATTATGTTCTTTTAAACAACAGCAGGTGGTAGGTGGGGTAGGGCTGGGAGAAATGGTCATTGAGAGGCAATGAGCAGGGAAGTGACCTCAAAGGAGCTTGTAGAAAACTGGAGTGTGTGGACATGGTGAGGAAGGCAGGAGACTGGGACCCAGTTCACCACTTAAGGTGCTCTTACAAGGACCCAGGCATGAGTGGATAAAGGACTTAATTAGAGAGGGTGCAGTGGGAATGAAAGAAAGATGGGTTGGAGAGAGGGAGGATGTGGAGAGTTTTTGAGAGGTGTAAGTGGCCACTTCCAGCTCTCCTGGTAGAGGGAAGAGCTTTCCCCTGCTGGCTCTCAGGTAGTCCCAGCAGCCTCAGCTACAAATACTGTACTTTTCCTTGTCTCAGTTTAATGGGGAGAGACTGATGTCAAGGCACATTTGGCCTTTCCAAGGCCCAGCAAGGGAGAAGGTGCTTCATAGAGAGCCTTGAAAGTGACAGAAGCACGAGAGAGACTTATTTCTTATGTTAGTTGCTTTGAGAAAGGATCGGATGCGTTCAAGGTGATGTGGCTGTAGACTGTTAGTTACTTTCAAGTCTGAGAGTTATGAATGGGTTTAGGAAGGTAAGGCTGGGGCCACAGAGGGAGATAGTCAAGGTTCTGAAGTAGGCAGGGTCTCTGTGCCAGCATTTGTATGCTGATATAAGGTCCATATGGACAAGCATCTGAAAAACATAGTTATCTAGTGTCGTATGCATCAAAATGAAGTACATTAAAGGAAAATGTAAACTGTACAGACAATAAAGTGCAAAGTAAACTATTGTACAGACAATACGTAGACATGGCAAAATCTTGAAGGTGGTGTGCAAATCACTGAAGTTTGGGAAACTGATGTGGAGGAACGATTATCAAATAATTTTGGCAGGACTTGGAGTCAGGAAATCTGGAGTCAGATCATGACCAGACACTTACCTGTGGTGTTTACCCCGGTGGTAGAAAGGGAAAAGCTTTCCTAAATCAGCTTATCTCCTAGTCTTGCCTTGAGTCCTCATTGACTCTTATTCGTTTACTCATTCAACAAACTTGATCAGATTTGTGCTACATGGAGGTAAAGAAAAACACTGTGTGGTTAAAATCAGTTGTTACTGGAGGAGAAATAAGTTTTTGAAATTTTTTCATGATGATCTGATGTTTAAATTTAAACTCTCAAGGGCAGCCCTCTCTCATCTCAAAAGATCACTAGACTAGGTTTAAATTAAAATGAGATATTTCCTTTCTTCACAAATATGACAATGAAGTGAGTGTTAACAGGTGAGAACATTAAAATCAGAAACAGAAGTTACCAGTTTTCATTTAGCAACTTGAACACATAGAAAATCCACCTTTAACCCGCTCTTATTGTTTATACAGTGCCGGGAATATATGTGACACCTTGCAAAGTGAAAGTAGAAATGACAAGGTCCTTTCCCCAAGGAGCTCAGACCTAAACACTGTTGAACAAGTCGACACAGCACAGCAGTGGAGTACATAATTGATATGACGGGGAGAGGTCAGGCTAGAGCTGTGGACTGAAGATGTAGGAAATGAGCCATTCAAAGCCAAGGGGTTTGGAGTTGAGAGAACAGGAGGAAAAGTTGCTCCAGATGTCTCAGTGGGTTGAAATAATAAATGTAGAGCAAGGACTCGCAGAGAAGTGTCAAGTGTGCTCACCAAAAAGTGGCCCAAAAAGAATCCACTGGATATAATTTCCTTTATTCCTTGTCATTCGCCAGGAGCTCTTGGAAATGTCTCTTCCTGATCTGCCCCAGTGAATACACTGTTTTGTCTATATCTGGTGTACAGATGAAGGATGAGATGGGCAGCTGGATGTATTTCCGGGGACGTGGGTTCAATTTGACAGTGGAGACCATAATGAGGAGGGAGAGTTCAAATTCATCCCAGTGTTGGCCATGAATTAACAAGTGTTATAAAAAACGGAAAGGTATCTAAATCCCATGGATTGTTCATGACATTGACCATGCAGCCTGGTATGCTAACGGGGCTGTTACCACGGACCCTTCACCTTTTGCCTGTCTACACACCACCTTCACTCTGTGTTTGCCCTGCTGGGACCGGAGATGGTAGTCAAATCATCATGGTGTCCTTTCTGCTAGGGCTCTGGCTCTTCTAACTTTCTGCTACTTTGAGTCATAATAATCACCATAAAAGTTAATATTTGAGGAGTGCCTAGTCTTTGCCAGGCACTGTTTGAAGCACTTCATGTGTAATACCTCCTTGGTCCCTCCTAACCAGTAGTAGCAGAAAACTCCACTCTACAGCTGAGGAAGTGGAGACTCAGAAAAGTGAAGTGCACTCAAGATCACTTAGCTGGTAAGTAGTAGAGGAGGGATTC
Organism: Procyon lotor; assembly: GCA_028646535.1. Lineage (NCBI taxonomy): Eukaryota > Metazoa > Chordata > Mammalia > Carnivora > Procyonidae > Procyon > Procyon lotor. The sequence continues at coordinate 10,280,284 of CM053615.1, forward strand.
AAACCCAGGTTTTCTCGCCCTGGCCCCTCTTCTGAACCACTTCACCACTACCACTTCCCAGGAGGCCTCACTGAAGCTGGGAGAAGGTGAGAGGGTGGGAATCCGGATCATAGAAAGCAACTCCTGGCCTCATCCCCTCTCAGCCCCCATCTCCAGAAAGAATCCCCAGAACGTCCTCCCTGACAGGTTGTTACTTTGCTTCTCCTCAGACGCTACCAGTGACCTGGAACTTGGTGCCACAGGAGGCACCCTAGTCCATTTTTAGATAGCTCTAATTGTTACCCAGTTATTCCATATTTTGAGCATAAATAATTTCTCTTCCTTCCTTCACCTACTTGTCCTAGTTCTGTTTTCTGGAGCTCCACCAAATAAGAGTTTTCTTTCTTCTGATGGACAAATCCTTAAATATCTGAAGATCTGAGGGATTCGGGAACCATCTCCTGCTACACCCCAAGCCCCTCTTCCTACTTGCAGCAGAAATGCAGGATTTTATTCTCTAAATGTGACAGACCTTCGCTTTCCTTTATGTGAGTAACTAATTCTTTGTCCTCTTCGTCCAGAAGGATTTGGTTAGACACACGAGAGTCTAGCTCTGGGTTAGGGGTTGTTTGATTGGAACAGCTGCCACACCTCTTGCGTTTTTCATACTTTATTATTCAGCCTCATTTACTCAGCACACCGGCTTCTTGCGTGGCCCTGGCCAGGCCCTGGTGTTAAACCATTAAGACAAATCACTGATCTCTTTACAACTTAACAACAATAGGAGAGGAACACACGATAGTGAAAAACTACTTCTGTGAAGACGGAGGGCTACCATGTAGAGAAAAAAAGAGGACATGAGTTGATTTGAAGTATCAGGAGGAAGGACCTAGAAAGAGGTGGTGAGGCTCCTGGTGTAGGTCGGGTAAGGAGTGGAGCACTGGATACTTGTAAGGATGGATTGGCTGGTGGTAGAATAATAAACAGAAATAGCTTAGGCAGGTGCCTGGGTGGCTCAGTTGGTTAAGCAACTGCCTTCAGCCCATGTCATGACCCTGGGGTCCCAGGATCGAGTCCCGAATCGGGCTCCCCGCTCAGCAGGGAGTCTGCTTCTCCCTCTGACCTTCCCCCCTCCCCTGCCCTCTCTCTCATTCTCTCTCTCTCTCAAATAAATAAATAAAATCTTAAAAAAAAAGAACAAAAAACCTTAGGCAATGACTTACGGTATTTGAGATTCCATTTGGTTCCATTTGAGGAAGGGTAAAGATTACAGAGTATACACAGGGTGACGTGATTATATTTTTTTAAATTGGGAATTATAGCTGGCTATTCAAATGTGAGTTTGACAGCTGCTTGTGTAATATTACATTCTTGAAAGGAGTTTCCAGGGGCCCAAGGCCTTCTGTGTTTCAGGGGAACAGTAGAATTCTATAAGACTGTTCCCTCTTTAGGAAAGCCTTTGGCCTGAGAGCAAGGCTCCTCCCCTCCCACTGAGTGGTCACTATTGCGTATTGGAACGTGAATTGGCCCAGCCTGCGTAGGTCACTAAGTTGTTACATGACTGTGGGGAAGACTTCCTCTTTTGAGACCTCTACTTCCTCATCTGTAAAGTGAGGGAGATAGACCAAGGTTCTTTCCAGCTCGGAGGATCCAAGGTTCTTATTTTAATGTAGTGGTTTCCTGGTATATAAAGGTCTAGCATGGGCACAGATCACCCACTTCTCCTTATGACATCCACGGTTTTATTGATTAAATTATCCATTGCAATTTTCATGCCCTTTGCCAGAGGACTTATGCATTCATATCCTTGCTGGGGCCTTAGGGTGGGCAAAGTATATTTCCCTGCCTCTTGGTTTTCGGTTTGGTCCTGTGACTTTCTTTGACCAGTGAATTGTTAGCAGATATGACTAAGGAAAGGTTTCCCATACCTGATATGCTTGTGTATGTCTTAGGGGTGCTGGTCCAAGAGGGATGTGAGAAATCGACCCTAGACAGGCCAGCCTTAGACACAGGCACAGCTCAGTGCCAGCCTAGCTTATATTAGCTGAATCCCTAACAGGTGTTAAATGCTTTATGATCTGTTTGTTTGTTTGTTTGTTTGTTTTGCCTCTGAGATTTTGTAGTTGCTTGTTTTGCAGGGTTAATTAATCATGAAAGCAAGACACACTCCACGTGTGATGTGGCCTAAATCTTTGTTCTCAAAGGACATCACACACTCATTCCTTCCAAATCTTGTTGAATGTTGATATTCTTTTATTTATGTGTGTAGTCTATGATTTGTTTGTATATATTTTCATCAAGGCCTTAATGCCCTTTAGTGGCCAACTTTTTAGGTTGGTTTGGATTTTTGTTTAACAGAGATGTCAGTCATTCCAGATGGTTTTGTCATTCAGCCTATTTTTTATACTTATAAGGGGAATCCCAAGCCTCAGAGTTGAACTGACCCTTCTTATTCTTGTCAGCTACCTGAATGCGGAATTATGGTTGAAATACACACCAGGAGTCAGAGCCATTGAACTGTGGTCTCCTTGCTCTCAAGACAGACTTCTCGTTCTCATCCACCAACTTCCACTAGAAATGCTTAACTAGCTGGCATTTATTTACTGCTGCCCGACGGGGGGGATGGACCGCTGCACAGAAAAAGTGGCGTCAGCAGTCTTTGGGGGCTTAAGGGTCTTGAGAATTAATGGATTCTTTTCTACCATGCTGTGTTCCAAAATTAATCTGGTTTCTGCCTGCCACGAACTGACACAGATTGTTGTTATATGGTTATTTAAGGCACAGAATTTACCCTCCACAATTAGGCTTTCGCCCGCTCTTCCATTATAAGATCAAACCAAGCAATCCCCTGTTTATATCCTCGAAAGCTGTGGGCTGAGCTGCCCATTAGCCCTCTCATACTCGCTTTTCTGCCCAGCTGCTACTGGCTGTTTTGGAGTTTGATGGATTCACACTGTGTCCCCAACACATCATTATGCTTTGCTTAGGAGGAGTGAATTAAATTTAAAAACAGTCTCGTATAACTTGAAGAAAGAAAACTCACGCTGTGGTCATTTCGAGTTCTCTTAGAAGAACTCGGTTGCATCGCATCTGTCCTGTTATGTGATCATTTTCCCTTGTCACTATTCTGCAAGCTTTCCAAACTCAAACTCGGAGCATATAGTCTGTAAGGTCGTCGTGGTTGAGGTGACAAAAAACCAAAAAACAAAAACCCTAAAAGACAAAAATGGGGATGGAAGGGACTTCATGGTGAAACTAATCAAGGAAAAAGCATTTCAGTCAAACATAGGTTTTGAGTTTGTGTTTTCTTTGATAATAATGAAGAGATTTTTACTCTTAGGTGGTGGTGGTGCTTTCTCTTCCCCAGGTATGACAGGACATTCTTGTGTACATAAGGAATAGTTCCAGATGGAAGGCAGGAGAGGAGAGAGGCACTTAGCCCTTTTCGGGGGGCTCAGGAACACTTGCCCAGATCACCCTGGGGTTCATGTACATTGAGTGTGACTCTTCCAACACTACCTGTTATTGGAATGACACAGCAAGTGTTCTAGTCAAATAACGCAACAGAAACGGAAAACCTGCCTCGTGCAAATGGGGCTGTAGCATGAGTTCTTCAAAACATGTTTTATAATTTATTAGCACTCTCACATACATTATTGCATCCATTTCTCAAAATAATCCTGTAAGTACAGTTATTATTATACCTGAGTATATCAAGCATCACGTTCTCGGTTAGTTGTGTCTCACAATTAATCTTCACATCTATATGTCTTTTCTGCTTTCAGATCAGAAGCTACTTAGAGGACAGAGTTTTAGGTTTTAATTTTTTAGATATCCCTGTGCAGGGCCTATCACAATATGATGACGAAGACATTCTAGCTCAAAGGTTAAGGGCTTTGCCAAGATCCCACAAGTGGTGAATGGCAGACTCAAGAGATTCAAACACTTGCTAATTGCCCAGACTGATCCTCTTTCCGCTACATGATAACCGCTTTCCTGTGCTACTTGTAAACTCCTACAATTTTTTTTTTTTTGCATTTTCCCTAGCATTTTATATTTTCTGTATGTTCTATTATACTATATGATTTATATTATATTCATGCATGTAGCATGTAGTTATCTTAGTGATTTGGCCTGAAGACTTTAGTAGTGTTCCATTTGCCCCTGTGTAAGCACTCCCTGGGTAAACAGAGGAAACAAAGCAAGGTTTTGAACTCTTAGGCTCTTCCCATCAGGTTGGGGAAAGACAAAGAGTAGAGAAGATTTCCTGTGGATTCCTATGTGTGTGATCCTTTAGCCCAAGTGTTATGAGCATTCTCAGTATTATTATGCAGCTGTGACTGAAACAAGATTCCCTTGTCTTCTCCTTCCAAGTTCCCCCAAAGCAGGGTTTTCAGGTGTCACTCTGTCTGCTAGTTCCTGCTCCCAGCTGTTGTGTTGTGAGAGGCTGAGTACAGGAGACCTTCCAATGTGAAGAGTTTTGCCAATGAAGTCCTTTCCCTAAATTTTGCAAAGAAAAACAATAGGGAAGATTTCCCAATTTTCTGGCTCTCATTCCTCTCCTAAATGGGGAACTGAGTCATTCTGAGTAGTGTATGAAATTAATTACAGTTGGAAGAGTGTCACCACGCTTGTGGAGTCTCAGGGACTGGGGGTGGGGTAGTTTTTGCCCTCCACAGTCGTATTTTTCCACAAATATGTTTAAAAAATACCCATGAGCTATTTTGTTCTCACTCAGCATGGCCTTGGTGTGGAACCCGAGGAAACTGACTTTACTAGGACTGATAATTTCCTATAATGAATGCAGCTATAAATGCTGACAGATCTCAGCTAATGCCGTATTTGAGATCCCGATACTGGAGAGGAATAGCTAATTTAAAGTCCATTTATCCTTATTTCAAAAATATTCTTTTAGTGGTTCTTTTAAATAGCAATCTTTTCCTAGTATATGTCAGCCTTTGCTGAGAGAGAGAAAGAGAGAGAGAGAGACAGAGAGAGAGAGAGAAATGTTATGGAGGAATTATCCATAATTATGTCACTGTTTATCTGCCAAGTATCTGTCAACAAGTGAACTTAAGAATTAGGAACTGTTGGCAACAAAAGGTGTTGTGAAAATGAGGTGAAGTCATCTATGAAAATGTATCTGTCTAGCACGATCTATGATTTAACTTATCAGTAACATCTCAAGAATACTTACTTATACACAAACCTGATGATAAAGGGTTAGACTTTTGGGGTTGGAAGATACTGTGCAAAGTCACAGTATGTAGGAAAATTTAATATTACGGGAATAAGAATGGAGAACTTTCAGTATGTGCTTCCCAGTCTGTCAATGTCTCATCTGTAGAGACTGTAGTATGGTACAGTGTTGATGAGCCTGGGCACTGAGCCAGCCTGGTGAGTTTGTGTTCTACTTTTGCTTCTCTGATTAACTGTGTGAACTTTGGTCAACTTGCTTAACTCTCCTTGCCTCAGTAAAAGAGGGATCTCATTAATATCTACCCTTAGGATTATTCTGATGATCTAAAAAAGTAATGCATGTAGAACAGTGCCTGGCATAGACTGATTGCCCAATAATCCCAACTATTTTATATATTTATAGATAATTTAACTAAAAGGGGAATATTCAATCTCCAAAAGACCAAAGGTCTTTGCCTATTTGTTTACTGAAATACACTAGGAAGGGTTCTATCTAGTATCTCAGAGGGAACATGGCCCTGCTGACAGCTCGATTTTGGACTTCTGGCCTTTAGAACTGGGAGACAATACATTTACCTTATTTTAATGTATCCAGTTCATGCTTTGCTATGGCAGGTCTAGGAGATTAATACACCAGTCACTTGGTTATATAGAAATGCCATAGCAATTGTGTTTGGTTGGATTATTTGCCTTGACACATAAATAATAATAGCAAATCGATATTGAGCTTTTCCTATGTGCCGGGCAATTTGCTAAGAAGTTAATGTATACTGTCTCATGAAATCCTTACATCGCCTCCATGAGGTACACATTATATAGGTGTGGAAGCAGAAAGCTTTCTACTTGCTTAAAGCACAGCTAGTTGGTAGCAGAGTTGGGATTCCAGACCTATTTATGCAACTATTAGCCACTAAACTATCCAGCTTCTTAACTCTAAAATGACAACAACATTACATATGTGTGGTCCTCGCAGGCATAGGGATCTTGGTCTCTTTGTGACTAAGTGTGTATGATTTTTTTGTGTATGTGTACGACAGTGTTATTCTGATCATAGTATTAGTAGGACACAGACTTGGGATGCCCACTTAGATTTGCATTCTTTTTTTTTTTTTTAATATTTTATTCATTTATTTGACAGAGAGAGATCACAAGTAGGCAGAGAGGCAGGCAGAGAGAGAGGGGGGAGCAGGCTCCCTGCTGAACAGAGAGCCCGATGCGGGACTTGATCCCAGGACCCTGAGATCATGACCTGAGCCGAAGGCAGAGGCTTTAACCCGCTGAGCCACCCAGGGGCCCCTAGATTTACATTCTTATTCCACAACTTACCAGCAGCACGATCCGTTCGGCAAGTCATCCGAACTCTCATGCTCTTTCCCCATCTAGAAAATGAGGATGCTATCATCAATTTCTCAAGATGTTATGACTTATTATGATGGGAAATCACCTTGGCACAGTTCCCAGCCAATAGAAGGAGGGTGATCAACACTTTTTCTTTTTTCTCTTATTAGCCTTGACTGAATAACTGAGTCATTTTAAAGCATTAGTTTTCAATCACGGGTGATTTTGCTTCCCAGGGGACATTTGTCACTGTCTGAAGAAAACATTTTGGTTGCTGCAACTGGGGGAGAGTGGGATGATGATACTGACATCTATTGAATAGAGGCCAGGGAGGCTGCTAAATGAGCTACCACGTGGGACCCAGCGCCCCACCATAAATAATTATTCAGACCAAAACATCAGTAGTGACAAGGTTGAAAAGCCATTCTTTTAGGTAACCACAGTGTTACTTTATTACGGAGACGCTTCGTGAATAGGTCGTCATTCTCACTGGCTCGACAATGGGGTAAACTGTTTGGTTTTCTCTTTCCCAGATGACTCGGGCTAAATGGTGGCTCCCCCTCCCCCATTCATCCGTTGAAGCTCTAACCTCCGGGACCTCAGAATGTGACTGTGCTTGGAGATAGGGCCCTTAAAGAGATGATTAAATTACAGTGAGGTTCCCTAGGGTGGGCCCTAATTCAATCTGATTGATGTCCTTAAGAGAAGAAGAGATTAGGACACGTGGGGATATAAGGGATGTGCAAATACAGGGGAAACACCACATGAGGGCCCCCAGAAAGTGGCCATATATAAGCAAAGGATAGAGGCCTAAGAAGAAACAAAACTTGATGACATCTTAATCTTGATCTTCTAACCTCCAGAACTGTGGAAAATAAATTTCTTTCATTTAAGCCACCCAGTTCGTGATATTTTTTTATGATTGCCCTAGCAAGCTAATATATAGATGTTCATTTGGGTGTGTGTGTGCATATTTATTGATAAGGAAGATTTATTCAGGTTAAGATTTGGCTTGCTTTCCAGCCTCATCATTTCCAGTGTATTATTACTCACCTGAAGTGGGATTCACTTTCCTGAGAAATGTAATGTGTAACAAATAAGAAAACTTGAGAAGTTTGATTTATTTAAAGATATTGTTCTTAATATTTTCTTTTTATACTTGGTTTGACCAATAGATTTTAAAATTCAGATTGATACTTGGAAACATCTAAAGTAAATAGTATGTCACAAATTTTCATCTGAAATGGAATGTAGGTACAAAAATTGAAGAGATGAATACTTTTTAAAGATTTACTTATTTATTAATTTTTTTTTGAGAGAGAGAGAGAGAGATGGCATGAGCGAGCCAGCCAGTGGGGGGAGGAGTATTGCGGGGGGAGAGGGACAACAGACTCCATGCTGAACACAGAGCCCCATGAGATCATAAGATCATGACATGAGCCAATCATGAGATCATGCCCTGAGCCGAAACCAAGAGTCGGATGCTTAACTGACTGAGCCATCCAGGTACCCCAAGAGATGAATATTTTTCATAAAATATCAGATGATTAAGTGAATTTATTAGATAATTAAATGAGGAAAACTATTTGGAATGGAGCATAATTTAGAGCATTATCACTGGTTATTTGTCACATTCTGTCTTTAAGGACAAGAATTAAACCAAAATCACTGGAAAATATTTGCTTGAGTGGCTTCTGGGAGAGGCTTTTTAGTTTGTATCTTTTATTTTATTATTATTGTTTTTAAAGATTTTATTCATTCATTTGAGAAAGAGAGAGAGAGGGCACACAGCACGGGGAGGGGCAGAGGCAGAGGGAGAAGCAGACCTCCTGCTGAGCAGGGAGCCTGATTCGGGACTCAATTCCAGGACCCAGGATCATGACCTGAGCCAAAGGCAGCTGGTTAACCCACTGAGCCATCCAGGCACCCCTGGGAGAGGTTTTGTAAATGGAAAAGTTCAGGTGAGGTGGCCTAACTCATCCTACTGCTTTCATTTGAAGGCTATGAAATATCCACACTCCCTGTACTCCTTGTTTGCTAATCTTACTCTCCAGCAGGATCTCCATCAGTCTTTTTATCAGCAAAACTGGGATAGGTGAAGACCTCCATTGTGGATCTAAGCATGGCCTATTTAGACACTTATAACCAATTGAGCATTTATTTACTTTAGGAGCAATTTAGGCAGCTCTGAGCAACTCCCTTTAGGGCACCGCGTTGATAAGGAAAAAATTCCATTACATCACTGGACGTTTTTTTCCCATCTTAAAGTTACAACCAGCTACTTTCTTTAAAGTTTAAAAATTGTTTTTTTGTTTTATAAGGGATGCATGCTTATTATTAAAATATAGAAAATTCAAAATAATATTAGATAGGAGGAGGACAAAACCACCCATAATTTAACTGTTCATAGTAAATTTTCTTCCCATTTTTTTTTTTAACCTCTTCTGGTTTTTCTTGATCTCAAACAACGTCTTTTTGCGGGGTTACTGTTGAATCTCTTGGCCTTTCCGCGCAGCCCCATTGCAACATATAAGTTTACTTCTATTTGTAACACCAGGTTTGGACGTAGGTATGTTGCTGTGCCCCATCTCCCTGCCCCGACCCTGTGGAAGTTTTTGATTAAGGCTGAGAACATTAGATTCTGGAATAAATGACAGTGTTTACAGAGGCCAGACATTGGTTCTAGGTGAGGAGCTCTTCTTCTGATCACCTGTTTGCTCTGCTTGGCTCTCTAAGAAGCTCAGTGGTGAAGCTTTTGTGTAGAAAACAACGGACTGTCACCGCTAGACCCTTCTAACTGCCAGCAATGACGCCCAGCTAGCTTCCTTCTCTGTGACATTCTACCTCTAACCATGATGCGCAGGTCATTTAATGTGGCCGTAGGGTCTAACGTTTTAATTTTTAAACTCCGTGATGGTGCTGTCCGGTGGTTAATGAACTGAATCTCGGTGTCATTTGGGCCTGTCATTAAGTTCCAGGATATCACATTTACCAGTTGAGTAATCTCATGGAAGACACTTTACCTTTCTAAGACATAGCCTGACTTAAAAAAAAAAAAATGAGGGGTATCTGGGTGGCTTAGTTGGTTAAGCTGCTGCCTTTGGCTCAGGTCATGGTCCCGTGGTTCTGGGATCGAGTCCCGCATTGGGCTCCTTGCTCGGTGGGGAACCTGCTTCTCTCTCTGGCTCTGCCTGCCTCTCTGGCTGCTTGTGTTCTCTCTTTCTATCTGACAAATAAATAAATAAAATCTTTTTTTGAAAATGAGGATTATAATGGGATTCCAACAATCGTGGGGCATGTCAGAAGGATTCCATGAGACAATATTAGAGCGGTTATGAGCACAGGCTCTGGAACCGCCTGTCTGGACCCACATCCCACCCCTGCTACTGATGGGTCATGTGGTCTGGAGCGTGATTTTTTTTGCCTCTCTGTGCTTCTGGTTCTCGCATGGTTAAATGAGGATAATCACAGTTCCTATTTTGTCAAGTTGTTGTGATAGTTAAATACATGAATGTGTAGAAAGCACTCATAATAGTAACTAGTGCATGATAAGTACATAACAGATGCTAGTTGCCATTATTATTACTCTTACTATGGTTGACATTTATAAAGCCTGGTCCAGAGCGAGCCCTCGCTAGGTTGGTTGTTCTTATGATTCTTCTCTGGGCTGGCCCTTGCTCTTTCTCCCCAGTTTTTCTATGCTTCATGTCCTGAGATAGATAAACAGGAATGCGCCTTATATGAAGCTGAGTACCCTTCGGAGGCAGCATGTGGAGAAGAGCAGCTGTCACGGACAGCACTCACCAGAGCACAGGGATTCTCCTCTTTTTTGCCACCTCCTCTCCATCCACTAGAAAAAGCAGGGTGCACTCCTCCCATATCCACATAGCAACACAGAGCCATTATCCTGGAGAGGCCTTTCAGAAATAGCTATTCTCATATACGCCCAGTTGGCAAAAGGAGGGGTGCCACCCTGGCAGTGTCGCCGAAGTAGGACGTGCCTTTCACAACAGAGAAGGGGACATTTATTTGGCTTCGCTTCTCAGTAAGGTGAGGCACGCCTATGCCTCCCAGCAGGATGACAGCCTGCACAACAAGACCCAGAAAGATCCTTAACCTCATTATTTCTAAAATACTATACAGGTTTCCACTTTCAATGTTAGATTTTTTTTTTTTTTTTTTACCTTTGAGAAAGAGAGTTTAGAATCTTTGGAAATTCCACTTTGAGAAATTTTTGTGTGTGAAGAAAATATTTTCTGCTTGAGTCTCCATCATGAGGACACTTGCTAAAAAGAAAACCAAACAACATTGAGAGGTACCTGGGTGGCTCAGTCGGTTAAGGGGCTGGCTTCAGCTCAGGTTGTGATCCCGGGGTCCTGGGATTGAGTCCCGCATCAGGCTCCCTGCTCAGCGGGAAGTCTGCTTCTCCCTCTGCCACTCCTCCCAACTCGTGCTCTCTCTCTCTCTCTCTCTCTCTCAAATAAATAAATGAAATCCTAAAAACAACTATACTGAGTGGTAAAATGTACATCTGAGACTCAGGTCCCTCTGTGCTCAAGAAAGCACTGAGAGCATATGATGATAACAGGAGTTACCATTTGGGGACAAAGAATTCTGTTTGTTTTTTTTTCTTTCTACAGATTTATAAGGTATTGGTATTTAACAATAGGAATAAAGAATATGGTAAATCATCATCAATAATGTCATTGATTTGTAATCTATGCTGCTATCATGGACCAACACAAAAGAGACATAGTCACCGGTATCCAAAATGTATCAGAGCACTCTTAGCCCCTAGAGTGTAGAGGTTTTTATTTTGTTTTGTTTTTACCTCTGAAGTAATGTAAAAAAGGAGTTCATTGTATTTAGTTTGAGAAATAGAATTTGTGATGGATTGGACAAACGCACGGCTGAAGTTTTTGTGTTTCTTTTAAAATAACTTCTATTCAATGTCTCCCATGTGCCAGCTGCTCTTATGAATGCCATTTTGCTGCATAACCTACAAAAGAAAGAGTTCGGCATGCAAATTAATAATATAAAAATAAATGTAGGAAAAATATTTAAGTCTCTGCCAGATGGCACGTTACTCTCATATTATTTAAAATAAACCCATGCTTCTTTAAATATAACTGAAGTTCAGGATTCTGCAATTCACACTGGTCTTCCCTCAGTTGTTTGTGTTATTGGGACTGGACCTTAACAAGATAATGATTAAGGGTAGCTGTTTTATAGCAAGACACATACTAGATTTGGATGTGTTCCAAGCACAAGTTCAAGCCTCAATTCTCCCACTTACTCACAATGCCTCACTTAGACCAGAACCATATCTGCGGTTAAGGTTGTCAAGATCATGGTACCTAACGTACAGAAACCATTATGGAAGGCGACATGCAAGTGTTAGGTATTATGAACAATCAAAGACTTAAAATATCACTACCTTGAGTCAGCTGTTCAAATCAAATACATCTTATCCACCTTCTTTCATTTTACCTACAAACTGAACATGTACCAAGGACCCATGTATTTCACTGAGCATGGAGTTCCCATCAACAATAAGTGCCTCTCTCTGGGCAGGACCTTTTGATAAGAAGAAAAATACTGTGCATGTAGGTATTTAGACTAATACTAACATGGGAGACCACATTTGGTAATAATACATGGTAAGAAAAAAACAAAAAGAGGAAGCTCTTACAAGGACTTGTTCTAAATCTACTCTGGCTCAGCACCCCAGGGGCTTTAAAATGGTATTTTCTTCCATGTTCTTCTTTGCGACTGGTAGATGAGGTCCAGGCCATCTCTACACAGGGATGACAGTGCTGAGGGGAACGAGAAGGGACTGGAATTACAATTAAATCCAGCTATCTTTGGTGAGACACTTGCTGGGAAAGGCAGTAGAGCAGAATGGCTAAGCTTGTGGGTGCTCTGGATCTCGGCCATCTGGAATCAGGTTGTGTCTTACTAACCTCAGACAAATTATGCTCTCTGTAAAGTGGGAAAGATGTGTGGCATCGCCTTCCTAGGATGAAGGCAAGAACTAAGTAACAGCTATATTTTTCAAACTTTAATATGCACCTGAGTCGTCTGGGGATCCTGTTAAAACTTGCGTTCTGATTCAGTAGATCTGTGTGGGGGCTGAGAAACTACATGTCTAACAAGCTCCCAGGTGATGCCCCGGGTATATCACATTTTCATTACCAAGGAGGCAAAGCACATAGAATGGTTTGTTTTTTCCTTTCTTCCTTCCTCCCTCCCTCCCTCCCTCCCTCCCTCCCTCCCTCCTTCCTTCCTTCCTTCCTTCCTTCCTTCCTTCCTTCCTTCCTTCCAGAGAGCACATACACATGTGAATTGAGGGAGGAGGGCAGAGGGAGAGCGGGAGAGAGAATCTCAGGCAGATTCCACACAGAGCACAGAGCTTGAGGTGGGGCTTGATCTCATGACCCATGAGATCATGACTTGAGCCGAAACCAGGAGTTGGACACTTAACTGACTGAGCCACTCACGTGGGTGCTGGGAAATTCTAAACACTCCATATATGTTGGCTATTATTATCCATCTGGTATGATGCTACATGTTTTCACAGACATTGTTACAGTTAACCTTTGCAACAGCCTTATGTTAGGTATTACAGTATCTTTATTTCCCAAATGAGGAAACACATCTAGAAAGACTGATGGTGATTGTCAGTATTGTATTTGAACCCAGTTTTCTTGATTCTAAGAACCATCCTCTTCTGCACTTGAAACCCTTTCTAATTGGGGGTCAGGGAAAAAACAAACCATCCAAAGACGAAACAACAGTGGACCTAAAGCCTTTCTTTCCTGGTCTCTGATACTGGAGTGGGAAGGCATTTCTTCTGTGCAGGCTGCAGGAGAAATTCACGGGGAGGCAGGTGGCTTCCAGGTCTATTATGTGATTTCTATGTTGTCCATATATTAAAATATTTATCTCTCATTATATTTATGAAGAAAAAGCAAGCAATACAGATTGGTATAAAAAATAAACTAAATAGCACTCCTCAAAAATCTCATTGTTCAGAAGCAACAATAACATATAGATTATGTTATGAGAGCCTGTTGTTCAGGGTCTCATTCTGCTATGATACATGAGTGTGAGATTATACATATGTGTGTGTGTGTGTGTGTGTGTGTGTGTGTGTGTGTGTGTGTATACATACACACACACACTATCTGGAGGTTTCAGGGAAAAATCCACTCCCAAGCTCTTTTGGATTGTTGGCATAATTTATATCCTCACAGTTATAAGAGTATAAGACTGAGGTCCTTGTTCTTGTTTTCCTGCTACCTACTGACTGGGGGTCACTCTCAGCTCTTAGAAGTGATGTCAGATCCTTTCCATGTGGTCCACTCTGTCTTCAAGCCTAAGTAAGAACACACTGAGTCCTTTTTGCATTTCGAATTTTTGAGTTCCCCGTCTGCCATCAGCCCTGCTATTCAAGGGCTCATGTGATTAGGTCAGGCCCAACTTTGATTAGTTTGAAGTCAACTGATAAGTAACCTTAATTACATCTGTGAAATCCCTTTTTCCATGTAATATAACATGATCACAGATGTAAAAGCCAAGACAGGGTCCTGGGGCACATCTTAGAATTCTGCCTATCATACGAGGCAGAAAAACACTTAAAAAAAAGAAAAAAAAAGAAATTACACAATATTTTTGCCCCTGCAAACTTTCTTTTCTTCCATAAAAGCTTTGGAGATATTTCTCAGTAAATATAGCCTGGCCTTTTAAATTGCTAAATAATATTCTTTTTAAAAGGATTTATCATAATTTGACAATTTCTCTGTGGATGTAAACATTGCAGTCATGAAAACGTTAATGCTGTGTCTTGGCTAATTAATCACCACTTTAAGGTAAATTGCTAGTTATGAAATTGCTGATCAAAGAATATACATGCTTAAATATTGGTACACATTTCCAGTCTGCCTTCTGGAAATTTTGCATCAATGTACATGCTCCTTCACATTAATGATTTATTAAATTGCTTGTTTCCCCACACCTTTGCCAACGGTGCATTGCAACAGTTCTTTTAATCATTACTAATCTAGTAAAAACGTGTATTTTGTTCTCTTTATTTACTCTTCCTTTATCTTTAGTTAAGTTGAACATCTTTCTCTTTGTTAATTTCCCATATATCTTGCTTCACTTAGGGACTGTCAACTGATTTCCTCTATCAATCAGGGACCTTTAGTTGCAAGCTGCAAAAGTCAGTTGTGGTTGGGGGTGGCTGACCGGCTCAGTGCGAGGAGTGTGTGACTTTTGATCTTGGGGTTGTGAGTTTGAGCCCCACATTTGGTGTAAAGATTACTTAAGTAAATAAAACTTTAAAAAAAAAGTTAATTCTGGTTAGCCTATATAGGAACCGATTTAGCTGGAAGGATATGGAGGACCTTAGAGAATCAGTGAGATGGTTAGAGAACCAGGTTTAGCAAAGGAGGAATGTGGAATGCAATAAATCTAACGCTGTAGAATGGAATAGTTAATGTTCTTTTATTGACATCTGCGCAACCCAATGCCACTGTCTTGGGACTCTAGTAAAAAGTGGGAACTTATACACTGTTAATACTTGTCTGCATTAGATGGGCATTCGAATGCTGGGTAGACACCCCCCCTCCCAAAAGAACAAATGTCCTTCCTTCATTTTTTTTCAGTTGCCTATTTTTTTTTTAATTATCAGAGCACTTTTTACCTTATGGGCATAATACTTCGTGTGCTGCATGTATTGTTCCTTTTTCTACTTTTTCTTTTCAATTATTGTGGCAAAGTAACCTTTTAAGAATGATGACTGTAATCATTTCTTTCCTGTAGAATCCGATACAATTGATACAGCATTGCTTCTTAACCAAACAACCCCTTCTGCCCCAGGCCACAGTGAATTTAACTAGGGAGTCACTACATGGAGGAAGTTGGTTTGTTACATGGAGATATCTTCGTCTTTTCCCTACCTAACAATGTTACTTCATATCCAGTGCTAGAAAATTCACCCACATTCTTTCTGGGGAAATTAAAAATGTGTTGTTGATTGAACAAAAGAAGATGGGCCATTTTACTTTTATTTGGGTTGCTGTCTGCCACATTGAGTTACCCCTCCAAAGCTCTTGGAAGCCAGTCACACCAGAATCAGAAGAGCTTGGACCGAGGGTGGCCATGTGCTTAATGGGTGATTTCTTGTTGGAACCTACATTCCCATGTACCTTTGCAATAAACCTCTCCCATAAAGATGGTTTCAGTGTGGCTTTTTTCCTCGTATAGTTTAGGACTTTTATCATTACAAACTTTTTACTACTTAAATAGTTTAAAAAGTGGTGATATAACGGATAATTTTTTTTAAACATCCCTGTGGTCAGTATTCCTTGGTAGTCAGTGTCAGAATTTATAAGACATTGTATCTGTCAAAAGAGTTCTCAATGCACCCTTTACCATACTCCTGTTTAGCTAGTTCCCTTTTATTCCAAGGAAAACCTCTATTCCGTGCTAAACTGACCCACGGTCCTTCTTACTAATCACCCTTTCCCACATGGAGTTAAAGTTCTTCCTTCTCCGGAAAGCCTCAGCAGGAATATTTACAAAACTCTGGACAGTTGTAGTTGAACCTCGTGTATGCTTTCAGTGAGGAAATGAACATAATGGTAAACGAAATTAACTTCCATATAAAGTCAGGAAGACAGGCTGGGATCCTGAAAAGAACCAGAATGTGTTTTCCAAAAGACTCTGTGGGCAAATAGATCCATATTTCCAAATCAATGCTTTCCAAAGCTCGTGGAGGAAAAGAAATAATGGTTTCGGGGCAACATGGCTTTCCAAATTTACCACCTACAATTAAATCTGTAAGTACTCCCCAGTGGTGCTTCAGAAAATCCCTGAATGTGCTCTTACCAGCTTTCTTCTCAACTCCTGGGGCACAGCATTGTTTTCTTCTCTATTTTTGTCAGGAGATACACATGACTAGAACATTCTCCCCTGACACTTGATGTGAACTGGAAAGGTAAACTTCTGAATGCTGGTGAACAGTCTGAACAGACCTTTACCTCACCCACCGGTGGGTTGATCTCTATAGTACTAAGCTACAATTCCCTGTTGGGCACCATATCGATGAAATACACAGAGAAGGGCCATCAATGTGCGCCCAACAGACATTTTTAAAATATATGTCCTCATCTAGCCTAAAATTGGATTTGTCTTTTTTTCTTTCTTTTTTTTTTTTATTGATTTATTTATTTTGAGAGAGAGAGAGAGAGAGAGAAAAGACATTGTGTGCATGCAGGTGTGAGTGATTTTGAGGGTGGGGGGCAAGGGCGGAGGGAAGGAGAGAGACTCTTAAGCAAACTCCCCACAGAGCATGGAGCCTGACTCAGGGACTCAGGGATCAATTTCACAATGCTGAGACCGTGACCTGAGCCAAAACCTAGAGTCGGACACTCAACCAACTGAGCCACACAGGAGCCCCGGATTTGTCTTTCGTCTTTTTAGTGGATTGATAGTGAAATACTGTTTTCAAGATCAAGGCTCCCAGAGATGGTGTGTATGTGTGTGTGTGTGTGTGTGTGTGTATGAATGTGTGTGTTTGTATGTGTGTGCATGATGGCAAGTGTGTATATGTAGAATTTTTCATGCTGTGAATTAATTCTGGAACGATTTCTCAGAGTTACTGCAGTCCCTTTCTGCCACACAAGTAGAACAATCGGGCTCTCTGTTCAAGTGACTATTTCCCCTGAGAAAATGAGGCCAGCCGAGTGGAGGAGTAATTTCAGAAGGATTCAGAAGGAATTCACAAAATGGACAAAAGGAAACTTAATTTTATCTGTGACAAGGAACAGAACTCCACTGTCTTCCATGTAACAAGTTCGGAAGGGTGACTCCCTGTGCAGTTACAAGTTATCCGTTATAAGTTACAGATTCTCTGTGGGGCAGCCATACCGAGCCTGTGGGTTAGCTGAGACCTGTGTGTAGAAGACAGCAGGAAATGGCACATTTGATTAGTTTTTGTCTGGTCTCTCTGTCTCTCTCTCTTTCTCTCTTTTTACATTAGCCAAAACCAAAATGATTCTCTGTGGGCCAAGTGTGGTATGAACCATAATTTTCCCATCTTGTCTTCCCATCTCCTTTGACCCTTTTCAGTACCTATTTTAATGTACATTTCTCATAACATTGTCCTGGTTTATGTGGTCCTGGTTATGTCGTGTTATTTCTCTATCTACTTGCTCAGACTCCTGCCCTCCCTTTAGCTCCTTCTGTTGCCTTTCTGATCTCTTCTTTCCCTCTGTTTCTTTCCCCATCTCTTTTCTCTTTAAAGGCAGGTCTAATCCTGGGCAAAGTTATGACATTTCAATCATTCAGGCTTTCAGACTGGAATGGTTTCCTCTCTTCAATGGTGTCTGCTTTTCTATTGTTCTGTGTCATTATGTCCTTTTCCCATCAAAATAAAAAAAGTTTGGAACTGATGTACTCCAAATATTATTTTTCTGGGATGAACCTCAGCTTAATAACAACCAAAGTATTTAGACAAAGGGATGAAATACCAAAGTGGAATTTCTGGGGGAGATTAGCTGGGATTCTGGGGGACTTCCATGTGTCCTACCATCCTGCTCCCTTTGTCTTTCATGCAATTTCTTGCAACAGTAGGAATGCAGCTTTGAGAAGCACTTTACTTCCTCTCTCAGGGCCTTGGAGTGCTAAGGAAGGAAGCATCTGAATGACGAGTATTGGAAATGAGCCTCCAGAAGCAGGAAACTGAACCAGAAGTCCAAGGAGACCCGAAGAACTGGGAAAGGGCTGGTGTTAGAACAGAGGGAGACTTGGGTGTGAAGATCGTTCTCCACCTGGGAAACTGATTTGTAACGACCCACATCGATTAGAACATCCCCAAACCTGGGATGCAGGTGCCATTGTCAAAATCAGGATTTAGGCTGTTGGTCAGGAACCTGACAGACATTGTTCAGATATTGTGAATATCCCTCAGCTGTTTGGGCTCCTGATCACAGGAAGATTGCTCCAACCACACCCCACACCCCTAGATGCTCTCGATGCCCTCCGCAGACCCTCTCATTCAGATTTGACCTTTAAAACTCACCTCGAGTTCCCTGCTCTGGAAAGCTGTCCCTGACTTCTCGGTCAGCAGGGCAGGGGTTTTCCAGACGCTTCCATAGACCTTGTTTTCCTGAGTGCTCTCACTACTTTTCATCTGACTTTCCCTCTAGGCGATTAGTAAGATGAGGGCATAGAGTGCACATGAAACCGTCCATCGTGCTGAGCGTGTGCCTGACCCAGAGTAGGATGCTTAGCAAACGGGTGGGGATGAATGAATGCGCAGATGATGTCTGCAAGGACAGCAGACAAAGGACTTCGGAAGTTTTTGCAGCACCAGGCCCCAGAGCAAACTTCTCCTCCTCAGATGGAAAAGTGTGCCTTTGGATTCAAATGGTGTTCGAGGTTCGTCTTCGCCTTAAAGGGAGGCAGGGAGGTTGTAGAGAGCTGCCGTAAAAGTGGATGGGAAATAAAGGAGGAGGGAGAAGCTGACTCATTCCCTTGAGCTGGCAAAATACACAATATGCACCAGACAATGGGGAGAAAACATCCATCCGCCCATAGAAATCAGTGAAACAAAGAGGGGCTGGGTAGGTCCCCTCCCTTCCCTCCTGTGCCTGCTTGGGGCCTCTATTTGTTTTCACCAAAGCTCTCTATTGCGGGGCCTTTATGTTGGGCTCTTCCCACTCTTGCTGAGATAATAAAACCAGGGGAGGAATCTTGGGACAGGTTCCAGCTTGTGCGGTTTCGTGAGAGCCAGGGGAGGGCATGGGGCATTTGGAAGTTTACAGAGGTCGGTTGCAAAGTGTGGAGAATTGGACTTGGAAGGGGGAGGGGGCGGGCCAGGTGACTCCTGCTTTTTCTTATAAGCCCTTCTGTATTACAGCCGTTTCTAAAATTATCTGCTTGAATTGTTTTGGTAAACTAATAAAAACACTTATTTTTCCAAACAAATTAAGAGGAAGATGGAGAAAGCAGTCTCAAGGCATGCAGGGCAGTGGGGGGAAAGGCATGAGTAATAATCACACTTTGGAGAAAGGCTGGTTTCATGCCTGGCTTGGCTCCTGCTCGCTGCTGATTCTCTGGCAAGATGAGCTGCATGCCAGAACGGAATGCTTGGCCAGTGTTCCTGGATTTGGCTCTACCTGGTCCAGTCTCTCTGCTCTGCACCTTAGTCATCATTTGCCCCTCAGCTCTGGTAGCTCCCAACTCGGGGGCCCACTTACCTTCTTCATGATGCGTGCGCTTACCTTTTGACCTGTTTTCTTTCCGGTAACATCTCATTTCTTGCCCCAGATCTGAAATTCCTGATGGTGGGCTGCTCGAGTAATTGCTTTCCTGACTTGCCTTGGTTTCCCGGTCGTGTGTTCCAGACGCTTTCCCATGAGGAAGCCCCCTCCTTGGTTGGTCCCAGTCACGAGGCAGTACCTACACGGACAGAAGGACCAGAGCCAGGGCCGAGGAGGGCTGATGACAGGCCGTCAAACTAAAGGACTTCCTCTCTGTAGTCATCCCAAACTTGCTTTCAAGGCCTGTCTCCTTCCGTGTCCCCGCTGTGTGACGCTGTGGAAGTCACACGAGCTTTCTGAGCCTTCATTTCTTCATTAGCATATGGAGGATAGGGAGCATACTTACTGCTTAATAAAAGCCCAACTTCACCATGGCAGGAAGGGTGTGATTTCATATACATTGTTCTTAAATGTGCGAAAACAACAAAGTATGACTCCTTTCCTCTGTAACTGGCCTGTCTTCACCAAAGAGCTCCCTCCCTCCGTCCCCTCTGCCCAAGTCGACTGAGCCTAGGGGGTAAGGGCAGTTTCAGTCTCACCATGTGAATTTCATTCAATTCTATAAAGAAGATCATTTCTTTAGGTGAGTTCTTATCTCTGTTGGATAAAGTGCTCAGTTTTTCAGATTTCTGCTTCCTCCCTCTGTTTCTTTCCAAGATGGCATCTGAATGTGCAATTTAAGTGATCTCATGGTGGCAGAGGGAGGTCGAGGGTCCTTGAGGTCTTTGGATGCTTGCTGATCTCTGCTGTGTCATGGCTGGTCTGGGCTGCTCCCTCGACTGCTGATCCCGGAGGGGGACTGGTTCCTCCCCCAGGGTGTTCTGCTGACGTCTGAGTCTAAAGCCTGTAGCTGGTGTAACTGATGGGCCATCCCCATTCTTGTTGACTGAGTCCTGCCTTATCGGCGCTGCGGAGGTCTGGTGTGACTGCCCTAGATGCTCAGGAGGCAGTCTACCCTGCCTCGTGGCCCACAGGCTGTGGTGCATTGTGAAATGATTAGCAGTTACTGGTGGGCAGGGTGGGGGGTTGCGGGGAACCCTGATCGGTAGCATTTGCAGACTTGAGTAGTTTAAATACTCCAGCCCTGGCATGGCAAGCTACTAACATGATGTCACTGAATGCGGAGTTGGGAAGAGATGTGCGATACAGATAACAATCAATGTAAATAATCTCAAGAGCAAGATAATAGTAAGAAGCAGTAAAATTACAATGGAATGATAATTTTGAATATTTCATTATCTTTATTTTGAGTGGAACCTCTTTAACTGTAAGTTTGATCAAATTATTTCTTAATAACTTCTGTGTCCAACAACTGGCTTGTAAAATTTCCGACAATGAAACGGTCACCTCGCTGTTTGGGGAGCCAGCTCTGGTCCACCTCTGGCCGGTTACCTCCTCTGCTTCGTCGGGTTAGCTGCTGACACACTCCCAGTTAATCCTTCAACCAAGCTCCGTATTCCCCTTCCGGGGCAGCTTGGGAAAGCTAAATTTAGGCCCACCCTCTGCTATCCGCAAGCTGATACAGAAGCAACCAATGACGCAATATCTTCCCGAACACTAAAAAGGAAGCAGGGCAGAAGCTCCTCTGCCCATGGCTTCAACTTGACCCACATAACTCACTTCCCCGTGGCAGAATTGGTCAAATGAGCAGAGTGTCAAATTCCCCTAGACTCTTTCTTTCTTTTTTTTTTTTTTTTTAAAGATTTTATTTATTTATTTGAGAGGCAGAGACAGAGAGAGCACAAGCAGGGGAAGCAGCAGGCAGAGGGAGAGGGAGAAGCAGGCCCCCCGCTGAGCAAGGAGCCCGATGCGGGACTCGATCCCAGGACCCTGGGATCATGACCTGAGCTGAAGGCAGCTGCTTAACCAACTGAGCCACCCAGGCATCCCTCCCCTAGACTCTTGAAGCAAATCCACTTAATGGCCAATTCTCAGAAACTCCTTTCATTGAATGAGAAATGCAACAAATTTATTTTTCTTTTGTTTTAATTGACTGGTTTTCTGAGGAGCATCTTAAGGAAGAATGCTAAACCTGGTCTCCAGCAGTAGCTGGAAAAAGGAGGCTCAGGGAGGCCGTTGTGTCGAGTTGGTCTCCGAGCGCACGCTCACATCTCCTTCCCGCTGCTCATCTCCTAGCCCCTCTCTCTCTGCTCAGGATCACCCTTCCTTTCTCCAAAATCTTAGGCACTTCCTTCTCCCCTTTGCAGATTCCACAGCCCCACCTCCTCTCAGGAGCTCTCAGGGGTCACCAAGGAGAACACTGTTGCTCTTGCTTTCCCATTGGATGGCTGGTCCATCAAAACAAGCTCCGAGAGCCACGGGCAGAGCTAACAAGCCCACGAGAGCCCCGGAGTTGGAAGCCAGCACACAACATCCCTCCCAGCACTGATCTGTTTATATCGCGATCTCACGGTCTCTTCTTCACCACCACTCAGGCATGTTTAAACGCCAGGCTCAAGCATGGGGGTATGCAGGTATTGGGAAACCACCGCAGGCTTCAGTAGAGGACCGACAAGATGTGATCTGCTTTAGAAACTTGGCTCCAGTAGCCCCATGTGAGAAGGACCAGAAGGGGGGATTTGCAAGCAGAGAACTTGTTTCGAGTTCCTTAGAAGTCAGGCACAAGATGCCAGCCTGGAGTCTGGGACTGGAGGTGATAGAATCATAAGAGCCCTCTCCTGGGTGCTCTGACTTCACGGACCCCCTCCTTTTATTCTCTCACTGTGCCCCATTTGTTTCCTTCCTAGGATCTGTGGACATTTGTAACGTTACATTTATCGTAGCTCATAGCTTGTAGCGTCTGGAAGCTTAGCTATGGTTTCAGGGGAGGGAAAGGTGCTCATAAAGAAGAGATGAAAGAGATGGCCCAGATTCCAGGAAAACAGGACAGAAAGTGAAAGTAGAGGCATTAGCTTTGCCTGGGAGAAGGGCTGTGCTCCTGACTCGGGAAGAAAGGAAGAATGGGTGAGTGTTGACTAGATTTATGAGACCAGTGGTCTGTGCTTCCTGGAGAAATGGTAGCCATGACTATCAGCTGAGCGAGAGAAAGAGAAGGAGAATGGGAATAAGAATAAGAAAAAGGAGAGGGAGAAGAAGAAAAAAGGGAGAAGGTGAAGGAGTGGGGGGAGAGGAAGGAGAGGGGAAGAAGAAGAGAGAGACGAGGAGGAGGAAAAGAGGAAGGAGAACTAAGAGTTTAAGGAGGTGGTGGGAAATTTTAACAGGATGACTCCAAAGAAAGGAATAATTCGATGACCAGCAATGCCTAAAAAGATTTCTGAGAGAGGGCTCAGCTGAGAAATAATGTGACCAAATTAGCCTGGCCCCAAATCTCCCAGGGGAGAGGCAGGGAAGCGGAGTGGGAAGACGAGGGGGTTGGTTGCGGTCGGGATCTGCAGGATGCCATCTCTCTTCCCAGTTAATCTTGTTAATCTCGCTCTGACAATGAGAAAGGTTTCATGACTCCGAAATGGGTTCAGATGAAGCCTTCATCTCTCCAGATATTAAAAGTTTTGAATGTGTTAGATAGGACACGGACATCAGAAAGAGGCTCTCAGCAGTGAGCTTCTCTGGAGAAGGCCTCACCGAGGGGCTGGAGCCTGCCGGGTCCCGCCGCATCCTCCATCTGTACGCCAACTCGCCTGCCCTGGGCTATAACTTCCTCTGGTGGGAAGGCAGCTTTTATCTTAGAAATCTTACTGATACCCAAATATCCTTTGCCCTCAGGTGACTGCCCGCTCGAAGGGAAAGTGCACGGATTTAGACTTTGACAGACCTGGGTTTGATTCCTGGCACATAAGAGCTTTGTGATCTTGAATAAATTGCCTACCATTTCAAGTCCCCATTGTTCAGAGGAAAAAGGAGGAAATCACTGGAAAGGCAGAAGGTTGAAATGAGATAGTGTATGTGAATCATCCCGCAGAATGGACAGCACTAGGTAGACACTCGATAAATATTTTGTCACCCCACCCCCCGTCCTTTCCCCCCTCTCTCCCTCCCTGTTTGTCTCCTTTCTTCCCTCCTTCCCTTACATTTTACCAGTTTTCAGTACTGGACTCCTCACAGAGGCAGGAATGACATCTTAGTCATTTAAAAATAACTCTTATCTTTATTAAAGTAATATTTGCACATGCTAGCTAAAAACCTCCAATAACACCAAAGACCAGCGGCCTTAGCCTTCCCCACCCCCCAGTCTCGTCCTGCAGAGGAAATCATATCTAATTCTTAACAGTTTTGGATTTTAATTATTCTGGCATCATTTCAGTTTGTCCAAAATATGTTTATACTATAATTTTCTGATTTGTCAGTTTTAAAGATTATTTGTGTTCCTATATAACAGAAAAAGGTTTAATGTACTCACACTACCATTCCATCTCTGCTTCCCAAATAATTGTGCCTCCTTTTAATTCCTCTGTTGGTTAACTTTATAACTTTAATTAGTAAATAAAGATTTTACTTTTTTCTATCCATTATATGTACCATCTCTTGATTTCCTGCACTGAAAGACTGGTCTGTTATCACACATACTCTTCTCTTCAGCTCTCCTTCTTTTACTTTCTAACTTCTGTCGTCTATGCCTTTTCTTTTATAGGATTAAGGTTGATAACATTTGCTTTTTCTTTTGGAATTGTAATTAAGTCTCTGTGCTTTGTTGATAGATAGATTCTAAAGGATAAATGCCAGTAAATAGTGCTTGCATTGTTACGATTGTGTTAATATTGTTCGCGGTCTAATTAAGCATATTTACTTTCTTGTTTAGATTTTTGTTTTTCTTAGGGTTTCTAATTGCCTTTCTTTTATTTTCATTGTCTGCTTTTCATCATATCTTTAACTCTTGCAAAGTCTCAGGGATCAACTATATGGATTTCTCTCTTTTCTTGAATACCTCAATACCTCCTCCCTGGAACCCTCCTGTTCCAACATGGGCTAGTTGCTATCTAGAATGGCTGCAAACCTGTTGTCTGACATTTTCATTTATTACTGAGTTGAATCTACCCTGTCCAAGACCCACTGACTTCCTCCTTTTAGGTTAATTAATTAATTTTGCAGAAATATGTCCAAAAGTTAAAAATCTAAGAAAGGTCCATGTGAGGTAAACTTTCTAAGTTACCCTTATATTTATGAGTAGTTTGGTTTGATTAAAATTTCTAGTATTAAAAATTTTACTTGAGGATTTGTCTTCTAGTGTTCAGTGAAATTGTGCACAATCAAATTATCTTCTCATTGTAAGTGACCTAGCTTATCTATCTATCTATCTCTTCATGGAAGCTTTTGGAATCTTACCTTTTAATTTTAATGTTCTGATATTTTAAAATTATGTGAGTGAACGTAAGTTTTATTTCTCTCCATATAATGTGCTACCTACTTAATGGGCCTTTTCAATTTGAGGTCTCACTGGTACCGGAAAATTCTCTACTATTTTTAGTTTGACAATTGTCAATTCTATTATCTCTTCCCTCTCTCTGAAATACCTTTTGTTGAACACTGGACATTATGTCTAGATCTTCCATGGCTCTTACTACTATTTTTCTATCATGTTTTCTATCTTTGTGTTTTTTCTGATTTTTCAAATATTTTATTACCTTAACCTTCCAATTTAAAAAATGCCTTAATAGACTTTCAATATTAGAATAATTTTAGATTAATGGAAAAACTACAAACATTGTATAAAGAGAACATGGACTCTCATCATTTCCCCTGTTAACATCTTATGTTATTATGGTACATTTGGTACAATTAATGAACCAATAGTGATACATTTATATTAACTGAAGCCCATGTTTCTTTTTCAGATTTCCTTAGTCTTTATCAAATGTCATTTTTCTGTTTTAGGATCCCATCTGGGTACCACATTATATTTAGAAGTCGTGTCTCCTTAGGGTTCTCTTGGCTGTGATAGCTTCTTAAACTTTTCTTGTTTTTGATCTCCTTGCCAGTTTTAAAGAGTACTTATCAGGTACTTTGTAGAATGTCCCTCATTTGGGATTTGTCTGATGTTTTTCTCATGATTAGACTGGGACTATGGGTTTTCGGGAGGAGGCATAGAAGTAAAGCTCCACTTTCGTTACAACTTATCAAGAGTATATGCTATTTACATGACATCACTTTTAATGTTAACCTTGATCACCTGAGATAGTATTTCTTATGTTTCTGTACTGTAAAGTTACTATTTTATTCCTTTCCATACTGTATTCTTTCAAAAGATGTCAGTATGCACAGCTCACACTCAGGTGGGGAGTTGTGCTCTGCCTCCTTCAGGGCAGAGTATCTACATAAATTATTTGGAATTTTTAGGCATGGGAGATTTTTCTCTTCTCTCTTATTCATTTACTCAGTTATTTATAGCATTATGTACTCGAGTACTTATTTTATACTTAGCGTTATAATCAAATACTTTTTTGTTGTTGTTTATAGATTGTTCTGGCTTTTGCTATTGGGAGGTTTCAGTTGATGCATTTGTCCCTTTGATATACCTCCAACGTTACATTTATTTCTTTATTTATTTTTGAGCATTTCCTTACTTTCCATCACTGTAAGATGCTCCTGGCTTACTTTGTATATTTCTCACCCCAATCCTACAATTAGATGTTTCTCTAATAGACCTGGTTCCTTTTACTGGAGAATGCTGTTGTTGTTTTAAAGATTTTATTTATTCAGGGCACCTGGGTGGCTCAGTGGGTTAAAGCCTCTGCCTTTGGCTCAGGTCATGATCTCAGGGTCCTGGGATCGAGCCTTGCATCGGGATCTCTTCCTGGCGAGGAGCCTGCTTTCTCCTCTCTCTCTGCCTGCCTCTCTGCCTACTTGTGATCTTTCTCTCTCTCTCTCTCTGTCAAATGAATAAACAAAATCTTTAAAAAAAAAGATTTTGTTTATTCATTTGACAGAGAGAAAAAGTTGAAGCAGGGGAACAGCAGAGGGAGAGGGAGAAGATTGCTTCCCGCAGAGCTGGGAGCCTGATGAGGGACTCAATCCTAGAATCCTGGGATCAGGGCACCTGGGTGGCTCAGTGGGTTAAGCCTCTGCCTTCAGCTCAGGTCATGATCTCAGGGTCCTGGGATCGAGCCCCACATCGGGCTCTCTGCTCAGCAGGGAGCCCGCTCCCCCTTCTCTGCCTGCTTCTCTGCCTACTTATGATCTCTCTTTCTCTGTCGAATAAATAATAAATAAAAAATCTTTAAAAAAAAAAAAAAAGAATCCTGGGATCATGACCTGAGCCAAAGGTAGAGACTTAATGGACTGAGCCACCAAGGTGTCCCTGGAGAATGTTATTAGGAACAAAAATCTGCATGTTTGTTGCTATTGGTATATTACTGCTTTTGGCTCTTTCAGCTGACATAGCAAGGAAATGTGTGTGTGTACCAACTCCTATATATACATGTATCTATAAATATTTCTATAAGTTACATCTGCACCTGTATTAAGGCAAACACAAGTTCATACTGATATCTTCAACTCTAATCCATTACCATGTGGATTATCTAGCCTCTTTCCATCATTTTTCTGTAAATTCCCCCTCCAACAGAGAGAAACCTACCTCCTCCAATCCCCCATCCACATACTGGACTGTTTGATTCCAGTATATAGGTATCATAGTATCATGATTGTTAACTGATACCCTAAGGGAAACAACTTTATCAACTAGTGTTCAGTGCTTATGTATAGTTTCTTTTGCCTTTAGTCTTAGAGACTCCCATTTGTTTGCAGTGCTACTAACTAAGGTCAGCACCTTTCCCCCTCATTTCCCTTGGGTGAGGTTGTTTCTAAACATTTAGAATACGGTTAGATTGTTCTGTCACATTCTGCATTAATTCTGGGATCCCTTGAGCTCATAATGCTCTTGAAGATTTCCTTAACAGTTCTTTTCAAAACTTCTATTGACTTTTCCCCCACTGCCATCAAATTTTCTTTCCCAAAAGTTATTTTTGCCCTCAGAATTTTTTTTAAAGAATTATTTATTTATTTATTTGAGAGAGAGAGAGAGAGAGAGAGAGAGAGTGAGCATGCAGGCACGCATGTGCAGCTCATGTGAATTGGGGAAGGGGCAGAGGGAGGGAATCTCCACACTTGATTTTAGCCAAAAGGGTAAGAAGCGATTAGAGGGAGAGAATCTCAAGCAGACTCCCCGCTGATTGCAGAGCCCAAAGGGAAGCTTAATCTCATGACCCATGAGATCATGACCTGACCTGAAATTATGAGTTGGACATTCAACTGACTGAGCCACTCAAGCACCCCCAGAATTCTTTTTTATGTCATCTAATGATCTTTTTCATTGTTGATACTTAGCTGGTAGCAATCTGCATCTATGAAAATCCTCTCTCTGGGGACATAAATGAGAGGTTTTTTTTGAGATTTTCTTCTCTCCATTTAGCCTGTTTTCTGGAAGATTTTCATTCTGTGTATTCTTACTTCTGTGTTCCATATTAGGATTTGTTTCCCTCTGATTTTTGGTAATCTTTGCTTGACTGCTCCTGATTCAGAGTAGGGGAATCTGATTTCCTATTTGGAATCTCTGGAATCTCTGAGGGTATGAGTAGGTCCTGTTAATACTGAGTTTCCCTATAATTTGGCTGGACTTTTGTTGGAGGAACCCCTGATACTCATGTTAAATCTTTCCACTTGGGTTGATTATGTAGAGAAATATCATCCTATATTCTGCCAGAAATGTAAGGCCTATCTGATAGCAAGCTGGTAGCTGGGTAGTTATTATTCACTTAATCCACGTATTGTCAGAGTAAAACTCGCATCCTCAACTATGCTTTTAACCTTTTAACCTTTCTGATCTTCTCATTGTTGTGCAAGGGGACTAACTCAAATACATATAATAGCCAAAAGAATCTAGGGAGAGAGATCCAATGACTCATTAAAGCCTCTAACCAGTCTTTTTTCTTTTGGCTCTTTATTTGGCTCCTCTTAATGCCCAAGTCCAGAGATATGTGATGCTGCTAATTTCTGAGACTGACGGTTTTTGATATGAAGATTACGTCAGTTTTCAGCTTTCCTCATTGCTGGTTAGTTTTGGCCTTCTTGGGCCTACAAGGCCCTTTGGTTAACACTCATCAGTCTGCTTTCTTGACTTTCTAAAACTGTGCTGTTGTATTATCTCCAATTATCCTTGAATATATACCTTTAAAAATCTATCTGTCTATCTATCTATCTATCTATCTATCTATCTATCTATCTATCTATCCCTTCCTTTACTTGATTTTACAGGGGTTTCTAGTGAGAGCAAGGTTAGATTCTTATGTTCAATTCACTGCCCATCTTTTCCCAAATCCAGTTGATAACTTTTTATCCCCTTGATATAATGTGTACCAGATGCTAACTACTTGATAAGTGTTAGTGAAATTAAAATATATGGAACCTGGAAAATCTCCATTGCATTGGCTCTTCAGTTGACTGAACACTAATAGTATACTGAAAATATACACCATGCTTCGAACATATTTATCTTTGTAGTGCCTTTCTGCTTTCCCAACTAAATTCAGAACAATGAGAATCTTATGACTAGTCCCTTTGGTTTCACATCTAAATAAGCCTCCAGGGCAGAGCAGCCAAACAAATTTATTATGGCTTATAAATCAGCAGTATTAAAACCGGTATTAGCTGTTAACACTTAAAGTGTTGGGAGAGTGGGATTCAGCAGGGGTCCCTGCTTTCTTAGTATGGTCTTCAGTTAAAATAGATGAAAATGTAGATAATTAACTTTATCAATGACTGCTCGTTCATGCAGCATTGGTTTTCCATTCCAAACACATTTGGCTGGATATTGATTATGTGGTTGAAAATTCTTAGACAGCTGCCTTTGCTTTGCATTATGATGAGTTACTCATCATAAACTCATTATGATGAGTTTAATTGGATTAAAACTGTCTCTTATCAAATGTAGCTTCCTCCATTATTTAAATATAATTTGTTCATGTGCTAACCTAATGCTGGACACTCAGGGAACTGAGTTTTAGTCCTAGCTGTGCTACTTCCAAAGTATAAGATTCTTGCTTAGTCCTCTCAGCTTCCCCAACTGCTCTGACTTTCCCTTTACAAAACTGAGCTGGTATCACTCAGTGGTTGATCAACAATGGGCACAATACTAACCCGTGTCAAAGTGACGATAAAATGGGTTAATGATGAAAAGATTCTGTTAGACCCCTCTAGTTGTATAAAGGAATACTGTTTTAAAATTTTGGACACTGTTAAAGCAAGACTCATTTAACTAAAATATTTAATGAGGGTAATGTACTTTTAAAAAGTAGTAGAGACAAAGATTCCTGAGTCCTTTGCCTCTCAAGCAGTTTATGGATTAGAAACAACACAGAATTTAGATCTTTTGATCATACTAGCTCTCCTTCTACATAGTCTGGCTTTGTTTTTACTTTCCTCTGAAGAACGTGGAACAGCTGAGATCTTAACCCGTTGTAAGCCCTAATCTTTCAAAGGTCCCTGTGTTTTCCTTGGCTTCTCTCCTGACCTTGAAGTTAAATGTAAGTTCCAGGATTGGTCTCACTGTTCATCTTATGAAATTATTTTGTAAAACAATAAGTAAGATCAAGATTGGGAGGTTGTCTTCATTTGTCTGCCTAAGCATTCAAAATCTCATTGATGCCAGCAATTTTTTCTCTATAATGTCAAGGGCTTTCAGTCCCCTTAGCCAAATGTCATTCATTGCTTTTGAGGAGAAAACACAAGTCTGTGTTTTACTTGTCTTCTCTGGACTTGGATTCATGACATTGAAGAGGTTTCACACGTACTATCAGTGACAGTCAACTGGAAGACAGACAAACACAAAGCCATTCTCAAGGATTTCTTCCTTTGTTTCCAAAATACCTTTTGACCACTGGAAAGGGGGTTGATCCTTCCCTTTTGTTTCTTTGAGTATGTTCACAGTGACACAGAAAAGGAGAGAGAGAGCATTGCACACAGGGAGCCCTCTCTTTTTTTCTTCCACATGAAAGACTTCATTGTTCCCCCTCCACAGTTGACTGCAGGCCTTGGAGAAAGTAGCAAAAGATCAAGAAGGACAGAAGAATGATTACTGACGTATTTTCAGAGTGGGAGGCTCTGACTAAATAGAAATACACTGATTTGTGAAAGAGGATCCTTTTAAATTTTATCACTCTATTGGGGCTTGCTTTATCATTAGTGACTTTAGGGCTGCTTGTACTTGATTTAATCAGGAATGGAGCCTTTAAGCTGACTTTATAAACCCACAACACAATAATCAGGTGTCAACTGTGATTAGATTTCATTAGTGTAAGTGGAAAATGAATTAATACTTTTTCACCTTTTCCCCCTACCCTGTCCCTTCCCTCCTTTTTTATTTTGAGAAAACTTTCCCCCTCCCCTGCCTCCCAAGCCTTTCCCTCTTTTTCCTATTTCTTAGTGCTGGAGAGTAAAAATATAATTATGTACCTACATACTCACTTGTTTGATTTTTGTATTCTTAGATACACACAAGCACTCTATGGTGCTGGCTGTATATTAACGAGATTACCCAAATTCGGAATTTTCAATATGACTACCGGTATGCTGAGAGCTTTAATTGGAAGAAAGAACCAGGCATGATAGAGCCAGGCACGGTGGTGGTGGTGACAGTGGTTATACAGTGCTTGGGGAAAGCTACTTGTGGATTCATTCATCAATGAACTTTTAGTTATACTGTTAAGTACAATAATTTATTAATTTAAATAAGACCAATGTCATCTCAAGATTCTGCAATTACCCTCCTAGTCAAAAGCCAAATTCACTGGTAAAAATCCAATTGAAGAATTATCGCTAGAATTTTCTCAGAAGTTTCTGAATTGGGTAGTTGGCTTTTCCAGAGAGAGAAAGAACACAGGAGGCAGAATAGTTGTGAGAGGGCAACAGATCCCATGTTCAGTTTTCCATAAGTGGAATTTGAAATGTCCAAGGGCTATTGGAGAGAGCTATCCAAGGAGGCTTGATGTGACTCTCAGTTGCCCGGCTCTGGGAGTTCCTAGAGTATAATGGTCAAGACTCTGAGAGGGAATGAAATCATTTAGGAGAGTAGGAGACTAGGAAGAACAATCGGCCAACTCTGGAACCTTGAGGAATCCCAATATTTCACGACAAAATGAAAGAAAAGTATCTGTGAAGAAACAGAGAAAACCAGAGGGGTTTGAAAAGAACCGGTGGAGTCTAGCATCATGCAAACTTCGGAGTAGATTAGAACAATCACCCAAGTGACCCCCAAGCCAGCTCCAGTCTGACCGTCCTCACGCAGGGTGAGGATTTGCAGCAAGAAGGGAGCAGCAGTGCTCCCCCACAAGTGAGTGTAAGCACCCACCATTTCTTAGCACTAAAAAGGAGCTCGTTATTACTGGAAGGTTGGGGCCCAACTTGAAGGTGGAGTTCATAAGGGTACATGCTTATTTGTGCCAAATTGATTCTTTATAGATGTTTTTTCTAGCAGAAAAAAAAATACATTTTAAGAATAGAAGAATATGGAATCTGGTTCTAATTCCCCAGTTCCTTTTTTAGACTTTTATTACATTATATTTTGACCCATTTTTCTAAATATACATGAGCACACATCATACGAGCCTTGTACTTTCTGCAAAGTAAATATTATAATTTCTGATATATTTCTATGGTTAGATATTTTTGATGGTATTACACGAAAACTATTTACCAGTGACCCTAGGCATCTTGGCAACATATCTGGAAAAGTCAGTTGCAAGGTTGGTTTCTTGCTTATTTATTCAGTTTTTCTAGTATTTCAGTCCCTCCCCACCCCTTCAAACTATTTTCCAGTCGCTGACCAATGTCCAAATGTGAGTTGCTGTGAATTCAATGGTATAGATATATATATGAATATGAAAAATATATACATATGAAAAATCAATCCTGAGTTTCCATGTTTTGGAAGAGCTAAAACACTAATGTTATGTGTTTGACATTAAAATCTCAAAAAAAAATTCATATAGTTGGCAATGAAAACTAAAAAAAAAAAAAAGAAAGAAAAGACTAGTTATTTTTAATTGAAAACCTCAAGGTAGAACATTTCTAATATTTGGGGTAATGAAAATATTAGTCTCAGGTGAGAGAATTTTTTCTTTGCCCTTTATTTAAAAAACAGGACTAGAGAAAAGAAGAAATGCAGCCATTTCAGTAAGTTTCTCAAGTAGTGACAAAATGAAACATTCTAATGTGGGAGGGGACACTGAACAGAAATGTCAGATCTGATCCTCTACCTACTAATGATGTGATCTTGGGAAGAAATCCCCAAGGTCTGGATTTTCTCATCTGTTAAATGATTGGATTGTGCTGGCTATTTTTTTGTTAATGCCCTTTACAGTTTCTGTGTTCTCCAATTCCCGATAAAATTTTATTACCAGACATCAATAATCTATACCATAGATTTTCAGTTAATCAATGTCCATTTAACTGACCCACCAGAGTAACCACGCTCTCCATTCCCTAGGTAAAACATGCTGGACAATGCCCATCACAGAGTACTGGGAGCCAAAAGACTGTTCTAGCACATCCATGCATTTCTGCCCTCACTGGTTCAGTTTTGTCTGCACCAAGAGTCAGCTAAATTTGTTCCCAAATCTGCTTATGCCAGTTGTGTTTGCTATTGAAATTACATAATTTATCAAATAGTATGAAAACTAAAGAAATATGAGTGTGAGAAGAAAGAGAGCTATTTCCATGAGAACTAAAACAATTGCTCTGGATAGAATCTATGGGTGGAGGAGAGTTGTGTAGTATAAGACATTATAGTG
>CM053615.1:10314369-10367322 GCA_028646535.1 Procyon lotor
AATTAAAAAAAAAAAAAAAAAAAGGACTCCCCCACACCAGGCTCCTGTCATGTGAATACAGTGAAAAGTCAGCAGTCTGCCCCCCGGGTGTGCGCCCTCATCAGATACTGAACCTGCTAGGGCTTCTGGAACTGTGCCAAAGAAATGTTTGTTGTTTGAAACACACAATCTGTGGTATTTTGTTATAGCAGCTCAACCTAAGATACTACCCAAAGTAGCCACCAAGACTATTCGGTAAATAGGAGTTAAACTAAAGCATGGCCTGTTCAGAGGTCATATTAAGAAAGGCGTAAATGAATGGATTCCAGGTGTGTCATAGACCCGTGAATATTTCCTGCCAGTTTTCTTTCTCTACCTAGTAATGTTAGACTGCTCCCCCCACCCCACCCCCAACCCGATTTGGTCAAGAGGCCCAGGAGAGTGAACCTGGATGGTTCCACAGCGGTGGGGGGTGCGGAGGTGGTGAGGAATAGGGATAAGGTTGACTGCTGGGTAGCAGCCTGGGGGTGAAGTTCCAGTAAATGGGGTCAAGTGGAGGTTGGAGAACTAGGAACGAGGAGAACGAGCTGCCGACTGTCTCATTCAGTGAAACAGAATCTCCCTGACATGCTCCTGGTGGGAAGTTGGGTTGGCTGGTGGTGTCTCCATTAAAGGATTGGCCTTGGGAGAAACAGCTACCTCCTTCCCATGCATCAACACTCAAATCAAATGTCGCCTCCTTTTGGAAACCCTCCAGACTCCCCCTGGCCTAGTTAGGGCCTCGCTCTGCTATGCCCCTATAGCTCACTTTTAATACCTCATTGCAGATTTTACCTCATTTTATTATATTAAGTACTCGCTCCAGGGGTGGTTAGTGCCACCAGCTTGTTGAGAACACAGGGAGCCTTTGCATTTATTTTTGTTTCTCCTAATTAGCTGCTGATTGAATCAAGAATTGATTAAATGAATTCTAACATATTTGTGAAACTTCAAATCTGACCATCTTGGTTTATATAATGGGTATGAAGTACTTGTGGCCTGGGATGAGCACCAGGCTCTATTTCCTTACTTTCCAGATTGAAGCAGAACTGGCTCCTCCCCCCCCCTCCCCGCCAGAAATGAGGGAGGCCCAGTATCACACTCCTGCTTTCCTGTTGTAGACTGAATGTTGGTGAATACCCACCTCCCCCATTCATAGGTCGAAATCTGATGCCCAACATGTTGGCATTAGGAGGTGGTGCCTTGAAAGGTGCTTAGATCATAACGGTGGAGCCGTCAGGAATGGGATTCATGCCCTTGTAAAAGAGAGACTCTCGGAGAGCTCCTTTACCCCTTCCACCGTGTGAGGACACAGTAAAAACACTAAATCAGGGAAAGTGTCCTCATCGGATACTGAATATGCCAGCAAATTGCTCTTGGACTTCCCAGACTCCAGAATGATGAGGAATAAATTCCTGTTACTTACCAGCCAGCCAGTTGATGATATTTTTGTTATAGCAGCCCAGACTGAGACATTTCCCAACCTTCTCCTGGATCATCCCCAGGTGTGCTATTCTAGGTAGTCTGCTAGAATCCCGTTCTTCGGTGAGCAGAGGCCCTGATGAGGTTCTGTCCTCCACTGTCTTCCCTTTCTAGGCTCTGCTAGGACCACCCATTTCCCACCACGTGTGGCTCTGCTGCTTCAGACATTAGCAACACACAAGCTTATGCAGTTTCCTGCCAAGCAGCATGGCCCTTGAGGAAGGATGGCACCAAAGAGTAAGACAACCTGCTCTCTGATTGTTCAGAACCCTTTGTTCAGGCCCCAAGACTACCAAAGGATGCTGACGTCATTTTTAAAAGCCTGCATAACTGTGGTCCCACAAGGTCTTTCATCTGACCGAAGCATATGTAGGCATCATCTTGTCTTTGAAAGGACAATCACTGTTTTTTTGAGTCCTAGAATCCTCTAGGATTCAAGGATTCTGTCCTCTAGGATAGAAAGATGCAGGCTCTTTTCCTTCTTCATCTTCCTAAAATATAAATTTTACCTTCTCCTCCTTCCTACAATAAAATTTAAAGGACCATTAAGAAGG
Source organism: Procyon lotor (assembly GCA_028646535.1). Classification (NCBI taxonomy): domain Eukaryota; kingdom Metazoa; phylum Chordata; class Mammalia; order Carnivora; family Procyonidae; genus Procyon; species Procyon lotor. Next base: position 10,316,424 of record CM053615.1, read on the forward strand.
ATTTGGGCCTCAAAAATACAGGAATCTGTCCACTGCCTTTCTTGAGGAGGGGAGCAAAATACCTTTTATTCCCTCCACTGCATGGATGGGAGACTTTTTCATATAGAATTTAAAAATTCCAATACAAGTTAAATTATCACCTGCAGGTCGCTCTGCTATATCGAAGACACACAGAGCAAGAAGGCATGCTTTTGTTAATTCTCTTCTTGCATGGCAAGAGGATTTTATCTCTAGTTATGACCTAAAAATAAAAATCGATGTCATAATGTTTTAACCTTTATAATTTATTTTTTAGCTTTTGCTAAAAAAAAAAAATATAATAATAAGTCCTGGTAGACAGTCCAGAGAGGAAACATTGCCAAACTCTCTGCCAAAAGCTTCCCAGAGAGACAACTGAAGAAGCCAATCTCATAGGGTTCTGTTGAAAACAAGCAGCCTTTTACGGTCCCCCAATATCCTCACTTCGATGGTTTGGCAGTATTTTCTCAGGACCAGTATGCAGAGGAGGGAGGTAGAAAAGTCTCCCCGTAGGATTATACTTGGCTATATTTGTTTGTCCCATATCATTTTATGCCTGGTAAGTCAGTGAGACAGCTCGCCATCATAATAACAAGCGTAGCTGCTCATAAAAGCACATCCATAGTACTGGAGACCTAGACCGGGAGAGATTGTTCATCTCAGTCGTATACAGTGTCTGGAGCTGTCCTGGGGATTATTTAGGTCATAATGTTAGATCAGACCACAGGCCCGTAGTTCTCTTTTAGCATAAATGTCCCCTTTGGGAGAGCATCCCTGGGGGACTTCCCTGCTCACTGATCTCAGGATTGTTAAATAATGGTGAAAGTCATTAGGGTCTGGGGTTTGAAGATTTTCTTTTTCTGGACACTCCTTGGCCTCTAGACACAGGCATTTACTCCCTACTTAGCTTTCTTTGAGTTGAATATCCAAAGACGCTACGAGTGTGGGGTACTTCCTCAAGCCACAAACATAACCCGGGCCTGTGATAATAGCCTCCCACACTTCTGTCTCGCTGTGACGTGGGATGATTCAAGTCCTAATCCTATTTGCCTTGTACTGAATTAAGTGGTTTCACTCTATTAAAGTCATCATCCTCAAATGAAACTCATGAGGGCATCTACAAACTAGCCTAACACAAAGCTCTTACTCTGAAGTTGAGCTCCGAAAAAAGAAACCCTATAGCTCAGAATTTGACCTCGTCGTGTCAGGAAGTCGGACTTAAAAATCTATCTCTAGTGTTCTATATCCTTTTTCTTTATCACTAGGTTTTTCTGAATTTGACTTGATATCAGAGAGGTTATTTCCTCATTGAAACCAAGCCCAAACAACTTCCTATTTCTTTTTTTTAAGCTTTTGTTCTTTCTTCTTCACATTGTGTGCATGTGTGCATGTGTGTGCACGTATATGTGTGTGTGTCTGTGCATGTATGTGTGTGTGCGTGTATGCGTGGTGTGTGGGTCTGTGAATAACTCGTTTTGGAAGGAACTCAGTGTGGAAAATAACACAGGCGTGGGCCTCCACATACCAAAGCCTCAAGGAATTCATTTACAGCATGTTTAAATCTCAGCTGAGTCCTCTGGATTCCAACGCGTACAGGTGGAAGCGTGTGCAGAGTGCATGTGATCAGAGCTGAAGAGTAAGAGGTTCAGCCTTGGGTTAGGGAGGGAGGGAGGAAGAGAGAATCTAAACAACCTAGAAACCTGTTTGGATCATGACAGGTGGCTGTTGATTAGGACAGGCATATAACTCACCTGGGTGCCTTAGTGGAAATGTCATGCCTTATTTTAGAAGGAAATTAGATTCAGTGACAGGAGATACACGCTAGGGACTAAATAACATTCTAATAACATATTTTAAGTGTGCCACTTACTAACAAGATCGATTTTCAAATTTGCTTTTGACAAAGATTAAAGTAAAAATAAAGGCAGGGAGTAAGATGGCAAATCAATGAAAAGGAATGTGTAAAAACACACAAAGCACAATGGAGGGTTATGTGAGATCCTCCGCTCACTCTCCCCCCAAATTCTGTGAAATGCTAGTTTATTTTTAAGGACCATTTGAGGGGCACCTCGGTGGCTCAGTGGGTTAAAGCCTATGCCTTTGGCTCAGGTCATGATCTCAGGGTCCTAGGATCGAGCCCCACATCGGGCTCTCTGCTCATCAGGGAGCCTTTTTCCCCCTCTCCCTCTGCCTGCCTCTCTGCCTACCTGTGATCTCTCTCTCTCTCTCTGTCAAATAAATAAATAAAATCTTTACAAAAATTATTTTTATGGGCCATTTGAAAATGACTTTTATAACTGAGCCAGTGCTAGAAAATCTATAAAGACAAAGCAGATCAGTGGTTGCCTGGGGCAGGGGATAGGACCAGGGATTAAGTATAAGTTGGCATGAGGGATCTTTCCAGAGTAGTGAAAATGTTCAATTTTTTTTTTAAGATTGTATTTATTTATTTGACAGAGAGAGAGAGCAAGAGAGCACAAGCAGGGGGGAGTGGCAGGCAGAGGGAGAAGCAGGCTCCCCACTGAGCAGGGAGCCAGACTCAGGGCTCGATCCTAGGACCCTGGGATCATGACCTGAACTGAAGGCAGATGCTTAACCAACTGAGCGCCCTGGTGAAAATGTTCTAGAACTGAATCGTGGTGATGGCTGCTCAGGCATTTAAGTTTAAAAGAGATCATTGAACTTGTGATGGGTGAATTTTGTGATATATAAGTTAAACCTCAGAAGGTTTTTTTAAGTTAACGAGGTACAGCTTCATGCTGTTAGATTTGGCAATGATTTCATGGCTATGACACCAAAAGCATAGGCAACAAAAGAACAAATAGACACATTGGACTACATTAAAATGTAAAACTTCTGTGCATCAAAGGGCACAACCAACAGAGTGAAAGGGGAGCCTAAAACATGGGCAAAGTTCTTGAAAAGAAATCCTCCAAAGAAGATAGATATAGATATAGATATAGATATATAGATATAGTTAAGAAGCACATGAAAAGATGCTCAACATCACTAATCATCAGGGAAATGCAAATCAAAACCAGAGAGATAACTCCTCACACCCATATTAGAATAGCTGCTTTCAGAAAACCAGGAAATAACAAGTGCTGGTGAAAATGTGAAAAAAATTGCCACTCTTGTGCATTGTTGGTGGGAATGGAAAGTGATGCATCTGTTTTGGAAATCAGTGTGGAGGTTCTTTTGGGAAATTAAAAATGAAATTGCTATATGACCCCATAATTCCACCTCTAAGTGTATACTCGAAAGAACTGGAAGCAAGGTCTTGAAGAGACATTGGTACACTCGTGTTCATAGCAGCATTATTCACAAGCAACCAAGTGTTCATTGATAGACAAATGAATAAGCAACACATGTTCTACACAGACATTGGAATATTATTCAGCTTAGAAAAGGTAAGGAATTCTGACAGGTGCTAGAACACATGTGAATCTTGAGGACATTATGTTAAGAGAAATAAGCCAATCCCAAAAGGAAGTATTATATGATTCCATTTACAAGAGGCTCCTAGTTTGAATAGTCAAATTTCAAGAGATAGAAAATAGAAAAATGGTTTCTAGGGACTGGAGGGATGAGGGGAAAGTGGGAGGTTATTGTTTAATGGGTACAAAGTTTTAATTTTGCAAGATGAACAGAGTTCTAGAGATGAAGGTTGGTGATGACTGTACAGTAATGTGAACATACTCAATACCGCTTAACTGTACACTTTAAAGTGGTTACAATGGGAAATTTTATGCTATATGTATTTTGCCACAATTAAACATCTTTTAGATTAGGGTTAAAAAAATTTAACCAGGTGTGCTTGCTGGTTCTAAAAATTGAAAAATTGGCTCTATCTACTGTGGTCCTGGAATACCGTAAGACATCAAGTAGATTTTGTAGACGTAAATGTATCCAAGATTGTGTGATCAATTCTGATTTTGCCTCTGATACTCCTTTGGTTAGTTCATCTGTTGTCATGAAATTAAATCTTACTTTTGCATGGATAATCTTTCCCAGACCAACTTTACAAGGTCTGGTCCTTCAGCTCTCACTTGATAGTATTTCCACTAGAGCTTCATCGAATTACCCCAGACTCATCATGGGGAAGTGAATATTCATATTCTTTGTCTTTACACAGTATCTTTTCCATCCCTTAGATTTTCTGGTTCTTCCAATGGTCTCAGTCATTCTCCTAGTTATTGTGGCTTAGGTCTGTGGAGTCATTTTGGATGCTCCCTATTTCTCAGTGACAATCATTAGTTTTCCTGCTTCCATCTTTCATATACGTAAACACCTGTACAAATTGTACCTGTACAACATTGACAGGTAAGTTTAAATTTTAAAATATTGAGACTATCCACAGTTAATCCTAACTCAGCTACCCAAAGTAATCTCTGAGTATTGTCATGATCAATCCTCTACTTCTTCCAGTGTGGTCTACTTAACATCCACATCCTTATTTTATTTTATTTTATTTTATTTTATTTTATTTTATTTTATTTTATTTTATTTTATTTGCATCAATTGACCTTTAATGTCCAAAAGAGGCATGGATGCAGAACACAGGAGATGCGGTGGGGTCTCAGCTTCTGCTCCAGAAATGAGGGAGAGATGAACACAGACCAGACATTTCCAACAACATCCTTATTTTCATGTTTTTATCCTCTTCCTTCCTAGATACAATGTCTTCCCCCTCTTTTCTACTCAAGGATATCTTCCCATTCAACTTCCCTCAACTAGGAACCTTTCCTGATTAGTGCATCCTGTGGTCCTCTCAACCTTTTCTGAATAACTGCCTTGATACTGTCTCTTCTGGGCCACACAGTGGAGCGTAGGCTCTATAAACTGTCAGCACTGGGCAAGAACAACAAAAGCAAACCCAGGATGGACCTGAGGCCAAGAGAGCATTGGTAGGAGGCCATGAGTTTGAGATGGGATTGTGGTCAGGGTCAAAGAGAGAATTAGCACCATAGAATACACAAATGTGAGTATTCATTTATGAGGAGTATGAGAATCCAAGTCTATGGAAAAGTCCAAGAAACAATCAGGGTTAAGAATTAGAGTAAATCTCAAATAGCCCAACTTTCAATAAGAGCTCTAGTCACTATGTGTAGACTAGTGAACAATCCTAGGCAACAGAGTGATTTAGGGAAAATGATAACAGGTTGTGCTTCTGAAAAACATGGATCCTGATCCCAGTCCCCCCACTTACTATCTGTGTGATCTTGGGAAAGTTACTTGAACTTTCTAAGCCTTACTGTGTTCATCTCTAAAGTGGGGATAATAACACAAAAATTATAGGGCTGTTGTGATGATCAGCTAAAATTAAACAATGTAGATAAAGCTCCTGATAGATGCTCAACAATGGTAACTCTTAAACCTTTATTCTGGCTGAGGTCAATTGCTCTGTATGTTGAATAAAAACCACTGTCTTTCTGAGGTATAAAGATGATATCATCACTATATCATTATGTAAATAAAGTACAGCATTGATGAATGTCAGCCCACATTCTTTTCTCCTTTCTACCTTTCTTCTTTCTTTCTTTCTTTCTTTCTTTCTTTCTTTCTTTCTTTCTTTCTTTCTTTCTTTCTTTCTTTCCTTTCTTCCTTCCTTCCTTCCTTCCTTCCTTCCTTCCTTCCTTCCTTCCTTCCTTCCTTCCTTCCTTCCTTCCTTCCTTCCTTTCTCCTTTCTACTTAATTTTAACTCTGATATGGACTGGTGGGAAATTCAATCTCAGCGATTCTTAGGATTCCCCTCTTCCTTCAGTTTTGGGCCAAGTGTCCAGAGTCATTAGGACAGCCTCTTACTCATTGGCCTCTGTCTATCCTGCTAAGATGTTCACCATGCCCAGGACTCCTTCAGATCTCCTGCCACATTTGGGCCCTAGGGATCTTTGGTCAATCTGAGAATACTAGGTCAAAGTCCAGTGTCATAGGAAGGAAGGAAGGAAGGAAGGAAAGAAGGAAGGAAGGAAGGAAGGAAGGAAGGTAGGAAGGAAGGAAGGAAGGAATACAAGATGAAAGAAGCCATTAATCCCCAGATACTTGAGTTTGCTTGTTAAACAATAAATTTTTAAAAGAAAGTCTTGTATGCCTTCTGGGCAGAAATGAAACTATCTAGAATAAAGCAGAGTAGAGAAGGCTGAAGAACTAAACCTGTGGAAAAACCTAAAGTCCGAAGTATTGCAGAGATTTTTTTTATTTGCAACTTGAATTTTCTCTTCCTCTGGTAGAAGAGGTATGTAATGTTCAAAGGGTATTTCCAGTTGACTCAGACAAAGAGAACCTACTGTTTGTGTGAAACTGGAGGAATACCAACGATGACTTCTTGTTTTGACCTTACCCTAAATTGGTTACTTAACGCCATCTTTGGGGGCCCAAGTTTCTTCATCTGTAAAATGAAGGTGTTCTAACCAAAAACTGTTAAAAATATAGTTAAAGGGAACCTGGATGACTTAGTCGTTAAGTGTCTGACTCTTGGTCTTGGCTCAGGTCATGATCTCAGTGTCCTGGTATAGAGCCCTATGTGGGGCTCCAAGCTCAGTGTGGAGTTGGCTTAAGGATTCCCTCTCTCCCTCTCCTTTGGCCCCTCCTCCTCTCTCTCTCTTTCTCTCTCAAATAAATAAAAGAATAAAATCTACAAAATATCTATATAGTTGAATTTTAAAGTTCTCTAGGTTATCTGATTGAGAAAAGATGATTTTCAATGGTGGGCTTTGCCATTGTTTTCAGAGTCATGGCTATAAAAGGGAACAGTTCAGAGGCAAAATAACCTCCTCCTCCTCCTCCTCCCAACTGTCCTTGCTCTTTAGCTCCATCTGTATTATTGCCTGGATGACTTTCTATTTTGATTTATAGTCATTTGCTGTCAAGTCTTATCTCCTCGTTTACAACTAGAGTTTAAATTCTTTAAGGAATGGATTTAGCTATCCAGACAGCTCCCTTTTCCTTCCTTCTCTTCTCCCTTCCACCTCAGACAGATTCTCCTTCTAGTAAGTAAGTAACATTCTCCTCATTGTAAGCACTGCCAAGAATTACTTACAGGTGAATGGAAATAACCAATTTTAAGAACTGAAGAATGTCCTCCAAAGGTTATTTATTGACCTAACCTGGAAAGTTATTTCTGTTGCCTACATTCTAACAAACCAAAAGCACTTTTACCCTAAAATAGTTATTTTAAAATTTTCCTTATTGTGCTTAACTCTTTATAGGCATTTTCTCTTTTAATCTCACAAGAACCCCGAAAAGTAGATATTAATATTGCTTTCCAGCTAGAGAAACAAAGGCTCCGAGGGATTAAGGGGTTTGCCCCAGAGCACTCAGCTACTAAGCGGCAGAAGCAAGATGTGATTCCTCAGCTTTCAGATTCCAAAACCCACCTCCATGTAGAAGATATTTTCTAAATTCTTTAAACAGAGCTGGTAGTAATTGCCTAACAATCGTAGAGGCAAACTGGCTTATGGGTATTCACAGAAGAAGAACAACAATGGTAAATTTGGAAAGAAAACTTTCTCCTCACACGTCAGTCCAAACAGAGGTCTCTGATTTTAAGCAGCGTTTTTGTGATATATATAGCACTGGACTCCAAGTCTTGATTCTGCAAAAAGGGTGCTCACACAGGTTTGCCAGGAGTTTGCAAACACCGTTACTGTGCTCTTAAGCAACAGAGATTTCAGTGAGAGAAAAAGAAAACATTTTCAATACAGAGATCTAGGAATGAAACGGATTGACCCAATCCCATTAGAACGATTTAGACTGGAAATAATAGCCTTTTGCTTTCAGCTTGTTCAGAGTAAGCAACTATTTTCAATGTGCATCCCATAATGACTCCCAATTCTCAGAACACTGAAAACCCTTTCAACAGTCTACACAGGAAAACGAAGGCTACTATTTGCGGGGGGAGGAAAAAGATACCAGCATTACATACTGACTGTCCAAGTCTATAACAAACACTCTGTGGAATGTCTCTAACATGTATATTTCAGGCTCAATCCACAGTGAACACTTACTTGAACATGAGATTTGTCTTTTTCTTTCCCCCAAAGAACACTTTCTGTAGATACTTGCGTCTAATTAAAAACCAGGGCAGAACTTACTTGTCTGTGCTTGAAAGTCATTTGGCCTTAAGAATCCCTTCTTTCTCTTTTAGTTCAGTAAGGGCTTTATTGACTACTGAGGCCTTCTTTTAGCTTGACTGTTTTAGTACGATATTTAATACAGTATATGGAAGTTTTAGTATGACGTATAATACAGAAGTCAACCCATCCATTCCTGTCCCATTTATACCTTGAAAAAAATTCACTGTAGAAGAATACACATCTAGAAGTTTGTCATGATGGATACACCTCAGTAATAGTCTGTTGTTGACTAACTACTTACCTCACACAGGTGTGAACACTGATTTCTCTCAGTATTATTTCAGGCTCTCTGACTCAAAGTCACTAACTAGTAATTATGAAAAATAAACAAAATTTTGGATGACAGAACATTAACTTTTTTTTTTACTTTTCGTTGAATATATCCTTTTTTTAACCTGTACCTACATAGTTTTATTTATTTATATATAAATAAAATATATAATTCACATACATTTATACATATATAATTTTTTAGTCTTTAAGTAGAATTTTCTTACCGGAGTTCCTAGTTAAGTACATGAATGAGAATCTCATTTAAAAATCTATGTACTTACTGTACTTATGCTCAGTGGGTTTCTATAAACTATAATAAAATCTTTTTACTGGCAAATATCTACCCAATAATAAACTGATAAGTGAATGAAAGATAGGACTGTTACACAATTTGTTTCCAAACAAGTTGTTTGGAAACACAAGCTGTTTTCAAGGATGATTGAAGTCTGACCACTTCAACTCCCAGGATCCATCGCTTCTGAGGCTGAGACCTGTTTGTGGGTTGGGTGAACATGCATGTGTGTTGACGTGTGCAGAATATGACACTAAAAGTCACAGGTCACAAACTGCTGGTTATTCTCACACATGTGCTTTGATTTCTCAGCATGATATTTTGCAAACTTGAACTTACTGCAAACGTTTACAGGTCGACAAATATCAATGAAGGCAGATTTCTTAAAAATGAGAAAATGCGGCCACCTCAGTCCTATAATTTCTCATAGCAAACATGGGCTGGAGTCAGGGAAAGACCACAGAAGTCACTGGGGCCATCGTTTCCAGCTCTCCCCTCCCCCTGCATTGCTCTGCACTACCTACCCAGCCCCTGTGGGTGTTTGGGTCTGAGGCCCTTGCTCTGAAGAAAATTCTGTAGCACTTCCTTTTAACATGGTTGGGTTAGTCACTGACTTTGTGGATGGTGACTCAGAGTAGAGAAATACCGGAGCAGTTTCAGGTCAGCTCAATGCCAGGTGTAACTGAAGGACACCTGTTCAGGAGCTCACGGGGATGAAGAGCCATAGGAACAGGTGAGAACATCTTCACAAATGCTTCCATAGATGGGAAGGAGGAAATTTCCCAAACGTCAATCATTACTGGAAGTCCCTTGAAATTGTGTAATAGTCCTAAATTTATTTACCCGTTTGTTTAGTCGATATTCGCCAGTAAAAAGATGCTATTATAATATATAGAAACCTTCTGAATATAGGTACAATAAGGACATAGGTTTTTAAATAAAGTTTTCATTTATTTACATAAAGCTGACAGCCTGGATTAGGAACACAGCCCTTGGTTTCTTTCTTACTCTTACCTCTGGCAGGGAAGTTTTCTTACTATAAATTTGTCCTCAGAACACACTTGTTTATTAATCCAAGGATATACGTGTGTAGAGCACCTAGGCCAGCAGGCTTAGCTTACATGGGATGGAGCAAAACTAAGGAGACCTCTGGCAATTACCCTGGTAATTACCTTGGTAAAAACAGCCGATCTATTTCTGTTCCGGGGTGGATATTTCAGTTTTAAATTAGTCCCATTACTACAAAGCCTGAATTAATTAACTAAGGTGATTTGCAAACTGGCAAAAGTCTCCTTCAGGATGAAACAGGTATTGCTTGCTCATGCCCCTCTTACTAGGTAGCTTTTAGGTGGATTCATTTTGGAAAGGTCAGCCCATGAGGTTCCTTACTGGCGGTCCTTTCGATCTGTCTTGAAAGATCCTGTGTGTGAGCCCCTGGGATCCTGTGTGTGAGCCACTCCTCTGACCCCCAGGAGAGTGTATGTGTAAGAGAGAAAGATCCAGGCACAGAGACGTGCAGAGTGGCGAAGATGAGCTCACACAGCACGAAGTAACACAAGCAGAGGCCGTGTCTCTTGAATGAAACGCCTCAGCTCCCCTACTGCTGTCTGCCTACATTTGGGTTCTGAGTTTCTTGGCAGGCCACGATGGCTTTTAGGAGGTGCCAGTCCCACTTGCAAATACTGTTGCTCTAATTCTGCCCAAATTGCAATTTCTGGCCTGAGGTCATGACCCCAAACAGGAAGTGCCTCTGAGTTTCTCCAAACAGGGTATGTGGATGAGGGGCGGAGTTTAGCACATAAATACCGAGCTGCCAGCTTTTCGTGTTTACAAGGGATCAAGAATAGGACACTTAAGGTCAAGAATATATCCTTTCTTCTTCCTCCAAAGGAGCAAATAGTGTTGTCTTACACTCTAGGGGAAATGCAGACTTTAATGCCAGAGCTATATTTGGTGTGGAGTTTTTCTTTAATGCCACCCAGGCTCATTCGATAACTATTATGGGTCTCAAAACACTGCATGAATAACAAGTGACTTCGAGTTGACTTGTATATACATCTGACCTGTTTTGGGGGGGTATAAAACCAAAATACTGGGGAATGGGAAGGGGGAAGGGAAAACCTCTCCCTGTTTGAGTTGCAAGTAAAATTAGTGTTTGAGTAGAATGGTAGAAAAACAAAAAGCGGGGTTGGAAGGTGTCTCAGAGGTCATGTCCAACCCTCTTCCTGAGGATGCATGAATCACCTGCCCCCTCCCATTCCTTCTCTCAGAACTGTGTCATTTTTTTTTTTTTTTTTCAGCTTTTTGCTACTTCGGGAAACCACAGTTGTTGGCTGATAGAAAAATTATAGCAATGCCAAAGCGAGAGCTATTTCTGCCCCCCTGCCCTCCCCATCAGTGAAGGGTTAATAGTACGTAGTCTGTATTAGACCTTGTACTGAAAGAAAATGCTGTTCTTAGCTATCAAGAACAAGGCCTATACCTGAGATTTTTGAGCTTTCTACTCTCAGGTTTCTTGCATTTTCAGAGACACCAATAATGTTCCTCTGGTGTACAGACTTGGAACCAGCAAAATGCCTTCTTTACAACATTATCATTTCCATTAATTTGAGCAAGTGTCGATCAGCATAAATTATTTATGTGAGCACTGGGAGCCACCTCCCTAGGTGCAAGGCAATCTGTTAAAGATTTGCTATCATGCTATTGAACGGGGGGTGGGGTGGGGGCGGAGACATACATTTTATGAGTCATAAAGTTTTAGGAACATTTGTCCTCGTGTTTGTATTTAGAAATGAACTCTTGATAAAATGCACTGTAAAACAAACAAAACCCCCAAAAAACCCCAAACAACAGCATGGAAACTTTATTCACTAAGGGCATAAATCAAAATAATGGGGGGGAAAACCCCAAACTTTGGTAGTATGCCAAATATCATGATCTCATGGGAGATTAGATATGGTCATTAAGGCAGAGAAGGACTTAAACTGTAAGATTGGCTGGTTCACGACTTAATTTGAGTTCTAAGAAAATGTGTCTATTTGTCATAGCTTCTTTGAGGGACAGGAGAAAGTGAGAAAAGAAAAGAAGGTGGACAGAGAACCAGCACTCACTGTGCTATTTCCTATACTTATTGGTGTCACTGAATCTTGTAGTTGTCTGTAGGCAAGGTCTAGCTTCCACGGATAGCTAGATTGTTCCCCTACTGCAGGTAATTAACAGTCAAAACAGTTATTCTAACTTCTTCATGTATGTTAATGCATTTAATGCTTGCAGCAAGCCTGTGAGGTCGGTACCATCACTAATCCCATTCCACAGTTGGGAGAACTGAGACTCAGAGAGGTTAAGTACCCTGTACAAGGTCACACAGTTAACAAGTAGAAGAACCAAGAATTGAACCAGGCAGTTGAGTTCTCGACATCATACTCCTAGTTATTGTGCTAAATGACTTCTCAAAGATTTAGTTCTGTGTTTTACAGAGTCTATTCTGAAGTGCATTTGCATCAGACTTTCCTGGGGTGTCTCTTAGAAGTTTTCTAGACTAGTATATCAGAATCCCTGGGAGTTGAGCCTGAGAATTTGTATATAAGAACTCTATTTTGTACACTAAATTTTTTTTAAATTTTTATTAACATATAATGTATTATTTGCCCCAGGGTACATGTCTGTGAATCGTCAGGCTTACACATTTCACAGCACTTACCATAGCACATACCCTCCCCGATGTCCACAACCCAGCCACCCCATCCCTACCCCCCAGTCTCCCAGCCACCCTTAGTTCGTTTCGTGAGTCTAGGAGTCTCTTATGGTTTGTATGCTAAATTTTGAAGATCACTGATCTAGGGAGTGGGGGAGAGAGAGAGAAAATCCTTTTGGCTTTCAGAACTCAGAAGGACACACTATGAGACTCTCCAGATTTTGTAGGTAAGATCATGTCATCTGCAAACAGAAATAGTTTTACTTCTATTCCAATCTGGGTGGCTGTTCTATCTTTTTCTTGCCTAAGTGCCCTGGCGAGAATCTCTAGTACATTGCGCAGTAGAAGTGGCAAGAGTGAACGTCACATCCTTGTCTTGTTCCTAGCTCTCTAGATTTTGAAGGGAAGAATTGATGGTTCAAGGCAAATGTGTTAGAAATTCACTGTTGGAAGCTATGGTTTGTTATCTTCTGTTCCTGACTGAATTCTATTGAGAGAAGCTTACGTGCCAGAAATATCAAATGTATTTCCAGTTCATTCCCATGATGGGAGTGTGGTCCTCTCATCAGGGTCCTTGGCTCTGTGAGCCAAGCACCCAGAGACTCTTAGTAAACTCCCGATGAGTATGGACGACGGTCTTTAGCAATTGCCCTCCAAACTCAGGGTGGGGAAAAGGTATGTTTGTGGAGATGAAACTTCTGAGACCATTATAATCCACCCTCTGGTTAAGAAACACTACAAGGTGGAAGCCAAGCTTTAGAGAGAATCCAATGTCACTTGATTCCTGTGAGAGTCTGCACGAACAGTGCTCTCACAGAGGTAAGGAAATAAAGGGGCTGTTCTACTTGCTACGGCTGCCTAAATTACCTCCAAAGTAAATGGTATAAATCAACCATTGATGTTCACAGAATTTTGTTGGTCAGACTTGGAGTGGATCACTTACTCTGCACCACGATGTCTGGGACCTTGGGTGGATGACTTGAAAGCTGGGAGCTGAGAAGAGCTAAGACTGATTCACTAACATATCCGGCCATTGACACTGGTTGTCAGCGGAGACCTTCGCTGGGCCGTCAGCTGGAATGCCTCGATGTGTGGCTTCTCCATGGGTCCTGGGATTCCTCTCAGCAAGATGGCTGAGTTCCCAGGGCAAGAATTCCAATGAAGCAGAAACTATATTGCCTTCTCTGACCTAGCCTTAGAAATCACACAACATCACTTTTGTTGCCTTCCACTTATTAGAAGCAAGTCACTAAATTGGACTGTATTCAGAGGAGATACATTAGACTCCATCCCCTGTGGGAAAAGTATTAAAGAATTCGCAGGTATATTTAAAAACTATCACAGGTGCTATGGAATAAAAAACCAATGTAATAATAATAATTTCTAACATTACTGAGCACTTATGTGTCAGTTCTTCTTCCCTGCAAATTACCCCAGTCCTCCCACAACCCTGGAAGGCAGGTGATATTGTAATCTCTATATTAAATATAAGGTATCTGAGATTGTATAACTTGCCTGAAGCTAATGGTCATGGGACTGAACTCCAGACAGCCTGGCTCCAGAAATATCTTCATACTCAGTACTGAATACGACATTACAAGTGAGAAAATGCGGTAGCTAGCCCCAAGTACTAATTTAGAGAGGAATCTATTATGCTCCAAGTGTTTTCTATGCCCAGAGCCCCATTGTGAGGAAAGATGACCGCTTCACAGTGTGTCTCTGTCCTATCCCGATTGCCCGGCCAGGCAAGGGTGTATCCCGATAGCCATCATCGGGAGTGCTCCTGACGTCTGGTGGGAGAGCTCTATAGAAAGAGTGCAGGGCTACTAAGCGAACCCATCAGATCCTACATTTTGAACTTGAACGTGAGTCTATCCAAGGGTAGTTGACTGTGCATAGATGGGCAAAAGGTAGGAGATACATGGAAAATAAGTCAGAAAGCCTCCAGAGGAACCAGAAGCCCTGGGAAGCAGGAATTGAGAAGCAGAAAGGAGAGCAGATAGCTACATGTTCCTATGAACAAGAGCAGTAAAAGCAGGGCAGAGAGTCCTTGCCAATAATAGCAGAGGATTAGAGCAAGCAGATGCCTGAATCTAGGGAGTGCCTGCCAGAGTGAAAGTAGCAGACTGGGTGTTTATTTACTAGAGCTACTCTTTTGTACCTTAAGCACCTGCTGTGTTTCGCACTGGGTGAAGTTCGGCTATGCTCCCTCTGACATTCCCCACCCTGTGCAGCCTTAAAACAAATCTGCATTATCTGAGGTAACATGAGCCTCTATCTTTCTGTTTCTTACACTTGAGATGCTCACCCGCTGACTTGGCCACTAGTGAGTCATGTGGCCTGGGATAGGTCACTTCCTTATTTGCTCGGTTTTCTTGTTGGTAAGATGTCAGTTGGACCCAATGATGTCTAAATTCATTTCTAGCTCCAAAGTTTATTTTTCTAGACTTTGGCATGAAGGGCTTGGTCACAGTCGGATCGCAAAGTCATGGCAACTCCTCGCTCTCTTTATCCCCAGCCTCTTCTCCAACCACAGAGTGATTTCAAATTGAGATTTCTGTTTCACAAGAAATCGGAAGGCAGCACCAGCGTGCCAAGTAGCTCTGGGGCCTCCCGGCAACCCCCGCGCAGGCTTCCCTGGGTTTGGGTGATGTTTTCTGCGGAGCCAGCAGGCCAGTCAGTGTGTGCTGACCTCTCCTTCTCTCATTTCACAAGAGACCTTGTCTGCTGGAGAGGGATGAAAATAAATCATGGGAAATTGCAAATGGACCGTTGGGAACTGAGGTAAAATGTGGAAAGGCTGCTGGGTTTGGTGTGGTCAGAGGTGACTGTAACCACTGTCCAGGAAGGAAATTGGGAAGGGCTGGTTTTACAGATTCTCTTTCATTTTAAACTTAAAATTCAGTTTCATCTCAAGCAGGATTTACAGGGAAACAGACCAATATTTGCATTTCAGAGACATGGAAAAAAAAAAAGACATAGAAATGTGGACCTGGAAAGGCCTACAAGGACTCCTGAGTTAACCTCTGCCCCCTCACACGCTTCCATCCGCACCTTCCCTATATGAGTTTGGATTTGGAGGAAACCATTGGCAGAGTTCCAGATGGAACATTTGGAGACCTGGCAACAGTTTTGGCTCTGAGATCAGCTTATCGTGTGGCCATAGGCAAAACCTTCTAGGGGTTCTCAGTATTTCCATTTGTATATTAAAGATGATACTGTCTATTTTTGCCTGTGTCACTTGGATTTTGGGTCAGTTGATGAGATACTAGGCTCTATTCTCCCCAGTTTCTCAGTCAATCCCATGCACTAGTCCAGATGTTTAGGGAGGGATACAGGTTAACTCTTTCAAGCTGTCAGGGGATTGTTTTATGTATCACTAGTGTATTGAAGTAAAGAGCATCCTTGTGTGGTCCACTCAGAGAACAGAGCTGCAGAAGTGCGCTGAATGGTCTCAGCGGTACCCTAGGGGCCTGCAAGAGTTAATGGGCTTGCCTCTGGTGGGGTTGATTGGATGCCAAGACATAACATAAGACACAGGAGAAAGAGAAGACTAAAAAATCTTTACATAGGGGAACATTTAGAAATCCATTAGTAACAACTAAATGGCACTTCCCTTGTGCTCCTCTTCCCCTGCCTGATCTCTCTTCCCTCCCCCTCTGTCTCTCTCTCTGTCTCTCTCTCTCTGTCTCTCTCTTTCACACACACACACACACACACACACACACACACACACACACACACACACGTCTTGGTATTATAGTATTGCCTGGAATACCAAAGTCAAACTGAGCCGAGTGGGAAAGGTGCTTCGAGTTCTTATTGAAAGAAATAAATAGATCTCACCCTTG
The DNA here is from genome assembly GCA_028646535.1 of Procyon lotor. Classification (NCBI taxonomy): domain Eukaryota; kingdom Metazoa; phylum Chordata; class Mammalia; order Carnivora; family Procyonidae; genus Procyon; species Procyon lotor. The sequence continues at coordinate 10,332,687 of CM053615.1, forward strand.
ACTGCCCCCTTTTATTCTACATGTTCATTGGATGGGGGCATTTTTTCCCTCTTCTTTTCTCCCCATGTGTACAGAAGCCCAGTTACTCACCTGAGGATCATGGTTATTTCAAACCTGGGATCTGGTAAAGAAACAGGCTTCTATGAGTATACTTAGAAACTCAGAAAAGCAGGTGGTAAAACTCCACTGATTGGAGGAGGATAATGTTAAAATTCCTCAGATTGAACTTGAAGCACCTTCCTGGTTGGGTCCCAGCCCAACTATTGTAAAGCAATTGCTATTAGAATGGAAGCTTCCTAGGCGGATTCCTTTGTCCACATTGCTCATTACAGCAGGGCAATTTGTGTCTGTCATTTTGAACCTCAGAACATAGTGAACCAAGAGTGGTCTGATGTATTTGAAAAGTTACCTCTTAATACGACAGTGATAGCCTCTTTCCCCACATCCATGGAGGCTTTTCCCTTTAATTGGCCAAATGAAGATTGCCACACAAAATCTTTTCTTGTTAAAAATTCTCAACACTGATAAAATTTGGACTTAAATGATCATATTAAAGTCCTGAGAATTAAAAGATAACAATAACGGTGTTCTTTTTTGTTTATTGGTATATCCCAACAAGACAAATAATTAGCATTTAATAAATATTTAAGGAATGAGTAAATGAACATTAGTTCTCATGTTTCTCACTATTCCTGTTTCCCCCCTCACAGATTGTGGGCCCAGCAGGCAAAGTAAATGAGAGAAATCAGTGAGTCCAGATTTATGCATCTTGTTTGTGGTAGGAACTGTGTTGAACTGAAAAACACATGTCCCGGTTACAATGGGCACCTCTTGCCTGTTGTTGCCACATAGGAGTATTGGACTGGATCTGCCAGATACTCTTATTTTTAAGAGAAGCTGAAAATCCTTATTTGTACAGAAACTCTTCACATTTACAAATAATGGCTCAAACATTTAAAGGTATTCTGTGCAGTATTAAATAAAGTAATTCTAAATAAACAGAGAGCTATACCATGTTCATGAATTATAAGACTCAATATTATAAAGGTGTAAATTCTCCCCCAAAGTTAACCTGTTGATTCAATACTATTTCAAATTTTATAGGTGTATAGGTGAGAATGAGTCAATTTTAAAATACAAAGGACTAAGAATAGAGAAGGCAATCATGGGACGTCTGGGTGGCTCTGTGGGTTGAAACTTCTGCCTTCTGCTCAGGCCCTAGTCTCAGGGTCCTGGGATTGAGCTCCGCATCTGGCTCTCTGCTCAGTTGGGGGGCCTGCTTCTGCCTGTCTCTCTGCCTACTTGTGATCTCTCTCTCTCTGTCAAATAAATAAAAAAAAATTTTTTTTAAAAAAAGAGAAAGCAATCATGAAGAAAAAGAACAAAGTTGAAGCATTTACACACTACCAGATGTAAAGTATATAAAGATACACAAACAGAACAGAGTCCAAAAGCAAAAAACACATAGATTTTTTTTCACTTGATTTATGACAAAGGTGACATTGTAGTACAGCAAGTAAAATTTCTAAAATAATCGGTTCTGGAAAAATGGGGTATTTTTAATGGAAAAGATAAATCTTGGTCTCTACCATACACAATACCTCCGAATGGATTGTATATATAATGTGAAACATAAAACAATAACTCTAAGGAAGAGATTGTAGAAGAATATCTTCATGGCATTGGGAGAGGCAAAGATCTCTTAAACGATACAACAAATACTAGCAATAGGTTTAAAAATCAGAATTTCTGTTCATTAAAAGATACAAATAAAAGAGTAAAAAGGGCTATATAAAATACATATTTTATTTTATTTTTTTTAAAAGATTTTATTTTTATTTATTTGACAGAGAGAGAGAGAGATCACAAGTAGGCAGAGAGGCAGGCAGAGAAAGAGGAGGAAGCAGGCTCCCTGCTGAGCAGGAAGCCAGATGTGTGGCTCGATCCCAGGACCCTGAGATCATGACCTGAGCTGAAGACAGAGGCTTAAACCACTGAGCCACCCAGGCATCCCTAAAATACATATTTTACAAATGCATCATATGCAGAATATATTTTTAAAATCTGTGTATCAATAAGAAAGAAATATACAACCCAATAGAAAAATGGGCTTGAACTTAATAAAAGAGGATGTTTAAATGACCAGTAAACAACTGAAAAAAGTGGTCACCTCACTAATCATTAAGGGAATGTACGTTACAACTACAATGAGATACTGTTGGTGGGAGAATAAACAAGGACAACCACCTTGGAAACTTGTTCAGTAGTATCCAAAGCGGAGCATACACCTGTGCTGTGATCTAGCGATTCCATTTCTGTCAGAAATATACGCAAAAGACAGGTTCCCAAATGTTCAGAGGAGTCTCACTTATAAACCCTCCAAACTGGCAGCAACAAAAACTTCCACCAAAAACAGAGTGTATAAATAAAACGTGGCATATTCGTAACAGAATACTATGCAGTGGTGAGAAGGAATGCATGACTGTTACCAGAAACAACATGGATGAATCTCATTCTCACACACACACACACACACACACACACACACACACACACATACACACACACACACACACAATCGTATACACTATATGATTCCATTTATATAAAGTCCAAATTAGACAAAACCAATGCATGATGATAGAAGTCAAGATAGTGATTACTTTGTCAGGGGTAGGGACTGGCAGGGGGCATGAGGGAGACTTACGGGGGTGCTTGTAAGTGTTCTGTTTCTTGATCTAGGAGAAGTTACATGACTGCATTCGAAATGTGTGGCAATTTATCAAGCTGTACACATACAATTTGTGCGTTTTTCTGAAAGTGGGTTGTATTTTTAAAAGCTAGATTGCTTTACAAAAAATACTGTGCAGGCCAAACAAAAACATAACTCTAAGCCTTGTAGAGTTCATGGGCCTACAGTTTGTACTATTTATTTTGGGTCAAATTTCTGATTGAGCCAAACTGGTATCTTCACCATTCATATACTTCTGTTACCTCCTTCCTTGGAGTTTTGCCTATGTCCTATGTTTGAAATTCTCTCCCCACTCCTATCTACCATTCAGTCTTTTAGAGACCACAGTGGGTCTGCTTCTTTAGCAATTACAATCTATGTGGCTCACCTGAATCACAAATGGATTCCTACTTTCATTATATTTTATAAGTATAGGGCTTATCTCTTCAATGTTGTTCTCTGGGTCCCAAATGCCAGTCTCTCTCTATAGGTCCATACAAAATGACCAAAATGAAGACAATGTAGGTTTTATCATAGAGCTAAATATGTTGTATCTAACAGATCTTTATTTTGTATTATTATTAGTATTATTATTAGTCGGCTTCTTTATTCTTTTGGTGTTAAGATAAATCTCTTTCACAGAATGATGGGATTAACTGATGTCAGTATAGTGGTTAAGGGTTTTGGGGGCCAGACTGGTTGTATTCAAATCCCAGTGTTTCTGAAGTTCCTGGCTTCTGTGGACCTTAGTTTCCTGAAAAGTGGGGGTAATAACTATATACACCCATACACATGCATGCATTTGCACACATGCATACATACATATACATATATAATGCTATGTATGGTATATATGTCAATAATATAACATATGGTATAATATGTTGATGATATTAATAATTAATCATGTTTTATGTATATTTTAAAAATGTCAGGAGGATTATAAATAAAGCTCCTAGACACATGTCTGGCATATAGATTTCACTCTGTAAATGTTAATCATTTTGTTGTTTAGCTAGACAGAAGAAAAAGTTGAAGTCTCTATCGTGTATGTCCCTCCCATTTTTTTTTTCTTTAGAAATGTTATTAGTCCGTGAAATTCAAAAGAGTCTGGTCCATTCAACCAGATTATATGGGTCTCCAAGAGCATGGCCTACACCTTATATTTCTTTTAAGCATATAATGATATATGAATAGCTACTCTAATGCAGTGTGTGTTTTTGTTTAGAGTCTCAATTTATTCTACGCCTGTTGGCAGGCCTCTATGGTGAAATACAGTGACATATATTTCTGTATATATTTTCCCTTAATACCACGTAGTAAATGTTAACCAAACATCAGCCTTCTCAAAATTTAAAACTTCTATTGTAAATTCTGTCTTTTTTTCAAAAACACTTTCCTCAACAAATGATCAGGAGGAAAGCTCTAAGAATAACAGCAAAAATGCAAACTGGGGAAAAATTCCCCCCTGAGGTTCAGACAATCTGCTGTCTTTTGGTATAATTAACTTTGGGATAAGAAGATGTTAGGAAAATGCAGAATGAAGGAACACCAAACACTCAGCACCTACTCCGGCTGCGTTTAATTAGCGGTGATCTTAATGACACTGAGGTGATTGTTTGTTAAACAGAGCCGTCACTGACAAGTGGCTGGGGTGAGGGAGGTGGCCCTAACTGTCTGAAAGACCAGCATTGTGACTTCAAGGCAACACGACAGAAACTGAGGAAGGTACCTCATCAATCTTGAAACTGTTCCAGATAAAATTTGGAGCTATGGGGATAGGAAGGAGGGAACTGAGAGGAGGAAATCAGGATGGGAAGTCTAGAAGAGTACCTTTGGGGAGAAAGAGGACGTTTCTTCTTTTTCTGCTCTTTTAATCCTCAATTATAAATGCCTGCTTCCTCTGTGCAACTTATAGCTCAGAATCTATGGGGCTATATTTTTTTCAAGGCTAAAGTAAAGGAGTAAATTTAATTTCTTGGGGAGATTTCAATTTAAACCACAAATAGTAACCACAAGATGACTTAATGGGCACATTAGACACAATTGAGGTGTTTAACAATACTCCAAATGGCAGAATCTTGAGTGTCATCCTTATTTGAGTCACAGAGCTTTTCTTTTAAATTTCCTTTATAAGAAACTTAAATTTCCCAAGTAGGGTGGTGGGGAGCACGAGGACACACTTTTGGAAATTTTATTAGGGTGGCATAGAGGCACAGGTGCATAGCATAATTATTCCATCTACACTCAATTTCATTGCCAAGTAGGACCAGTTGGTGCTTCTAAGGATTCCACTTGACTGACAGATCACAGAAACTTGAGCATTGAGGCATGAGGCATGATACAGCAACTGCTCATGTTTCCGAAATTTGAAGAAAGCCCTAATTTTCAAGCGAGGGAGAATGATTGAATTAACATTATCAGGGAGGTGTCCACCCTCTAATAAAATTGCTGCCCAGGCTCCTCAGTTGACCTTCGATCTCAGATCTATGGCATGACCTATAGTCATTATCATTCCATCATAGGCTTTACCCACATTTTGATTTAAGAATAAGGAATTAGAGAGAGCCTATTATGGCAACTCCGGCAGTAATTCGCTATTAAAATCTGCATTTCAAGAGGAAGAAATAACACTGCTACCTATCAAAATTATTCCCATTTATCTGATGCATACATATGGTGCCTGACATATGGATTTTGAGCAAATGCATCTTTGTTTATGGTTCCTGCTTTCCCTGGATTCTTTGTTAGTAGGGGGTAAGCTTCAACTGATCCCAGGCAAAGACCTGAGCTACTCTCATGTCTTTTCTGTTGAGGAAGGTAAACGACAGCCCTATGGTCATTTTAAGTCATAAACATAGCTTTAATTTACTCTTCACAATGTCCAGAGCCATGCGAAGTCGAAACTCCAAATATAATTTAACGTCAAATCTCTCCTGCCTCAAATCTGAAATCTTAAAATCTCTCCTGCTTCAGCCTGAAGTCTCCGGTAGGAGTGGGAGCAAGTTTGTCTCCTCTTCTTCTTTCACGTTCTTTGCTCACCTCCTCCCTAGGGTCACATGTAGCGTGGGAGAAGGGAGAGAGAAACGCATAAGACCATTGTCTACTTGGCTCAGTGGCTTTGGCTCTCTGATTTGGCAGATGGTAAAAACAGCCTATTTGGGAAATATTGGCTGGCAGGGACTTAGGATAAAAATGGATTCTTTCTCCTGTGTGGCTGTCTCAGGGACTCTCCTTTACTGGGCTCCTCTCTTCTGTAGTTGAATTATCTCCATGGATGCATCTGTATCCCAAATGTTCACTAGCAGCCCCTTCAGCAGTCCTTGGATATGGAGTACACACCCAGCCTTCTTCCACTAGGATCACCTCCTATCTCCATGTGGCCCAACTCGACAGGACACAGGAGTAACCGAGGCCATTCTCTCCTGAGTAGTTCATTCTGGCCAACAGGAAACATCTGTATCTCTTGCTTAGGCAAACTCTGAGTGGGCAATGCAGTCCCAACACAGCAGCTCTCTGTTGGATCCACCACTGAAGCAATTAATTAGGTCCTCTCCTACCTCTACATTTCCCGAGGACCATCCACACTTAGTTGCCTCTAGTGTGGATCAGGCAAGAGCCTTCTGCTGCTCCCAACCATTGGAAAATGTATTTTGAACTATGCTTCTCTCCCTAGGGCTTGAGGCATGAAGGGGATGGAAGAGATTGACTGGTGGGAAGGGAAGATTCCTTTCTGTATCATCCATCTTCTTGAGACATTCAGTTGCCATGCAGTAGGTTCTTTAGAGGGCCATTTCTCCCTAAAACTCTATTTGGAGTGGGATGTGTCTCATTTTTGACCAGGATTGACTGTGTTAGAGTCCTAAGAACCCAATTCTACCATCTCGTTACTTGTGTTTAGTTTGCAAAGTGTGGAATCTTACTGTTTCAGTTGTTTCTCATGGTAGCAAGAACAAGCCCCAAGAAAGAGACGTGCCAACCCCTTTTTGCTGGTGAAAAACAGAGTTTGGAAAGAGTAAGTGACATGCCCAGGTTCACATGGCTTTCACTGATGCTATTTATTTGTTTGAATGTTCCCTGGGCTAAACTCCTTAAGGGATCCTGTCTTCACATTTGTATCATTGGCACCAAGGGCGTAGTAGGCAATAAATAAATATTTGTCTATGGAATGAATACATCCAGGACTGCTAATGCCTAGTGAAGGGGTTCAGAACATGCCACCCCAAAGACACCACTTTGACAAATTGATCATTTTGAGGTTAAAGTGCTTGAGAAAGAGCAGTTGCAGAAAGTGTTCGCTGATCTCCCCCTTTCTACCTAAAAGCTGGTCACAAAATGTGTCCTTTGAGAAAAGTGCCCTCCCGGTACCAAGAAGAACATTCTTATCGCCAGAGACAGGGAGTCAACACTGATGTGGATCTGTACAAAGACACCTACTAAAATAACCCCCATCTTCCATTAGTCCCCCCATCTATTTCCTAGTTGCTGTCCCACAAATTACTTACTGCCTCAGCCAAAGTCCCTTTGTCTTGTCACATCCTCACGCTTTATTGTTTTTTATTTCAAAAGGTAGGTAGGCTTTTGGGCGTATGGCATCTTCGAGTCTTCTTGTCTTTTAATGACTCCTGTGTAAACATGAAAATACTGAACAGAATTTGCACATTTTTCTCCCATTAAACTGTCTTATGGGGGCACCTGGTTGGCTCAGTGGGTTAAAGCCTCTGCCTTCGGCTCAGGTCATGATCTCAGGGTCCTGGGATCGAGCCCCACATCGGGCTCTCTGCTCACCGGGGAGCCTGCTTCCCCTTCTCTCTCTGCCTGCCTCTCTGCCTACTTGTGATCTCTCTCTGTTAAGTAAATAAATAAAACCTTTAAAAAAAAACAACAAACTGTCTCATGTCAGTTTAATTCTTAGGCCCAGCCATGGAACTTAGGAGGATAGAAGGAACTTTTTCCTCCTCTGCACTAGGCAAGTCCTTTTCCCTCTGTATACCAACTTGCCCCCATGCAGGCCATGTGATTTCTACCTCCAAGTCAACTCAGCCCCTGAGATCCCCCAACAATCAGTTCAAGCCAGTTCAACTTAGGGGCAACCCAGGATGCATGGGTTTAGATTTGGTAAATCAAAGATGTTCATAGCTCGGTGAGGGTTATGGTCCATTCTACCCTTGTAAATATTTATTATATGCTTTATTTTATAAATTCATCCAAAAATATAAAATTATCTATTTTATTTTATAAACATAAATGCTAGAAATGTGGATTTTATTTATTTATTTTTATATAATTACCTATTTATTTTTTTATTTTTGTTTGTTTTTTTAAATTTTACTTATTTTTGATTTATTTGAGAGAGAGAGAGCATGAACAGGAGGGGCAGAGGGAGAGGGAGAGAGAATCTCACAGATTCCCCAGTGAGCACAGAGCTCAGGTGGGGCTCGATGCAGGGCTCAATCCCATGACCCTGAGGTTAGGACCTCAGCCGAAACTAAGAGTTGGATGCTCAACCGATTCTGCCACCCAGGGGCCTCTGAATTTATTTTAAATATAAATTTTCTACATTTGAAAGCACCGTGTCAGCCAAACAACATACCTGTGGGTTACCAGGATCCACCTGTGCTCTAAATTGATTCTGGAGCTATTTTCTTTTTCCTTATTTCACACCAACCTTCTCCTTTTTTGAGACATGGCTCAAGACTAGAAGGGACTCTGGAGAAGGGACCTCAGGTAAGGACTGTGGCTCAGCTTACCCCCTTCCACCTGTTTTCATCAAAAAGAGAGAGATCTCATTTCACAACCCTCAGGGAACAGGAGAACTTGTGTTTACAACTATGTTTTGCTTTTATTCAACTGGAGGATGAAATTCTTCCTTTATGCCACACCGCAAAGGGCTTCCCATCACAGTCTTACATGTATCATATATATATATATATATGATATATATATAATCATATATATATATGATTATATATTATATATGTATTATAACATATATAATACTATATATATGAGATATATATCTATATATATAACTATTGTTCATGCATATATTACTATTGTTCATGCAAATCTGAAATTTACGTGTGCTCTCAGTGAGCAAGTTCCAGCTGGTTGTCATGTTCATGGCCATTAAATGATGGCATTTTATAAGCCATGCTGAGAAGCAGTTGGTAACAGATTATTTCTGGAAGGACCATCCTGCCTCTGCTTTAGATTCCTAGTCCCACGCTAACCTCACGGATGTCGGGAGCTCTGACCAAGTATTTGTCTGCTAAGGATTGTGTGATTCTTCCCCTCACCCAGTTGCTTGTGGTAGAGCTGTCTTGGGTCTGGATGCAAATATTCAGTCCCTTGAGTATTATAACCTAAGCATAATCTTTTAGCTTGCTTGAGGGGAGGTATAGATTTTCTGGAGTACTGAGCAATAGATTGTTTGTCTGTTTTTTAATTATCTGGGCTACAGCTTTGAGACTCCAGGAACTTCGATATCAGATATTAACAATAAACAAATTTGCGAGGCTGGTTTTTTTTTTTTTTTTGGTGGCATTATGGTTATTACAACATGCTTCATTTGATAAATATGTCAGTGTATGTCGCTGATGTTGCATGAATATATGCACGCATACATATCTTTTTATTATAAATAAAAGACATGGCATTTTAAAAGATCAACGCTAACTGGCTAATGTAATTCCATAGACTGTGAAGAAATGAAGCTTTCATTAACTGCTTGCATTTATGATTCAGTTGGTGCAGAGAGGTTTTCATTTCTGACCTAGATACTTCAAGTAGCTTGCTTCTGGGAAAAATAATAGATAGTTAAGCAACAACAACAACAAAGACCCATACCCTAATTAAAATCCCTAAAATGTTTCATTTCCTCTTCCATTGTCTTGAAACTGTATCACTAGGTTAAGAAAATGGTTTTCTGGGTTAAAACAGGATTTATTTGCTAGTTAGGAAATGTCAGGTGTACATGTGTTGCATTTTGTAGCAGCCACAGAGTTTTAGGTTTTATTGCAATCCTAATAAATTGGCGACCCCAAGGTTTTGGTCCCTGAAGAATGTGGCATTCAAGAAGCACAGTTCAGTAGACGGTCTCATCTCTTCCGCTGAATCAAAAAAGAAATCTCTTCTTTGTTTGTATCTCTTGAAGGACATTCCAGGAATCTAAGTCATAGGCATCATGCATCCTTTTCTCTCCTTTCTTCAATTCTTCCACATTTCATTACTTCTGACTAACTGCTCCCTTCTTCTCCCCCGCCACCCTTAGGTTCTCTCCCCATCTACGGGGCTTGTACTCTGTCTTCCCTCCTGCTCCCTCCCAGCCTCTTTAACTGTGACCTACCTTCTCCTCTTCCACGGATTCTTTCCCTCCTTTCCCATCAGTCCTGAAATTGGTTGGGAGCCAAGAGGGGTGCATAGGTCTGATAACTACCTAAAGTTGGCCTTGGGGGGGATTATGTAAATATCCCTCCTTTGATCATTTTTATCTTGTTTCGTATGGCACTAAAGAGTTTACAATCTGGCTTGTTTCGACAACATTGAACGAAATACAAAGAAATTGGTATATAATTGTTCATAACCCAATGTTTTGGAGAGAATGAGATTGGGCTCTTTAATCACTAAGACCGTGTTATTCTCTGAAGTGGTCTTGGGACTATGAGACTACTCCATTCTGTGCCTATTAGGGTAACAAGGTTGTCTAGGCTTGGTGTCTCCATATGTTGTCAACCTTTAAAAATGGCAAGAGAAGGATTTATCAGAGGTGCTTAAAGTAGTGCTCAGCCTTCAAACTGCTCCACGGTCTGGCACCGGTTTCGGTTTCCTAGCCATGTTTGCATACATTATTTATATTTCTATTAATAGAGCAAATTGTCTTGAATTATAGATATTCATGTACACACAGTCTGCTTTAATGGATGATCGGCTCGGCAGCATCTTACACATAGAGGGGGCCGAATAAGTGATTGTTGGGCTGACTTGAACCAGGCACTGGACTATAGACTCTCCAGCTCTGGGGCAGGTTGGCACTGTGACCTTGTTTTGTTCAACGGCTAGCAGAGTAGCTGGACATGGTACATGTTTCTGGAGGAAAGATGGAGCGGCATTGGGGCTAACATCAGAATCTGGACGTCTTCTTTCTACCAAACTCAGCCAATATCTTCTGACCAAAGATGATGTGCAGTCAAATGCTCTACCCCTGAGCTATACCCCCTCCAAAGATGATGTGAAAGACACTGAATGAGACACCCCGAGAGAGACACACTTAAAAATGACTCAGCGTTCATCTTTGGGAATCTTACTGTCTTTGCACAAACACTATCATTCACACAGAACAGGTGAAACAGAGAAAACCCATTATTTGCTGGCCTGTTAAAACATCTGTGGGGTGTGAATGCATATGTGTATTTGGAGTATCTTCTACCCAGGTTCATCTCTTAGTCCTTCCCTTGCAATATTGCTCACTTATTTTCTAGAGGTTACCATGAAATCTGTTTAAGTGCAATGATATAATTAATGCTTGGAAGAAGAATCAAGGGTAACCCTTCCTTAGGCAATTATTACTAAGGAAACCAGACCAGCCATTCCAGTGACATCTAATAAACAACTGTTGCTGAGTCTTTGGTTCTGAACTGTTTTGTGTCCCTAAGTAGGATAACCCTCCTGTTGGTAACCATGGGCAGTTTCAAACTCCCCTTGGCTGGATGTTCTTGGTTTTTCTAATCTTCCTGGCCTAACTTCTCTATACTTTGGAAATTACTTTTGACGAAAAGTCCTGTATCCTGAATTATTCTTCAATCGCACTACAGTGTATTTTGTGAACTGACTCTGACTGAGTTTGTATGCCATCCTGGTAGAAACCTTGGGCTTCCTGATGCCCTCTGTACACAGGAAATTGAAACTGGGAGGTACTTTATGAACTAGTTAGTAATAGGAAGAAAATGATGGGGATTCAAGGAGAGTGATAGTAGTAGAGGGATTGTAGAGCTAGTAAAGTGTAGCAGTAATCAGAAGATTATGGGGTGAATAGTGTCTCCCCCCTCAAACGTATATGTTGAAGGTCTAACCTCCAGTACCTCAAAATGTGACTGGATTTAAAGTTAAGGCCTATAAAGAGGTAATTATGTTAAAGTAGGCTGTTGAAGTGAGTCCTAATTTATGCTGACCAGTCTCCTTATAAGAAGAAATTTGGACATACAGAGGGATACAAAGGATACAAAGGATGTAAACATGGAGGAATGACCAAGTGTGATGGTTAACTTTATGTATTGACCTGGCTAGACCATAAGGAATCCAGATACTTGGTCCAAATTATTCTGTATCTTTCTGTAACAGTCTTTTTGAATGAGATTTACCTTTAAATCTTGGAATAAAACAGATTGCTCTCCATGATGTGGGTGGGCCTCACCTAATCAGCTGAGAGCCTGTATAGAACAAAGGTGGATGTCCCCCACACCAGACCTTAGGCACTGTGCTAGTCTGCAATGATACAAAGGCAAATGTGGGTTCACGTATTCAGAAGCTTGCGTATTTGTGGAATTATAAGCATATTTTCAATTACTCTTGGTACTAATACAATCAATAAAGGTAAGATTTTTAAAAATGGACCATTATGGAATCCCAGAGAAATTTCTTGGCCTACGAATTTTTCCTGTTCTAAACATTAATCGCTGTTTCTGTTTTGGTTGTGAGATATATAGAGTATTTCATGTAAAGGCTGTGTGCAGTCTTCACAGAGATTTAAGTGTGTCCTTAGATCCAGAACAGGCGGCCTACCGAGAGAACTGTCTCAATCTGCTCCTCTGTTTTGCTTACTGCTCTCTGACGTATACTCAGTGAGAAAAACACAAATGTTACAAGTGCTAGAAACATGGTAGGCGGAAAGTCACCTGAGTTGGAAAGAGGTAAAATAATGTGGTAGGGATGCCAGGGTTGGGGGGGCGGTCCGTCAGTTAAACATCTACCTTCCTCTCAGGTCATGACCCCAGGGTCCTGAGATCGAGTCCCGCATTGGACTCCTTGTTTAGCAGGGAGCCTGCTTCTCCCTCTGCCTGCTGCTCCCCCTGCTTGTGCATGTGCTCTCTCTGTCTCTGTGACAAATAAATAAATACAATCTTTTTTTTTTTAATAAATAAAATCTTAAAAAAAAAATAATGTGGAAAAAAAATAATGTGGTAAAAACAACACAGGCCTAGAAGGCAGGCAAGCCGGCCCTTCCACCTCCTAGCTGGCTGGCTTTAGTCATCACCTGGCCTTGGGGAGGCTCAATTTTCTTCTGTTGTGTAACAGGAGTAGAGCAGTTTCTCTTCTACCTATCTCATTGGGTTGTGTAAGGCTCAGACAGGAAATCTCTCAAGTCCCGCAGTACCACGCAAATGTGACTCACGGCCGCGAGATGACGTCACCACTTAGAGCAACTACACTGGAAAATTGTCAAATTTGTTGCTCTTACTCTCCAGAAGTCTGAGTAGACAGAGAGAGCATTCACCTGCGTTTATCTTTCAGATGGGGGTGTGGTGGGACAGAGCTGGAGGAGGAACGGAAGAGTCTGGCTCACTCTCGTATAACATTTAAAGCACACAAAAAATGCAGGGAACTGAAGGACTTCAAAGGGACTGACTACTTTTTTTTTTTTTTAATCCCATAGTTCATAACATGCTTGCAATGGATTTCTCCAAATTTTCCCTCAAAGCAAGTGAAGACACTGAGTGATCCAACTGGATTTGGAAAATCACCTCTAAAAATTTTTTTGAAAATGCATTAACGGCTGGCCCTCAGAAAGGAAATTTAATATCAGACAGACAATCACTGTATATCTCCCTTCCCTTAAAACAGAGAGAAAGTGATCGTTCCTTAACTTCAACCTTTAGAGTAACCTTAGCTGATTAGTAGCTTTGGAGAAAAACTACATAAACTAAGATGTACTGTGCTCCTTCCTCTCTCCTACCATGAACTGAGGGTCTGAGTCATAAAATAAAGGCTTTAGCCACGAGTTAGAATGTAAGACTTGTCATTTCTATGGAGGTAATTCATTTTTTTAAAAAATTGTATTTATTTATTTGAGAGAGAGACACAGAGACAGTGACAGAGATAATGAGAGAGAGCCCTAGTGGGGAGGGAGAAGGAGAGGCAGGCTTCCTGCCAAGCAAGGAACTTGACATGGGGCTCGATCCCAGGACCCCCGGGATCATGACCTGACCCGAAGGCAGACGTTTAACCAACTGAGCCGCCCAGGTGCCCCTCTGTGGAAGCAATTCTTAAACATGATTTATAAACAAACAAACCTCTAGACATTTAATGCTTGATGTTTTTGAGAAGAGAGAGAGAGAGAATGTGTGTGTGTGTGTGTGTGTGTGTGTGTGTGTGTGTGTATTCTTACGTGGGCTGAGGCTGTGTTTTTGGTGATTCTTACTTTCAAAACATTTCAGTCTTAACCAAAGTTACCACTCTACTATTTTCTGGCCTTGCTAAGAGAGGTAAGACTAGAAAAACAAGTTATTTTTGGTTTTGTGTCCTGTCCTAGCCCCAGAGTCTTTACTTCCTTGGCTAGTGGCTGGATTTTATTTACATGGCAAGGAAAAGTCAAACATTACAAAAATTTAATTAAAAGTTATCGGAGAAGATATTTATATTCCGAATTATAATGTAAATGTAGCTCTTTTAGTTCTTTTACTAACCATAGTCATCTGAAATACTTGACTTTCTGTGTGAGACCCTTAAGCTTTCCTATGCTAACTCCCCTAAGAATCTTATTTCTTCTTGTGACTCCCCTCCCTCAGATAGTCTAAGAATCTCACTTAAAGTTGGAGATGGTAATGACTATGACAGTGTGAGGTCTGACCATACTGCTGTTGCTTCTTGCTGTGTAACATCACGAATGAAGATCGGTCCTGCACAGTTTGGTAAACCCTACATCATTGCTGGGATGGGCTGGTTGGCCTGCATCTTTGACTGGACTTATCTTGGGGCCTTGGGTTAAAAATGGGTTCTGTTCCTAATTCCAATATGTGTGTGAAGGGGTTTCCCCTTACCACTACATGATTCTCTGATATGAGCTGGGTGTCCTATAATTTTACTCAATTTTGACACTATCTACCCAGAGAAAGCATCAGATTACACAGGTTAAGAGCTCAATCCTCCACTTTATTCCTCCCCCATTTCAGACACCAGATGCAAGTCCAGATTGTCCCCTGTGCTTCTATAGATCAGTTATTCCCACATCCCCCTTCTTGGGTTCCATTGATTTGCAAGAGCTACTCATGGGACCCAGAGAATCAATTTATTTACTAGATTACTGGGTTTTTGTAAAAGGCTGTGGGTCAGGAACATCCAGATGGAAGAAATGCATAGGACAAGGTATGGGGAGAGGGTGCAAATCTTCCATGTTCCCTCTGAAGGCACCACTCCCCAAATCTCCAAATGCTCACCACCCAGATAGCTCCCCCAACACTGCCCTTTGGGTTTTTATGGAGGCTTCCTTCCTTATATAGGAATGCTTGGTTAAATCATTGGCCATTGGAGATTGATTAAATTTCCAATTCCTTCCAGTCCCGTGGAGGTCAGGGAGGTGGGATTGAAATTTCCAACCCTCCAATTACAGGGTTTGTTTCCCTGGTGACCAGGCCCCATCCTTTTGGCGACCTGGGGGCATTCCAACAGTTGCCTCATTAACATAACAAAAGACACAAAGTCTCTCTCACCACTTGGGAAATTCCAAGAGCTTTAGAATTTCTGTGCTAGAAATGGGACAAATATCAAATATATATTTATTATAAATCACCATATCACACAGAGGAACCACAAATTTCAATTCATACTTTCATGCTCATTGACTGTTCTCCAAAGCATGACTGCTGTATTCAGGTGCAGAGGTTGGGCTCAGATCCTTATGCAAATTAGGCGTCCTCCATCCCAAGGAAAATTTCTGCTTATCAGGTCTTGGGTAGATTTACCCAGCTCCTGGAACAAAATCAAATGCTGTATACTCTTCCCCTAGGACAATTTGTGGGTACTTGCACTGCATGGTTTTTTACTTGAGAGGGTAACTTAAGGGTGTGATCTTGAAAGTCAAAGACAATCAAACAAAAAATTTTGACCAGCTTTGCGTCACCTAACTGCAATATCTGGAAGCATGTAGAATGGAAAGATAACTACATATGCACTTAGGGCAAGAGGCTTTGTATGGCTCTCATCTGCCATTTTGGTCTGACCTATAATGTCAGAGTGTAACCATACAAAATAAAAGATTCAATCATTGGAGATACTCAAACTGTATAACGAATAATATTTTAGATACATTTTCTAGGAAATTGCTTTAGTGCTTTTTCCACATTCAGTCATCTGAAATATGTGACCTTTGTCCAATACTTTGTTCAGAGATGAGCCACCGTGACATTGGGAGACCGGAGAATTCAAAGCAGAGTAGTCAATAGCCTCTCCCTAATTTGGGAACTGCACACACACTGCTCTTTCTGACCTATGGAGTTACGAAAATTCAGCAAACTATTTTTAGCTTCAACGAAATCTTATTGGTGTAACTGACATTAAAATTGGCTCCTGAATTTAAAACCTGGGTTTATGCAGTATGTTGCATCATTGTCAAAACTGACCTGTGGCCCAGCTGCAGAAGGAAATTACTCAAACCAAAGCCGACCATCAGAAAAAGGAAGGTTCCTGTTGTAACTATATTGTGTCGATAGGATTTGCCAAGTCAAAGAAGAGAGTTGTGTTTCCCTGCATAAAGAAAAACAAATGTGTTTCCTACCATTTAATTTTTCAATGACTATCCAGTTGAACTTCCAGCCATTTTTTATGGTCATCATTTTCAGCAATACTCACTCGAGCAGTTTGAATTGAGTGAACTTGGATTTCCCCAAAGCTTCAAATGCCAATAATTAAAGTATTTCTTACAATGATAGTTGCTGTCGCGAAGGAGTCACCTCTGATTCAAGCCTGAGTTGTGGGTACTTTGGTGACGTGAAGTTAGGTGACACTCCTGTTCCTCTTCCCTAGGAGTTTATCTTTGTAATTACTGATCCCCAAAGGGTGTTGAGAAACTTCCCGAGAGAAAAGAACAAACAACGCAAGCGTTTCACCGTTGGGAGGTCAGATTTCGCAGGTCTGGTGGATTTGAGGTTGGAAGTTGGAATGCGCAAGGGTTGGAGATGGGGCCACAAAGCAACAAGTTTTATGAAAGTGGGTGGAGTTCTTGATAAGGAATGTAGAGTAAGGAAAATGTTCTGCTGAAAAAGTCAAACTCAGGTGCAGACCAAAGATTGGAAGGCTCATGAGAGGAAAAGGGATGTTAAAGTGTAGCGACTGATTCTAGAAATCAGTTCTAGTGAAAACCACCCTGTGTGTCAGTTGAGGAAGAAAAGAAAAAACTCCTGCTTGACCATCCTTGTAACTCGGAGCCCAAAGTCCCTGTTGCTCTTCACCTCTGCCCACTGCCACCCCGTATTTCTGAGGTTCCCCAAGGGGGGCATCACAAACATGGCGTATTATCCCCCCCAGCCACTCTCTACTGGCTGTGGACAATCTTAGAGCGACACCAAACAGTGGAATGAGCACAAGCTGCAGAAATCCAGGTGTGGCCAACAGTGCCGCCAACGTGGGGATCCATGTTCAATGACCAGGAATGATTTAAGCCCTTCCTGAGCGATTCTGACATCAGGGGCAACGGGGGAAGGAAGGAACACTCTGAAAGGGTCTGAAATTCCTTCCCCAGCATGTCTGAGTATAACGACAATGTGAAATTCTTTGTAGCCAAAGCTAGAAAGGTCAAGAGACATTTGGATCAATGTTATTTATTATCATTTTATTGGTAGTTTTATATGATCTTTGAAGGACAGGTCTTGATAACCAAGACTTGACTCAAATTTAACTTCAGCTCATGCCTCCATTCCAGATTATGCAGTAGCATTCGTTCAACACACACACACACACACACACACACACACACACACACACACACTCTATAACTTTTGGACAGTTCTCTTCTTAAGTGAAATGAGGTATTTCCATGGACTGTGTCCTTTTGTTGACCATCATGGTGGTGTACAATGAAGCCAGGGGAATACTTATAAGTGAGACCATACCCAGTGGAAAAGCAAGGAGTTTTAGGTGAGGCAAGATACAATGTAGGGAAAATATATATAGGTATTGTAAGAAGATCATTTTAAATAAAAATTATAGCTATTAATATATAGTTATTAAATACATATCTCATGTTAAATTAGGATTCCACAGCAATGCAATAGTGAACATTTATCAAACACCTACCATATGCCTGAAACTGCCAGGGCCTAAAGATACAAAGATACTTAAAACACAGCCTCTGCTATAAAGGATTTCCCAACTTAAAAGGGAACAAATAGCTACAATAAATAACATAATAGCAGGGCACCTGCCTGGCTCAGTTGGTAGAGCGTGCAACCCTTAATCTTGGGGTCATGAGTTTGAGCCCCACCCTGGGGATAGAGAATACATTTAAAAAATAATAAAATCTAAAATAATCATAATAATGTAATAGCAATACTGTGGAAATACTGAGGAAAGAGAGAGTAACTGCATTTAGTAAAGTGGTTTGGGGGAAGCCTGGGTGGCTCAGTCTGTAAAGTGTCTGCCTTCTGCTCAGGTCTCGATCTCAGGATCCTGGGATTGAGGCCCTCATCAGGCTTTCTGCTCAGCGGGGATTCTTCCCTCTCCCCCTCTCTCTGCCCCTGCTTGTGCTCTCTCTCTGTCAAATAAATAAATTTAAGATCTTAAAAAAAAAAAAAAGGAGAGTGGTTTGGGATAGCTTCTCAAAGAAGGGCTCTCTTGGCCTGGATTTGGAAGGTGAATCAGGTAAGGAAGGAAGAACATTTCAGTGAGGGGAACCTGTGTGTTAAAGCAAGGATGTCTAGACAGATTTCTTTATTTGCTGGATGGAAGTCTTGCAGTTTTGCCCGTGGGCTATTCAGAGAGCCCCAGCAGCTAGGATGATAAGAGTTTAGGGAGCGTTTTGGGGAGTGCCAAGGGTTAAACATAGAGAGGTGAATTTCAGTCACATCACTGACAACTGTGGTAAGGGAGCTGGATTTTATATTATGGATGATGAGTATCCTGGAGGTGTTTAAGTAAAGAATGACATATTCAGATTCATGAATTAAAAACTTAAAAAGAGCACTAACCAAGCATCCCTATAAGTGACTCCTCTTTCCCATGTTGGTCCCACTTCTTTGAGGAGCCCTTTCTCATATGCTCATTTGGATGGTACATGACCATCTGTTCTAAGATTTGTCATCGTCCTAGCCCTTTGCTATCATAGGTGTTGATTGTTGAAAAATAGATTTCATTTTGCGAGTCCATTTTTTTTTTATTATATCGCTATAATGATTTGTGCCAGGATAAAAATGTTTTGAAGTTGAGAAACTACACATAGATTCTCATTTCTAAGACCATTTTTTCTTTCGTGACAGTGGGAATGTGTCTTGGTTTAAGTGGTTCATTATTCGTGTGGTAAATGTGATCTCTTGGTTTGTCAAATACAGTGAGGACTATTTGGAAGGGGAAGAATTTTAGAGCTTTCCATTGTAGGAGGAAGATTCTGGATCTGAGTGAGTTTACTGTGACATGTGGGAATCCATAGCCCATTTTGGTTTTAGTATATTTTTAAACATACTAAATTCAGAAAACAATGTTAAAGACTATGTTTTTGGAGAGGACATAGCTTGCTTTATATTTAAAACACCGAATAGCAGAAATAAATGGATACTTGTTGTAAATTAGCCTAGAATCACAAATTCCTAAGCTAATTTAGAACGTTTCTGATTTAGAGAAAAGTAAGCTTGTAATATATGGGTTCCATTCACTAGCATTTTTTATCCTGACCACAGTTTGAATAGTTATATAGGAATTTTTGCCAGCATTGTGAACAAACCAAGCCTTCAGAATTCATCATGGGCAGTTAATATCCACTATTGTAAATAAGAGATCCATATTTTCCCAACACTCTTCATTAGTAATGACAGTCATATCCATCATCAGACCCCTCAGTGCCTCTAGAACGCGTTTGATTGCACATGTAGTTCAACAAACATTCACGGAGCACCTACCCTGTGCAAGGCACCAAGACATAGGCAAAGAGCTCATGAGTCAGCCCTGGTTGTGTTATTCTGACTGTATAGGTTTTTGTTGCTTAATATATGAGTCCGGAGTCTTTCCTTATCAGAAAAAAAAGCTCATTTTTTTCTCATCCTCTTCCTTCCTTTTCTCCCAGCACCATCTTTTATTAAATTCTAGTATACTAAATTCTAATCCCATATCAGCAAATTGCAAATCATTTTTAACACCGAGAAACCAGAGTGACTAGAGGGTGGGAATAGGGATGTGAGGAGAGATGGATGGTAGTCCAGTTCAGTGGCAAGAACTCGGGCTCAGGTTCAAATCTTCCCCTTATGTGTCTGCTTCATCAGCACATATGCAAATCCTCCCCTTATCACTCACTAGTTGTGTGACTCTGGATGAGGTTCTAAACCTCTAGAAACCTCCATCTCCTTAACCATAATAAGATAAGGATATTACTAACATCCATCTCATAAAGTGGTTTTAAATGTTACATGAAATAATGCATATAATAGTTAGTACATGATTATCACATGATCAGTGCTGGTGATCGCTAAATATAGAAATGATTGTAGAAGGAGATCTTTCTAGTAAAACTTGGGAAGGGGTAAAGAAAGTTGATGAAGCTGCTCTTGCCTTCACACCACATTAGTTTCTTTTAAGATGGAGAGAACGCAGTTGTGTTTCAGATGGTCCTTTGGCCAGAATAACTTCTGGAAAGAGCCCATGACTATTAACATGTATATCAGAAAGAAGGCTTAAAAAATAAACTCCTTATTGTGCAAAAATAGGCCAGTGTATGGTGTGCCTTTTGAGCATCTACTCTTAAATCTTAAAATCCCTGAAATCACAGGCATAAACTGAGATGATAGGAGTTAAAACTTTAAGTTGTGAAAATCAGAAAGGACCAGACACATTGAAACATTGTCACTTATCAGCATGCAAGCTATTTGCAATAAAGCCAATCTTACAGCAATCTTATAATCATAATCTTATAGTTTATATGGTCTAAATTTGAAATTTTAGTTTATATTTTTCTTATTGAAACTTAGAGAAAATGATCCTCTGGAAAGCTCAGAGCAAGTGAGAAAATGAAAAAGGGAAATTATTTATATACTATTTAGTGATATTAATCTAAGATTCTAAATAGCATCAATAATTTCTTTATTTCATGTACCTATTTTAGTAATGATTTTAAAAAAGCCTATGAGAACTTTCTTAGAGTTATGCATTAGCTCATGTTCCTTATAGATACATTTCTTCAATAAGGCCTCAGTTTTCTCCTTTTACTACATTCTTTTGTGAAGGAAGCTTCAAGAAATTAATTCTTGTCAGATGTGGAAGAGGACCCTCTGCTTTCTATAGGAGGTCCTATTAAGTGTATTTGAGTACATTTCCCAAATATTCAGTAAGCATACGTGGCCTCATCATGAATATACACGAATGCCCTGTGATCCTGCGAAAACCACACCTACATGCTCCTAATGGCTGACATAATAAACAGGAAATACAAAGAAGCTGTGTACAAAAAAAAAAAATGGATGTACTTCTGTGTTTGTTTCATCTGCATGAGATTGATCTTAGCATATCTATGACATACAACTTGAACATGTCAACTATTCTGAATTTAATAGTGTGCGTAATATATTCATTATAGTTTTTTAGCACTTATTTTCAATTCAAAGGCTAAACGTTTTAAGATGCACAGAAATGGTTCACCTTGTGTAGGAAGTCTTAGAAGTGATTGAAGACATGCCAAAGAGAGACTGGACGAGAGAGCAAACAGCCTAGAAGAAACCAGAATTACAAAATGACACAGACAAAGGACACAGAAGAAAGAGAAGATTGATTGAGAATAGGGGGTGGGGGTGGGGAAGAAAACAACCCAGGAATTATTAAGCAGAAGCATCAGATTCAAGTAAGCAAAAACTATAATCCAAGTACAAGTTGATAGCATTGCAAATATGTTATTATGCCTGTGACAAGGGTAAGTCCAGATATTAGGGCCCTGAGTTGAACACATAAACAAATACGATATTTTATTCCTACTTGTAAAGAGCTTCAAGAATGTCATGTTAGTTCTGATATATTTCCAATAAACAATTATGTTCCCCCAGGGCACCGGGGTATAATGGGTGTGGTTCTGACGATTAACTTGCCTTTGAAAACTGAGCCCTTCCTTCGTTATAGGAATAGATTGGAATGTGTTTCTCTGCTCCTGCTTGCAGAAACCTACAAGTTGTTTTCTCTGCGAACACTAGGAATTTATTGTTTTGGCCAAGTGAAGAACCTACATTTTCAGGCAAGGGAATGAGTTTCAGGGAATTTCAGGCAGGAACTACCTGGCTGATTATCCCAAAGCAGTAGTCCTCAAAGTCTGGTCAGAAGGCCAGCAGCAGCAGCAGCAGCCGTGGCCTTATCTGAGAACCTGCTAGATACACAAATCCTGGGGCTCCACCCAGGTCCTATTGAATCACAAACTCTGAGGGGTGTTGCCCAGCCAGAGTCCTCGGAGTCAGTCTCTGTGGGCGGCATTGAGAACTCTGCTGGTCAGGTGTCAGATAAGGAAAGACCGCACGATCACCGATGAGTGGCATATTTAAAGCACTTTATGAAACGTGTGAAGACCTAAATCAAAGGCTTCCTTCTCTATGAAGCATTCCGTGATGCATTCATGAAAATGAAACTGTATTTCCTGTATTCTCCTGCTCCTGAAATTTCCCAGGGTAGGGAGAGGCTTCGTTCCTTATTCATCAGTGTTTTTTTCTGCAGTGTCCAGTGTGCCATGCGGTAACTTATCCGTTTAAATATGAAAATTGAACAAATGCTTACGATAAATACATGTGCAACAGTGGATTGCACTACGTGTGAATTCCTGCTTTACAGCGGCGTTCAAACATGGCAGCAGAGAGGGAAGAGAGTGCAGATGTATAAAAGGGAGACGGGTGACGTTGGAGAGAGCTGGTTGGGAGGAAGCGTCAGGGAAAGATTGGGAGTCTCGCCCATCTTTATCTTGAGTGTGGATTTTCCTTTAACTTGAGGTACATACTCAGTTATTAGTTATCTCATAGAGCGGTAGGAAGATTTTTTTTTTCCGTGACTTTTTCAAGATGAATTTTATTTAATTTTACAATGGTTTGGATTCCCTGCTGAGCACTGGACGCTGTTCTTGGAGCTGATGGAAGAGGCCTTAAAAAAAAAGTACTGCTTTAAAGGAATTTAGAGTCTAGGGTAGCTTCTCAAACTTCTGCACAACTGGCATTTGGGGCTGGACAGTCCTTTGTTGTGGGGACTGTCCTGTGCTTTGTAGAATGGTCCCTGGGCTCTACCCAGTAGATGCCAACAGCACCATCTTTTGCTCTCCCCTGCCCCTGCCCCCGCCAGATTGTGACAATGAAAAATGTTACCCAACACCGTCAAATGCCCCGAGGGATAAAACCTACTCCAGTTGGAACCTCTGTGCTTGTGAAAGAAAGAGACAAAATACAGAAGTTTCTCGTAGACAGTGATAAGGGCTATGACACCCCAGGGCCGACAGATTGCCGGGAAAGGGCACCTCATGGAGACCGGGGGAAGGGGGTTGGTGTGAGGGTGGTGGAGAGAGAAATTAGGAGACTCCGGGCAGGAAGAGAAGTGGAGTGGCATGGTGAATACTGAGCAGCCAGCCGCCCGTGGGAGACACGAAAGAGAAGGGAAGAGGAGGAGGAAGGAAGGAGGGAGGAGTGATGGGGAATTACTTATCCCGGGCTGAGGCCGGGAATGAGAAAATGCAGCGGCCTGACCTGGCAGGTTACATTCAAGGACCCAGAAGCGGGTAAGTGGCGTGTCACCCAAGCGTAAAGTGAGAAGGGGGGTGGTGGGCCTTGCAGCCGCAAGGCCACCGAGCACATTGTTCATAGCCCAAGGTCAGGTTTCTATTATCCTCTATGGTGACGTTATCATCCATTTGTCTCTCATCACTACCGGGGAGCCCATTAACAACTTGCCCCTGTACTTGGTGCCAACAGTTAATAGACTGTAGCCTCTCATATTTCTTCACCTGGCGCTGAAATCAGCTAAGCTTTTGCAGAATCTTAGGTATGTTTTCCTTCAGGTTTGGGGCAGGGACATTAAAAAAGATACATAATGCTTGAACATAGGGAGGAAAGAGCTCTGGCCATCTGTTCCTTTATTCCATTTACCTTTCACAAAGGTAGAAAACAATTGTAAGGATAAAAGTTGTTATCTTTTTACTGGGCTCTTTTGGCTGCCTGTGAGCCCTGGGTAAGCAGGTCAGTGTCTTCTTAAGGTTGAGCACAATGTCTGATGTATAGACTGTGCTTGACCAATGTTTCTTGGGTAAATAGATTTACATTTATTATTAGCATCAACATTTCATCTTACTCCGTGAAGGCCACTATAACAAAATACAATGGACGGGGTGGTTCATAACCAAGACAAATTTATTTCTCACAGTTCTGGAGACCAGCAAGTGCAAGATCAAGGTGCTATCCCACTTTCTGGTTCACAGACAGCCATCTTTTTGCCATAACTTCACATGGTGACGCAGGGCAAGGAATCTCAGGGGTCTCTTTTATAAGGATGCTAATCCCATTCAGGAAGGCTCTGCCCTCATGAACTAAGCCTCTTCCAAAGGCCCACCTCCTAACATCATCACATTCAGGATTGGGTTTCAACATAAGAATTCTAAGGGAACATTTCCATAGAGTACAATACACGATCAACTTCTCAAGGAAGTGATCTCATTGGATGACTATAGCCACCCAAAGAGATGAATAAGGGAATGTTTTTAACCCCATTACAAGTTGCATCTTACTCTTGACACAGTATTAGCCATGACATACTTTCCTATTTCTACAGTGAAAGAAAACTGTTAACAGAAACATTTTGTATCTTATAAAAGTACTTATTCTTTTGGTAAGTAGATGATGGCAGGCAGTTGAGATAAGTAATTTCAACTCTTTAAAAGTCTAGAAAAGAATAAAGGGGGAGGAGCTTTAAAAGTCAAGCTTCTCAATTTCGCAGATAAAGAAACCAGGGCCACATAGTTATTTAGTACAGAGTTGGGATTGTAACCTCTGGACCTCTGAGCCTCTGGACTTCTATGTTTGGGTGGATGCCTGGGAATTTACCAACTGGTGTGCATACCTCAAAATTCCATATCTTTCTAAATGGTAGACCTCACACATCTGCACAGCTGAAGCTCTTGTATAACTTGTCTTCTCTAAATAGCTATGTTCCAGAAGAAGGCCACCGTCAAGGTCATAAGAAATAGCGTATTCAAACAAACACATATATGCCTATTTTTTCATACCATTATCGAACAATGCTATCCAGGTGTCGAAACAGAATAACCTGTCTGTTTTATTTTTCCCAGAAGAGGAAGCAGTGGCCCAGAGAGTTTAAATATTGCATGGATTGTGTTAGCCAAGTCAACATCTGTTTGCTTCCTAACAATGAGTCACCTCTTTTCCCTATAAGTAGGGCAGGAGGGCAGCTGGAACTTTCCAGCTTACTCCTTGGTCACTGCATCCTGTTTCTGCTGCTTCTATCCTGCATGGCACAGCTTCATGGGCAAAAAAGTGAAACAGATACTACCCCCAGGGGTAGGTGCCTGCACCGAGTCAGATGTCTTAGGTTTGTGTTACGGTGAATTTAGGGCAAAACGTATGTCGACCTTTAGCAACAGTGTGAATAATTGAATCTCTTCCCAAGTTTTATTGCTCAATATCCCACCCAGAAAGGAACCCCGAGCACACTCAGCCTGTCAAAGTCCCTTGGCGGGTGTCATCAGTGAAGAGGCTCCATGGATGAGTCATCACTGAAAGAAAGAAAAACACTTGAAAATGTTGTGCCTGAAAAAACAAACAAACAGAAAAGCAAAAAAGCAAAAACAATCTTCAAAAGCAGAGACTAAACAAGTGTTGACACGCAAAGTATCATTCACTCATCTGGCTTGTTCCTGACTCTCAAAAGCAGAGGTACCAATTTAGAAGGGCGGTTTGAGTATGTGTATGTGTGTGTGTGTGTGTGTCCCTCTGGCGGTGGCAACCCAGAGAATCAAAGGAAGGGATCTTGTTGAAGATGCACTAAATTCCTATTGCTCTAGCACATCTGGGCACTCACTTTAGCCCTAAAATAACACACTCCTTTACATAGCTGACACACTTGCCTCCAGTATGTACAACTTGAATTATCCAATGGCCTGGCTCATGTCTTATTGATACTCTCACTGTCTAGGGCAACAGGCAGCACAGAATGAATGTTCAACAGATACTACTTTAACTGAATGAATTCGAAGTTTTAGGACGCTGCTTAGTATGAAAGCCTTGTTCTCCAAGCCTTCACCTGCCAAGGGAAAAAAAAAAAATCAAGAGCTGGTAATGTTACAGCAGCATTAAATTCTAGCATCCATTCATTTTATAATTGTCATTTGGACCCTAAGGGCTTTCATTCCCTCTCTGTTTCCTAAAAACAAAGTAAAGCAAGACAAAACAAAAACAAAAACTAAACTAAACAAACTCCTCTGACTTCAAAAAAGAGCCAAAAATAATGTGTCAGTGTCTGGTCTAGACCAGTAGATGTCCCTAACCTCTGTGGGCCCAGGGTACAAGTGTGGATGGAGGGAGGGAAGGAGGAGGCTCCCTTCTGTCCCCACTCCTGCTCTTGTCCCAGTGCCAGAGGTTTGGAGAACACATGCAGTCAGCCTAGCGGGCAAGTCCAAGGCCCATGCCCACCAAGCCCCTTGGCAAACACTCGTTTCTAGATATGCATGCACCACAGAGCGTCATCCGCTATGGGAGAACAGATTGGGAGAAGAGGTCCATCAGGCCCTGGAACTGGTCCATGCCCTGGAATTTGGGCATGGAAGGCAGGGTCTTGGGCCCCAGCAGCACGGTCTGGGTGGGGGCGGGGTGTCGTGTATGGGTGGGCATGGGATGCTACCGTGCATGTTCCGTGGATCCCCAGGACACTTTGCAATGTGAGGAGCATGGCTGGCAGAAGCTTCTCCAAAAGTAAGGGCCTAGGGCAGGACTCCCAGTGGCTCAGACCTATGGGCAGTTACCGCTGGAAAAATCACCCTAAGAACTGGTCTAAAATTCCAGTTCCTCGATTCCATTCCCAGATATTCTGATGTGGCCGCTTTGTGGGCGGGGCCCAGGACTCTGCCTATGCAATTGAGAGGTGGCCCTTCTGCTGTTTCCGGGTTTGGCTGTGCTCCTCTGGGGGATGTTTACCATCAGGAGAGAGGCCTCCTTCCTCTGTCCTCCTCCCCGCACTGTCCTCCCAGCGGCCCTGAGTGACTCACTCACCTTCCGTCGCTGGCCTCTCTTTGTTGTGGTTGCCAACACCACCGCGGTGCCTCTCGCAGACATGCCTGCTGCCTCTGTGTGCACCCAGGTTCAGCCCCCCCCCCCCCAAGTGCTGTTGTTTGTTCTGTCCCTCGCTTGGCCTAGGGGACCTTGTTATCCTTGGCGTTGTCGCCACAATCAGGCTGCCATGCCTGAAGGACAGCCCTCCGAGCTCCTCATTCCTTATTCTCGCTCTATAAGCTGCTGCTTAGTGGCTGTAGCACCATGGTACCTCCAAGTACAGCCTGGTGGCGCCCAGCCCTCCATATAGTTCTGGTGCTTGTTCTCCGAGACCCGAGATGCGGCCCATGCTTTCCGGATCGCCCATCTTCTTAGGAAGTTAGGGAAGTTAGGGAAGCCCATCTCTCCAAAAGTTTCTGAATCTGAGTACCCAAGATATGACTTCTAGCCCTAAAGCCCTTCTCTTTTTCTTTTTTTTTCAGGGAGTCCACATTGCTACCTATACTTCCTGGATTCCTGAAATAGGTAGGCCTATAAACTGGGCTTCACTGTGAACTCTGGCACATTTACATGGGAGATTT
The DNA here is from genome assembly GCA_028646535.1 of Procyon lotor. Taxonomy (NCBI): domain Eukaryota; kingdom Metazoa; phylum Chordata; class Mammalia; order Carnivora; family Procyonidae; genus Procyon; species Procyon lotor. The sequence continues at coordinate 10,360,421 of CM053615.1, forward strand.
CTCACAGGCTTAGATAAATAATTGCGAAATCACTCCCCACTATTTTGGTGAACTTGTAGAAGACTGTTGAGAAGCATGAAGACTAGACAAGGCCAAAAATTATATAATTTGCAGAGTTTTACCAGAGAAGTTTTAACATATTGTGTGTGTGTCTGTGTATACAACTCTATATCTATATCTATATCTGTATATATAAGTATAGATATCTGCATTAATTTAGACTTCTGGCTTCATAAATTGTAAAATAATTTGAGATATTTATTCAAGTCTGTTCCCGGGTTGATTTTCTTATTTCTTTGTCTTTATTCTGTTTGTTTATGTATGTATGTATGTATGTATTTTAATTTTGGGTTTTTTTTTTTTTCCTATGGCTTTCATTGCCTCTGGGAAAAAGTGACCCAAAAGAACACTTGACAGAGAATCAAATGTTTGTCCTTTAAGGGGAAGATCCACTGGTCTGGGTATAAGAAAGAAAATTTAGAATACAAGTACCAGATTAAACCAGTTTCCCCACCTACAAGTGCAGAAGAATTTCCAGGAGAAAGGAGCGAGGCAGGAGGGAGTCAAGACTTGGACTCTTTGATAAGGGTTCTGCCAGGTTCCAAGAGTAGAGAGATGAGGGTCACTTCTCCCTCTTCCCCACCATAGGTTTGGGAGTGAAGGTCAGAGAGGTCAACAACAGAGGTCTGGGGAGAAAGCAGAACTGAGAATTTCTACAGGATCACCAGAGAGTGGAGATAAAATACTGCTGAGGTGTATCTGGACCGATGGGCATGAGATGGCCTCACAGAGCTTCCTCAAAGCCCAGGGCAGCATAAGAGCCGCAGAATATTTCAAGTGGGGGAGCACTGCATAGTCATGGAAGAAATATGCCAGACCCAGTGATCTTGCAGTAGACAGTAAAGGATGCAGCAGGGACAGTTGGTCCTGTGTGGAGCACCAGCTGGGAATAGGGATGTGGAAGTGGAGGCAGCCAGGATATGTGACTGACCGCACCTGACATGTCTTCCTTCATTTTTAAGAATCATCTTGCTGGATGTATTTCAGGAGTACAGTCTGATGAGTGGTATATTTTGTCAGTTCCAGAAGAACTCATCTCTTGTCTCTTCGAATAACGCCTCTGTCCCATTATCTGTCCTTCTTCTGAGATCCCAGTGAAATGCATACAAGAGCTCCCTGAGGTAGTCTCTATGCTTTTTGCTTCCTCCTTTGTAGTTTTCATCCTTATATCTTTGTGGTTCATTCTGGATTAAGCCACTCATTCTTTTTTCAGCCATGCCTACTATACTGTTACGTCTGTTGATTCACTTCCTTTTTGGTTTTTTAAGAGAGAGCATGTGCATGATGAGTAGGGGAGGGGGGCCCGTAGGGAGAGACAGAAGGAGGGAGAGAGAATCTTAAGCAGTCTCCGTGCCCAGTGTGGAGCCCAACCCAGGACTTGAGCTCATGACCCTGAGACCATCACCTGAGCCCAAATCCAACACTTAGCCAACTAAGCCACTGAGGTGCCCCTGTTGATTGACTTCTTGGTTTCAAGTATCAAGATTTTCATTTCTAAGTTATTGAACTTGCTATTTGTTTCCTATTTTCTGCCAGGATGTTAAAGTTTGACTTTTATCTCCTTGAACATAGAGAGCAAACACAGTTGTTCGTATTTGTATTTTAAAATTCCAATATCTGGGGTGCTTGGGTGGCTCAGTTGGTTAAACGACTGCCTTCAGTTCAGGTTATGATCCTGGAGTCCCAGGATTGAGTCCTGCATCAGGCTTCCTGCTCTGTGGGGAGTCTACCTCTCCCTCTTGCCCTCCCCCCTCTCATGATCTCTCTCTCATTCTCTCTCTCAAATAAATAAATAAAATCCTTAAATAAAATAAAATAAAACAAAATTCTAATATCTGGAGCCTCTGCAGCCTATTTCTGTTGTCTGTGGATTAGTCACTATCAATGTTTCTAGTTTCTATCAATGCCCAGATACCTTTGATTGCATGCAACACATGTTTTTTGGCAATAATCTTTCTTTCTTTCTTTCTCTTTCTTTCTTTCTTTCTTTCTTTCTTTCTTTCTTTCTTTCTTTCTTTCTTTCTTTCTTTCTTTCTTTCTTTCTTTCTTTCCTTCCTTCCTTCCTTCCTTCCTTCCTTCCTTCCTTCCTTCCTCTCTCTCTCCTTCCTTCCTTCCTTCCTTCCTTCCTTCCTTCCTTCCTTCCTTCCTTCCTTCCTTCCTTCCTTCCTTCCTTTCTTTCTTTCTTTCTTTCTTTCTTTCTTTCTTTCTTTCTTTCTTTCTTTCTTTCAGATTTATTTATTTATTTGACAGAGAGAGACAGAGTGAGAGAGGGAACACAGGCAGGGGGAGAGGGGGAGGGAGAAGCTGGCTTCCCACCAAGCAGGAAGCCCGACGTGGGGCTCGATCCCAGGACCCTGGGATCATGACCTGAGCCGAAGGCAGGTGCTTAACGACTGAGCCACACAGGTTCCCAACAAATAATTTTTCAAACACAGAATGCACAAATAATTTGAAGCCTAGAATGATGTTTTGCCCACCAAAGAGAATATGTAATTTCTTTAGCCAAGTGCCTGGGGACACTAAGACATCAGAACAAACTTCATCCAAGTTCCAGATTTGATATGTTCCAGGCCACTCAGCATATCTGTTGTTACTAAAAGGAATAGTTTATTTCTGGCTTATCTGTACTTCTAGGGCACAGCTCTTGCATCTACCAGTCCAAAGTAAGGGGTAGTTTATGGAATTCCTATCTTGCCTGGCTCTGGACACTGATTTTCTTCCTCCCAGCTCTGTAAAGGCATCAAAAGTATGACTGTTTCTTGGCCACATTTTTTCCAGCTGGCAAATAACTCCAACCCCAAAATGGCTATAGTATCAAGCTTACCTATCTGGATTCCCATCCCTTCTATATCTGGGGTTGGTAAATCATCATCATCCTGTTGGCCCTGTGATGCTTTCAAGATATTTTGTCTCTGAAAATTTCATCCAGCTTTCATCCAGACAATTTACTTTCTTAGTCATCATTTGTGAGAGGTTTGGTTCACATTCCCTGGTCTTCCAACAGAAGCAAAAGTTTTTATTAAGAATGCTTTACCAGACTTAATGCCAAGTCATCTTGAAGCTATGGCCATGACTCTGTGGAAAAAAAAAAAATGGCGAGGTGGGATGAGACAGACTCTCAGGAGCTATGGTGATCTGGGGCCGTAGACTCTGACGAGACTTTAAAAAGAGAACTGAACTGTATTTTAATTTCCTTGGACAGATCCAAATGAATCTTCAGAAAGGCAAAATGTAAATGTGGTCTTATTAGAGCTTGCTGATGAGACTGAGTTTTTTGAGTGTCTGAGGAATACCTAAGAAGGAAAAAGGAAAGCCGGCTATTTTTAATGACCTTGTGGCTCTGAATTTCTAATGGGAGTCAGTCTACCCGTCTGGGCTTGGGCTACTTGGCAGAGAGGATCCTGTTATGGTGACAAACTGGCTCATCCCTTAACCTGCCTTCACGTGGGAGTTGGGGGAAGGGTGAGGAGGGAAGAGGGTGCTGTGCTCGGTAGGAGGAAGCTACGTCCTATAGAAAGGCCTACTTTGTACCCCACCTTGGAGGGGAGATGCTTATGGAATAGCTGCTAGGACCAGCTATGTTCCCCCACTTCTTGCTTTGCCTGTCAGAATCTGAGCATCTCGCCATGAGGTGCACCCATGAGGAGAACCCCCACGGTTCATGATGTGTGTGACTTGAGGCAGCCTTGAGAGATCTTGAGGGACCCACGCGAGAGCCCTCATTCTGCAAGAGCCTTTGGGCAGCCAGACGATTTACTTTCCTCCAAACCAACAACCGTGCTCACGAGACTGGGAGGAAGACTGGAAAAGGAAGAGGGTGTGACGCGGCAGTCGGCCGGCTTGAGCCGCTGCTTCAAGCAAAGACCGCTGCTGCCCCTCTTTCGCCCTGAACACACTCTGCCGGGGATGTCTCTCTCAGTGACCACCAGAGCTGTGGCTCGGTGTGCTCAGGCCACCCGATGGGGCTGGGGAGACATCAGCCACACAGCCTTGCGCTGCTTGTCCTACGACAGTTCTGAAGAGGTGAACATGGGAGGGAGCTTATGAAAAGCATGAGCATTTATGTATTGTAAGTGTACAGGACCCTGGCAAAATCCAAGACAGAGAAGCAGCGAGCCTTAGGAACAAATTGGACCGGAGGCTTGATCACTTCTCCTCCATGTGTCTAATTTCAGGGCCCCCCCTCCCCTCTGTGGGCTAGCTTTTCCTGTTTTTCCCTGCAAATGGAAAAATACAATTGCTGAAAGTTACCAATGTTAGATTTCCACTCTGGCTGCCTAGAAAGAGAAAGCCGTCTCTCTTTCTCTTCCAATTCCACATTCTGGAGTTGGATGCCTTCCCCTCGCCTGGCAGGCTGTCGTCATGGGGTAGGGTTAAACAGAAATAGGACCGCAGGATCTATCCCTTTAATCATCTGGACGGACTGCAGTTCACAGTAAAGGTGGCAGGGATATGGAGGGTAGTGCTGAACAGACATCATAAAAGGGTCCCACCAAAGAAAGCTTTTTGATGTGATCCAGTTTATTATATTTATGAACATTCTAGAAAAAGTCTTTGCTCATACAACTGACAACTGGTAAACAATTTATTAAAAGATTGCATCCACAAAACAATTATGATTGATTGGATAATAACTAACGGATGTCAATTATGGAGTTTCTTAAATGTGTGTTTAATATCTGAGTCTGTATATTATTTTGGCATATGTAGAAAAAAATACCAGCTATTTTCAAGAGCACCACCAGAAAAAAACATGTATGAAAACATTAATGGAATCATATCTATTTAGTTCCTGGGAGGACGTCCAATCTAATTTTCTACTTTACTGATGAAGGAACTGAGAATTTGAATGACAGGATTGTAAAGATATTTTTAAAGCTACTTTTCAGGGCAGGAAGGGGGGTTACCTAGGTGGCTTGGTAAGCGTCTGACTCTTAATCTCAGGGTGGTGGGTTTAAGCCCCGCGTTGGGCTCCACTCTGGGCATGAATGAATGAATGAATGAATAAAGCTACTTTTAGGTTTTCATCCTAAGTGCTTAAAAAATATCTTTGAAAATAGTGGTTAAGAAAAAGAAGACCAAAGATAAATAATGGAGCAGATAGCCTGTTATAAAAAAATTCAGGTGTTTAAAGACTGGTGAAAGAAGATTATTTGATTTTTTTTTTCCTTATACCACAGTAAAAATGGTTTATTTTCAGCAACATTACTCTTGTTTCAGGTGTATATCTATTATCTGTTAAGCTGATCCTTGAAAATTGTCCCAATTCTTAGACAAAGGGAGTTGATTCATGGGTCTCTTAGAAAGAAAAACTAGTTGGGTGTGTTACAGCCCACATGAATCATGTGGGATACTGCTTAAAGCTATATTTATCATGGATGAAAGAATGTTTTTAAGGGAAACTATGAGTCTACCTAAAATTACACGGTTCACCTCTGTTCACAGGGACTCATTTTTTCAGGATGTTGTTGAACGTGCCACCAAAGTACATTCTAAACTGTTAGCAGGGCGGGAAGAAGCTCCCCCAGGGCTGCTAGAAGTCATCCCTAAAAGCCTGGAAGCTCGTATTTCTTATCTTTTGTTTTAACTGTCTCCTCGAATCCTCTTGATACCAGGTACCTTGCTTCACCTCGGTGCCGTTTAAACTTTTCCCTTCGTCACCTTTCTTGTTATCCCTCTAATCTGACCTCTGAACCGCAATCCCATGAGGGTCCTCGCTCTGCCAGTTGTGTCCTCTTCCTGCCTCGAGAAGCTTCGGAGGCTCCCTACAACCTCCGGGATTGAATTCCAGCCACCCGTCCTGATTTTCAGTTTTCTACATGTTGACATATGTAGTTGGCCGTGTTTCCTCCTACTTTTCAATATTTGCTCTTTACCTCAGGAGGCAGAAGAGAAGATGAGGTTCAGAGTGTGCTCGAAGCAGTTCATGCTCGATCTCCACTCTGAAGCTTTATTCCGTTCATTGTCCATTCAGAGGCTGTCGTGACTCTTCCTGGAGATGCAGGGACGCAGGGCGCTGCGTGAGTAGTGAAATCGGGGACAGCCAGACCAGTTTTCTGCCAGGACTCCATCGCAAGGGAGGCTTACCCCTGGCTGTGCTTGCCCTACAACTTTTTTTTTTTTTCTTTTAATCCCACCCTCTCTCCAAGCCAGGAGCTATTTCTTTCCAGACCTGTTTTCCACATTCATCCCCTTTCCTCCTGTTTGGAGGCTGGCCCTCAAGCTTGCTTCTGTCCTTGCCATCTGACGCTGTCTCTGCTGTGACTCCGTTGCTGCTCATTTATCCTTGTGGCTCGTCGCTATTTCCAGACTTCACGTTGGCCATCTCGGTGCCCCTCCCTCCCAGTGTCACAAACCATTAGCACTCATGCCAGGAGCCACATGCTGGGGTGGGTAGAAGAGCAGGCTCTGTAACAGAGCCTTCTGGGTTTGCAGCCCAGCTCTCCCCTGTGCTGGTTGTGTGACTGAGGCGGGTCACATAACCACTCTGTGCCTCGATGTTTTCATCTGTGAAACGGAGCTAGCGTACTATCTCCTCATGAGGCTTGCTTGAATTACTATTAAGTACACCGATTAGTTGTTCTCAGGTGAGCTGTTCTACCTCAGAGAAGTCCAGTTTCCAGAACCACTGCTCTTCATGAAAACTTCTGACTCCTTTTTGGGCTTGACCAGGCCCTGAGCTGGGTTGGCTTGTCTCAGAGTTTGCATCTGCCCTCCTTTTCTTCCTTCCTTCCTTCCTTCCTTCCTTCCTTCCTTCCTTCCTTCCTTCCTTCCTTCCCCCCCCCCCCCCCCCCCCCCCCCCCCCCCCCCCCCCCCCCCCCCCCCCCCCCCCCCTCTCCCCC
>CM053615.1:10367422-10382365 GCA_028646535.1 Procyon lotor
TCTCTTAAAACAAAACTGTTCTTTGATTTCCATAGATTATGAGATCCCCATAATCTTTCATGTCTCCCACCCACTTGGATGGCTTTTTCTGAAATATCGTGGTTTCTATTGGGTTAGCCACCTATGTTGATGCCAAATCTTATGCTGACCAGCACTGTCCCTTAACCAGTTCTTACCTCTGTATCTTAATCTTTCCAACCCACTGAAATGATGGAGGGATCAATAATCATCCTTCTGAATCATCCATAGCCTTCAGAACATTAGTTATGGAATCAGTATTTATTTAATGAACTGTTTGAATAACGACACTCTTCTGAGAGGCCTCCCAGCATGGCTTTGGGGTATTGACTTGAGAAAAGCAGACCTGATGAGTGAACATGTCCTGGTAGCCAGCGTTCCTTGTGCGTCTCAGGATGATTATCTGGCTCACCCAAAAGATCTGAAGGCAGGAAGAACCATCATCGTCCTGGGGAAGGGCGGGGGGAGCGGCCCCATCTGCCCTCGGGAAGAAGGGAGCTCACAGGCCCCGGCAGCAGACGTGACCTAATAGCTGAACGAGGGTATAAAGGAAAAAGGATTATGAAAAAACAAAAAAACCCCAAAAACCCAAAAACCAAAAACTGGTTGAAGTATTTAGAGTGCGAGAGCCAAGGAATCTGACCTGAAGATGACCTCACGGGCTCTGACTCAGTGGACGGGTTATCTTTCCCCCTCGAGCCTCAGCCTACCCACCTGTGAGATGAAAGCTTGGGCTGGATCTTGTCTTCATTTTCTCTGTATGACCATATATAGATGCATAGATATATTTTAATGAAGGTTTCGCTTTGTATTTTATTTTTATTTTGATACTTTCTCCATATGACTATTTATCTATCTATTTATTTATTTATTTGAGGGTTTCGCTTTGTATTTTATTTTTATTTCGATATTTGTGCTTGTGAAGTCACCTTTGAGCCCTGAGACAAAGAATTTCCTCACTAATCCAAGGTCCATCCGAACAACCCCCAACCCCGCCCCCACCTCCATCTCCCCAGTGACACCACCACCACTCATCGTTTAAGCCAGAAATCTGGGACTTCTTCATTCTTTCTCTGGCTCACTCCTCCCATCCTCTCAGTGAGCAAATCCTATCAGTTTTGCCACAAATACTGATCCCAAAACTATCTGTGGGATCTCAGGCCTGTCCACTCTTCCTGTCTCCTCTCTTTTACCATCGTCTGAATCCAAGCCCCAGCAGCTGTTCCTCAGATCACTCAGGTAACCTTCTTGCCCTCTCAGTCTCCTTCAGTTTGTTTTCATCACAGCAGCGGGAGTTATCGTGTAAAACCATAAACTTGATCACACCCCTCTCCTGCTAAAGAAACTTCAGTGTTTTCCTTTTGTGCTTAACATGAAATTTAAATTCACTGCAGTAGCCTGGAGGGTGACAGGATCTGGCCCCTGCTTGCTTCTCTAAGCACAAACCAAGATTCTATTTTGTACACATTCTCCATCTACATTTGCTTCCTTTTAACTTCTGGAACAATCCTTGTTCTTTCATGATTCAGGGTCTTTACCCTTGCTGTTCCTCCTTCATGGAATGTCTTTGCCTTGCGTGTTGAATGGTAGGCTCTTCTTTGATCAGAATTAGTACTTTATGATGACATTAATGTGTACTTTTTTTAAAAGGAAAAAAAAATACCCTTACACCTATATATTTGTCTGTCACAATAATGTGTCATAATATTACAGTTTCTGTTTTCAAAACTTTATTTGGGGGTGCCTGGGTGGCTCAGTGGGTTAAAGCCTCTGCCTTCAGCTCAGGTCATGATCTCAGGGTCCTGGGATTGAGCCCCACATCGGGCTCTCTGCTCAGCAGGGAGCCTGCTTCCCCCTTTCTCTCTGCCTGCCTCTCTGCCTACTTGTGATCTCTCTCTCTCTCTGTCAAATAAATAAATAAATCTTAAAAAAAACACCTTTATTTGGCAAATTTTTCAGTTACTTCATTAAAATTGATCTTTCAATATTCAGGTTTAATAGAATTATCAGATTTGTCAACCTGTCTTCACACATCGTGAGTCAAGGAATAATTTTTATCGAGTTTAATTTTGAAAGGTCTCTTTTACGTGAAGCAACAGATATAAAAATAATTCAGAAAAGCTTAAACAAATGGATACATTTGGGAGAATCATGAAAATCCTATTGGCACAGTAATTTCCAGAGTTTATAAAACTGGCCATATCCTTGGTTATTTGAGATAGATTCTCGTGGCTTTCAAATTTTCAAATTTTTCTTCACTCAAAAAAGACATTTCACTTAAATATCCTCACTAGAAAATTTATCATAAATTTGTAGTATTTGGTAGAAACTTCTAAAGACCTCTGCTGCAAAAGGCCAGACAAAATCAAGAAATGGCAGGAAACTTTGACATTTGATCCACTGCTTTAGAACAAGTGTGAAATTCTTGGTAAAAATGATTGCGGAATTCAAACATCGTCCTTTTGGTTTTGTTGTCGCTGCTGGTCTTTTTCAGATTTTGATTTTTTTTTTCCTATGTAAACGTCCATGTTCTCAAATTTGTTGTATATTTATCGGTCATCTCCACACTCGGCGTATGCTGCTATTCAAGGAAAAAATTTAAATGCCTGGTGTTTCACACACATTGTTCAAAGCCACTTCTGTCTCTTTGCAAATCTGTTTGTCTGATTAACCTCATCGAAAGCTTCACTCCAGATAAAAAGTTAATTCAGAAAAGAAAAATAGCCTCAGCTGGGAGCAAAATCTTGACTGATCTTCTTGTGTCCACATTTCCTTTCGGATCTTAGAGGACTTCAAAGGTTGGGATTAACTTTTCAAAATTTGCCTTTACTCTGTGTACAGCTTCAAATGAATACGCCACTGTGTCCAGAAAAGCCTTTTCACTGTTATACCTACACTCTGCAGCATTTCCCATCAATGAATCTTTTCAAAATGATGAAAAGAAGGAATAAATTTTTTTCTGTTTCCCCAAAATACCACACATGAAGAAAAAGTTCCAAAATAGTGAACTTTTCAAAGGTTTGGAGGATGATTTGCACAAGGTACAGATAAGGATTTGAATTAACCTCTTTGATTTTTTTTTTTTTTTTTTTTTTTTTACTGAAACACTGCTGTGGGTAATATCTGTCATTACAGCCTTTCTATGTCCTTGACCATGAGAGAGGTTTATGTCCAGTCCTTCCCTACCCAGTTGTGTTGTGACTTTCATGTGAGTTCAATAGCAGTTCTCCCAGAAATGGGAAAGAAACTCAAGAAGGAGTCTTTTCTCTCCAATTTGCCATCCTCAATATGGACATCACTGAGCCCTTCATATTTGATCATGGTGTGGCACATGGGGACGACAAAGACTGGGAAGCCTGAACAGAGACGGAAGTTAACTTGGATTATTCCACACCCTGTTGAACCTAATGTAGGAACAGATATATGTTGCTGAGTGTGTCCATCAAATCAGGTTGCTGTAACCGGATACTATTGACTGAGTGGTTTAAACAATAACCATTAATTCTCATAGTCTGGAGGCTGGGAAGTCTAAGATCAAGGGGGCAGGCAGATCTGAAAGCTGGGGAGAGCAGGTTTACTACTTTGTAAATGGTCATCGTTTTGTGGCATCCCCACATGCTAGAGAATAGAGAGTGCAGGGTAGGTCATCTCTCTTGTGTCTTTTCTTATAAGAACAAAAATCCCATTGTGAGGATCCCGCCCGCATGCTTAAATATCTTCCCAAGAGACACCATATTGGGGATTTAGGCATCAACATATGGATTTGTGTGGTGGGGGTGGGGGAAGCACAAACATTCAGACCATAGCATTGAGTCTGTGCATTGGGAGCTGACTGATAAGCTGGTTCTTCAAATTAACCTCCATGTAGAAAACAGTAGGTCTTAAAGGGAAGGTAATAAAAATGTACTAATTTGTAGTTTACGTGTATGTTATCAAAACTCAGCAGTAACTGTAGCAATTGTTTAGAACTTAGATCAACAAAAGATTTTTTTTTTCTGGGAGAGGCGTTTTATTATTGACGCTATTTAGACTTGCCAGTGTATGATGATGATAAAAAGCCGGCTGATTTTAATCAGTTTTATTACTGCTCCTAAACTTCCTAAATACAGTTTCCCAGCCGTGGGTACATATACGCTCTTAAGAGCAATCTTCCCTGGTTTGAATATGCATGCCCCCTCCATCTCATCTTCAGCTCCAAATACTCTATCTCCTTTTAGAACATTTGTAATAGAACATTTGTAATATTTTGCAATTATATATTTATTTGTTTGTTTATGTGAGGTGTCTGTCTCCTCCACTAGATTGTAGTTCCTATTCCTCATGAAGGAAGAAACTATATCCCTTCTGTTCACCTTTATGTTTAGTGCCTTCCACAGTGCCTGGCACATTGTGGGCAGGCAATAATATCTGTGGAATAAATGAATGAAGGGAGATTTTACAGTGGTTCATAAGAAGTAATAGATCCCCAGAGACTAGTGTTTCAAAGAAGCAACATATTCACAAACATCTCCTCTGGGTTTTATTATTCATCAGAAGTGCATTGAGAGGTCTGTATTGGACACTCGTATATTCCCATCAAAAGGGATCATCAGAAACTGTATTTCATTAAGGAATTTAATTGTGCAGGCTCTTCTTTAGTAAATCCAGACACATTACATTTTATTTTTTAAAAGATTTTATTTATTTGACAGGAGAGATCACAAGTAGGCAGAGAGGCAGGCAGAGAGAGAGGGGGAAGCAGGCTCCCTGCTGAGCAGAGAGCCCGATGCGGGGCTCAATCCCAGGACCCTGAGATCAGGACCTGAGCCGAAGGCAGAGGCTTTAACCCACTGAGCCACCCAGGCGCCCTCAGACATGTTACATTTTAAATTGAGGCAGAATCTCAGCTTGAATTTACTGAGGGATACAGGATAGTTAGCCCCCATATCCAGACAGAGGTGAAGCAAGATCTTTTATAACTTGTGGATTTGAAATAAAAGCTGCTCCAGTTTGAGGAAGTGGATAGAGAGGGTGAAAAATGGGAAGGGTGTAGGCAGAATAATGGCCTTCCTAAAATGTCCACTTCTGAATCCCTGGAAGCTATGAATATGTTAGGTTGAGTGGCAAAAGGAATTTTGCAGATGTGAATTAAGGATTTTGAGGTGGGATGGGGAGATTATCCTGGATTATCTGAGTGGTCTTCATGTAGACACAAGGACCCTGATAAAGGAAAGAGGGAGGCAGGGAAGTCAGAGAAGAAGCAGCGGTGATAGAAACAGATGTCAGAGTCAAATTTAAAGACACAGACAGATTTAAAGATGCTACTTTGCTTCTGGCTTAGAGGAAGGGGCAATGAGCTCAGGAATGCAGCAAGGGGTTCCTAGAAATTGGAGGCTGCAGAAAGAATGCAGTCCTTTTGACATCTCATTTTAGCCCAGTGAGATTGACTTGGGACTTCCGACTTTGAAAACAGATAACAAATTTGCGTTATTTAAGCCACTTAATTTGCGGTAGCTTGATACAGTAATGGAACACGAGTACCACGGGCCCTGAAACCACTCGGCACACGTTCTCCTGGGGCTGCTGTGTGCCTTAAGATGCGGCTGTTTTTCTGTTACCTGCAACAAAAGAGTTGAAGCGGGCATGGGGTGGGGGGTAGATGCTCTGAACTTGGGTCTGGTAGGCGCACCGTGAGACTTACTCTGAATTGCTTGCTATTGGTGAAACCAAACAACTAACCACCTATGTTGTTTGTACCCAGGTATAACAGTAACTAGATTTTAGCACATGGTGATTATTTCTGTTTTGATGCATATGGTTGTTCTCGTTATCATATTAAAAATAGGAGTAGTGTCAGCAAATCTCAATGCCCTTCTTTTTATACGTGGTGAAGGTTTATTTTAAAATTTAAGTATTAAAAAAATGAAATAAAATGTAAATATTAAATATACATGTAAATACACACACACATATATACACATATATACACACATGTAATTCTTAACATTGCATAGAATGTGACTTTTAGGGTTTGGTTCTTCATGTTTTCAAAGATAAGTTTAGTGTTCCAGGATATAAAGCATATTCACATATTAGTTGCCATGCTATCGGGTTGTGTTTGTTTGTTTGTTTGTTTGTTTTGGTTTTTGGCTGCTTTAACCACCCCTGGATTAAAGAAAACTGAATGTAGAGTTAAACATTTCACTTAACTTCGACTATTACGAAAGAAATCCATTTATTTATGAAATAGCCCAGCTATGGATTCTCTATTCTTCTCTATTGCTAGATTTTAGAAGGACAAGAAAAAAAAAAAAAAAAAACAAGGATAAAATGAAGCATGAAATAGAAGAGAAAGTAGAATTTACACCACGATAGCGTGTTCGTATTTTATCAGAGCTTGCCTATACTTCAGCTGACACATTTTTTCCCCCAGCTTGACATTTTAAAGGCTTATTTTAAATTTATCTCTTCTATATTAACAGGTAGAAGTAGCTGATTCAACGTATACCAACTACTCTGGTTACTTTCATCTAGATTTTCTCTTATAGGTAATTGGGTTTCTGCGGCCCTAGACACATAATGATTGGAGATCATGGTACCAATTCTCATGTGGAGCCATCTCAATTTATCCTTCTTATGTCGTGTGTGTGTGTGTCTATGTGTGTGTGTGATGTGTATGTGTGTCCAAGTACTGCTTTAACCCTATAGATATCTAGAAACAAATTCTGTTTTTGAGCTAACTGAACTTAACTTTTACAAATAGAAGTCCTTGAAAAATTTTATTTACAATTGCTCTGCATTCTCAAAAAGAGTAGAAAAGACCTAACTTAATATTTCTTCACAATCCACAGCACACACACTCTTGACTTTTAATTCCTCAAAGTCTTGATATATTATAAACACTAGTTCCTATTTTTCTTCTTCTTCTTTTCTCCTTCTCCTTCTCCTTCTCCTTCTCCTTCTTTTTTTTTTTTTCCCCTTGCAAGGAATTGACTGGCATCATTGTACTGGGTGTTGTCTTTTGGTCTTCAGTTTTTCTTAGCTATGTTCACTTACTGCTCACGCAGTTTTTGAATAATTAAGGGCGGCTCTTTCTAGCCAAAAATACTTTTCAAATTAACATTTTTTTTCCCTTAAATTTTGCCCCACGCTACTTATTTCTGCATCCAGTGCTGTTCCAGCTTGCTGAGCATTCCAGAGAGCTTGGTATCCAAGTCAGCCAAGGTTTTGAAATGTTGACCACGCTGACCTGAATTCTTTCCAGATGCATATTTGCATACCTTCAGTGAGAGTGCTTATTTCTCACCAAAAGACCAAGATCTGGAAATACTAGGACAAAATGATGTGCTTTGTTCTTGGTGAGATCTTGGTCTTAGCATTTTTACTCCCCCTTCCTGTTTTGCAGCCTGACCTTTGGGAGGTAAAGGACAAGAATAGAATAAGGGCACGTGAGTAGCAACAGGCCCCATCACCGAACCATCTCTGGCGTGACAGTAGGGGAAGCTGGCATTAGGCAGGCACTGACCACTCACAAGCCTGAAGGACTCTGGTACGTGATTTTATGAGTTTTACTTCCTCATCTATAAAATAAAGGGGTTAGAGCAGGTGATTAATAAGGGGCTTCCTTGCTCTCTGATGTTCTCTGTTCCATGACAATGGTTGAGGTCTCCCAAGAGTGAAGGAGGTAGAAATTCCTGAAACTTACTCTGCTTTTTTATTCCTGAACATTCTTGAATTCTGACTTGGAATCTCTTGGGTGCCTTAAGCAACTAGATTACCTTTGACTTATGAGAAATGCACAAAAGTTGACCTTTCTTAATATAATTATTAGTAAAAGGCATATAAAGGACACATTGGAAAGGCAGAAAATCAATAGCTTCCTTTTCCCGTGTATGAATGTTTCTTATTAAGATTAACATGCTCCACTGATAATATCTCATTTGTTGGTACAACATCCGGATGAGGTAGATGGTAACAGTAATCCCATGCAAATAAGTGAAATTCACTAAGTAACTCTGTTTCCTTGGGTTTTTTTGGCTTTGGGCCTAAGTACTAGATGATGTTACTCAGGTAAATGCATTCGTGACTAAGGTTGAAAAAAAAAAGGAAGTAGAACTCTTCGTGACATCTTGTATCATTGGGAAATTTTATGAAATCTAAGTGACTCACTTACTAGGCCATGGGTTATTAAATCGAAGTCACCGAGTGACACTTCAAGGCTTTGGGTATGACTGCTGTATTAGGTTGCACAACGAAAACGGGGCAGGAAGTGAAGGGTGAATTTGAATGGGGAGGGGTAATGGTGATTAGAAAAGGATGCCAAGGATCCTAAATTCTGTTTGTAGAAGTGTTCTGTTGATGTATCATTCATTCATTTATTCAAAAATATTTATTGAGCACCTAGGGACTGTCTGCTGGGTGGGTACTGGGAATAAGGATCCAGTAGTGAAGAAAATAGACACATTGTTGTGGGGAATAGGGAAGAGAAAGGTGGCAATAAATAGGATTCTTCAGATGAAGATACAAAAATAAATACTAGGAAGGTCATGAAACTGGTTACTATGTCCCAGAGGGACCGAGCTCCAGGCAGGGCTAAGTACATTAATAAGAGGGAACCTTCTCTGAAGCATCGACCTTGGAGATGAGGCGTCAGTGGTAAGAAGGAGGCAGTCACAGGAACACGGGGGAGAAGCATTTCAGGCAGAAGAAAGGGCAAGTGCAGAGACCCTGAGGTGGGCAGAGTTTGGAATGTCTGAGAACAACCACAAGGCCAGTGTCCTTAGAGCAGAGGGGGTGGGGAGTTGGCAGGACACAAGGCCTTGTGGGCCAGGGCAAGGAATTTGTGTTTTAAATGTAACAGAAAGCCTTGGGAGGATTCTAAGCAGAGCAGTAGCACAGTCTGATTTACATTAAAAATATATATATATAAGAGCTCTGTGAAGGGTGGATTATGGATTATAGCAGAACAAGGGTAAAAGCAAAAAGACCATTCCCTCCATCCAGAGGAGGGATGATGGGGGTTTAAATTTGTATTTAGATTAATGGGTCAGGACAAAGAGGGAAGACAAAGGACCCTAAATCACTGGATCATTGCCCTATGGAGATAGAAAACTAACGGGGAACAGAAAACAAAACAAAAACAAAAAACAGGGAGGCCACTAGATTCTGAAACACAAGAACTTTAGGGAATTTCTCGCATGCCCGCGAGCAGAAGAACCGTAAATTAAGAAAGCTAGGTTTCCTTTTAGTAAAACCCGTGCAGCCCATCATTGTCTTCGGGGGACAAGCGTGAAGAGCAGGGAAGACTCACTCGGCGTGCAAAGACTGATAACTGGCTTGAAGTTCAAGCACCACGAAGACTGTTGATTGAGTCCCACCCGTCCGACAGTCAGGTAAGGGTACCAAAGTCACACAAGGAGAGGAGTTAGAGAAATCAGTCTGTCAGAAGCTAAGTGGATCTGCCCCAAGAATCCACTGGGCTTCGCAAAAGTCACTCCTCTGAGCCTTCCTCCTCTGGAAATGAAGAGTGTGGACTGAGTTCTGTATCAGGAATTTCCTAAAATGCTTCCCTGTGTGAATCTCAAATCGACCCTCTTGCTTTGCAGAAATCTGTCATCTAAAACAGTTGTTCTTAATGGGGGCAATTTTGCCCCCCAAGTGATCCTTGCGAGCAGAGGCTCTGGAGGCCGGGGGTGCGCCGGACATCCTCCAGGGCCCGGGCCGGCCCCCACAAACACACGACAGTGACTGAAACGGTCCAAAATGGCAACAGCCCTGAGGCTGAGAAACCTCGGTGTGACTGAGGGGGGCTGACAGGTTGCATTAACAGGGTTCTGGGGAATGACTTCCTCGCTGGTGTAAAAAAAACCCCGGTCCTTTCCAAATGTTTGATAGGGAGCCTGTATTCTATCACCATGAAACAACAACCGAGAAAAACCACGCAAACCGAACGGGAAGAACTCAAAAGCAAACGATGCCCCTGCCAGACAAGTGTCTCCCGGAGGCAGAAGGCCTTCCAGCTCTCCCGGGGAGTGAGTCAGGGCCGGCCTCCGAAGGAGGGGCCGGGGCCTTTTGATCTGGGAAGCTGCAGAAGACCTTACTTAGCAAACATTCAAGATTTCCAGTTGAGTCATTTGCCCGTGGCGGCTTTGCTCTGTTGGCTCAGGTCCTCCTGTGTTTTGGTTCGAGAGAGGCTGAAGAGGAAAAACAAGCTGCTTTGTTTCTCTTTAATTTGCGCTGACATTGAGCGATACCTAGCACTTAGGCTCCTGCCCTTGCCTCTGAGGGCCTCCACAGCTGGGCCAGTGGGGGGCAGGCCCGAACCCACGCGGGCCCCTGGCAGCAGTTATTTTAATATGGCCTGCAATCATAAATTTGAATATTAACTTATTTAAATATAGACATTAAATAACATTTTAGGTCCTATTCGGAGAGAGTGCAGATGTTCCCCTCAGCACACCGCAGAGGTAGCCAAGAGCAAAATAAAGATGCCTCTTCAGGGAGGGGAATTGTCCAAACCAGAGACGCAGGAAACACGGCTAACTCGCCTGTTTGTGTAGTGAAGGCCTCCCTCTCGGCATAGTCCCCATCCCTCTTGTGAATTATCTCAGCCCCACTGAATGTGAGAGGAACTTCTTCCCTGCCTCACGGAAGCAACACCCGCGTCTCGGTGGCCCACCTCAGGAAGGCAAAGGGTAACATCCTGAGTGTGTTGTGCCATCCTTCAGGTCACATTGTTTTTGAGATCCCAGGGTCACGGGGAAATTCTGACCTAAATTGTCTAAACTATCACACTGTGCGCGGCCTTGTCTGTTGAAATTTGGCCACCTCCAGGCCATCCTCCTCCAGCTGATCGTCCCGAGCGCTGGCTCACCCAGCAAAATGGAATTTCAGGCTCAGTGATTTCTAATTTGCTACCACTTGCCATTTTCTCTTGGAAGAGGGCAGATTGCTTCACTGATCTCTATTTCATCTTTGGAAAAAACTGGGATGATAATGGTTATCTGGCTTACACGCTTGTCAGGAGGAGTTATTTTAAAGCACTTTGCAAATATAAAAATGTTCCACAAAATTGCAGAGTCATCCAGATGCCGCACCACCTGTCTCCTCTGGGGAAACCATCCAAATCCACACACCCTCCCCTCCTTCCGAGCCGACTTTTCTCCTAGCTCCTGTTCTTGCCTTTGTTGAGATTTATTTATTTATTTATTTATTTATTTATTTATTTATTTATTTGGTAGAAAAAGAGAGAGAGTGCACTAGAGGAGGCGGGAAGGGGAGAGGGAGAGAGAGAATCTTAAGTGGGGCTTGATTTCATGGCCCTGAGATGATGATCTGAACCGAGATCAAGAGTCAGATGCTTAACCCACTGAGCCACCCAGGCGCCCCCAGATCACCTTTTAAAATATTTACCGTGTGTGTATGTGTGTGTGTGTGGGGGGGGTGATGCAAAAGAATTCTGTTAAAATATTAATATCTTGAAAACTGTGTTTATAAGTGAAAACTTGTTTTGAAAAGTTGTGTTATTTCTTTTTTCAACCACTCATTTGAATATAAGAAATGCAAATAAAATGCACTTTTCTCCCCACATGGGAGCAACTACTTGGCCATCACAGGAAATCTTGTTTGAAAAGCCGAAGGACTAAAGAGTCAGGGGAGGGACCGTTCAGTTCGATACCTTATTGAATTCAAATGAGCACATTTTAATGTACAGAATTAGCTGAGCATCTTTTTTTTTTTCCTATAACTCTTTAAAATGGACTTCATTTTAGATTTGTGGCACTACCATGAAAACTACCTAATTTCCTTTAGAGGAAATTATTTCCTTTATGAAGAGCAAGTTGGAACTGAGAATAGAATGAGAGAATAGAATGAGAGAGAATTTTCCACAAGCATAACTTCACTTTTATACCGGAAGCTTTATGGTCCCCTTTTACCACATTCTTAAGGAATCAAATGATATATCACATATTCGACAACACCCTCTGGGATGACCAGGGCCAACTCTGAGCTCCTTCTTCACCCAGTGCTTTTCATATAAGAACCCATCATAGTAATGGGTGAGATAGAGAATCCAGAAAGCAAAGAACAAGACCTAGAAAAGCAGCAAACTAAAATGGACAGACAAGAAGAACCTACAAAGCAGACACCAAACCCAGAAAAAATATATCAGGAGGTAGGGGTGGGATGTAGAGGGAGGGTGGAGGTGATTGGGGAGCTAGGTGATGGGGAGGTAGGAGGGCACTTGTTGTGATGAGCACTGGGTATTGTATGGAAGCAATGAATCACTAAATCCTATACCTGAAACCAACTTACACTATATGTTAACTAAGTGGAATTTAAATAAAAACACGAAAGAAGAAAAATGACATCATAGTGGCCACAAGAAAAGAATGGTTAAATTTTGGAAAATTGAGATGAAGGAAAATCGTCCATCCAAAGACCTGCCATCTAAATAAAAGCACATTTAAAAAAGAGGTGGAGAAAAAAAAAAAAAAAAAAGAGGCGGTGGGGTGGGGTGGTGCCTGGGTGGCTCAGCTGGTTAAGAATCTGCCTGTGGCTCAGTCATGATCTCAGGGTCCTGGGATTGAACCCCATATCGGGCTCTCTGCTCAGCGGGGAGCCTGCTTCTCCCTCTGCCTCTGCAGCTCCCCCAACTGTACTCTCTCTGTCAAATAAATAAATAAGATCTTAAAATAATAATAATAAATAAAATAAAATAATACTAAACAAAGAGGGTGGTGGCCAACCACGTCAAATGCTGTGAGGAGCAGAAGTGTCCAGATGCCACAGAGGGGTCACTGATAGTGTCTGCAACAACCAGACCTTGATGTGTTTAGGAGGCTTTTTATTTTGGAACATACTGATATCAGGCTGAATTGAGGGAAGATTCCTATTGTCCGAAAGCTTTTATTTGGCTGAGGAGTATCAACTCATTCATAAATAGGTATGTTAGGGGGCCCTGGGCCTGTTGTATCCTTGATCACAGGGAAAGGAATAATAGTTGTGCCTGATAACCACGAGACCCCACCCCTCATTTGTTTCTGGCTTCCCTCAACTGAAAACATTGTTGAAAACACTCATTATCACAGTATCCCCAAGAGGTAGCAGCTGTCAGACTCTGATGATTGGATGAAAACAATTATGTCATGAGTCATAGGTTACTACTGCTTACTTTAAAGAGTCAAATTACACGTGTCCTATTGCAGAAGCAATGTGTGGAGGTGCTGTGGAATTCCACGCACGTATATAAATGCTTCTGGCCATTGATCTTTATTAAACCTTGGTCAGATAAAAGTTGATGTTCTCCCGTGTCCTTATATACCCTGAGTCAGCCTGAACTTGGCCCCAGTGTATTCTCAATTTGCAAGTATCTTCGAAAGGGTTGTTGTCATTTTCTCCCCTCTGGATGTTTTTCTCCTGTCTGCTTCCCCAGGTGGTGTTTTGTAAGTTTCACCAGCTCTCCTCAACTAAACTTCACTTTACCATCCAAACAAACTTGATAATTACTGTTTTATCTCTCTGATTGCACCAGTCCTCTGAAGGGACACCTATTAGCCAGAAATGCTTAGATTTGATTTTCCCAGAAAACAGATATTTCTAATTAGAAACAGGACTATGTTTTGAGCTCTTGGTGAGAGAGGAAACATGAACTTAGCTGTGTTTAGCTTTCTGCTCTTTTTCTCTGGATTGTAGTAGATTTTTGGGGAAGTGGAGGAACCAGAACTAAGGAAGTTACACTATTAAATTTAGGAGATCCCAGGGGCGCCTGGGTGGTTCAGTCAGTTAAGCCTCTGCCTTCAACCCTGGGTCCCTGGGTCAGACTCCCTGTCCAGTGTTAAGTCTGCTTTTTCTCCTTCTGCCCCACTTGTGCATGTTCTCTCTCTCTCTCTCTCTCTCTCAAATAAATAAAATCTTTAAAAATAATAAATTTAGGAGATCACAGCAGTAGCAGGGAAGGCTGATGAAATGAAGTTAGCACGTTGGTCTCACTACACACCATAGAAACAAATATACCATCAATGTCAACAGATAACAGTAGGTAACATTTGCTAGGGCCTTACTTCAAGGCAGACTCTGCTTTCAACTTGACTAATTCTCACAATCTTATGAAGTAGGTGCTGTCTTGTCATAGAGCCGGCCAGTCTGAGGGCCAACAAGGCTAACATGACTCGGCAAGGGTCAACAGAGGTAGTGAGTTCAGAGCTGGGATTGAAATCCAGGCTGTCAGTTTCAAACTATATTCCACAATTCTGCCTCAATCATTTCTCTACCTTTTAGTAATGCTTTCAAATACAGGATGTTTTGACCACAGAATTGGAGATGTTGAAAGGCCCCAATGAAGTGAACAATAATTACAGCTACGGGGGCACCTGCGTGGCCCAGTGGGTTAAAGCCTCTGCCTCCGGCTCAGGTCATGATCTCAGGGTCCTGGGATTGAGCCCCGCATCGGGCTCTCTGCTCAGCGGGGAGCCTGCTTCCTCCTCTCTCTGCCTGCCTCTCTGCCTACTTGTGATCTCTCTCTCTGTCAAATAAATAAATGAAATCTTTAAAAAAATAATAATAATTACATCTACGGTCTAACAGTATTGCACCCTGCTAGAAGACACCCCCAGCTGCAATTCTATACACTTGATTGACCTTGAACAGGGACTCCTCATTTAAGATGAACGCCTATTCCAACTATACCCTCTTCTATACAGCAAGGCAAAGGCCTTGCCAGTTCTAATTTAAAAAAAAAAAAGTACTTTTGGAGTCACTGGCTTTACGTTATAGTATACTTCTAAAGCTCTTGTATGCACCAAGTTTATTCTATCCTGTGCTCAGTTGTATGATCCACTCAACTTGCTGCTTGAGGAATGCACAGAAACCGTGCTCTAACATAATTTACATAATTTTATGTAATTTACATTTACTATATTTAGCATTACACCTTTGTGCCATGGT
>CM053615.1:10382865-10415304 GCA_028646535.1 Procyon lotor
GGAATGCACAGAAACCGTGCTCTAACATAATTTACATAATTTTATGTAATTTACATTTACTATATTTAGCATTACACCTTTGTGCCATGGTGTATTTCTTTTTTTTTTAAAGATTTGTTTATTTGACAGAGAGAAACACAGCGAGAGAGGGAACACAAGCAGAGGGAATGGCAGCAGGAGAAGCAGGCTTCCTGCTGAGCAGGGAGCCCGATGCGGGGCTCAATCCCAGGACCCTGGAATCATGACCCAAGCCGAAGGCAGACGCTCAATGACTGAGCCACCCAGGCGCCCCCCCCCTTTTTTTTTAAGATTTATTTATTTATTTTGACAGAGAGAGAGAGAGATCACAAGTAGGCAGAGAGAGGGGGGAAGCAGGCTCCCTACTGAGCAGAGAGCCCGATGCGGGGCTCGATTCCAGGAACCTGAGATCATGGCCTGGGCCGAAGGCAGAGGCTTTAACTCACTGAGCCACCCAGGTGCCCCTCCATGGTGTATTTCTTGAGAACCAATCTATTTTTCTCGTAACTGGAAATTTAAGTTAGATTATACATGAAAATCACTCTCATTTATTATCACCCGGGAAGGGATAGATAGTTTGATTCACAAATATTTGAATCTTACTGTGTCAGACATTCTAGTGGGACCTGGGGATACAAGGAGGATACAAGCTAACTCATCAAAGAATTCCCTACCAAAAAAATAGTTATAATACAACAGGATAATTGACATAATAATAGTTTATTAGCTATGATATGGAAATATAGAGAAAGACCCAACTAAGTCTTTGAGGATTCTTAAAGAAAACTTGACAGAAAAAAAAAAAAGAAAAAAAAAGAAAACTTGACAGAGATGTGGAACTCCAGTGCTTTAGGTTAAGAAGAAAGTTACCAGGTAGACAATGGGGGTTTCAAATGTAGCACTTACAAGCAGAGAGTAGCGCATGAACAAAGGAATGGAGAAAATGAATATTTTGGGAATGATCAAAGCTTCAACTGCATGGTCATAGTGGTAGTTGCTGAAGAGAGGAGGTTGAAAAGTGGATTGGGTAGCTTGAAAAAATTCTTTCAGACCAGATGAAAATTGGCCTCATTAGGCAACAGGGAGTCACAGAAAGTCTTAGACCAGCATTAGCTTTACACTCTACAGTAGCAATTTGGGTACCCTCAGAAATACAGATTAAAGGTTGATAAGAACAGACTCTATGGGACCAATTCATCAAACCCAAGTGCAATAGATCAAGAGATGATGAAAGTCAGAATCAACATGGTGGCAATGGATTCTGTGGTGGCATTTTGGGACTTAATAAATGGATTTAAGAGACCATTTGGGATGGGAGGAAGATAAGAGAAGAAAGAAGGAGTTGATGTCTTCATGGTGCTTTTGCTACGATTGGGACTGCTAGAAGGAGAATAAATTGGGGGAGGGGACAAAAGTACTGGTTTAGTTTGAATGTATTGAGTTTGAGATGCCAGTAGAACATTCAAGAGCCTAGGCCCTCCTTGATGACAGTTGTTTAGGTGATTGTATCAAAGTGCTGGTGATAACTCCTGTCACACGTATCAGCTGTGGGAGAAGAAGAAAATTGAGTCCCTTTTCTCTGCCATTTAGAAACATTGCATTTTCACCGATGTCAGTTTTTTGTGATTTGATGAGATCAGCTGAAAACTTCCACTCTATTTTCCTGATTACGGTAACCTAGGGAAAGCATTAAGTTGTGTTGATAAAATTGTTGGCTACAATCTGGCTCTAATGATAATAGCTTAGAATCATGAAGCAGCAATATTTTAGCCCAAGAGAAAACAAACTTTATCCTGAGCACATGTGTTCTTTTGCCTTTCTCGTCTGATGTTGCTTGAAAATTTTATTTTTCCACTTTGAATAGTGGATTCTGCCAACTGTTTTAAAAGCTTTTCTCCTTTTACGAGAGGAGGGGAACAGTTTTTCCTCCCTTCTGCCTGATAGCTGAGGAGTGAAGATTTAATCGGTGAGAAAAATATACACACTACAGCCTCAGAATGTTCCCGCTGCTTTTAATGTTTGATGTACCTGACAGATTACCCTTTCAAAACAGAATAATAGGATAGGTGGTGCTGGAAAAAACCTTTTCCATCCAAGGCAAAACCACATGGACGTTGACTATAACTGGCCTTAGCCTAGACATTTGGGGGTGGGGGTGGGGGAAGACATGTCCTTGGGGCACAGATTCTATAATAAAAGTCTTCCAACTCCTTAAACACATACTCCAGGCTCACTACAGAAGATGTAATGGAAAGAACATTGAGCAAGAGTCAGAAGACTTGGCACCTATTTCTGACTCTGCCACTTTGTGGGACGGGGAAAATCTGACCCCTCTCTGTGCTTCAGCATCGTCATTTTCAAAAATTAATGGTTGCATGGGATGAGTTCTGACTTTAATCAAGAATAGATGCCATATATTTTTGAACATCCACCATAATATGCTAGCTACTTTTACATGTATATTTGCACTCAATATAAATTGATTATAAAAAACGAACTGATCCATGTTACCTGTCATTTTATCTTTTTAAAGACTTATTTGTTTTATTTTTAGAGAGAAAGAGTGTGGGAGCAGGGGGAGGGGCAGAGAGAGAAGGAGAATCCTTAAGGAGACTCCCCGCTGAGCATGGAGCCCAAAGCAGGGGTCGATCTCAGGACCCTGAGATCATGACCTGAGCTGAAATCAAGAGCCGGCCGCGTAACAGACTGAGCCACCGGGATGCCCCACCTGCCATTTACTGATGAGGAAACTGAGGCTCAAAGAAAAAGTT
The DNA here is from genome assembly GCA_028646535.1 of Procyon lotor. Classification (NCBI taxonomy): domain Eukaryota; kingdom Metazoa; phylum Chordata; class Mammalia; order Carnivora; family Procyonidae; genus Procyon; species Procyon lotor. Next base: position 10,385,655 of record CM053615.1, read on the forward strand.
CACTCAGTATCAGGAAGTTAGTGAGCATTTTAAGGCAAGGTCTTACTTTAATGAGTGTCCTTTGCACAGTATTGCACTGCCACTAAACAATTTCCATTATTGGCCAGAGGAGCACGACCGAAAGATACATCTGAAACAGTAACGCCAACCTACCAGTTTTTATCCCAGACGGAAACAGAGGATGATGAGCAACTTTGAGGAAGAATTTCATGAAGTACTTTAGGACACGAAATCTCGAAGCTCTGAAGAGGGACCATGAGAAAAATGACCAGGGAGAGGTGTTATCCAGGTTTAGGTCCTTTCTTATTGCTGCCAACATGAAAGAAGTTCAACTCAAAAGCTGAGGAGAGAATAAAACACTGACTCTATTGTATAAGAGAGGTGCCCTGCAAACTGTGAGGTAGTTAGGAAAACGTTGAGCTCTTAAGACCCTTATCACTTCATAGAGTGTCCATCGTTGAGAACAAATAATATTTGTCCTTTGGAGGTGGGTGTGTGCGTTCGAGCACTTTGCGTGTCCGTGAACCCACGTGCAATTGTTTCAGTAGTGACTGATGGATCATCTGCAGGATAAATCAAGAGACAGGACTGACTCCCAGTGGAGGTAAGATCTTAAAAGAGATCAGTTGCCTGGAAATCCCTCCTCCGCTCCCTCGGCTGCCCTTAATTCTTCCGAAGTTCCTGGGAAGTCAAGGGCTGACATTATTTTTTCTATGGAGGGCCTCAAGAAGCAACTCCCTTAGGAGCCCCTTAGCTTTGAGCTGTGGGTAGGATTGGGGTGGGCAGGACGGGGAAGATGAGAGACCAATCATCCAGGTTGCAGGGGAAGATGGAGCGGGGAGCAGAATTGTTAAAAGAATGTCCCCTTTATGGAAAGGGGAGACTCGGCAATGAGGGAAGTAAAGGAGAAACAGGTTAGAAGCAGGAATAGACTACAAGGAGACCCCACTGTGAATAGCCGACCATTTTGCAGCCCTTGCGCCTCGAAGAAGAAGCTTACTTAGTGTGTGGCTTTAAGTTCTCTTCCCTGCTCTTGCTGATTCTGCCAGACATATCTTTCAAATGTATTCCATCCGCTTCTCTGTGATCTGCTGCTAGTATTTTAGTCTAGGACCACTCTTGTCTCTCCCGAGATTGCTCCACAGAATCCCCCTCGAGCTCCCTGTACCAGGTTCCCAATCAATTTCAACTCTTAATACATTCTACACAATACAGCCATGGAGGCCATCCTGAAATGCAAATCAGAACTTGTTGCTTCATCTCAGCCATTTCCCTTGCCCTCCACATCACCCTCCTGGTCAAATTCAAGCTCTCTATTGTGAGGGCATACGTCCCTTAGTGGTCTTCCTCCTTATTTCTCCTGTTGCAGGTCTCACCACCCTCCACCTCACAGATAATATCCCAGACATAAGGGGATCCTAGTAGGACTTTTTACCTTTTTTCCCTCTGACCTCAGGCTGCTCTCTCTACTATGAGATTCTCTTTCCCTTTGCTATGATAACTTCCCCCTGACTTTATCGTGAATACCGTGCATTCATCTTTTAGATCTTCAAAAAGCTGTCACTTCCCCTGAGAATGCTTCCCTGACCCCTCACTGCAACCGCATGTTCCTCTTTATGTTCCCATAATGCCTGGGGATCACCCTATTGTAGGACACATCACACCTTCTTGTAGTTGCCCTATTTACCTGTCTGTGTTTGCCACTAGTCTTTAAACTTTTTGAGCATAGTCTTTTTTGTTCATTATTGTAGCTTCCTCAGAATAGTTTCAGATATTTGACACTCAGCAAAAGCTAGTCTTTCTTCCTCTCTGTGGAAGGAGTAAATGGCTATTTAGCACCATCCGCAAAATAGCTCTCCAGCTAAAGATAGCTGAGATACTGTATACTCTTACTTTGTCTCAAATAAACAACTGTGCCTCTTGAATCTTTGTTCATTAATCAAGACTTTACTTGGGGGCTCTCAAGTGTGGTTGTAATCTCTTGGACATTCCAGTCCTAGGTTTTGTTTTATTACACATATTAAATTTACACTTTGGCCAAATTTCCATACTTGTGGACTGTAAGCGTTGAATTTGGGATTAAAAACCTGCAAGTAGGTGAGTATGGGAGAGGAAGAAGAGTATGGGGTTCACATTGATTATTGTCTCTTAGGGTATTTTGGGTGGAAATGGAGAAACGCTCAGGTTGTCCAGGACCCAAATGGTTTGGATTCTGTGGCCGGCTCTTTTTCTCAAGTCTACCACTTGGTCCTCCACCTCTTCTCAAACCTCCAAACTGAACTTCCTCCTTCAACGCGTTCCCTTCTGCCCACACTCAGTCACAAAGCTTCATCTATCAAGAAAATATATTCCTCGACACAAGAGAATTGAGAATTTCTACTCCACACATGTTTCTTGTACTTTTGTTTGGCTCTAATGTCTCTACCTCCCAGTTAAAAAGGAAGCTAGATTAGAACCATGTTCCAGTGTAGATAGGATCACAACCAAAGAAAGCCAGAGGATTGCTTCAAGAACTTCCATTAATGCTGTGTTTATTCAACAACTCCTTATTGAGCCATGCTCTTGGTTAAGCACTGTGTTGGGCACTGTGGTTCAAAGATGTGGAGGTAGCCTCTTCCTTGAAAAAGCTTATCCTGCAAGCTTCGGAGTTAATATAAATAATTATTGCTTAACTACAATATTCTCGACTTCTTAAATATTTTCCATCTTGAGAAGTATATCTGTTGGCCTATTTTTCATTATTAGGAAAGGTCTGTTGACTTAGTGGATTCTAGGATTGTCAGCTGCTCTTCTGACCCAAGGTGGTGGACAGGACATTTCTATATATGAATTGTGTTTCCCCACATCTCCCTGAAATTAAGGCATAGGTGTACAAAATGAAAAAAACCTCTACAGCAAAGGAGAAAGAAAGGGCCATTATCAGCAGATAAGAGAGTCTAAAAAAAAAATTAGAAATTGAAAGGTAAATTGAATAGTGGGCTGTAGAATTATCAGACACATTTGGGAAACCAGCAGCACGAATAAGGTAATCCAAGAAAAACAAATCAATCCTTGCGGAGACGGAATTTGAGAAATACAGACACCAACTAAAAACTAAATAATTAAAACCAACAAGTTTCTATTCCGTATACTCAGAGACAATTGGAGAATTATTAAATCTGTAAAACAAGAGCAGGAGGGTTAGTGAAAAGAGCTAAGCTCTGTGACCAGAAGGACAGGTGAGAGTGTGCATGTGAGCGTGTGGGTGCGTGCGTGTGTGTGTGTGTGTGTGTGTGTGTGTGTGTAAGAACCAAGAGCATGTTCATAAGGAAAGCGTTGGGCTGAGTTTACTGGTAAAGTCTACGTACTGCCCCTGGGTGGAGAGGGGCAGGGCATTCTAGGCAGGGGAAGCACAGCCATGCAGCGTTTAAGGAAGACACAGACTGAAGTCCAGGAAACCACAGGTAACTGCCGAGAAATTATAGGCTGGATGGGTGCCTGGAAAGAGGTCAGCCTGGAGGTAGGCAGGACCTGGCCCAGAAAGGGTTTTAGATATTTGAAGCTGTGCTTCAAAGTTGGCATCTTATCTTGTCAGTAATGAGAAATGTGGGCATGTTTTGTAGAGATAATTAATTAAGGAAGGGATTTATATGATCAAATAAAAGAGTGATTGACCTGAGTACTATTGGCTGGTTGGATTGCAAGGGTTAAGCCCTAATGCAGGAGGAAAAGCCAACCAGTGAGATGATTTGAACTAAAGTGGGGGCGTTGACACAAGAGTGGGGGATGGGGCACGAAAGTTATGAAGGTGGTGGAATTGATTGGACTTGGTGAGCCTAGTGGCAACATTCATCCAGACAGAGAATACAGGATGAGGAGCAGATTTCAGAGGAACATAATGAGCCCTTTTTTTAGCTCTTTGTGAATGTTCAGAAATGGCAGCTGGTGTTGCATAATTGCAAAATTGGGGTTTAGCTTAGTTATTGGCTTCTAAGAATATAAACGCATTCCTTCTTTCCTCTGGCCTACTCTTGGAGAAATGGGTGGGAGTCCAAGGGTGTTTTTTGAGTACGGGCCTATATGTAAATTTCTTTACATCTTTATCTTCCCTGCCCCCTTTCAACATTTTGGTCAGTCGTTCTTATCATGTGGATAATCCACCATCATGGCAAAAGTTCAAACAAAAGGAAAATTGAGCAAGTAGAGAATCAAATCCCTAAAGAACCTCTCCCAAAGATAACCAGTACTAATAGTTTGGTCTACAGTCTTCCAGATTGTTTTAGTGTTATATCCTTTTATTTAATCACTCGTTATATGTTGTGGGATCTTACTACAACACTGCTTTTTAATCCATTTACTCTATTTTTAATTTGGAAAATTTCAAATATTCATACAAGTAGAGAAAATAACATAACACCTCAATACTCAACTCTTAGATTTAAGAGAAATTAGCATATGCTGCCAAATATCTTTTTTTTTTGTAAGTTACAGTTACAGCCAAATCACCCAATTCCTATCACTTCTCTCTCCCTCCTACCCCCACCCACACACTCTTTCTCTCTGCCTTTCTGTATTCCAGAGGTTTGCGCCATCCTGAAGTTGCTGTGAATCAGCCCTATGCATGTTTGTTTTTGGAAATAATTGTCTACATATGTATCTATCCAGAAAAAAAATAGTGATATTTTTTATTAGTCTATCATTTTCATTAAATGTTTACACTTATGGTATCATACTGCAGCATTATATTTTTGAGATTTATCACATTGCTCCATGTAGATTTTTTACTTTTTTTTAATCTACTCTATGATACACAACACCATGTTTCTGAGTATTATCAATAGTGCTATAAAGTGTATCCTCGAACATCTGGCCTTGTATAAATATGAAAGTCTTTCATAATTGTGGGACTATGTGCTGTGCCCACACTCAGCTTTACTAGAGATTGACAAATGGCTTCCCAGACCGGTGATGCTGTCTTCTTTTCCCACAAGCAATACGTATACTCTCCTGATTCTTTTCACTCTTTGCCAATGCTTACTTTTTTTACATGAAAAATTTGAAATAGTATCTGTGATGGTTAATTTTATGTGTTCACTTGACTGGGCCACGGGGTGCCCAGATATTTGGTTAGACATTATTTTGAGTGTGTCTGGGAAAGTGTTTCTGGATAATATTGACATTTGAAATGATACTAAATTGCCTCCCCCAGCAGGGGTGGGCCTCACCTAATCCGTTGAAGAAAGAATGAGGGCGAATCCTCTTTCCGTGCCTTGTGCCTTACTACTGTCTTCCAGGGGAGACCCGGGTCTTCTCTTGCCTTCACAATAGGACTTGGGCTAGAAGTTACACCACTGGTTCTCAGGCCTTCTGATTGGGACTGGAACTGACCATTAGCTTTTCTGGGTCTCTAGCCTGCTGACTATAGCACTTGGGACTTCTCAGCCTCTACAACTGCATGGGCCAATTCCTTTATAATGTATTTCCATCTATGTCTAGCTACATGTTTCTATTGGTTCTGTTTCTCTGGAGAACCCAGATTATTAGAGTATCTCATTATTGTTTAAATAGACATTTCCCTTGATAACTAGTAAGGTTGAGCATTTTTTCCACATGTTTATTAGCAGTTTGGATTTCCTATCAGGAATTTTCTGTTCATCATTTTTATCCACTTTGTATGTGTCTAGTCATGGCCCATCCAACTGTTCTTTCTCCCAGATTCTTCACTCTGGGGACATCTGTTCCACCTTTATACCCCTATACCCAGGATTTTAAATGTCATGTCTGTTTAAATATAAACTGCAGAAAATGAAGGCTAATTCAGAATAAAGGAGGGTGACGTAGGCAGTTGGGCAGTGTGTCCTTCTGTAAATAGGGGTTTTAGAATAAGAGGAGGTGGAGTGAATGCACCATCTCAAACTCTACCACCCACGGATGGTCTCATAGTACATGATGACATTGGCAGGCCGTGCCGGCATTCCTGCCCACCACAGGGACCCGGACTGAAGGACAAAGGGGAAGCTATTGCTAAGGTCTGTGTGTAGATCTTGGAAGAGAACATACCTCACTTAAAGCCATTAAGGAAACAGGTAATAGCCTCCCAAAGTGGCTGGTCTTTTACTCCTTTGTGTGATTCACAATGAACCTAAATATTTCTCAGAAAAAAAAAAAAGAATGTCACTCATTTCAACTCCTTTTAATGAGGATTTCTGTTCCTGCAACATTTTAGTGGTATTTATTTATTTATTTATTTAAAAGATTTTATTTATTTGACAGAGAGAGAGATCACAAGTGGGCAGAGAGGCAGGCAGAGAGAGAGGGAAGCAGGCTCCCTGCTGAGCAGAGAGCCCGATGTGGAGCTCGATCCCAGGACCCTGAGATCATGACCTGAGCGGAAGGCAGAGGCTTTAACCCACTAAGCCACCCAGGCGCCCCTATTTTAGTGGTATTTATGTTGAAAGCTTACTTTTCAGACCTTCCCTCTCTCTCTCTCTCTCTCTCTTTTTTTTCCTTTTCTGATTTGATTATCGTCATGCTCTGTGCTTCATCTGGCTGTTCCTTGGCTACAAGGCAATTTTGAGATGACAGATTGGGGACCAGTTAGAGGAACAGGAAGAACTGTAAAGAGGGTCTCCTCTGGTGCAGACAGTGAAGAAAAGGAGATAGGAGAGTGTGTTGAGAGATGTTCATTCCCTGGGTGCCCAAGCTGCTGAGTGCTTCAGCGTGAGCGGCCATCCCCACGAAACCTTGGCTCACAACCGCCATGGCGCCAACAGAGATGCAGAGCAATTTCCTGAGCATTGTTGCAGAGACGGCTCCCACTGCTGAAAATTTTCCTTTGCCACAGGCTCAGTCAACCCATATGTAATTGATGAGCCATTTGCAAGCAATGGTTCTTTTGACAAAAACACTTTCATATCACTCTTTCCGCCTGTAAAAAAGGAATCACTGATGAAACTCAACGGGAAAGCTTACCCATTCACAGATGGATTGTCAAAGGTCACCTGCTAACCGTAGGCAGTCTGGACTAGTACACGGTGCCAAGTGAATCCATGGTAGAGAGTGGTTATTTCCTCGTCACTTTCTAGATCCATTCTTGCTCTGTGGTAGAAGTCATGAGACGCCAAAGGTGAACCTTTATAAGTCTTCTCTTCTGAGAAGGATTCTCTGAACACTCATCCCTGCTGCAGTCCCTACATAAACTCCCACGTCTCCTCATGTGTTAGTCAGGGTTTTCTGGAGAAATAGAACCAGTAGGATATAGCGAGATATAAGAAGATTTGTTATAAGAATTGGCTCACGCAATGACAGAGGCCAAGAAGTGAACCAAGAAAGCCGGTAGTATGATTCAGTCAGGGTCTGAAGGCCCGAGAACCAGGAGAGCTGAGGTTTGAGGGCAGAAGATGGATATTTCAGCTCAAACAGACAAAGCAAATTCACCCTTCCTCGGCTGTTTGTTCTACCGAGGCTTTCAACAGGTTGGATAATGTCCACCTGCCCTGGGAAAGGCAGCCTTCTTTACTCAATCTACCAATCTACCAATGAGCAAATGCTCATCTTTTCCAGGAACATCTCCACAGAATACCCAGAAATAATGACTTACCATCTCTCTGGGAATTTCTTAGCCCGGTCAAGTTGATACATAGGATTAACTCTCCATTGTGTTCACCTCCCATTGCTGGAATTATGCGCTCATTGAAACTGTTCACTTATCTGTCTCCACCATAAAGCTTAGACTCCTAGAAAGATAGGACCAATGCTGTTTGGTCCCTCTAACCCAGCACAGTGCCCCCATGTACTTGTGGAGTGATTTTAGTGGCTGGAGTTGGGTGTAGTGAAAGGAGCCGCTGCCAACTGAGATGAGGCTCTAGTACTTCTTTGGGCCAGCCTCTCCCTCCCAGCCCTCACCCTGACCTCCCTTTCACCTCCATCTCTCTACTTGGAAGCAGATAAATAATAACACACTTACCCAATGGGTTTACATGCATTGTCTTGCTTACATTATTATTCCACAATAGTAGATGAGGTTTAAAAACTCAATACCATGCTCTTAAATTTGCAAATCTTTGGAACAAGAATTGGGAACAATGACAACATTCTGAGCTTCCCAGAAGGTAACAACGATGGGGATTTTTGTGGACATCTGAGAGAAGCACATGCACAGATGGTTTGCCTTTTATTGGCCCATTCTTGCCCAGAAGGCAACACTCACTGAAACAAAGGAGCCTTATATCAGAAGGATGTGGGGGTCACAGCAGCCTTCAGGGTAGCCCTTGGCCTTGCTCTGTTCTCTCTCTGGCCTGGCCTGTATTGTTCATCTGGTTACCTCACCATCCAGGGCCTGTGACATTTTTCTTCTCTAGAGTGGAAATGACAGAGCTATCAAACACGCGTTTCTGATTGGTATCTCTGAGTCAGGCAAGGGAGCGGGGGTGATTAAAACTGGACTTGCACATCTCTTCCCATCCGCTAAACCAGAGTTTGGAAGGACATAAAGAACTCGTTAGGGGACGGTCCCCAGGAAAATGCTTTTGGTGGAAAAGTCTGCGAAAGCAAGGCAGATTTTCCTCTGTGCCTAAAGAGAGTGTGTCCCTTGAGCAGGAGGCCTGTGGCAGGATCCCTGTTAAGACGTCAGAGCAGACTGTATTAGATCACTTCTAGAAAGCATCTCAGAACCAGAAAATACAGAAGTTCAATTTCATAGACTAAGAACTGCGATCGTATTAAGCTCCGACAACTATTTAGCCAAGAGGGTAAAAATACACCAAAACTCTGAGAAGCCCCATAAATGTCTTGAATAATCTCGGCTTGTGTGCCAAATGTGTCATCTTTCCTCTCTCTCCTCTCTTTTTTTGCTCCTCCTCCTCCTCTTCCTTCTCCTTTCCCTCTTTCCTCCCTGACCTCTTTCTCTAGGCCCTCTTCCTTCTATTCTTTCCCTTTCCTCCTGTCTTTTTGATCTTCCCTTCCCCCCTCCTTCCAATGCTTGGTGCCCTTTGTGTCAGCAAACATGTACAGATCTCCAGTCTGGGCCAAACACTGTGCTAAGCGCCAGGGTGTCAAGATGAGTCAGCTCTGTGTCTTGTCCGGCGCTCAGGGGTGTTTGATGGGCTGTGCCAGGTTCCTCTCGCCCCTCCGCATGCTACCTTCTGGAACATGCTCTACTCAGAAGCATTGGTAGTCTTTTTTTTTTCCCTAAAGATTTTATTTATTTATTTGAGAGAGAGAGAGAGAGAGAGAGAAAACAAGCAGGGAGAGCAGCAGGCAGAGGGAGAGGGAGAAGCAGACTCTCCACTGAGCAGGGAGCCCGATGCAGGGCTGGTGGATCCCAGGACCCTGAGATCAAGACCTGAGCCAACGGCAGACTCAACCAATGGAGCCACCCAGGTGCCCCAGCCTTGGCACTCTTAATCTGTAATATGAACAATTCTGATTTTTCTCGATCTTACCAAAATTATTCTCAGAAAAACTTTTTTTTTTAATCCTCCTGTAGCACATCCTCCAAGAATAAACAATGGGCTTTTGATGCCACCAACATTTCAAGTCCAGGCTCCTGGTACAGCCTCTGACTGCTCCTTTTCCAGGAACAACTCTGCCCCGTGTGCCTCCTCTTAGAAATTTCAGAGCTGCCCTTGAGCCTGCCCTCAAGAGGCTTACCACCGAATCACATTTAGATTAATGTGCTTTAAAATTCTTTAGTCCTCCCGAAAAGTTGCACAACTGATTTGGAAACTCCCACTTCAGCAGGTGGCTGGGCCTGGGCCGGAGGGGATGGGCGGGGCACAGAACCCAAGAAGCCCAAAGCTCTCAGGGCTCGAAGTGCGATTGCACAAAAGACCGAGGTGTCAATTAGCACGGGGACTAGCCAGGACACTGTGTAATGGCGTCATGTCTACTTAGATCAAAAACAGTTCACCCTGTACATAAAGAATACCTTCATCTCTGTACTAGCCCAATTGAAATCTGCTAACCTTTGGGCAAAGAACACCCTCTGACCCGCTAAGGCTTTTGGCAAACGTTTTTCAGCTTTGTGCAAGGGATTAGGTTAACTCTTGCAAAACTGGTTCACCAGGAACAATGACTAAGTGGATTATTTTTTTTTAGCATCCGGCATATTGTGTCTGAGCAGCTATAAATATATTTACAAGCTGGAATTCCAAGGAGGGGGGGGTATTAGCTTGCTGGAAAACAAGCCAGCTGAATGATGCGCCTTCACCCAGCCAGCATACTGTGGTTTCATCTTCATTGCTTGCAATTTTATTTTCCTTCTCAAGGACTTTGGGTCATTTTCTCTTTCACAACAAGAATTTCTCTCCACCCAGTTCTCGTGTGTGTGCCTGTGTGTGTGTGTGTGTGTGTGTGTGTGTGTGTGTGTGTGTTCTGATCTCCCCAGGGGGTGGAGAGTACCAGGCAGGTATGCCCCTGTTATGAAACGTACTATCTACTTCTTTAACCACTCCAGTGATGAAAGGCGACTGACACAGAGCCACACTGTGAATCTGAAAGCCCAGAGACGTGTTCTTTCAAACGGGAAGTGTCCTGGGAGGCTGAACAGCTCTGTCTTTGGACACTGCAGGTTTCAGTTCCCATCTTGGCACTGGGGCCGGGAGAGGGTGTGGCAGCCAAGGACGTGGCCGTAGGGCAGTGTTTCCAGCTGCTTGTTCCCGGGAATCAGCAACAGGAGGCATGCTGCCGAAGGTTTAGTGAAATAAGGATTTCCAGTAAGGGAGCCTTCTGGAGGGAGTCAGTATGCTAATGTGCCTTGGGCGTAGTCAAGGCTGAGTTATAAGACGTGTCATTTTTCCTAGTTTTCACTGAAGCCGTGTCACCTGCGGCCTTATCTGGCCTAGCATTCTGAGAAACACACATGTGTGGGGCCTGAGGGCCCAGGGAAAGAAGAGAATGAGGGAGATAACCCCGAATAGAAAACTCCTCTGGTATATAGCTCCTGTTGATGTGGCTCGGTGGATAATTTTCCACTTTACATTATTGGGATTGATCTGGGGAGAGGAGACCTGACTTGGGGACTGCGGTGTTTGGATCTAGGGCTTCTGCATTTTTCTCTTTCCTTTTCACACCTTTGTCCTATCTTGACCACATTGAGAAATCAACATAATCCATTCGGTCACAGAGCGGAGCCTTTCTCCCGGGTGAGGGGCTCTCATCACGTGTATATTTAGGTGTTATTTACGATCTGTGCATCTGCCTTTTTTCAAGTTCAAGTCAGTTGGGTCACCCTCAGCACGCACGCAGAGGGATCCTTTCCCAGCTCCCCTGTTTCCTCCAAAAGGTGCTTTCTCTGAATGAACCTACAGAGGTTCCTTACTGCCCTTGCAGTCACTGTGCTGCCTTTCCAGTTCCCTGCGCCGCCAGCTTGGTCTCTGCCGTCTAGGACTCTGCCTCGGAAATATCAGACTTTCCTGTCCGTATGCCACCAGGCTTGATCCTGGCCGCCCTTCAGAGTCACCCAGGCACCATGCCAGCCCATTGACTCCGCTCCGTCCTTTGACTGGAGGATGGGCCCAGAGATTTCCCCTTTGCCATGGCACCCCCATTGACTCTGATGCCTGCCTGGGATTGAGAAACACGGCTGTAGCTTCTGGCCACGCAGCGCCCCGTCCTATTTCCTGGAGCCCCGCCTGGGTCACGGTTCCGGTTCCCTGACCTCTGCCGTCAGAGAGGGGGAAAACAGAAGTATCTGTACAGTCCTGATTGGGTGTCGGGTGCTTTAAATGTGTTCTTTCATTTCATCTTTACAACACGTTTATGAAGTCCATATCATTATCTTTATTAAGGGAGGGAAAATCAATATTCACAGAGTCTGGGTAATTTTCCCAAAGGCTCACAAGCCGGCGATGGCAGCCGAGGGGTTCAGCCTCCAATCGGCCAGCGTCGAGAGCTTGCTTACTTGAAAAAGTGTTGTTCCTGGGCCAACAGAATCAGCCTGACCTGGGACCTGTTAGAAATGCAAATACTCGGGGGCCATCTCAGACCTACCCAGTTTCTTTGGGGGTGGGGTCCAGAGACCTGTATTTTATCAAGCCCCCCCAAATGATTCTGAGGCACTCCAAAAACTGAGATTATGTATTTCCCTGCTATATTGTCTTGTCTCTTTTTCCTTATGTTTTAGCTCAGAACAATTATCGTATTCCTTTCCCAGAAACCCCACTACCAGCTCACTGTTCCGCTCATATCTTTCTCAACCAGCAGTTTCATTACGCACACGCTGCTCATTTCTTTAGCGACGTTCACGGTATCTGCACGAGCATGGGGCTCTAACCTAGCTTCAGGCTTTGCACTATCTTACCTCCATCTCTTAAATCTTTCCTGGCACATTTTAAGACATTGAAGACACTGACTTCCAGCCCCCTTTTAAACTTGGGGGTACACTTGTGTGTGGCGCGAGGGGGCACGGACGACACACACCCAGAGTGAAGTTTGACCACACCAACTTCTTCACTACATGATATCCACTAGGGCTTGCAAATCCCTACCGGGTGGTCTACTCCGACTTCGGATTCTCAGGTAAAGGAGTGCAAATATCCAGCGGCCTTGGGAAGTTTCATTCAGCATTGAACTGTATCTCTTTAAAGTGAAGCAAGAGCAGGGAGATTCTGGAAAATGGATCTGTGGAAAATATGGCCCCTCCCCCAAACTATCATCTCATTCAGGGTTGGATGATGTCCAAGTCAAACCAGAAACGCTCTGAGGCCACTCTGCCAGAAAATTCAGGATGGCAAACACCTCTGGCTGACTCTGCCTCTCTCTGGACCCGCAGAAAGTCTGGGTTGCTCAGCAAAAGCCTGATTACTCTGTACGCCAGTTTGATCGCACCTTCAAAAGAACGTTTCTGCTATTCAGACGATATTTGAGAAATGAATTTATTCCAGTATCTTACCTTCATACATAATGCATGATGACTGGGCGAAGGATTGGTGAAGGATTAGTATTTTGGAATTCAAAATACCTAAAGCTTCTTTGGATGGCCGAGGCAGGATTGTTACATAGAATAGGGAAATAGAAGGTTGACTAGGGAAACTTAGGTTAAGGGTATTTATTCATTCATTCATTCATTCATTCATTCATTCTGATTACATTTAGCTTTCCAGATTTTTTTTCTTCATGCCATCTCTCACCAGAATATTCCATGAATAAATATTAGGTTCTGTCCCTGGGCCATCTGTAACGGTCATGTTATTCGGGTTCCGTGGCACGCTCATGGGATCGCAGCCTAACTAGAATTGCAGTTGGTAGATTGAGATGCATTAAATCCATTTGTACCTTTCATTCTCTTTTTCTGAATGTATTCTCCCTGGACTAGAGTTTCTAGCTGTGAGTACTCTTGGGTCAGCTTAATTACCAAAAAAAGAATTATGATTTCACCATATAGTGACCTTGCAAGAAGTATCAGGGAGGCCCAATTTCAAATTCTGCTCGAATTTCCAATATATTCTTGATATATTTTGCTTGGCAGTTTATTTGCCTTCTCATCACCCCTAATTTTCCCAGAGCAACAGCACAGAACTCTATCAATAGAAGCCAATAATAGGGAGTGACTCAAAAATCTAGCTATTTTCTTTCTTTCTTTCTTTCTTTTTTTTTTTTAAAGTCTAGCTATTTTCATTAGTAAACTATTTGGGGGTAAACAGTCCACATTTTACATTCTTGTGCTCACAACACTGTACATAGATCTGATTCCCCACCCCCTTGGGTTCAAGAGAATATTTTGGAGATGATTGGCAGAAAATAGAATTACCAAAACAGTGCTATCAGTTTTCATGTTGCAAAGATTTAGAGGGAATGATGGCATCTTATGCTTAACAATGAACATACAAGGATTTCTAAAAGTTGGCAAACTGTAAGAAAAACACATTTAGAAAATTGTACTATGATTTAATGTTCCGGCTTTACAGCTGATTCACTTGTGTTTTTTGTTTTGTTTTAATTTTTGTTTTTGTTTTCCCCTAAATATTTAAAATGAAATTTACAGCATAGTTGATCTTGGCTTACATAAGCAGCTTGGATGTTAACCGGGGATTTAGTTAATATCTAAAAGCTGATCTACTTCTGATGGTGGGAGCCAAATAGCCCCCTTGGAAGTTTCCAAGGATGTTGACTAGTCTTTTTTAATCCCTCTTCCAGCCTTCCTATTAGTCTCTACCTGCTCTAGTTGTATGCTAATTTGCCACATAGGATTCTGATTTTATGGAATTGCTACCTCAGTGTATATGGGGAAAACAAAATTTAATAAAACCCTTGATTTTGAAAATCTTGAGTTTTTCATATTAGAGTTTTGGAGGAGAAACATCATCTTAATTTATTTCTATTTTAATAATCTCTAAGGCAAAAAAAAAAATAAATAAATAATCTCTAAGGCTCAGGCGCCTGGGCAGCTTAGTCGTTAAGCATCTGCCTTCAGTGTGGGTCATGGTCTCAGGGCCCTGGCATTGAGCCCCTGCTCAGTGGGAAGCCTGCTTCTCCCTCTCCCACTCTCCCTGCTTGTGTTCCCTCTCTCACTGTCTCTCTCGCTCTCTCTTTCTGTCAAATAAATAAATAAATAAAATCTTAAAAAAGGGACTCCTGGGTGGCTCAGTTGGTTGAGCCGCTGCCTTCAGCTTAGGTCATGGTCCAGGGGTCCTGGGATCAAGTCCCGCATCGGGCTCCTTGCTCAGTGGGGAGCCTGCTTCTCTCTCTGCCTGCCACTCTGCCTGCTTGTGCTCTCTCTCTCTGACAAATAAATAAATAAATAAATAAAATCTTAAAAAAAAAAATAATCTCCAAGGCTCAATAATTAAACATAAGTTATGCCCCTTTCTAATATCCTACTCATTAAACTCATGCTAAACCTCAAAAATATTGAGTCAGTGGTCTACAATTTCCCATTCAAACCCTCCATAAAGCAGAAATAGAAATATCCTCATTGTTATTACAAACAGACAAAGCCAATAACAAAACAGTTTTTATACTTATTTCCAGGATGCTATGTTGACCTTTGCATGGGTTTTATTTATTAGACATGTTCTAATAATCTTTGTTTCTTAAGAGCAAATAAAATATATTCACCACTTTAACCCCTTTGCCTCTACCTCTTGCCATATGACCATTAGCAGTCCCAAGAACAAGGGATGCACCCAAAATTCTAACTGAGTCTATTGCTTGACTGCTCAACATCCCCTGTGAGAAGTCTTATACAAGAGCCTTTGTTTCAAAATGAAGTACCAGGAAAATTTTGCTTCCCCCAAGCAATGGCATGTTTTTTTCCTCCCGGGGAATAAGAATCATATAACTGAACATATTTTCCTTTGTATTGGCTGCCAGGAATCCCAGAGCCAAACTTTTAGTCCAGTTTTTTTTAATGGCCCTCATATCTGGGTTCTACCTTTCTCCTTGATGTAGAGCTTTGATCCTGACTTTCGTTTATACAAAATATGCCATTATTAAAGAATTGCAGAAATCTGAATAGGCTGAATATTACTATGGGATAAAGTAGGTTGTAAATAAACTAGTAAGTCAAATGTTCGAAAGACAATGCATTTTGGCCGGGAGATCACTTTGTGAATGGTCTCTCGGCTCCTAACCCAACCCACGGAAACCTCTTTCATCTCAGGGCACCTTTCCTGTGCATTTCCCATGTGCCAGATAGATGTGCTCTGGGCAGGGAGGTTTACAAGTGTTAACAAGGCTCAGTGTCTCAAATTCAAATAATGCAAGACAAAACGAAATAGGCGGGTGAAGTAGCCATAAAAATAACTTGATGTTGGGGGCTACTGGGGAAGCAACAAATCACTTTGCAAAGTCTTGAGAGATCAAGTGGTTTTTCAAAGGCTACAACTGAGGGTAGGTCATTTCAAGCTAGGGAGGCTTCCTGAAGAAAGCATAGTGTCGCTAAATTACCGTAAGGAATGACGAAACAGTGCTGTCCCGGAGCACTGTTAATAAGTACTAGATTATCATTAATATTGCTTCCCAAGGAAGATAGGTTTAACTAGAGGTGAGTAATATTTTTTGAAAGGGACTTGGGGGAATTTCAACCGTCAATTTTTTGAGGAGCCTCTGTACTGTTTTCCACAGGGGCTGCACCGACTTCCACTCCCACCAACAATGCATGAGGGTTCTTCCTCCACATCCTCGCCATTTCTTATATTTTTGTTGCTAGCCATTCGGACATCTATGAGGTGATACCTCAGTCGTGGTTTTGATTTACATTTCCCTGATGATGAGTGATGCCGATCACCTCTTCATGTGTCTGTTGGCCATCTGGATGTCTTCTTGGGAAAAATATGCTTTTCCTTGTCCTTGATAGGAAAGTGTCACAGGGACTTCCCGAATGCCTCTGGATCGTGAGTAGGGCTATGTCTGCATTGACAGTGAGAACGAAGAGAGGGAGCGAATGACAAGAAGAAAAGAGAAGGAAAACGTGATGGAGAGGATGAGCTGTATTTTCCTAAGGCAGAGAGCGTGCATGAGGATAAAGCCCTCTCAACAAAGAATTTCTCTGGATTCAGCCTGACTGAAATTGAGAAGGGTGGCGTGAATAAGGCGTGGAAAGATGTCAGTAGGGGAGCTCCCGGGTCAGACTGTTCTGCTGTCTGGCTGAAACGCAGTGGTCATTTGATGGGGAGCACAGTTTGGTACAGTGAAGCCATCAAGCATTGTGATGTGTGTGGTGTAGGGACGGGGCAGTTGGGGTGCGGGTGGGTGGGGGGAGGAGTCGTGGTGGACCCCGGGGCTTGCTGGTATTGATGTAGGACTTTCACGGCACCACCCTGAACTGTTTGACTCTGGGAGCTAATTTACGACCTCAAGAAGAGCTGCTTGAGCAGAACCAGAGGGAAATTTCATAAACAGCGAAGGCAGTGATTCCTACTGGCTGTGTGCTTTTGGAAACAATTTACACAAGGGCTGATTTCGACATGCACTAATATATACAGTCTAGCTGGCGTTTTATATGGAAACTTTAATAAACGGTTCTAATTGGTGCTTCATTTACATAGATTAGAGAGTTCTACAGGCCAGCGTATTAGGGCTTAGGGGTCATTGAATGGAGATGCCGGCTTGATTCAGATAAATAACCAATTTTAGGGAATCCTGGTAAAGTTAACCTGTTACAAAGTAGGCAGTTTTTAAAAAATTTTTTACTCTTTTGTAAAAGTCTCTATTTAAGCAGTGATGTAATAGCAAAGGCTTAGAGACAACTGAGATGCCCATTGATAAGGAACAGATTATATAAAGTAGATCTATCCATTAACTTAAATATGCTCCTTTAAAATAGGCATGTAATGCTAAGACACACTGCCTCAGATGTATGTTTAAGCTCAGAAAGAAGATGTAAAACAATGTGCAAACATCCGTATACTAATATTTGTGTTTTTAAAAAAAGAGGGAGCTGTGGGGTATCTGGGTGCCTCAGTCAGTTAAGTGTCCGATTCTTGATTTTGGCTCAGGTCATGGTCTCGGGGTTGTGAGACGGAGCCTCCAGTGGGGCTCCGCCCTGGGCGTGGAGCTTGATTAAGATTCTCTCTCTCCCTCCCTCCCCCACCTCTCTTAAAAAAAAATAAATACAAAGAGAAGGAGTCCTATATACGCATATCACTGTATATGCCAAGTATTTCTCTGGAAGGTCACAGAAGAAACCAGTGACAGTGGCTGGCCCCAGAGAGGGAATATCAGGGATCAGGAATAGGAAGGAGACTTAATTTTTCACTATGTTTCTTTTCATACTAGACAGTCTTTTTTTTTTTTTTTTAAAGATTTTATTCGTTTATTTGACAGACAGAGAGAGATCACAAGTAGCAAAGAGGCAGGCAAAGAGAGAGGGGGAAGCAGGCTCCCCACTGAGCAGAGAGCCCGATGCGGGGCTCGATCCCAGGACCCTGAGATCATGACCTGAGCTGGAGGCAGAGGCTTTAACCCACTGAGCCACCCAGGCACCCCAATAAGAAACTCTTAACTTGAGTTTCTTCCACTCTTGTCCAGTGGCTTCCATCCCTTTCCTTGAGTCAGGAAAAGAGAACCGCTGTGTCAACATTAGACAAGGGAGCTTTGATTTTCCTGTCCTATTTGATGTGGATTTATCCCAGATTCCCTCACAGCCTGGGTCAGGGCAGGTACTGACTGACGTTGGCATGAACTTAAGTCGTTGTTTTGTTTTGTTTTAAAGGCTCTTCTTTAGAGAGATAAAAAATAAGAAGAACTCCCTCCTCCTGTGTGAAAGTGGCATAGTGAACACGGTGGGATGGATCTCATTCACTGCTTAGCCTTGCGGTTAGGTACTGTTGTGCAGTCTGCGTACTGTGCAACCACCTGTGGCGGTTCCTAAACTGGGTCAACTTGTTAGCAGGACTGTGAATTCCAACCCCTTCACTTGGCACATCACTAACAGAAAACTCAAGCTCTAGGTAGCTCTTCCCTACTTTTCCGTTTGCCCTTATAGTCTTCAGGGTGACCAAGTCCAAGGAACTACTCTAAGTCAGCATGGCAAATGATAAGGGTATCATAGAGAAGTATCTATGAAAGACTTTCAAAGAACGAGGAGGAGGCCATTCACTCTGCATGGTGATGGTTGCAACAGGTGGAGTGATCTAGGTCAGCGGTTCTCAACTGGGGCCCTCTGAGGAAACTCGGACGAAGTTGGGAGATGTTTTTAGTTGCCGTAGACGGGAATGGCAGTGTTACTGGCGTCTAGTGGTTGGAGACCAGGGATGCTGTTGAACACCCTACAATGCACAGGACATCGTGCCCCCCTCCCCCCACAGAATTCTCTAGTTCCCAATGTCAGCAGGGCTCCCCTTGAGAAACCTGTTCGGATTCTGTGGTGACAAATAACTTTAAAAAGTCCCAGTGGCTTCACCCATCAACTAATTAATTTGTCCAACATGGGTTAGCAATGCAGCCCTGCTCATCCTGGTCCCTTCAGGGGGTCTGGCTGAGGGGAGATTCATTTCCAAGTGGGCTTCCCCCATTTCTGTGACAGGGGAGGGAACGCCGCGGATCGCACAGTAGATATTAAAGCTTCTGCCCAGAACAGGCACATACATTTTCCAATCACATTCCATTGGCTGTGATCTAGCCCATAGGCCACGCCTAAATTCGGAGCAGGTGGGACATGCATTTCCATCTTATATCCAGAAGGAGGAGAGGGGGAAACTTGTGAACTGCGCTCACAACTCTCACACTGATGGTAGCGGTGCGGTGCCTGGCGTGACGATTCGAGGGAGGCTTCTGTTCTTGTCACCTATTGCTGCTGAATGCACCACCCCAAACTTAGGGGCTGAGGACAGCAATCCTTTAATTTGCTCCTGGAACTAAAATCGAGATGAGGCTGGATGGGAATGGCTCATCTCTACACCATGGGGCGCCATCAGGGGCAGCGTGAAAAGCGGGGACCAGGTATGTCTGGCAGTTGGTGCTGGCTGTGGACCGTGACCTCTGCTGTGACTGTCAGCTGGGCCACCCACACAGGCCCTCTACGTGCGGGTGTTTGGCTTCCTCACAACATGGTGGCTGGGTTCCAAGGCCGAGAGTCGACGCTGCCAGTTTCTTAGAGCCTGAGTCTGGCAACTGGCACAGTGTCACTTCATATTCTGTTCATTGAGGAGCTTCTAGAGCCCGAATTGGAGGGGAGGGAGCACAGACCACGTTTCAATAGAAGGGAGGTCACAGAATGTGGGGGCCATGTGGCGGAGCCGCTTCCCAGGTCGGAGACAGGGCTGAAGAGACGGGAAGAGTTCTTCAGGTGCAGTTTGGGGAACGAGCACGAGCCCAGGCACGTCAGAGCTGAATTTATTCCAGTTTTTCAGCTGGTCCTGCTTCATAGCTACTCACGCCTAGTGCGGACATCAACCTTGTGAAAACGTCTTGCTCCAAGTCTACCGTATATATCGAATGCGTGAAGGTGAACTACAGTCTAGGTTTATTCTGATTTAATTATCTAACATTGGACATCACTCATTTTTAGGCAAACAAATTAAATTATTGAAAAATAAGGCTATCGAATTGTCTGTTAGGTATTAGTTTCTGTAATAATATTTAATTTACCCCAGTTTGGGGAGTTAATATATTGTGGCATTGACTCTGCTTTGGATTCATTTCGCTTTGAACTTCATGGTTCCAGTGGACTTCAAAGCCAACTGCAGCTGACCTGAAGCACTTCCTTCGGAAATAAGATGAGGTAGGGGTGGAGGAGCAGCATGAAAGGGTCGAGATCTTTCTGCCGTTGAGAGTGACTACCAAGAGTCACGTGTGTTCCTGTCTTTCCCGAGTCAATCCTAACAGCATTGCGGCTTTCAAGGTCATCGGAGTTGAACTTCCTCATCTTGCCCAGGAGAAAAAGGAGAAAGAGAAAGTGACCTCTTGGGGTTTCAACTCAGTCTGGATCAGTAGCAGGAAGGGCAGCGGGCGGAACTGGAGGGGACCCACTGATAACTCCAGGAAGGCGGATGCTTCCCCCTGTGTTCGTGCCCCAGGGAGAAACAGCTTCTTAGCGTCTGCTGCTCTGCCTTCTCCTGTGACCTCTGTCCTAGCCCTTGGCTGCATCGACTCCACATCCCGAGGCCTGGCCCATTCCATCTGGCCTCTGATTATGCACTGACAGCTGCCTTTCTCCTCATCCTTTGTTCTCGCTCCTTTGAATCCAAGGGGCATTTGCCCCACTGATAGCATTTGAATTCAGCTCATGAAAAATTCTATTACAAGTGTACTTGACAGTTTGATCTCTGGCTTCTCCCACACATTTGCCCTTTATACCCTGAGAGCCATAAGCTTCATTTCCTTGGAGCAGATTGTGATTTCAATGGAAAGGAAATAACTGTGTGGCCTTCAAGCTGAGCCAGTTCTAACAAGGACCAAACAAAGCTTAATCCTGAGCGAGAAAACTCAGGCTCGGGATCGGGCCCTAGAAATCTCTCCTGTTGCACAGCTTGGAGGTTATGACGTTAGAAAATCCCTGACCTGGGTTCAAAACCCAGCCCCGCCTTTTACTAGCTGTGTGAGCTGAGCAAGATACTTAAACTGTGTAGACTCAGTGTCCCCTTATATATATGTATTTTAAATATTTTATTGTTTTTTAAAGATTTTATTTATTTATTGACAGAGAGAGAGATCACAAGTGGGCAGAGAGAGGGGGAAGCAGGCTCCCTGCTGAGCAGAGAGCACTGATGCAGGGCTTGATCCCAGGACCCTGAGATCATGACCTGAGCCGAAGGCAGAGGCTTTAACCCACTGAGCCACCCAGGTGCCCTAGTGTCCCCTTATATTAATGAGAACTTTCATTAGTGCCCACCTCAAAGAGTTGTCCCATCATTCGGTAAATATGTGTTAGTGCATCCCGTGTGTCCGACTTCTATAGTTTACAATTCAGGAAGGAAGAAAAACAAGAATAAAATAATCACAAATAAGTATAAGATTAAAGGTGGGTAAATCTATGAGCCATAAGCTCCTACATCAGGACTTTCTGGAGGGAGAACAATCAGTATCCCATCCACCAAGCTCTTTCCACGACGAAGAAGCTTGGGAAAGACTTCTCAGGCGAAGGGAAGTTGATGCTCAGATTATAGAATGCTTATGAGGAAAGTTATCGGGGAAAGGGATAACAGAGCAATTTTGGACAGGAGAGCAAGAGGTACACATGAACATAAGGCAGGACAAAGCATGAGCCTGCCTCGGACTGAAGATGGACAAGGGCGTGGTAGAACCCAGCAGGGAGTGAGTGAGGCTTTTAAGTGCTGGGGCTAAATCACTAGCTTGCCTCTTAGGTGGCAGGAAGGTGGGCTTGACCCTGGCTCTGTTTAGGTAATTGAGAGATCAGATTTGCATTTGGAAAGATCAATCTGGCTGCTGGCTGGAAAGGTTCTTAGTCTTGGCCTTTAAAGCGAAGCTCTCAAATAATTACCTGGTCCCACCCCAAGAGATGCTGCTGTCCTCCGTTTCTAGCGGATCCCAGTAGATTATAGTACCTGCCAGGGTTGAGATTCATCCTGAAAGGAGGCTTTTGTCGGTGCAGGGAATAAAAATTATAGAAGTGCCAAAGCAGCCCGGATCAGAATTGATGGAACAGGTTCCCGGCAGAGGCAGGGGGCTTGTGGGTCTAGGGCAGCAGTTCCAATGCCCTGGAGGGCTGGTTAACATGCAGATTTCTGGGCCCCTGGATTCAGCAGGACTTTGGTGGTGCCTGAGAATTTGCCTTTCTGACAAGTTCCCTGGATGTGCATGCGAATGTGGCTAGTTTGGAGTCCCCACTGGGAGAATCGCTGATCCGGAGAAAAGCTGTCGGATTTGGCGGATAAAATGGACAGGATTTGATGGCAGATTGTTTATGCAGCTAAGTGTAAAGGAGGATTCAGGGACTCTTTTCTGTTTTCTGAATTTTGCAAGGGAACGTATGGGCAAGTCCCATTCACTGGCAGTCAGGGAACAGGTGATCAGACCAGAAAAGACCCATGAATTCCATGCTGCATGTGTATCTGAGTGTGCCTTGGAAGGAACTGAGTGGGTATATGGAGTAGGGACATATATATGAAACTCAAAGGGAGGGTGATTGGAAATAGAAATTCGAGGGTCACTGTATAAATGCTTCTTGAAGCCAAGGACTTACCAATGGGATCATTCGACTCTCTTCCTTTCTTTTGTTCTTATCCTCTGCTTGAAAGCTCTGGCTTCTCTTTTTCTTGGTCTTTCCTAAGTGCTGTAATCCTTCCAGCCTCCATGCCTTCTTATCTGCTGTTCCTTCTGTTTGGGAGAACGCGTCCTTTTCCCTCTTCCATAATTCTGCTCCTTCTCCTGCTTTGAATTCCACCCCCATCCCCTCGCCCCAGCTTGGTCCCGTGTGGCATTAACAATCCGGAGCCTTTGTTTCTCTCTGTAGCATAAATCGGAGTCGGTGGCCGGGCGTTTACGCATGTGATTGTTTGCTAACCGGTCCTCTCTCCCTCGGCACTCTCAGTCAACACCATCGCTACCAGAGGGCTTGGCTCGATATCTTTCACTTAGGAAAACCCTCTGAGACGCTCGATGAGTACCCCGCATGTCAATCACGGAAACGGTAGCTGTTTTAAGCAGTGGCGATTTCTCGGGAAGAGGGAGAAGCGGTGAGTTTTGTGAAGCTGTTTATTCAGTGATGAGGTCAAGTTTTGCAGGACTCTGGGTGTGCGAACCGGCAACTGCGCCATCTGGTGGAAGCAAGCGATGCAACAGCTATGATCTCGCAGACGGGGCTCCGCGATGTTTAAACAATGTTGCCCTGGGAGAAAAGACTCATTTCTTACGCGTAAAAAATAAGAGCAAATCTTACTGGAGGGAAGACAGATTCTCTCTCTCTTTGAAAGATCCCGTTGGAGAAAATTGGATATTTATGGAAAACAGTGTTGACTTTTCAAGAAGAGAAGCGTTGGAATCGAAAGGGGCTTATTGAAAGGACTCATGTGGAAATAAGGAAGTTAGAGGTCTCCACCCAAAGCCAGAATCAGAGGAAAACAGGAACAAGCCCATAGCTGGGCTTCTCAGGCTTCTTAGGCTTCTTAGCAGGCGTCTCAGACTGCTTGGCATTTTGTAACTGGCCAGTCAGTGAGGATATTGCTCATCTCTAGCCATCTGTCTTGTAAGCCCTGCTGTGTCAGCCTTGGGTATCAGTTACTTTCTCCCTTCCTTGGCCACTTGGGGCCCTTTCTCTGCAAGGGGCGAGGTGTCACTAACTAATGATGGCAGTAACTCGGGTTGTGCAATGTGACGTGAAGGGGGTCTGAGAGTGTGCTTATGATTTTTCTTTGTTTCTAATTTCTCTTATAATGGGGGAGCAGAGGAGGGAGGGAAAGAGAGAATCTCAAGCTGACTCCCTGTTGAGCATGGAGCCTGACCCTGAGCTTGATCCCACGACCCTGAGCTCAAGACCTGAGCCGAGATCAAGAACAGGGCGCTTACCCGACTAAGTCACCCAGGTGGCCCTATAGTCACCTATTAGTGACTATAGTAGTAATTATATTACCATTACTTGTAATATAATAGTAATTATATTATTATTACTATATAACTATTATAATAGTTGCCCCTAAGTCAACTATTCTTGCCTGGGTGTGGCAATTAGACTTATTGAAGGATATGAAATCAAATGGGTTGATTCTGGTCAGTCACTTCCCTGGATATGATGTCCCTATTAGAAAGAGTTTTTGTATCTGGCTACTTCATAGACCCCTGCCCAGACTGCATATTGTTTGCTCAAGAGTCTGGTGTCCACGATCATTGTTGGGGGTCACATAGTACAGAACATAATCACTGTATCAGTTAAAGTGGCTTTCATTTGAATAGCCTTAAACCATAAGGGACTTTATTTCTTATAAACTAGAAAGTCCAGCATTAGAATGGCCTTCAGGTGAGGGTTGATCCAGTGGTCCAACACTGTCAAAAACCCTGTGTATTTTTTTTTCACTTCACTATCTACAATGTTGGCTTCATCTTTTTATAAGATTTGTTTATCTGAAAGAGAGAGAAAGAAAGAACATAGCAGGAGAGGGGCAGAGGGAGAGTGAGACGAGACAAGCAGACTCCCCGTTGAGCACCAAGCCCAACATGGTGCTTAATCCCAGGACCCTGAGATCATGACCTGAGTTAAAAATCAAGAGTTGGATGCTCAAGTGACTGCACTACCCAGGCTGTGTTGGCTTTGTCTTAAGGTTGCCCTCCCTTTAGATCCTCCTCCAGGCCTCCCTCTATCCCTTTGCCTAAAACACATCAGTATTTCCTCCACATCAGTTTTTCCTCCATTTTTTCTTTTAAA
Organism: Procyon lotor; assembly: GCA_028646535.1. NCBI lineage: Eukaryota > Metazoa > Chordata > Mammalia > Carnivora > Procyonidae > Procyon > Procyon lotor. The sequence continues at coordinate 10,410,394 of CM053615.1, forward strand.
AAGGGCTTCTGAGATGCTGATGACTCGAGGCCAATGCTTATAATTGCCTCTTTTTCAAATCCCATCACCCCAGAAACTGGCTAATAATTTTTCTAGTCTCTAAAAAATGGAGATAATGTTCCCAGTTTTTTGCATGTAGAATATCAGTTAAAGAGTAAATGCTGGAATTCTCAGGAATCTCTGAAGTAGGGGCATCTCACAGGACTAAGGGAGTAGATGTGCATTGCCTTTAATTATTCACGTAGATGTTTATTTAATTTAATTTTGCCTGCTAAAGATGGGGGCTAGTTTACTTTAATGCAATATAACAAAGGCAATGAAAAGCACAAATCTTAAGTGTACAGTTTGATGAGTTTTGCCAACGTGTACATCAGTGTAACTAACACTCACATCAGATAAGAGAGCATTTTTAGCCCCTCAAAACATGCCTCTTGGGGCACCTGGGTGACTCAGTGGGTTAAAGCCTCTGCCTTCAGCTCAGGTCCTGATCTCAGGGTCCTGGGATTGAGCCCCGCATCGGGCTCTCTGCTCAGCAGGGAGCCTGCTTCCTCCTCTCTCTCTGCCTGTCTCTCTGCCTACTTGTGATCTCTGTCTCTCTGTCAAATAAATAAATAAAATCTTAAAAAAAAAGATGCCTCTTCCTGGTCAGAACATCCTTCAAAGTATTTAATTTTGAAGAGAATGATAACTGCTTTAAACCAAAAGCATGGAAAACAACAAAATGTACCCCAGTGAATATATCATCCTTACATTTATCACCGAGACCCCATGATAATAAAGATTTTGCCACACAATATTCACTGATTCCCCTTCCCTTGACGTGTGTGCATTCAGTATTTTAGGCAAATCCCAAATATCACATCATTCTATTTTGATATACGTCTCTGAAAACATGGATGGAGACTTTCTTACATAACTCTAGGTACTACTATTACCCATGACTACATGGTAAGTCCTTGAAGTCATTTAACACACAGTACACGTTCCAGTGTGTCCAGTTGTCTATGTACAGCTTATTTGTTTGAACTGGGATTCCATCAAGGTCCAAAGTAGTAATCCACAATCTCTCTCTTTCTCTGTGTTTCTCTCTCTTTTTCTTCTTGTCATTGACTTGTCGAGTTGAGCTGTAGAATGCCCTACTTTCTGGATTTGTCTGTTTCCCAGAGCTGGTGTCTGACTCAGTCCTCCAGCCGCCATTCGCTTTATCAATTTATCAGAAGTAAGCTCTAAAGGGTTAATCCAGTCCCTGTTCAGATTTTTGCAAGGATACGATATTGTGTCTGTCACAGTGCCTCACTCCATGAGCCGCACCGTATCTGGCTGTTCCACTTTAATGATGCTGACTCTTGAATTCAGGTAGGCATCGCCTGATCTCCATTTCCTTATCAACCTTTTATCGAATGGTTTCCATGTCAGCTTTAAATATTTGCTCTACAAATATTTATCAGGGCTGCGACCGAGCACCTTTCCCATATGAGATATTGGGGTTAAAAAAGGTGGGCAAAAGAAACCGATTGCTAATAAGTTAGGGGTGCCTATTTTTGGACGTTTCCTCACCAGGGGAGAGTGGGAATGCCAAATGCAATGGGAGCCCAGTGCTTCCCTCCTGTCCAACTAATCCTATTACCTTTCCTTCCTCTTCTGTTTCTCATTCCGCTCCTTTCCTTTCATCTTCCGATCACTTTGCCCTGGTACTGTGCCGGTTAGACCGAGGATCAGTGTTGGCGCGCTCCGTTATCCGTGTTTGTGTGCTGTGGTGGCGCACGGCCCTCTGGCTCCATCACACAACAATCTAATTCTGTGAAAGAGAAAACAGCCGTGGAAGCTGGGTTACTCATCTAAGTTCACATGATGACCGGCCTGATGCTCATTGAAAGTACCGAGTATCCCGGCTTCTGAGAAGCAGCAGAGACTCTTCCAGGAAGAAAGTCAGAAGCCTGTCTCAGAAATCTATACCACAGCCCACCTCACAAGGAATTGTGTACACGGTCTCCTCAGGGAAACTCAGGATAATAGGCATTTGACAAAGGTGTTTTGGGGCAGCTTCAAGTCCTTAAAAGCTGTATTCCCGTAGGTCTTCTTTGCGGAATTCAAATGTTAAGGGCTTTCCTTCCACCTCGAAGACAAGACATTACTAACGAGAGAGAAATGACAGTGGAAACATAAGGGAGAATATAAATAAAAGAACAAAGGAAAACCCCTCGAGTCTCCGGAAGGCCCCGTGTGTGAGACAGCTAACTGTGGCTTGTAGGTGCTTCTCCAGCACGGAAAGATCATGTTCCTACTTCATTTTGTGCGTGTGGAAGACGCACCGGCCACGGGCAGCCCTGGTAAGTATTTGTGGTTTCGAATTTCACAAACTCCAACACCGTGGGCTTAGCTGCTCGTCTTACAGAGCATTGGCGACGAGGATCACAAACCTGCCTTGTGAAAGCCTTCTCAGATGACGAGATGTGGGATTCCTAATCAGACGAGCTTATCAGCGAAGACTTCTGCCTGCTGCCTCTCCGGAGAGGCACGTTTTACATCTGTAAAGGGCCAGAGCTCTGGCCACCGAGTTTTCTTCCTGCACTGAGAAGGAAGGATGACACGGTGGCCCTCACGTGGGGCAGGCGAAGTGTCCTTGCCAAGCAGGTCAGCGGCACACAGTAGTGCACATCGGCTCAGAGGGACTCAACTCTGTGGGAGCCCCATGCTCTGGGACAGATTTCAGTTTCTGGAAAGGGAAGGGCCACCTTGAGGGCATCTGCTCTTCACCCTCTAGCAGATTAAGATTGAAGACTGGTAGTCACCTTGTGTAGGAACCGCATCATCGTCCACCTTTTCCAGGCTTCTCCCCTCAAGGTCCTGGGGATAGAGACAAGTTAGCACTTAGTAGGGGCAGAGAGAGAGCGCACTGGTGATGACACCCAGATAGAGAGGCCACCATGCCTTCGATGTTCCTGGGATCTGTGTTGGGTGGGTTCTCTTTGGCTCCCATCATGGGCATTAATGGTGATCACAATAGCATGAATAGTGACACCCGGATGTCAGCGCAGACCCTCTGTTTTCTGTCTTCTCTGGGATCTCTGCACTTTCGCAGGGATGAATGTCACTACAGACCTGGCTCCTCCTTCATGCCATGGCGAGCACCCACTCCATGTTTCCAGTCTCTCATTTCCTGCGCAAGGTTCCTTTTCGCTACCCCACCTCACGCTGAACCAAATGCTATTCTCATCCCCCTTTCTTGGAATGCCATGAAATAAACACCCTCATGGGGCATTTATGGGTAACAAGATGGAGAGCACAGATGGACTTTTATATCCCCGCAGAGGAAACATCTTAAATGGAAAATGGAAACAAAAGAAAACAAAATAATCCTCAAGCCTGGGCCATGTTGCTTTCTTTGTGCGCTCTTTGACTGACGTCTGTAGACTCCCCCTCGGAAATGGAAGTGGACTCCTATGTTCCGTCCCTGCTCTGGGGACCGTCCTCTTTTCCAGAGACGGGGGTGTGCTCTTGCTCCGTGAAACCCTCTACCCTTGTTTCCCGTCTCTGTCTCCCCATCCACCAGTCTCTGCGATTGAAAGGGGGCCACGGAGGGATTTATTTTCCAGTGACATAAATTATTTCCTCCCTCTGTTCTTCCAACTTGGAAGACAGCTTCGACTGTGGTTGGTTTTGATGACCAACAAGTTTGTTTCTTTTTTTTTCCCTCTCGGATACTAGAAGAATAATGTAATGGAGCATTGTGAGTTGTTGATTGTTCTGTTATCTATTATTACTAACATCTTTGTCTGCCTCCCAAAGGCTGCTGAAAAGTGTAGCAAATACGGTAACACAGAGCTCTGATAATAGAATTATTGAACTTTCTGAGGCCGAGGGCCTGGTTTTAGGCCACGAATCCTGGCCTTCCTATTGTTCGGGAGGTCAAGTGAGTTTCACAGTCTTCATCAATGAACCATACTGAAGGGGTTCTGGCAGAGAAGAAGATGAGGTCTTTGTGGGGAGAGCAGAATTCATCGTCTGGAAACTGTTCCTCCCTACTTTGTTCGCATGGGGGAGCGGATTTGGATTTGTTCCTCTCCTTGTCCTGTACACTTGGAGATTCTGGACCCATGTTTCCTCCTCTCTGCTTGTTTGGGTGCTGACAACGATCTCCTGTATAAAGTTGCTTCCTAATGGACCAGCAGGGTGAGGGACACTGTTCTGGCAAGGAGAAAGGGTCAGGAGAGACATGGCTGAAGTAGGAGAAGGAATACCAGAGGACACCCATCATTTTATTTGCAAAGATAATGGGATTTTCTTCCATTAAGTGAATGCCAAAGAAGGTGGATGGGGTGAAAGCTTTCTCGCAGGTATCTCCCAAAAAAGAGGACCCGTGGGTGCGTGGATCTCAGTTTCAGAAACTGTAGATTAGGAGCCCCTGGGTGGCTCAGTCTGTTGGGCATCTGCCTTCGGCTCAGGTCATGATCCCCGGGTCCTGGGATCAGGTCCTGCATCGGGCTCCCTGTTTGATGGGGACCCTTCTTCTGCTTCTGAGGGACAGGCAGGGATCATAGGCAGAGATAGAGGAGAGCTACGTGATCAGGCTCACAGGAAACCAGACAGGGGAACCGACCGGACCACCCTGCCCTGGGCCTGTGGGTGGGTATCTTTTTTATGATAATCACTTGTGACCAACAAAGAATTACCCTAAAAAAGGAAGTAAGCCATTGAAGGTGTTTTCAGTAGTCCTCATCAATGGTGGCATCAATAGAGATGTTAAAAGGATTTAAGTTCCTGGCTAGCTTTCTACAAATGACCAACCCTAAAGACCCTCTGTGGCAACCCTGTTGGGACCCCTTCTCACTCTTGAGAAGCTGTTTCTGTTATCTTCCCTTAATAAACTTCTATCGCTTTACTCTGTTGTCCACGAGAATCATTTGATTC
>CM053615.1:10415404-10433652 GCA_028646535.1 Procyon lotor
AAACATTGAAAGTGTAACTCTTGGCCTAAGGGACGTGGCTGCAGACACCAGATGATCGGAAGCCACCGAACAAATAGGATAGTCTCAAACAATTCGCAGTTAACTCAAGGTGTTGTGACTCCTAAGCATTAAGGGTCCAGGGAAGGAACTGGCTGGAATCGCTGGCTTGGTGTTCCACCCCCCACCCCTCCCAAAGGCTTTAGGCAAAATGATTTAGCAAGAAGAAAATAGCAGGGGCACAGAGCAAAGCCAAGCGGAGAAGCGAAAGTCTTCCAAAATGCCCATCTGAGAACTTGGGAAACAGTAGCAAGGCTGTGAGGGCAGTCAGATGGAGAGTGGGGGGCTGAGGAAAAGAAAATAATTACCAGGATTCCAGAGCCAGGAGGGTCACTGCACTGGCCGACAGATGCGGGGTCAGCTGTTTTAAACTGCTACACCCAGCTCCCTTTGCCACTTTGACTTAAACCTTGAAGCTATAAAGCTCATGACTCAGAGCCTGGGGTAAAAACTAGAGTTTCTTTCTTTCTTTCTTTCTTTTTTTTAAAAAGATTTTATTATTTATTTACTTGACAGAGAGAGAGAGAGAGATCACAAGTGGGCAGAGAGGCAGGCAGAGAGAGAGGGAGAAGCAGGCTCCCTGCTGAGCAGAGAGCCGGATGCGGGGCTCAATCCCAGGACATGCAGGGCTCAATCCCAGGACCCTGAGATCATGACCTGAGCCTAAGTCAGAGGCTTTAACCCACTGAGCCACCCAGGCACCCCCTGGAGTTTCAATCTAACATCAGCTAACTAGTTTAGTAGGTTTGGGGCCGGAATATATAGATTTTTTTTTTTCTTTATGGAAGGGGAAAGACGCAGAGGGAGAGGGAGAATCTTAAACAGGCGTGACCCAGAGATCCTGACCTGAGCAGAAACCCAAGAATCGGATGTTTAACAGCCTGAGTCATCTGGGTGGCCCTGGGGTCAGACTAGATTAAAGAAATGCATTTTTGTATCTGTGAGAAGGCAGCGGTGACAAATCAGATGTTCTCTCTCAGAGATGGCATCTGCTAGAGGAGGAAGACGCTAGAATCTCGTAAGTGGCAGAGCTCAAAATTCAAAGATTTGGGTCCTTCCATGGGTGGAGAGAAGCTCCAGGTGATGGTGTCGTTTTCCTGGGCTGATCTCCGGCTCACGCCCAGATCTGGCATCTTAGACCCATGGGAAGTCTTAATTTACTAAGTGTCTCTTTGGTGCTGGGCTTTACGCCAACTGTTGGGAAAACAGAAATGAAAATGGGCTTCTCAATGTCAGTGAAAGCCAAGTACAAGTCTTGTGGAGATCCAGGCATTCAAACAATTACGAACGTGACGTAGAAATGGTAACACCATTTCTCAGAGTCAGGAGGGGCTGACTTCCTACTGATGGAGGGAGGGCTCCATGGAGGAGGTGTTAACTACAGGATTGGAGTTCACGCCTCAGGTCCACCAGATGCCAGATTACAAAGGCCCTCCTATGCCAGGTCTACAGGGGCCATTCAAGTCTTTTAAGCTGTACGGTGACATGATTAAATGTGCCCTTTAAGGAAGTCTCTATGGCAGTGTGCAGGACCAAGTGACAAAAACCTACACTTTGGTACATTTAGTTCTAAATAGTGATTTTACCTTTAACTGTGTCTACACCTTCCTGACTCTCTTCAAGCAACAAGACATACAGACTTAGAAACCCTGCTTTACACCCCAGCACCTGGCTGTGTCATTGACTCAGCGCATGCCTGTGCTCCAATCTTAGAGTCGTACAATATCGTCTATGGAAATAATTAACACTAATGACAGTAGGCTGTGTTCCAGTGTTCAGTCTCCTGATGACCACCGACACCGTAGGCTCTCCCTCCTTTAAATGAGCTTTTCCACTGTATCTCGGGCCTTACAAAGTAGACACTTTAATAATAGGTCTCCTGAAACACAGTTGTACAGTGTGGCGTGTTCTAGCCAGCAAAATCACAAAAAGATGGAAAGAGCTATCCTATAGAAATCCTACTGTTCCAAGCCACTGCTGAAATTCTTTTTCCTGTCATTTGGGAAAAAAAAATAATAATCAAGCACTCTCCTGTATCTAAATATTCACAAAAACCAGAAGTTCTTAGTAATAAATTCTAGCAGAACGTACATTTCGTCCTTCCCTATATTCTACAAGTGTGGTTCTCGAACTTAAGTGTGTACCAGAATCACCCACAGGACTTCTTAAAACAGAGTGTTTTGGATCCTGCCTCAGAGTTTCTGATTTAGCCAATCTCGGATAAGGCCTGAACATTTCCTATTTCTGACCAGTTCCCAGGTGATGTTGCCGTTGCTGGTCCAGGGACCACATGTTGGAAACCATTGCTCGAAAATAGTAACAGCTAACTTTTATTGGGTACTTTCCATGTTCCAACTGTGCTCTGTGAATTCCTTACTTGTATTAGCCCTTTGAATCTTCTTGGCACCCCCAGGATGCAGGGACTTTTGAAGGGTAGCTGAATATACCACCCCAAACTATGCCTCCTGGGCATACGAATTATTTTGAGCTGATTATTTGAGAAGCAGCAGTCCCTGAGAAGCTCTGAAGGCAAAGAGAAGAAGTTACCCTTTTGTAAAAGAAACTTACACTTATAAAGAAACTCTCCATTTATAAGAGGGTTTTCCTCTGGGTATCCGGAAGCAAAGGGTGACTCAGTCCCGAGAGAATCTTATCAGTGGGCACTGGGCTTAAATCTGTCTCCCAGACTTATCCGTGTTTATTGTGCATTTCCTAATGGCTTTCCTGTAAGTGGCCTCGCACACCTTTCGTTCCTTGGTCTGGAGCTGATGAGAGTATCGAAGTCAGAGTGCTGAGTGTCCCTACAGAGTGACTCATTTTCCCCTGGGGATCTCTCAGGCATCATGAGGCACACATGTGAATAAACTTCTGTTTGTTCTTCCCCTATTCATCTGTCTTTTCCTACAGGGGTCTGAGCTAGAACTCAGTAGACAGAGGGAACGTTATTTTTCCTCCTCTGTGACATTATTACAAATGAAGAAACCGAGGGCTGAGAAAGTCAAGTCACTGAGCTCAAGGTCGTGCAGCCAATAAGCTATGGACTTAGATTGAACCCAGAATAATATCCGATAATGATTTGCTGTGACTTTCCTGTTAGGGAATTCCTACCGTGAGCACATAGTCTCAGAAACTACACTGACAGCACTTTGTTGTGGTGTTTTGTGACTAATGTTGCCTTGTTCTGATGTGAACGTTGTTCTTTCTGAAAACATTCCTATCTTTAGATAGATATTTACTTTCTCCCCAATGGACATTTCCGACGATAGAGAAATTGCCAAACCTGTTGACTCATGACAAAAATAAAGACCATCTACTATTTAGTCTAAGGCTTGTCGTTTTGGGAAGCGATGGGAGGAAAGCTAGATTGTCACCCAAGATGGATCATTTTCACTTTCTTTTATCCAGTGGCATTTATGGTACTGGGTATGCGGAGGTGGTCTTGATAACTTTGTGGAGATCATTTCTTCAGTTGTACAGATGGCTCTGCTCCATGTTTGAGGTGTCTTGGGGAACAAGGGTATGATCCTGATGCAGGGGGACTCGGCCATGTAAATCACTTTGTTTTAAGTGCCTTGGCTTCTGACCTTCTTAAATGGACACCCGCATTATTGGCTTTACTAACTCATTTCTATGGTCACCGAAGGCCCACGCTACAACTTCATGCCTGACCACACACCAAGGATGTTTTTATTGCTTGTTTTCCTGGCTTTTTGCCTATTGTCTTCTTTCTGTCCATTAACTGTATGTGTATAATGTCCAGAATAGTCTCTCTGTCTCTTTCTTTGTCTCTTTCTCTCTCATACACACAAATAAAATCACACACAGCATTTTTCCTGGATAAGTTAAGCCAGAAATATCTATCTATCTATTTATTTATTTATCTACCTATTTATTTATTTATTTTTTAAAGGTTTATTTATTTATTTTAGAGAGAGAGCACAGGAGCAAGGGGAGGGGCAGAGGGAGAGAGAGAATCCTCAAGGGGACTCCCTGCTGAGTGTGGAGCCTGACGCAGGCCTCTATCCCCAGACCCTGAGATCCTGACCTAAGCCGAAATCAAAAGTCAGCTGCTTAACCCCCTAGGTCAGAAGTATTTCTATGTTCTGAAGCTAAGTATAAAACATCTCTGACCATGGCCACGTCATGTTTCATTTGAAAGCTATCTTCCCAGAATATAATGAGAGGAAGGGCCTTCATTACTTGGCAATAAAGTTTCCTGTAATTATAATCTCGTTATCTAGGAGAAAGCATTAATGCCCAATATGCTTTTAATTTAATGCCAATTTTCACACATGAAGACATTGTAATATCTACAAGTCTTCTGCTGATAAACTCTCATTGTAATCCTGAACGTAACTACAAAAAGAAATCGCATATTGAGACAAACCATGACAATTAGTTTAAAAATGAACCACGGTAAAACAAGAATATACCACCACACCCATGAACGTTTACAAGATTTACTAAACATTATCAGTAAGGAACTGTTTACAAGAGACTCCCTTACTCACCAGCCCAATAGCCTCATGTTTTTACCCACTGTTTAAGGGGAGCTGGTGATGGCCTAAAATGTTTCTAAGCGCTGATGGTGTAATTTTCCTGTTTATCATATATCCAGTGAAGTATTATATATTTTATTTATTTATTTTTCTTGTTTATTCTCTCTCCTACCGTAACAAGCTCTGTGAACAGGGAGTTTTCATCTGTTTTTCTTGCTGCTATATCCTTAATGCCTAAGTAATGCCTGACACACACTCTAGGCCTTAAATAGACACTTGAGTGGGGCACCTGGGTGGCTTAGTCTGTTGGGTGTCCAACTCTTGATCCCAGGTTAGGTCTCGATCTCAGAGTTATGAGTTCAAGCCCTACCTGGAGCCTACTTAAAAAAAATAAAAATAGAGGCACCTGGGTGGCTCAGTGGGTTAAAACCTCTGCCTTCGGCTCAGGTCATGATCTCAGGGTTCTGAGGTCGAGCCCCACATTGGGCTTTCTGCTCAGCAGGGAGCCTGCTTCCCCCTCTCCCTCTGCCTGCCTCTCTGCCTACTTGTGATCTCTCTCTCTCTCTGTCAAATAAATAAATAAAATCTTAAATATATATATATATATCTTTCAAAAAAAATAAAAATAAATAAACACTCTAGTGAATAGATAATAAATGAATCAAGGGATAGGTGGGTGAAATGTTTTGGCTTAATATTCATCATCGGAACTGAAAACACTTTAAAGAACCTCTAGTAAGTTATGTGGGATGAGTGATACAGTGGGATAGAAAGATTTCCTTTATCTCTGAGAACTAACTTCCTTTTGAGAGGAAAATAGATGGATTTACACAGGCTGTGCTAAATATCTGAAAAGGTAAGTCAGACGGGGAAGCTAAATATGTTATCACTTATAGGTGGAATCTAAAAAAGCAAGACTCGTAGAAACAAGAGAGTAGAATGGTGGTTGCCAGGAGCTGAGGACAGAGAAATTGGGGAGATGTTGGTCAAGGGGTACAAGCTTGCACTTAGAAGATAAGTTGTGGGGGATATCATACACAGCATTGTGATTATAGGGAACCAAACTGTATTATGTATTTGTAAGTTGTTAAGAGACTAGATCTTAAATGTTCCCATCATAGAAAAGGGATGATCATTATGTGAGATGATGAGGGGGTTAGCAATGGTGGCAATCACATGGCAATACATGAATGTATCAAATTAACATGCGTGCACCATAAATTTGTACAATGTTATATGTCAGTTATAGCTCAATAGAAAAAGAAAATAGGCAACAAGTATTGAGGGAAAATTTTGTAAAATAGATTCTTTTTAAAGTACATATAATTTAATCATTGTTTATATACTGTTTTCTTCCCTTTAAATTCAAATAATGTGGATGGAAACAACAGACTCAACAAATAAATAGTTTCTGCATGGTTCAGACAACAAAAGAATTATTTGCAACATATGCCAAAAACAATATGGTATTTAATCACAGCACAGATTTAGAAAGTCAAATCACTTGTCGCCCTATCACAAGGAATCCAAGTAATTAGGCGATGTATTACTTATCTATTGCTGAATAACAAATTAACCCCAAATTTAGCAGCTTAAAGTAATCATTTATTATCTCACAGTTTTTGTAGGTCAGGAATCCAGGAGCAGCTTAACTGGGTGATTGTGGCTTGGGTCTCTGCACTCATTTGTGAAAGCTGTCATAACAAAATACCACAGACTGAGTAGCTCAAATAATAGAAGCTTATTTTCTTTTCTTTCTTTCTTTCTTTTTTTTTTTTTAAAGATTTTATTTATTTATTTTCCAGAGAGAAGGAGAAATCACAAGTAGGCAGAGAGGCAGGCAGAGAGAGAGAGGAGGAAGCAGGCTCCTTGCTGAACAGAGAGCCTGATGCGGGGCTCGATCCCAGGACCCTGAAATCATGACCTGAGCTAAAGGCAGAGGCTTTAACCCACTGAGCCACTCAGGTGCCCATAGAAGCTTATTTTCTAGTGGTTCTGGGACCTGAAAGTCTAAGATTGAGGTGCTGAAGGGTTGGTTTTCTCTGAGGCCTTTCTGGTTGACTTGTGGATGGCCACCATCTCCATACTGTTCTACAGGGTTGCCTCTCTGTGTGCACCAACCTTGCTGTTTCTTTTTGAGTACAAATCACCTCCTCTTATGAGGATACCCCTGAGATTAGATTAGGTCTCACCCTGATCACCGCATTTTAATTTAAGAGCCTCTTTGAAGGTCTTCCCCAAGTATAGTCACATCTTGAGGTAATCGGAATTAGGACTTCAACATATGAATTTTGAGGAGACACAATTATGTCCACAACAATCTTTCATGAGGTTGTAGTCAGCTATTGACTGGGGCTGCCATTGCATCCAACAGATTGGCTGGGGCTGGATGACCTTCCAAGCTCCCTCCTATGGTTACTGGAAGGCCTCACAGTTTCTTGCTGGCTGAGAGCTAGGAATTTCAGTTCCTGCCATGTGGGCTTCTCCAAAGGCAAGCCAACTGATAGGTATAAACTTCCAGCTACAAAATAAGTAAGTCACGGAGATAAGAAGTTCAGTATAGGGAATTTTAGAATATAATAAATTTAAAAAAGGTACACTTCGGTGAGTTTTGACAAGTGTATATTCTGTGAAACCGCTACCAAGATCAATATCCAGAACATTTCTGTCACCCCCAGAAGTTCTCTCTATTAGGCAAGCACTGATCTGCTTTCTGTCTGTATAGTTTAGTTTATATTTTCTAGAATATGTTACTGGTTCTGTTTCTGTGGAGAAACCTGACTAGGTTTTAAGACCCTAACAGTCTTGAGTCTTAGTCCAATATTTTCAAAACCAAGTTTAAAATATCCAATAGGGTATACTGCCGAGAGTTCCAACTCTGTAAGTGCCAAGTGGAATTTTTTCCCTTTTTATTCATCCATTGACTTATTATTCAGCTAACAAGAACTTACAGGATGTCTATCATGGGCTAGGTAGGTATGCAAAGTGGGGTTCTGGCCTCAATTCACTGAGTAGTAGAGTCAACAGATATGGTGCAAAAATTAAGCATCACGTTCCCTGTGACAAGCACCCTAACAGAAATGTGAAGGGAAGAGGGGTAGTTTAGAGGGCGTGGAGGTGCACTCTGCAGGGGTGAGTGGGGACCGCTATAGGGAAGACTTCCTGATCAGTAGGCTTGACAGGGAGGGGCTCACCAGGTGAGGTAAGAGGAGCTGGTGGGGGAAATATTTTCAGCAAAGCAGAAAACCCGTGCAAAGGAAGTGCACCAAACAGCTGTGGTAATTAAAGTGGCTGGGTGTTCAAGGATTGCAAGGGCTAATGATGAATTCCAAATATGATGACACTAAAGTTACTGAGGTGTAAGGGTTCCCCGTTTTTTCTCCCTGTGTGCCTATTAAAAGGAGTTTTGGTACAACACCTTTGTCCCTTTCCCTCCCCTGCCCTCCATGGAGGTCCTGTTCTGTCACTGTAGTTTGAGATGAAAGGGAGGTAGGGAAGGAGGGATAATAAGAATGAGGAGGAGGAGGAGAAACAACTAGCATTTTTCAGCATGCCCTTTGTGCCAGATCCTTGTCTAAGCGTTTTCTATGTACTCACTCAGGTCATCTTCCCAACCACATGAGGCAGATGTTTCTCCCGTTTTACATATGAGAAAGCTGAAGGACAGAGATTGCATACATTGCCCAAGTTCTCATAACTTGTCAATGCCGGAGTCAATATTCAAATTCAAGCAGTTTATACTGCGTATATATAAATCACACACACACACACACACACACACACACACACACACACACACAGATGATGATGTAATTTAATATAAGGAATTGGCTCACATCAGGATTATGGAGCCTGATAAGTCCCAAGCTCTGCAGTTGGCAAGCCGGGGACCCCAGGGAGCTGATGGTATAGTTCCAGTCTGAAGGCTGGCAGGCTCAGGGCTCAGAAAGGGCCAGTGTTTCCATTTGAGTCTGAAGGTGGCAAAAAAACCTTGTCCCAGCTTCAATGTAGCCAGGCAGCAGAAGGAATTCTCTCTTATTCAGCATTTTTTGTTTCTTGTTAGACTTTTAACTGATTGGATGAGACCCACCCATATTAGGGAAGGCAACTGCTTACTGAGTCTGTTGATTCAGAACATTAGAGACCAGAAACACCATCCAACTCACCCCTGTTCATGTTTGACCAGGTTGACCAGATGGCTGGGTGCCTGTGGCCCAGTCAAGCTGATGCAAAAGGACTAAAGCCTGTAGAGAAGCTGTAGCACTTCATGAAGGAGAGAGTTAACACTATCATAAGATTTTACAGGCCAAGTGGGAATGGCTGATAAAAGGAGGGCCTGGAATACTTCCTTAGAAGGCTTATCAAGGTAAAGGTGACAAGAAGTTAATTCTCATCTGTAGAATGACGAAATTGAAGTAGATGACTTTGAAACTTCTTCCAGGCCTAAAGTTTCCATGATCTCCTCAGTCTGAGGTTTCAAATCTGTTAAATGGGAACAGTTAAGAGAAATGAGTAATATAAGAAGGTTTAGAGGGAAATGGTATCTTGTTAGTTACTAGTCGCATGGAAAACTACTTATTCTCAAGATTTTTAGTTCTCCAGGAAATGTTATGGGTCTTCTATAAGACATAGCCTTCTGAGACTGCCCATTTTATTTGCTCTCATTGTATTGTTGGGGTCATGATTTATTATTAGGTCCTTTGGAGAGAATTTTTTCCTTCAATAAGAACTATGTGCAAATGAGCTGGTGCAGCCACTCTGGAGGACAGTATGGAGGTTTCTCAAAAAGTTAACAATAGAGGTGCCCTACAACCCAGCAATTGCCCTACTAGGTATTTACCCAAAGGATACATAGGGATTTGAGGGAGCATCTGCACCCCAACGTTTATAGCGAGAATGTCCACAATAGCCAAAACAGGGAAAGAGCCCAGATGTCCATTGACAGATGAATGGATAAAGAAGATGTGGTTCATATATACAATGGAATATTACTCAGCCATCAAGAAAATGAAATATTACCATTTGCAATGATGTGGATAGAACTAGAGGGTGTTTTCTCAATCAGAGAAAGACAACTGCCATTTAATTTCACTCAAAAGTGCAATTTAAGAAACAAAACAGAGGATCATATGGGAAGGGAAGGAAAAATGAAATGAGACGAAATCAGAGAGGGAGACAAACCATAAGAGACTCTTAACTATAGGAAACAAACTGAGGGCTGCCGGAGGGGAGGAAGGTGGAGGGATGGGGTAACTGAGTGATGGGGGTTCAGGAGGGGACGTGATGGAATGAGCACTGGGTGTGGTGTGCAACTGATGAATCACTCTGAACTCTACCTCTGAAATTATTAATACACTATATGTTAATTAGTTGAATTTAAATTAGAAAAAAAAAAAGTAACTGCAAAGGATACAAAGAGGAGGTAGTCAAAGTATCAGTTAAAAATCCTAGACTATATGGTGCTATGGAAGCCAAAGGAAGGAGTCAGTCAAGAAGGAAAAGATGAGGCCAAGATTGTTTGCTCCAGAGAGGTTAAGGCTGATGAGGTTTTGGGAAAAGCCTATCAGATTTGATGATTAATACACTGAGCTCACTTTTTGTTGAGGCCTGAAAGTCTTGGGAAGCTGAGCAAACAGGCTCCTGTTGTTGCCTGATATGGTGACATTGAGGTGGATTCAGAAATCAGGGTATTTAAAATGTTACTATCAGTGTTTAGCAATTTAAGGACATGAACAGAGAAGGGAGAGGGCTGGGAAGGGTAGGAGGGGCATGTCTGGTACTTGGGTTCGCAGGCTTAAATGGGGCCAATGGGTTTAAGGATTGCAGTTTGTTAGGAAAAAAACAGCATTGACATATCTGACTCTGGGATTTTGTTTCAGGAAGGAGGGCAATGAAGTGAGAAGGCCAGCAGGGGACTCAGAAGAGGATTTTCAGTGTGATCCCTGTTTCAACTTGATAAGTATGTCAGAGTCAGGCCAGTCTGCGCCGATCTTAATACTTCCCTGCACTAAACATCACAGATGCTTGACTTTGATCAGTTTCAGACATTAGGGCTCAAGGCTGGGTATTTTTTGTTTGCCTCCCCAGGTCCACTCTCCATCTATGACCTGGGAGACTGACCTGTAAGGATCCCGTCAATGAGTTATCTTGTCCTCTGGCTTCAGTTTGGATTTGGCCATTAGGGAACACACGTGTGAGATGGGAGGGAGACATTTATTCCCCTGGTTCCCTTCCTGCAGAGTCGTCTTGTTCTCTCGCCTTCTAGCCTAGAGGTGGTAAGAACACCTAGCTTTCTTAGTCCTTTGTGATTTCTCTATACTCGGCCACACCTTTGAAATCATGTGTGTAACTTATTCTGTGTATGCTTTACTTCCTCAAATTACCCGAGTTGAATGTTCCATCTGGAGCCTGGGTGACACAAGTTTTATATAAGATTTCATTATAAAAAGTCATCGTCACTAAAAAGATGTTTCGAACCAGTAGACTAGGGAAGAGGTTGGCACACTTTTTTTCTAAAGAACCGGAGAGTAAATATTTTTGGTTATGCAGGTCATACAGTATCTCACAATGTCACCACTTCCAGACGCTGCTGTTTTAGGGAGAAGGCACCCAGGGATGTTAAGTAAATAAAGGAGTGTGACTGTGTTTCAATAAAACTTTATTTACAAAGACGAAGCAGTAGGTTTTCCTTTTGGCCTATATACACTGCAGTTTGATCCCAGATGTAGGACCAGCAGTCTTCTGTCTAATCTATGAGAGTGGTTCTCAATCTGGGAAGATTTTGCCAGATGCTTGGCAATGTCTGAGGACATTTTTGATTATCGCAGCTGGAGGGAGGGGATACCACGATTTTTCTGCACAGGGCCTCTCCCCACAATTATCCTGCCTAAAATACCAAATTGAGATATTTGGTCTTGAAGAGGTTAAGTAGATTGTCAATCTGCTTACCGTGTCAATGTGATTCAGTGAAAAGAATCACAGAATTAATTCTATAGCTGTTTTTTTTGTTTTTTTTTTTTTTTCTTTCTGGCTTCAATCTCAACATTAGTTTATAGTACTTCTTAGAAAACTGGGATACAATGCATTTATAGGAAATGTGATGGTGTCCTCACTAAATTTTTCATCCCTCAAATCATGAGGCATATTAATCTACCTTAACTTAACTCTTTTGGCCCCTACGTGTCTTTTGGATAGATAGTGAAAGTGTTCATGCGTCCTTTAGCAAAATTGTATCTGTCTGTGTATCCTGAAGCTGGGTCTTGGGTTTCCTTGGCTTGCTAGTTAAGAGTAAGGACTGCCTGGTGAAAGGGTCACATTTGGTCCAAAGGAATAATTATGAAGGTGATGTTAGTTTGGAAGTAGGGGTAGTGGAGTTGGGGCTGAATAGCTGAGCCTTAGAAAGAGGGTGTGTTTTCTTTGTGTGCAAGTCAGCGGGCGGGCTAATGGAAGGAGAGGCCATTAATGAGGGTCTCAGGAGTTGGGAGAGGCCGGACATTTTATTCACAGGGAAAGGGAAGGAGAATGACAGTTGGGAAAATGAATGGTTAGGAAAGGGATGTCAGGGGAATGTGGCCCTGAGCTGGTTCTTATGATTATAATCATCAAGGCCTCTGTGTTTCAGACTGACCACCTTAACATTTCAAAAGGGGGAGCAGAGGGAGGGATAAATCTGACAAGACCTATTGTACTGTGAGTTTTAAATGAACCTATATATTATCCCCAAACTACTAAACCAGAACAAAATTGCAGCATTTATATTCCCTGAACTGAACTGAGATTTCTTTTGACTAACATCCTTGTTTAATGACAGGAGAACATAAATTCCACCCCTCCCTCCCCCCCTCCCCCCACCCCTCCCCCCCACATTGTCAATTAGTGAACAAGTTGAAGACAAGGGCACTTGGAGTTGTGTGTCTGGGTGACATCATAATTTTGATCAGCTGAACAGCCAGGCAGTGGCCTTGAAGAGATGCTTAACTTTTAGAAATCACTTTTTTATTGCAACCAAAGCTATTAGGTTTAAAGGTCCATAAAGATGAGATAAACAGTCATAAAGACCTTTGAAATTCATATACAGTGTGTTAAAGGATTTAATCATTGTCCCTTAAATATGGTGATGGTAAAGCTGTGTCCATACACTGGCAAAAATCAAATCATTGTCAGCTTAATGGGGAACAAAAATTTGGAGAACAGCGGATGAGATGTTACTTATGTGTGATATCAGAGCTGTTTTTGCAAACTCTTCAAGGGAGCACGTTGACCTTAGTGTACTGCAGTGAAAAACAGCCCTATATCTTTTTATTCTTAAAATTAATTTTAGAGCTCCTGTTTTCCTAGTGGGCACTTCCACCATCATCTAATTTGTAGATTACAATTACAATTAAAATCCTTGTAAGATCAGTTTAGACTAATTCTGACCCTGAATATGAATGGAAGAAATGCAAGCTCTCACTCAACCAAATTGAACCAATGTATTACAGATACAATTTAATTTTAAAATCCTGGCTAATATTGGTATCTCCTGTGTGCCAGGCAATATACTAAACAGTTTACATGGGTTAGTATTTTAATTCTCCTGATTAACCCGGGGGTATGTGCAGTGACTGTCACCCTCATTTTACAGATGGAGAACACTGAGGTATGAAAGCATTACATCATTGTCTCAACATCACGCAGGAAGTGTTGCTGTTGGAATTTGCAGAGTGGCAATTTAATTTCACAGCCTATACTTAACCACTTTTTTATACTGCTTTCCTCCTCTATGTTTTTGGCAGTGAATATGACAAGGTAATTTTGAGGGCATTATGGTAAGTTAGATATTAATACCCCAGGTAGTAAATTATCTGTCTATAGTACAAATAAGCTCTTTGCTTTGAGGGAAATCATAGAAACTTGCATCAGTAAAATGAGGATTATTTTGAGTGGTTTCTAAAGTGTCTTTTCTACTCTTAGCAGGATTGCAAGGTAGTGTGATAAATGTTTTTTGATCATATCCTTCAATCAAATGGTCATCTTTTTGATATTAAATTATTTGGAATAGACACTTTCCAAATTTGGAATAATCCTCCAGTTCTTCTTTGACTTCATTGGTTGATGATCATCATTGGTTGATGTTTAAATAGAAATAGAAACTCCACAGCAAAAAGGGAGAATATTGTGTAAGTGATTCCTCTTCGTTAAAGGGATGTTTGGCCTGTATAGGAAATTCACAGCATTTTGGAACTGGAAAGGGCCATGATCTAACCCATTCACATGACAGATGAGGGAGCTGAAATCCAGAGAGGCTCAGGTATATGTCCAAATTCCCAAGGCCGGCTCAGAGTAGAGTTCTCTACAGTTATCTGGATCCAGATCTCAGACCTCTCCCAGCACATCACAATCTCTTCTGCCTTCATTTCCCCAAGTTATGAAAAACCACTGGCCTATTTTAGTCTGGGTGTTTTAGTAGAACAGAGAGATCTGAGTTTGAATCTCAGCTCTACTGCTTACTAAGTGTGAAACATTGGGGAAAGTTAAAATGAAAATGTGTGTGTGTATTCATATATATATACAATGCCCAAGGTGTATATGTAATGTTTAGGATCATTAGACTGAACCTCAGAGCTGAGTACAGACATACAATGGGGGCTGCGTTAGTACTAAGCAATATATCTGCAGTTGTTGAATAAGAACATATGGCCACAGAGGTCAACCTAGTTTGTAATCGAGGCCAAGTGATGGAATGAAGCTGGTTTGCTGCAGATTTCAGTCAGTTGAATAGTGTTAAGTGGTGAGAAGTCAAACTATAAGAAAGGCACAGGAGAGTAGGGGAACCCAATTCCAGAGAAACTGTCCCCCTTCCTCCCAAATCAGTACAATGGTCATGATGAAGGGAAGGGCGCCACTTTATGAAAGCCATTATTATCTGTCAAGTTAAATTAGTGTTGTTGAATTCAGCATTATTAGCACTGTTTGCTTTGAGTTTGTGAAGTTGTTTAGTTTTATTATATAAGAACTACAATCGTGAGTAGCTTATATCTGTTTTGTCTTACATATTTAAATAACAGTATTCTATACAAGATTAAGTAAAAGATTAGAGAAATAGAGGGTGTTTTCTTTTTCAAGAACTATTCTTACATCCCGTCCCCACTCCCCCACCCCCAGGCATGAAAAATGCTAGATTGTCCAGTATGAGTAAAGAAAAAGAGACAAAAATGTCTAGGGTCATAATCCCAGGGTCCTGGGATCGAGTCCCTCATCGGGCTCCTTGCTCAGCGGGGAGCCTGCTTCTCCCTCTGCCTGCTGCTCCCCCTGCTTGTGCTCTCTCACTCTCTCTCTACCAAATAAATAAATAAAATCTTTAAAAGAAAATAAATTTATTTTAGAGAGAGACTGCATGAGAGAGCAAGTGGGGGGAGGGGAAGAAGGAGAGAATCTTTCAAGCAGACTCCCTACTGAGTATGGAGCCCCTGAGGGGCTCAGTCTCACAAGCCATGAGATCATGACCTGAACTGAAACCAAGAGTCAGAGGCTCAACCAACTGAGCTACCCAGGCACCCCCAAAATAACAATTCTTTACTCACAATGATATGAATGTAATCACATCATGGATGTTCATAGCAGCATTGTTAAAAATAATAAAATACTAGAAACCATCTAAATATTCAAAAATAACATGTACTCGCATATAGTAAGAGTCTCACTTAAACCTTGTAGAAAAATAATTCATGATTTAGGAAAATGTTTAAGATATACAATTAAGTAAAAACACAGGTTATAAAATATCATGCCTATAGTATATTTCAGTTTGGCCAAAATAATATACTTATAAATATGCAGAGAAAGCAAAGTGGATGAATAACACAACGAAGTGGGAATAGTCACTATATCTGCATGGCAGGATTATAGATGATTTTATTTTATCTTCTCCTTTGTTTTCCATTTTTCTATAGTTAGCATGAATAGTTTTGTATTTCCTAAATATAAAAAAATATAATCTAACAAATTTTTATTAAACTAAAAAAATCCAAATATTTTAAAAAATGATAGCATCTGAATGGAAAGATACATTAATTTTCAGAGTAGAGATAATACCTGTGTTCAGATTTTGATACCTTGAGTAAGAAACTACTAATCTAGGTAGACATTTTAAATTAAATTAAATTAAATTAGATTTTTAAAAAAGATTTTATTTATTTGACAGAGAGAGACACAGCGAGAGAAGGAACACAAGCAGGGGGAGTAGGAGAGGGAGAAGCAGGCTTCCTGCCAAGCAGGAAGCCTGACATGGGGCTCAATCCCAGGACACCTGAGCCAAAGGCAGGTGCTTAATGACTGAGCCACCCAGGTGCCCCAACTTTTTAATTTTAAAGATGAGCAAAGAGGACCCCCCAAAATTGAGGTGACTTCCCCAAGAAGACCATCTTTACCAAGCAAAGCAAAGAAAAAAATCAAAAGTAGAATATGAGATTATAGTTTTAAAATTACATCTGTATTACTTTGAAGTTAACCTGTATTCATATTTGTGTGCACAAATCTTTTTGCTTATCTCCCAGAGCTAGAGAAAAATGGCCAGATTTGGAACAAGTGAATTTTCCATGGCCTGACAAATAAGTGACTAAAGATTGATCTCCAAGATACTCAAGGTCTGTCCGTGTAGATTTATAGAGATTGCCTTGCACCTCAAGAGGTATTTTCAACACATTGGTGTAACTAGCTGGCAATTCACCATTTCAGAGAAATTCAGCCTTGCAGGGGGATCCTTCTCAAAAGTCTCCAAGTGATTTCCAAGGAGACTCACACCATCGATCAACAATCCTGAGTCAGCCAAGGAAAGTCCTTTGGCACACGATGGAATGCGTGAGTGTTTATACCAGGCATTTTAAACTCATTTTCAGCTGACTCAAAACATAAACCAAAAGTACTTGCAGGGCAACAGAATAAATTGACCACAATTTAGGGCACAGAGAAGAGAAACACCCACTGGGGAACAGGAAAGAACCCTCAATAGGGAAATTATCTAATGAAGCTTCCCTAACTTTGCATTCAGAGAGCTTTATTGTGCCCTAACTCTGTGTCTGTTTTCTCACCTTATCAGACCTGAGTTCTGCTCTGATTTTCTTTCGATGTTGGCTGAACCGAGGATGCAAGGGAAAGCAAAACTGAAGGTCTCACCAAAAGCCAACAGTCATTGCCAGGAGCTGGGAGAAGGAGTGTGGGGCGGGGCTGCTTAATGGGTAGGGTCTCCTCTTGGGGTGATGAAAATGTTCTGGAAGTAGATAGTGGTTATGGTTGAAAACACTGTGAATGTGCAAATTACCATTGGATTTTACTCTTTAAAGTGTGAAAATGGGATATTTTATGTTATGTGAGTTTTACCATAAGAAAAAGATCAAGGGGCGCCTGGATGACTCAGTGGGTTAAAGCCCCTGCCTTTGACTCAGGTCATGATCTCAGGGTCCTGGGATGGAGCCCCTCATCGGGCTCTCTGCTCAGCAGGGAGCCTGCTTCCCCCTCTCTCTCTGCCTGCCTCTCTGCCTACTTGTGATCTCTCTCTCTGTGTCAAAGAAATAAATAAAATCTTTAAAAAAAGAAAAAAAAAAAAAGAAAATCAAGGCCTCAAACGCAGTGCACTGGGGAGAATGATATGAGGAGGGCTGGGGAGGTGGTGGCCTCATGGCTGTGGGAGGGAGATGGTGGGTGAGCGAGGGGTTCTAGAGACCCGGCTGGAAGCAGGGGGACTTCTGGCTCGGACCTGGGTCTTGATTTTCTTTGGTTCATCAATTCTTAGTTCTTCCTTAGCACTACTTCCGTTTCTAATTCAGTTCACCCGAGATTTATTTATACCGATGTCATAAGCAGGCTGTCTTTTTTTTTTTTTTAAGATTTCATTCATTCATTCATTCATTCATTCATTCATTCATTCATTCATTTATTATGCCTGGTACATGAAAACCTTTGTGTCTGCAACACCTGATGTTTTATTTATTTATTTTTTAATTTTTAAAAAAGATTTTATTTATTTGAGAGAGAGAGAGGGAAAGAGAGCGCAAGTGAGTGTGGCACTCAGGGAGAGAAGTAGACTCCCTCCTGAAGGGGAAGCCTGGTGTGGGACATGGGCTCAGTCCTAGGACCCTGAGATCATGACCTGAGCTGAAGGCAGATGCTTAACTGACCGGTGCCCCTGAAACACCTGATTTTTTAGGAGCTTATACGTGCAAAGCACAATGCTAGATATAGTTTATTTAAAAATGTGCTCTTGCTTCACGCAGTCTTAGGATGAAGACACAATGCAAATGGTTTATTATGGGCAGGCTAAGTGTCCAAATGCTAACGCAAATTAAGTATATTGGAAACAAAGACAAATGCAAAGATCATGTAGTATCTGATTGCCTTCTACTTCTGCTCACTGCTCTGAGAGTTTATTTCAGGGAAAGCAGTTAAAGAAGACAAATGGTATTAGTTAAGAAGCCAGGAAGAAGTACCATCAAATCTGTAACTAATAGTCATTGGGGCTTAACGTTTTATCGTAACACACTTTTGTTTGGGCTCGAGAAGTGTTTTCCATCCTTAACGAAAACAACTTTGGCAAGATGAAAAATATATATGATTGGATTTTTAGCAATAGAACAGCAATGCTCTCAGGAAATAAAGCTCCTGTTTATTGTCTCCTCCTGTGTGCTTTACATGTGTTATTACTGATCCTCTCAGCAA
>CM053615.1:10434152-10450525 GCA_028646535.1 Procyon lotor
CAATTATCATATTATCTCTCTGAAGAATTTGAAAGGCAAGGCAGGGGGTCGTGGGGGTGGGGGGAATGAAACAAGATGGGATCAGGAGGGAGACAAACCATAAGAGACTCTTAATCTCACAAAACAAACTAAGGGTTGCTGGGGGTGGGGGGGTAGGGATAGGGTGGCTGGGTTATGGACATTGGGGAGGGTATGTGCTATGGTGAGTGCTGTGAAATGTGTAAGCCTGATGATTCACAGACCTGTACCCCTGGGGCAAATAATACATTATGTGTTAATAAAAAAAAATAAGTGAAAACAAAACAAAACAAAAACAAAAACACCAACATACACAACGAAGTTCTCCCAATATCTTCCTAATTATATCCAACTCTGATCCCATGGCAGAACTGGGGCCTACCTTAATGTGAATAATGAATATAATCAATCAAAATTCTCAATAAATATTAATCAAATCCAGTTTAAAAAAAAAGCTATCACTTTCATCTTGATTAAACACCTAAAGTTTGGGACTATACTTGTAACTATTATACCCCACAGGGAAAGACAGTGGTCAAAAACTAAGATCTAGACCAGGTCTATGATAGCCATGTAGAAGGTAGGAAAGAAAGCTGATGATGATAAAGAGAGACCCCTTTAAAAAGCAACAAGTAAGTTCAGGTGTTCTTACATTTCTAATTCTACTTTATCCCTTCCTTTCCTTTCCATAAGATGGAATTAGTTTGGTTGTTGGGACAAGCCATATTCTAATTCCACAGAGTAGGCTCAGACTACCTCAGACTAAGTTTCCTAATTTAATATGCTATATTTTTTCAGATGCTTGAAGGTAGACTCAAATTGTGATGGATAAATCAGTTTTATCCTTTAGAGTCTCACTTTTAAGTTGCTAGTAAGACCAGAACAATGTTTATCCTAGGACTAATATTTTCCTGTTGCCAAAGCAAACACTTTCTGAGTACTCTACGTGGCCTCCCATTAATTATAAGGTTTTACACACTTGCTGGTCGGAGGAGGAACCTCCCAGACCTGTATCAGCTCTAGGGATTGTTCCCTTTAACCCTACTGGTTGGTTTTTTCCCAGCCACGTGCATACACTGATCATCAGTCAGTTGAAGACTCAGTAAAAATGCTCTATAGATCTCCAGAACTTTCTCCCTCTCTGTTCAGCTTTCTCTTCTCTGGGACACTTCCCTGGCCATGTTAGCTGACTTAATCTCTCCAAACTCTCAGCACCATCTCCTCAACTCTGACAGCTCCCTGGTCTCCACTTACGTCCCCGCTCCCTGTACTGTTGTCCAGAAACTCTCTAAACAGTCAGCTGTGGCAAGTGGGGAGTCCACCTCATTTATTTCCCATTCTCAGAGGTCACTGCTCTTTGTTTATGAGGTATAATGTCTTGAAATTTGTTATTTCATATATTTTGTCCATTTTATATTTGTTTCAGATAAAGAGTAAATTCAGTATCTGTACTCCATCCTGATCATGAGGAATCTATTCATCCTAAATGTTTTAGAAAATGTGAGTCAAGAACTCTGGCTGCCTTCTATTCCTTTCTTTTGGTTTCACAACCAATTATCTCCAGGTAATTCCACATGGAATTACCAGTTTTGAGGGAATAGTTATATCAATTAACTATGCATCCACTAAGTGGAAATAACATTTATAAATATTTTAATGATAGGCAGAAATGTTTATAATCTATATTATGCAAAAAGGTTATTAAAATTCTATACATCTAAAATAAATGCCTTTTGCTTGGGGCGCCTGGGTGGCTCAGTGGGTTAAAACCTCTGCCTTCGGCTCAGGTCATGATCTCAGGGTCCTGGGATCAAGCCCCGCATCCTGCCTTCAGCTCAGGTCATGATCTCAGGGTCCTGGGATCGAGCCCCGCATCGGGCTCTCTGCTCAGCAGGGAGCCTGCTTCCTCCTCTCTCTCTGCCTGCCTCTCTGCCTACTTGTGATCTCTCTGTCAAATAAATAAATAAAATCTTAAAAATAAAATAAAATAAAATAATTGCCTTATGCAAAAAAAGTGGGAGGAAGGGCAGTGAGTGATATGAAATATGCCAAAATGTTAGCAGCCATATCTGAATGGGGAGACTGTGAGATTTTCTTCCTCTTTGGATTTTCTCTGGCTTTTTCAAATTATTATAATAGGTGTATATTATGTTTAAAAAGACTAACTTTTGTTTTTATTTTTAAGAATGAAATTTAGGAGACAAAAAATGAGAGACAATTTTGATGGAAAGCTATAGAAAGTCAAAGCTTACTGCTTAGCTATGTCTCCTAGGAGCTCAGGCACTCTTTTTTGCTTGGGGTTGCAGTAATAAACATACCCCTATGTTTCTATAATGAAGGCCTGAATTATAAAACATCATGAAAATAGGTATCGAGCAGCCAGAATTTAGCAAACAATGTTTTATTCTCACAGTGTTAGGAAGAAAAGAGCCAACTTATAAAATGTTAATAGTGCTTTCTTCAATAATGGCTAAAATGTTCCACCTTGTAATGGAACTCAGGAAAATGCTTCTGAAACATTCTGGAAGTTTAAAGAAAATTGATGGGAGAGAGCTTTAGTTAATGAACTCCACTTTCTCTTGGTTGCCAAATTAAGAGATCTCAGTGGACTATTTGATTCTTAGGTCAGGTTCCTTCCACGATCATTTTACAGAGAAGAGAACAGTAAGTAGAAAGGAGGTCCAGAGAATCCATCCACTAATTCACTCCATCAACGAGAATACACTTGTGTCTATGGAGACAAAGCACCAAGTAGGGCAGTATGGCTCTTTTATAGTTGAAGGAGCACTGTGTTGTTCTTAGACTCAAACAGACCTGAATTCAAAACCTAGCTCTGCCACTTCAAAAAGAGTAACCACAGGCAAATTTGCAACCCTCCTGAGCATCAGATTTCATTTCGACACATCATGAAAACAAATTATCTCAGAGAAGTAATGTGATCATGAAGCAAAATATATGTAGCAGTATCTAGCATATGGAAGGCCCTCAAATCTATGTTCATCCAATAAAATCTGGGGAGCCACAAATGAGTAAGATATTTTCTTTTGATTCCAAGAGGTCCCCATCTAGCTACAAGATATGCACAAATAAAAGAGCTGTTGTAGGTGAAAGATAATTGAGCATCCTAATATTTACTATCAAGGATAGAAGCCAAGAAAGGGAAGACATCCCAAGGAGCTGAAATGGTTGGAGGATGTAGACTGAAATTGAGTCTCAGGATGTAATGATTTTTTTAAAAAATATAGGTACACAGTTTTATATACAATGCAGCATCACATCACATAGGACATGTACTCTTGTTTCATATATTCATATATAATCAAATAGTTCTTAAGGCTACAAAACAGAACAGAGAAACATAAACAGGAATATATTCAATACTTACAAAAAAGTGATATGATAAAGTATATAAAATACTATTTTCCTTTCAACACTTCAAAAGATATGTATACTTTTTTTATATGTAACATCACAAACAACCACATCTTCACATACTTTTAAGTATTATTTGTACTCAGTGTAAGGCTATTGCCATTTTCATACGTAAAAATTTTTCCAGCACTGTTAACAATGGCAGTTTTTAATCCATTCAACTCATCACTCCCATCCTATAAGAAAAAAGCTGAATGAACTGAAAATCAACTCTTCTTAGATCTGCCGGAGAATTGAGCTTCCCTGGGAAAACCATTGCTCCCAAAATTGGAGACAAAGAGGCAGAAACAAAGACAGCTCACCAGGGCAGAAATACACAAGCAGAAGCCACTGTGGGAAATGTTACCGGGTAGGAAAACTGAAACTATAATTGACAAACTACTGGAGTCTCCCTGTGGACAACTCTGAGTTAAAACAACTCTCTAAAAAAGAATAGGCAGAGAGGAAGAACAGCCAACTGAGTGAAGGCTGTGTTGTTATCTCAAATTTAAACAGGTTAAGTGGATGAACCCATGCAGATGTGGTGGATTGTATAGATGGGCTTGTCTTTATGACTTCTAAGATTCGACTACATGTGGTAGTGAAGTGATCTTAGAAGGTAGAGACGCACAAGACAAAAGGAAAGGAGGGACATCAACAGATGGGAGATTTCTACAACACTGTGAACGTGAGAAAAAGAGGTTTCGTTTCTGGTTCATCCAGGCCAAACAATGCAGTGAGGTGGCAATGAAGAGAGGGGGAGCTGCTTTACACTGCAGATCTTAGAGAGACTGGAGGGAGAGGGTAGGGATGAGACCTGAGGTGGAAAACCGCCCTAATGTCAAAGTCAAAACCATGTTTTCCTCACCAGACAGATGGAAAATCCAAAAACTACGCCATCACTAGTGTTCCCACCCTTCTTTGATTTTCTTCCTAACACCATCACACCTGACATTCTGTTATCTAGTTAATTGTTCGTTGATCCACTTTTTTTTTTTTCCCTACAAGCAAGTAAACTCCAGGAAGACAGGACCTTGGTTGATCTTCAACTCTTTTTCCTTAGTGCCTGGCAAAGAGTAAGCACTCAGCCCATATTTGTGACAGGAATGAGTAAATCAATGGATGGATGGATGGATGGATGGATGGATGGATGGATGGATGAACCAAGCCACCAATGAATGAAATGAGTATTTCACAGACTTAGCACATTTCCTTCTGTGTCTTGGGGCCTTTGGATTAGTACAGGAAAATTTTCCAAGAGGAAGGAAGATCATGAGCAAAGTCACATGGTAGAAGGAGGCACAGGCCACAGAGGGAGTCAAGATTTGCCACACCAGGTTAAGACTGCTTCTGTGGGGCTCTTTCATAATTTTCTTAGAGATCCTCTATTTTCCTTCACTGGACCTCTCAGAGCTCTCAATATCAATGTACTTCTTTGTTAGCTATTATAAATCTTTCCCCTTCAAATTTCCAATTTGCCATTTTTGTGCTCTAGCACCTATGGTGGCTGAGGGCTCTGTCCCTCATATAGCCCATTCCTCCATCTAGAAGAGATACAATTGCAGGGGATCAAGTCACAGGAGGGAACTACAGGCTGTGTTCCCTACTTCTACACAGCATTATGCAGATAATTTTTCTTCACAGAGAAAGCAAATTTCACTCACTCACGAGTGCGATAATCTTCCCTCCTCGCAGTCGGTCCCACTCACTCATGAGAGTCTAGCACCCTCACTGACATTTGGACATAGACCAAGAGAAATTTACAGGGGAACAAAAAACTAGACAGTTTTTTTTTTAATGGGGAAAACTACTGAAGGTTCATTAGATTAATCTCCATGTCTGTAAACTAAAGTGGCATCATGGTGCTAGACATAACACCCAGGTCTCCTGACCCCACAGCCTGAGTCACCCATTGCCAGAGTTGTGGGTTCCAAAGAGGAGCTCGTGGTGACTTATTTCAGTTTACAGATGCTTCTACCCATCCCATCACAGGTCACTTGAACACAGTGTTAAAGCACCCTGGATGTGTGATATTCTACCTGTGAAATATCTTTGCAACACTTTCTATCACAACCTATTTAAACATGTCACTGAGTCTAAAAATAGACCTACTTGCTTAAGTCCTGTCTTTGCTTCCATATAACAGAGGGAAATAGTACCAGAGACCAATTTCCTATTCTAACGCCCCCTGCAAGCATGAGCTAAGAACAGGGAGTGAGGCTCCAGACTTCAATTACCTCCCCTTTAGCCCACCTGAAAGCAGGTCTCAGGAGGTATCTTCAAAAACCTAGTTTCCCTCACTCGTTATGCCTGTACCTATGCTTTATAGTCGGCCATTCACTCAATAAGTATTTATTAGGTTTTCACTATTCTTGCTGCAGTAGGGGATATGTGGTATTAAAAGTTGGCCATGTCCCTGCTTTCTCAGAGCTTCCAGGGCACTTAGTGACAGGATGATACATCCTGAGTTTCTAGAAGAGTCCTGATTACAAATATTCTGCAAACTACAATATATTATTCCAGAATTTTCTATTTTTCCTTATTAAAAAAAGTAGGAAAGTATTAATTATACAGGTTATTAAGTGAGCACACTCTCTCCAATATTTAAAAAAAAAAAAAACCAACACACACAGAAAAAAATCCAAAACTTCTGAGTGCTATTAAACATCAAAACATGAAAGATGACATCTGTCACAGGCAAAACCTTCCTAAAGAGACAGAATGGCTCCTAAAGCAGAATAAAGAGCCAAAATGGTAGTATCGATACACATGGAAAACAATGGGGTCAAAAGAGAGAAAGTGACCAGAAAATGGGAAGTCAAGGTAGATACAATGTTAGTGCTTATTAAATATTCACCAGTTAAAGAAATCCAAATCCTGGAGAAGACAACCCATTCCAGTGTGTGTGTGTGCGTGTGCGTGTGTGTGTGTGTGTATGTATGTGTCTGTTTCTGCTGGCGAGACTGGAATATTCCATCAGACCTGGCTGAAATATCCTTCAAGTCTTTTCATGGGCTCTCCAACCAATATGTACACTGCAATCTGCTTCCCCATGTAAATTTTCTCTAAGGCAATCATGTGTTGGCCAGCAAACACAAACCATCAGTTTAGCAACTAGCCAATTGGCCACAACAAGCTCACTTCAATCTTGAAAATTTTCAAGTTCACAACCTAATATAATACAATTTAAGTGTATTTTTAAAATTATATAAAGAAAATCACAAATTGAAGAACAAAAAGATCTGGTCAAGTATGTCAATATTTGGTTTGGAAAAAGTGGTCACCATCCATAGAAAGGACATAAACGACATCCACTCCAAAGCACTCAGGTAAGAGTAATATATAAGAGATGAATACTTAATGCCACAGGAAATATGAAGAGAAAGAAATCGTGTCTTACTGAAGAAATTCAGAAAAGCATCATGGAGGAGGTGGTCATCAACTGACCCTTGAAGGATGGATTGGATAATGATAAGCAAAGATTCAGAGAGACTAAGGTAATTATTCCAAAAAATTAAAACATAGAGGTTAGAAAAATGTGTTCGGTATGCAGGAAATGGAGAATAGATCAAACAGCTTTGATATGAACTTAAAATAAGACTAAGTTCAAAGGGCAAAAGGACATGACATACCAGACTGAGGAGTCTAAACATTACGTGAGAACAATGTGCAACCAACTAAGCCTTCCGAAGAAGAAGGGGACATAATGGAATGATGTTGTAGGAACCAGGCAAGGCCAGAAAATGACCCAGAGTGGAAAACTGAAAAGCACCCTTTAGCTACCAATAATTTATACTGTAGTGTGAAAACAGTGTATTGATTTTTTTCTAAGACACCCAGATACCTCCATGAAAGCAAGCATAAAATGAAAAGAATCCTAGAAAAGACTGGATCCTAGATCACAAAGGTATTATTGTGATATGGGAAGGACATGAATCCTGGGCTATTTCACAATTTTAACTGAAACTTGTGAGTCCTCACCTGCAGGGTCCTGGACACAGTTTTACAAGAAGCTTCTTGCCAGGAAGATACTAAAGACTAGAATATGTTTATTTCTTAAGTGTTCTGCAGCTAAGTATTACTGAGATGTGTCTATATGCAAAAAGATATAGAAATGTATCTACATGCAAAATCTTTTCTGTGGAGTCATGGAAATTCTGGAGCTCTGAAAAACTGTGTATTTGGGGAGAGAGCAGAAAGGCGAGAAAATTTTCCTTCTTTGAGTCAAAAAAAATTTTTTAAGGCAGATAGAACTGGGGGAAGAGAGTTTATTGTATTGGTCACTGCTTCTCAAAAACCAGATGTTTAAAAGAACTGGAGAACTGACCTGAATGCACCTCAGTAGGTTCAGTGAAAAGAAAATATATTTGAAGTTGAGAATTCCATTTCATAAAATCACCATATGTGAAGGCTTGGGCTTTGTAATGTCAACTTGCACACGATATTGGCTATAGAGTGAAAAGAAAGAAAAAAAAAAAAACAACCAGCGACTGTTGCTGGGAAGGCTGTTTAATTCTTTATCACTCGCAGGTGTCACGGTCTGGCCTAAGTGAGGGACCCATTATCATTTCAGACTTGAAGCAGAAAATAGCATTAACATCAAAGGGGGAGAAAGGCCTCTTCCATCTACACACTCTGTAGACAACCCTCCCCTTCAAGGAGAAAGGGCAGACATGCGGTAGAAGATAGAACATTAGTCCTCAGGAGTAGAAAAAGACTTGTAGCATCATGAAGTCATTCTCATAGTTAGAAAGCAAAGATCGTGAACTCCTGGTCATAGGTTGTTAATAAGCAGGAATCACAACTAGAGATCTCAGCTAAGATCAGGCCAGGAGCAGAATCGAGCACAGAGAATGGCGAATGAGCCACACCATCCCCTAAGCAATTCCTTGGCTGTCTTGCTTAAAGGTTTAACCAGTTCCCTTAAGACAAAGAACTGAGTGTATCTATCAAAATCTACTATATTCCCTACTAACCATATATTCACTTCAATAAGTATAGATCATTTAATTAAATATATGCTACCTTAAATCAAGCTCCATTGGATTTCATTTTCCCAGCCCTGGATAATATTTTAGACAGATTCTGTAGGTTTTATAGTTATAAGAATCACCACACTTTGACAATTCATATCTATTTTCTGTTAGTAAGGTATTAAAATACCCAGTCCAGTCTAAGTTAAAACTACAGTCTCACAGCCAGTTACTCTGTTTTTATGGGAACTTTTCTACCACTTCCTCAACATTTTCTGTGAACTGCACCCTGACATAAACAACAACCCACATGGCTGAGAAAATGTAGGCTTTGGTCACTCTTGGCCTTGGCCTTGCCTGTCATGTCTACTGTAGGAAGGAGAAGACCATATGTAGCCAGAAGGAAGAATGAAGCATATATCCTGGACTGTCACAGTCTCAGATCCTATCTGAGCTTGAGACTCATTGCATTCTTGCCTTTGGGTTCCAAGAGTTACTCCCTGCTCTCTTGTAGCTTGAGCTAGCTAAGCTGGAATATGTTGTCTTCAACTAGATTGTCACCCTTAAGTAATACACCCTCTCAAGATCTAAAGGCTTCAAAGGTAGCAAAGCTCCAAACCCAGGCCTGCATGATCCCAACCTTTATTCCACAACCCACACTGCAAAGAGATAATACTATGATGTGCCGATAAGAACAAGCGCAGGTCTGGGGTGCATAGATAGAACTCTATCAGTCAGAACAATGAAGTAATCATCCAAACATACTCAGAACTCATCAAATTCGTATCTTCTGAATGTTTCAGCTCTGCAGCTAATAGTTGGAATAAGTTGAAGAATGTTCACTAGAGAGCCATAAAAGAAAATTAAAGTATTGGAAATGAGAAAAAGCACATATTATGTATTGCCTCTACAATTCAATTGACATTTCCTATCTTGCACCCAAACATCTTTCTCATTATGGTCTTAAACTTTTTAAGCATTTTCTGTCTTTGTCTCATCTCCCCCAAAAAGCTTCTGAGCTTCTCCATGTCATGTTTTTTTGTTGTATTCAATAAACAATAAATATTGTGTTAAATGAGCTAAAATTGATGGTACACAGCTTGTTCATACAAGAAGGACTAAGAGAACAATTTAATACTTTGTTATAATGGGGTGCCTGGGTGACTCAGTGGGTTAAAGCCTCTGCCTTTAGCTCAGGTCATGATCTCAGGTACCTGGGATAGAGCCCTGCATCAAGCTCTCTGCTCAGCAGGGAGCCTGCTTCCCCCTCCCTCTCTCTGCCTGCCTCTCTGTCTACTTGTGATCCTCCTCTATCTCTGTCAAATAAGTAAGTATCTTTTTAAAAAAATAATTTGTTGTGAATGTCTACATTGATGGGAACTGACTTCTCTCCATACCACAACCAAGAAGAAAAGGAAGAATTCTCACATACTAACATGAGATATTTAGCTAGTATCAGGGATAAATTGCTCCAAATTGGAGCAATCATTGTGGAATATGTCACCGGAGGAAAAGCCTTAGAGATTCAGCTTCTTCATAGGGGTATATGTCATTTTCTAGGGCCATTTTGGTTTGGATCCTTTTAACTTCTTACTTAATAAAGAGTTATGGACTTCATGATTCTTCTTGAAGTCTCTCCAAGACCTATAAAGACATCAGACAAGAGTGGAATTTCATATTTTTTCCCCATTAGAACATACCATATGGATAAACCTCATATTTATGAATCCTGGCATGTGGAACTCAGATACTAAAAGTTTATATCTTTAGTAAAGACCAGGCCCATGAAAATGCTCCAAAGGAGAAAGATGTTTTGAAGATGTTCTCAATTATCTTCTTATATCATCTAAAAGTTTTGATAACTAGAAGGAATCCTCAAGTAATTAAGTCAAAGCATACTATAAACATGATACTAAGGTCTTGCTTCCAGCCACGGTGAAATAAATAGGAATGAATTAACCCTCTTACCTTAAGCAACTAGAAAGACAAACAAAATATATGAAACATCTCTTTTCAGACATTGCTGAATAGACAGCCCTAGACAGGGATCCTGGAAAGAAGAGGAGCAAATGAGATGCTCCCTGACATTGCCTGATCACTTTGTCTAAGCAGTTTCTAGGCTGCAACACAGAGGAGGAGGACTTAACAGAGGCTTGTGGTCCCTCTGAGCTGAGGGTACATAGTTCTGTTTTCAGGGAGCCCAAAACAGCTAGAATGAGTGAGGCAAAATACCAGAAGAAAAGAGTAGGCAGAATAATTTCTGGAGGAGAAGAGGAACGAGTTGGCAGGAGTAAGAAGCTGAGATAGTATCAGATCCCAGAAGTTCAGCTAGTTATCAAACTATTCTAAACACCTACAAACTTAACAAGAGATAGAAAAGAAGAAGAACGGCAATTCTAGGAACAAAAATCGACCGCTTTTTTGGAAGGCAGGACGTGCGGAAAAGTGAATCCACAGCGATGGGAAGATAGACTGTTGGGGGGGTGGGCGGCAGCTCCTGGCAAGCGGCAGAACAGCAGAGCACAAAATTGAACTTTTAGAGTCTGCTCCGCTGAGGGACATAGCTCCAGAGGTTAAGTGGGGGTTTAGCCCTCGCAGGCACAGTGTAGTCTCATGACCCACGGGGACACAAAATGACCAGGGGTGTCTGAGTGTGGCAGAGCCTCCAGGTATCAGAGCAGGGAAGCCAACAACAGAGATGGAGCCAAGGGGTGGGCTCTCAGCTTGGGCTTACCTTAAACCATGATCCTAGGCACAGTTGCACCACTGCTTTTCAAGCAGGGACCCCATAAGGGGCAGCTCTGGAGAGACCCCTTCCTTCCTCCTCCGGGAGGAGTGGCGCGGCAGTGCGCTGCAGGGCTATGCCAGGTTTGGAGACTCCAAACGGGGCCGTCTGCCGGAGACAGAAACCCTCGGTCACAGGCCAGCTCAGCCGGGAGCTTGCTCAGAGACCGGGGAGACGGGAGGGACTGACTGCTTTTCTCCAAGGGTCCAGAGGAGCAGGGCCCTGAGCTCTCGGCTCCTACGGGCCAGGCTGGAGATTGGGAAGCCGCCATTTTCATTCCCGTCCTCCAAAGCGGCACAGAAAGCGTTCAGGGAACAAAAGCTCTGAGAGCGAAAACAAGCTGATTACTTAACCCACCGCCGGCAAGGACGGTGCAATTCCACCTGCGGCAAAGACATTCAGGAATCACTGCAACAGGCCCCTCCCCCAGAAGATCCGCAAGAACATCCAGCCAAGACCAAGCTAGCAGATCAACGAGAACTGTGAAACTCCAGAGTTAGAAAAAAGCAACACATAGAATTCATGGCTTTTTTTCCCCTATGATCCTTTAGCCTTTCAAAGTTAAATTTTTTTAGTTTTATTATTTTCTTATTTTATTTTTTATTTTATTTTTCCTCTTTTCTATTTTAATGTTTTTTAACTACTATCTTATCAATACCTTTTAAAATATCTTTTCTAATTTTCACTGTTACATTCATATTTTATCCCCTCACTGTATTTAACCTTATTTTTTGTATACATATAGGGGTTTTTTTCTCTTTAAAATTTTGGGATACAATTTCTTCTAATAGACCAAAATATACCCTAAATCTAGCACACGGCTTCATTCTAGTCTCCAGCCAGATCACACTCTTTCCTTTTTTTCTTTTTTTTTTTTCCAATCAACCTCTTATCAATCCCTTTTTTAGAATCTTTCTTAATTTTCATCTTTACACTCATGTTCCATCCCTTCATAGTGTTTACCCTTATTTTTGTGTATTTATAAGTTTTTCTTTCTTTAAAATTTTGGGAGGTAGTTTCTCCTAACAGACCAAAAACACCCAAAATCAAGTGTGGGACTCTGTTCTAATCACAAGTCTAATATATATATTTCTTTTTCTCTTTTTTATTTTGTTTTATTTTCTTCTTTTTTTTCTCTCCCCCCCCCCTTTTTCTTCAACCCCTGGTTTCGGTTCTCTTGGGGTTGTTGCTACTCTTTTAATATTTTGTTCTCTCATTCATCTATTCCTATCTTACCATAAGATGCAAGAATATTAAAATAATTGGGATCCCAGAAGAAGAAGAAAGAGAGAGAGGGGAAGAAGGTATATTGGAGCAAATTATTGTAGAGAATTTCCCTAATCTGGTGAAGGGAACAAGCATCGAAATCCAGGAGGCACAGAGAACCCCCCCAGATTCAATAAAAATAGGTCTACACCCCTTATCTAATAGTAAAACTTACAAGTCTTAGTGACAAAAAGAAAATCCTGAAAGCAGCTCAGGACAAGAAATCTGTAACATACAAAGGCAGAAAGATTGGTAGCAAACCTATCCAAAGAGACGTGGCATGCCAGAAAGGACTGGCATGATACATTCAGAGCACTAAATGAGAAAAATATGCAGCCAAGAATGCTATATCCAGTTAGGCT
Organism: Procyon lotor; assembly: GCA_028646535.1. NCBI lineage: Eukaryota > Metazoa > Chordata > Mammalia > Carnivora > Procyonidae > Procyon > Procyon lotor. The sequence goes on from CM053615.1 coordinate 10,446,968, forward strand.
GTCATTGAAAAGAGATGGAAAGATAAAACTTCCAGAACAAACAAAAACTAAAAGAATTTGCAAACACCAAACCAGCCCTACAGGAATTATTGAAAGGGGTCCTCTAAGCAAAGAGAGAGCCTAAAACGAACATAGACCAGAAGGAACAGAGACAATATACAGTAACAGTCACCTTACAGGCAACACAATGGCACTAAATTCATATCTGTCAATAGTTAACCTGAATGTAAATGGGTTAAATGCCCCAATCAAAAGACACAGAGTATAAGAACGGAAAGAAAAATAAGACCCATCAATATGCTGTCTACAAAAAACTCATTTTAGACCCAAAGACACCTCCAGATTTAAAGTGAGGGGGTGGAAAACCATTTACCATGCTAATGGACATCAAAAGAAAGCTGGGGTGGCAATCCTTGTATCAGATAAATTAGATTTTAAGCCAAAGACTATAAGAGATGAGGAAGGACACTATATCATACATACTTGAAGGGACCATCCAACAAGAAGATCTAACAATTGTAAATATCTATGCCCCCTAACATAGGAGCAGCCAATTATATAAAACAATTAATAACAAAGTCAAAGAAACACATCAACGGTAACACAATAATAGTAGGGGACTTTAATACCTCCCTCACCGAAATGGACAGATCATCTAAGCAAAAGATCAACAAGGAAATAAAGGCTCTAAATGACACACTGAACCAGATGGACATCACAGATATATTCAGAACATTCCCTCCCAAAGCAAAAGAATACACATTCTTCTCTAGTGAACATGGAACATTCTCCAGAATAGATCACAACCTGGGTAACAAATCAAGTCTCAATTGGTACCAAAAGACTGGGATCATTCCCTGCATAATTTCAGACCACAGTGCCATGAAACTAGAACTCAATCACAAGAGGAAAGTTGAAAAGAACTCAAATACATGGAGGCTAAAGAGCATCCTACTAAAGAACAAATGGGTTAACCAGGAAATTAAAGAAGGATTAAAAAAATTCATGGAAACAAATGAAAATGAAAACACAACTGTTCAAAATCTTTGGGACACAGCAAAGGCAGTCCTGAGGGGAAAGTATATGCAATACGAGCCTTTCTCAAGAAACAAGAAAGATCTCAAATACACAACCTAATGCAACACCTAAAGAAGCTGGAAAAAGAAGATCAAAGAAAGCCTAAACCCAGCAGGAGAAAAGAAATAATAAATATCAGAGCAGGAATATATGAAACAGAAACCAAAAGAATAGTAGGACAAATCAATGAAACTAGGAGCGGTTTTTTGAAAGAATTAATAAGATAGATAAACCCCTGGCCAGACTTATCAAAAAGAAAAGAGAAAGGGCCCAAATTAAACTCATGAATGAAAGAGGAGAGATCACAACCAACACCAAAGAAATGCAAACAATTATAAGAACATATTATGAGCAACTATACACCAGCAAATTTGACAATCTGGAAGAAATGGACGCATTCCTAGAGACACACAAACTACCAAAACTGAACCAGGAAGAAATAGAAAACCTGAACAGACCCATACCCAGTAAAGAGATTCAAGAAGTCATCAAAAATCTCCCAACAAACAAGAGCCCAGGGCCAGATGTCTTCCCAGGAGAATTCTACCCAAACATTTAAAGAAGAATTAATACTTATTCTCCTGAAACTCTTCCAAAAAACAGAAATGGAAGGGAAACTTCCAAACTCATTTTATGAGGCCAGCATTACCTTGATCCCAAAACCACACAAAGACCCCATCAAAAAGGAGAATTACAGACCTATATCCTTGACGAACACGGATGTAAAAATTCTCACCAAAATACTAGCCAATAGGATCCAACAGTACATTAAAAGGATTATTCACCAGGACCAAGTGGGATTTATTCCTGGGCTGCAGGTTGGTTCAACATCCACGAATCAATCAGTGTGATACAATACATTAATAAAAGAAGGAACAAGAACCGTGTGATACTCTCAATTGACGCTGAAAAAGCATTTGACAAAGTACAGCATCCTCTCTTGATCAAATTCTTCACAGTGTAGGCATAGAAGGTACATTCCTCAATATCAACGAAGCCGCCTATGAAAAACCAACAACGAATATCATTCTCAATGGGGAAAAACTGAGAGCTTTTCCTTTAAGAGCAGGAACTTGGCAGGGATGCCCACTATCCCCACTGCTATTCAACATAGTACTAGAAGTCCTAGACTCAGAAATCAGACAACAAAAAGAAATGAAAGGCATCCTAATTGTCAAAGAAGAAGTCAAACTCTCACTCTTTGCAGATGATATGACACTTTATGTGGAAAACCCAAAAGACTCCACTCCAACACTGCTAGAACTCATATAGGAATTCAGTCAAGTGGCAGGATATAAAATCAGTGCACAGAAATCAGCTGCATTTCTATACACCAACAGCAAGACGGAAGAAAGAGAAATCAGGGAGTTGATCCCATTTACAATTAAACCCAAAACCATAAGATACCTAGGAATAAACCTAACCAAAGAGGCAAAGAATCTGTACTCTGAAAACTATCAAGTGTTCATGAAAGAAATTGAGGAAGACACCAAGAAATGGAAAAACGTTCCATGCTCATGGATTGGAAGAACAAATATTGTGAAAATGTCTATGCTACCTAATCTACACATTTAATGCAATCCCTATCAAAATACCATCAATTTTTTTCAAAGAAATCCCAAAATTTATATGGAACCAGAAAAGACCACAAATAGCCAGAGGAATGTTGAAAAAGAAATCCAAAGTTGGTGGCATCACAATTCCAGACTTCAAGCTCTATTACAAAGCTGTAATCATCAAGACAGTGTGGTACTGGCATAAAAACAGACACATAGATCAATGGAACAGAATAGAGAGCCCAGAAATGGACACCCAACTCTATGGTCACAAGAGACAGGAATAGTTCAGGTTTTCCAATAGTCAGGGTGGAGAAACCTCCTAGTTCATAGAGCATTGGTTAGAGACCTTAGAAAGTCATCGTCTAGACCAAATTAAATCTACTAAATCTACTCTGAGCTCACCCTAACAGAGCTTAAGATCAAGACTCAAAAGTATCTAGCTAATTCAAAGTAACTTAACTGCATCCCAAAATATAACCCAAGGGATTTAAAGGAATACCAAAAAAATCCAGGACGCAGAAATGTAGAATTCAACATCTCCAACAGCAAATAAGATAACTACCAGACAGACAAAGAACTTGGGAAATTAATACCTCCCAACCAGGAGAGCAACTAAAAGCATCAATAGACACAGAAATGCCAGAAATGTCATAGATGATAGAATTAGCAGACATTAACAGTAAACCAGCTATTATAAATATACTCTACATGCTTAAGAACGTGGTGTGAAAAACAAAAAATACTGTAAAAATACAACTCAAACTCCAGATATGAAAAATAGGAGATCTCAAAAGACAAATACGCTGGATGCAACAAACAGTGGATTTGACATTGATGACGACAAGAGCATCACATTTGAAGACAGAGATTTTACTCAAAATGAAAGAAGTAAAACGGAAGATTTAAAAAAAATGGAAGAGTG
>CM053615.1:10451025-10473173 GCA_028646535.1 Procyon lotor
GGCTCAGGTCATGATCTCAGGGTCCTGGGATCGAGCCCCGCATCGGGCTCTCTGCTCAGTGGGGAGCCTGCTTCCCTCCCTCTCTCTGCCTGCCTCTCTGCCTAGTTGTGATCTCTTTCTCTGTCAAATAAATAAATAAAATCTTTAAAAAAAAAAAAAAAAAGATAATGATCAAGAAAATCTCTAACTGCTCATCCTGCCATTGCTCGGGTAGAATCCACTCTGGGACCCGAGGCAAAAGAAAAAGTTGATAAAATCTTCCTTCAAGTAACAAATGAGCAAGCCCCATTGAGAAAAACCACAAGCTGTGGACGCAGAGAGACTTCATCCGATACCTTAGCTCTTCCGGTAACTAATTCTGGGACCTTTATTTAACTGTGACTTGAAAATAGGAAGGCTAATGGGCACGTTGCAGGCATGTTTGAGATTATACAAAGTGTTTGTAAGGTATCGAGGTGATACGTGACGAGTGGTGGTTGTGGTGCTTGTTGATGGAATAAAAAAGTAAGGATCAATTCTTAATGGTGAGGCAAAGCAGTCCGGTGGAGAAATCAGGACGACCTAATCAAACCCGAAATTGCATCTGGAAGAGAAAATAATCCACATCTGCTGGAATTATCCAGCTGACTGTTCCAAATTTCCTGGAGGAAGAGGGGAGGAAGGAAGATAACTAAAAGTATAACTGAGTGGCTCTCCATCTGTCTTTCCCCCGGTAACACGCATATTGGATGGTGGTCGTATGTGTCACTCATTCGTGTGTGAAATTCCTGGCAAAAAAAAAATAATTCCATTTGTTTCTATCCCACTCAAGACACACCACTGCAACACAAGTGGGCAGGACATTATTATTGAGACAAGCTAGAACCTGCTAGAACCTAGGGAACCTTCCAAATAAATAATGACCAAATGTACATATTTTAACTCTCATTATTACAAATTTTCTTGGGCTACATCTCATGACTGATCAGGATTCAACCCCATCATCTCATAGATGAATAGACTGAGGCCCAGAAAAATTAAATGATGGCCTCAGAGTTGAACAGCAAAGCAAAGAACCAAATCCAGAGTTTTTTCCACACAAACTGTATCCAGACCTTAATGTTCCAAATGGCTTTCTGCTCCTCAATGCCACTTGAGATACCACATTTGAGCTGCACACTTGAAACGTAAGGATTCTATGGTATCTGTTCTTTTCTGGTGGGTCTAAATTCCTTTTCCCATTTCCTAGAATGGTCGACATTTGAAGGATGTCTACTATTTAATTTTATTCAATGCATATTTATTAAGGTCAAGCAAATCTTAGGTCTGGTGATCCAGGAGTAAACCAAACCAAACCTCTGCTTTTGTACTCTACCAGAAGAAACAAACATAAAATAAAATGAAGTGAAATTACATTTAAAAACTAAATTAAAAATACAGTATTTTAGCTAGCAAGCGTTAAGGAGGAAAATAAAGCAATGATGGGGCGGTACAGCAATCTGTGGGAGGAAGTGCAATTAATTAGCTGAAGTATTTTTAATTCATTGCCACTTGATAATGAGAGACAGAGGCCTGAGGATAGGCACTCCTAAAACATGCCCAATCATGTCCATGAAATATCCATCAACTGTGTTATCTCCCTATGGAGCCTCAATTTTAATTATGCAACGCCACATTTAACCAGCAGGAAAACCTGCCTCTCCATCTGAAAAGTCAGGGAGGAAACTCAGATCCTTGTCAAAACTCTTAGAAACCAAAATATGGCAAGATGGCGCTCAGAATTGTTTGAGATACTTTGCCTTTTTCTTTATATTCTTTATTCTTATTGTGTTCTTTATATAGTTTAAAAAATCATTTATTACATTTACAATATTTTTAAATCTTTACTTGCCTTATTTTAAGCCTAGAGCACTGTTCTAAATAGACTTTTGATCACATAAATTCTCCTGACTTCTCTCCACCCTAGGAATACCGTATCCAATGAAGGCACAATATGACATTCACATAGCAAGTTCTTGGATGATGATTACTTATTCTACTTCAGATTTGAAAATGAAGCTTTACTATTTCTTCATTATTTTTAGACATTGTTCATTTTGATTATTGTCTAACTCTCATAAGAATATATATTTTTCAATGTCATATTCATTGCCAATATAAAATCGCTGCCTTCCCAGTGATATATGTGACTCAATGTCATTGGGCACAATATTGACTTCCCTGTACAGAAGAGAAAAGGTCAGAATGAGAATATTTTGTTCTAACATAAAAAGAGAGATCAGAGTCTCCAGTGTTGTGACTGGTAAGTGCTGACAAATTTTCACAGTAAACAAAGAGAATGTAAAAAATGGTTATTTTTGTTTGTTTTCTTGTTTTTAACTCTCCAATAGTACAGAAACTGAGAAAGGCATCTGATAAGCTTATGAAACAATCTTCCCATCTAATGAGATCTCATGAGCACTTACTTTCAATTGCCTTGATTTTATTTTCCCAAGGGACGCAGGCGGCTTTGAAGTTTTCAAAATCACGAAGAAATTTAGCCCATTTCTGAAAAGAAAGCCAAATACAACAGTAAAACCCAGCCTCTTGTTTGCCATGAGGTTTATCCTTCACCCCTATCCCAAATATCACAAGACAATGAGCTTGGAAAGATCTCTCTGGTGCCACATGAGGCTTTTTGTAAAAAGGGAAAACAGTAGGTTTTACTTGCCTCCCTGCCCCCTACTCACCCCCACACTAATTCAATTAAAACAACTTTGATGGAGCCCGTGATTTACAGCAAACAGGCTGAGACAGACCTGTGCATTCTGCTCAACAATAAGGGAGCAGGGACCGAGTCCGCACCTATTATTAGGCGATCAGCAAATTGTATGTGTTTAATTAAATACTCATTGCAGAAGAAATTGATGAAATATCAGTAAAACATAGGGCTTCTGGGTCTACTAGAAGGGCTTCTGGGTCTTGAAGGGCCTTGAAGGGCTTCTGGGTCTACTAGAGTAAACTGAACATAAACAAATAACTTTAACACAGGATGGCAGGGGTTAGGACATAGAACACTTTTTATTCTGGTACAAGTAGAACAGCTAATTAAATGGAAAGTCATAGTATTATAGAAAAAGGAGAAGAAAAAGAATCACACATTAGTTTTTATAAAAGACCTTCCTTCCATTTTATTCCACAATGTTGGGTCATCCATGGTCAAGAGGACCACAAGTACCACATGGAAGAATGGGAATGGGGCAGATAACTTTGCATAAGTGTGCATTATGCTGAGATAACGTGTGAGATGGACAGGCATGTAGGGACGAAATAACAGTATAAGACAAGTCTGAAGTTCAAAAGATTACCCAAACTAGAGGCAACCCAAATGTCCATCTATAGGAGAATGGATGAACAAATTGTGGTGCCTTCGTATGATGGAATACAACACACTGATAAAAATGAACTAGAGTGGCCACAATATGAATGTATCTTATGAATATCATATTGCATCAAAGAAGGCAGAAATAAAAATATAAATATTATATGACTGTATTAATTAAAATTATAAGAACAGGCAAAATTAATCCCTGATATGTATCATAAATTTTTCTATTTCCTATTTAAGATTTATGAATTTTACTCACAAAACCCCATCTATATGGAAATGCATTTAGCTTACAAGTGGGGTAACAATTGTAAAGAGGGGATAATAAGGCCTGCATACCTACTTTGCTTTGAGAATTAAATATAACTTAATAGAAGGATTCAGTTCATTGCTTGGCATATAGTAAATACTAAATAAAGCTGGTTTGTTTTCTATCTTTTCCAAGAATCCGTTTATATTGGTATATCACTTGTTTTTTTTCTCATGTTCTACTCAATTTATAGTTGATGTTCCTTATAGAGAGGAGCTATATGGCCCTAAAACTTGTAGACATTTGAGAAAGAAACTTTAACCCAGAACCCCTTCACTACTAGGGGATAAAAATGAAAGGGGCACAGTCTTTGCCATTTAGGGGTGAGAAAATCACACAAGTAAGTCTTTTGCCATAAATCAATGTTTCTCAACTTATTTTTCATTTTTAACTCCTTTAAGGAGTATTTTGGGGCTTTTTTATTTTCTGAATCACGCCCTGCCCGAAATTTTAATGCCGTAGGTATACTGTGTATTTACTTTATGTGTGTACATGCTTTGTACATAGAAAATGTAAGACGCTTTCCCTCTCCCATAACAGAACCAATTTTCTCCCCCTTGGAATCAATATAGCAGCCATTGAGAATGCATGGCATCAACCAAATTGAGTTCTGAAAATGCTTACCTTGGCCATCATCATCTTAAATGCAAACCACCGCTTCCCCTTCCCTTTCCCAAGGGCTCCTTCATTTTCACTCACAAATTTTTTTGCTTCTCTGGGAAAATAAAACAAAATAACAGGTAAAGGAGGGCTAGGTTGAGAATCATAGAAGCGAGGTAATGGACATTTAATTTTATTAGTTTTGCAGCCTTATTTCTTCTAGACCTTAGCACATGAATTTAAGCTCTATCTCAAACTTGGGACTTGTAATAGATGCTTAAGCTTTTTCATTCTGGCCAGGAAGAATGAGATATTTTAGTCTCACTTATTATTATTAATCAGCTGAAGTCATCAAAAAGCAAGAAATTTATGCTAAGTGTCAAAATGGAGAATGCTAGTTCTTTTCATTTCTACCACATATAAAATTGAATGCAGAGTTGACTTCAGATTCTGGCAGTCAGAATGTTTATTTTAAAATATTTTCTTTTCTTCTCTTTTAAGGATTACTTAAAAAAAAAAAAAGTCAAAGAGTTTAGGACAAACTGACAAAGAACACACTTTACTGACCTGGTATTTAATTTCATAAAACCAGTTATGACTTGAAACAGAAGAATCAGCAAGTGGGTTGAGGGGAGAAGGGAAAGGAAAGGAATACTTTTAGTCTCATATTCCCAAAGGGAATATAAACTTTAACATTATTCCCAAATAGTTACACATTTAGAGCAATCACATTAGTGTTTTTGTGGGTGTGTAGAAAAGCATCAATTCAGCAAAAGGGTTAATGTTAAATGTACTGCAATTTTGTCACTTTGGCCAATTTTGCGATTGTTGTGTGCTTGACATGAGAAAAGAATTTTTATAAACAGAGGTGGCCCAGGCTTGTCTTGACCTTTTAGGGACCGGAGAGGGCATCGTCCCAAAGAACTCAAATCTGGACTGCCTTTCCACAGCTACAATATTGTCAGTTGGATGGTCCCTGGAATGTGTGATTTTACAGAATAAGACCCTTCAACATAGGACTATAAATAAGCTTTTTACCATACAAAGTAAATTTTGAAAAATGAAGTCAGTGAAGGATTTTATTTTTGGTAAGGTGACGGTGCTAAACTCGTGATTTTATAACATCCAGTGATCAGAACCCAACATGCACCTGCTGACTTAGCCAGTAACTCCATAGCGGGGCCTCCTTACTCACCCACGCCTGTGCACCCGCCCATATTCTACCATAAAAACACAAGAGCAACGGAGAAGGTTCTCTTCAGTCATCAAACAGAACCCCCAGATGAGTTCCTTGATGGCAGGGAGAGGATCTTGTCCTTCTGCATCCCCCACAGCACTGACCACTACTTTGAGCAGAGGAGGTGCTTAATAAACCTAAACCTTCTGGAAGTGGAGCTAAGAGGCATAACTTGAGATACATATAGACAGGGGAGTATCCAATAATTGTATTTTCCACATTAAAGAATGTTCCAAAGCAAAGTCCTTCCTAAACTTTGAGACTGTACCCTTCTACATGAGTTTTCTCAGAAACTTAATAGGGCAGGGGGCCCTTGGGTGGCTCGGTTGATTGTGTCTGCCTTCAACTCAGGCCATGATCCCAGAGTCCAAGAGAGAGCCCGGAGTCTGGTGCCTGGTTCAGAGGGGAGTCTGCTTCTCCTTCTGAACTTTCCCTCTTTCGTGCTCACTCTCTCTTTCTTTCACTCTCTCTCTCTCAACAAAATAAATATTTTTTAAAACATTTTAAAAAAGAAAAGAAAAAGAAAAAAAAAAAAGAAAGAAAGAAAGAAAATTTACTAGAGCAGACCCCTGGAAATGGGAAGGGTTACTAGACTGGCCTGACATTTGACATCATCTCTGAGCTATGAAGATTAATTTAAAAATGATTTCTAAAACAGTCTACACATTCTAAAATGTTTAATGAAGCCATATCAAAAAATTTAAACTAAGCTCTCGTGGCTGGGTTTCTCCATCCATGCAATCAAGAAAACATATCCCATTTAAACATTAACAATATATTCTAGAAATGATATGGCAGGAGTGAGCATGGCACCTGAAAGACGTTTATAAAATGTTGAACTAAACTCAACTTGACTCTAACTTGAATTCTAACCCAGCCTCCGTGATTTGTCTCTGTGACCTTGCCCGTGCTTTTGAGCCCCTCTGTACACATCTTCAGGAGGGTCCTGTTTCTCAGAGGAAAGCACACGTGCCCAGGACTCACACACACATGAGCACAATTTGCAGCTTCCCTCAGTTACTTCCTGGCCTTTAACAGGCCAAGATTCCTCAACACGCAAACTTAGAGGGTGAGCAACGGCTTCCCTGCTCACCCAGTGGTAGCAAGAAGATGAAATCTTAAGTGTGAAAGTGTTGGAGGGATTATTACACAGTGGATTCTCCTGTAACAGTTGTTTCAAAACTGCAAATCTGTTCTAACATGATTGATGCATTACAGAACAATTTAAGCATAACACAAATTTTGTGTAAAATGTTGGCTGTCATTTTATACCCATCTTTGTCAATGTGTCATTGATGATATTTCTGAATATTACTCCCCTGGCCCCAGTTTTCCTATAAGCCTTCTGGTTTTCATTGCCCTATTTTGCACAGTGTGGTGGGTTTTAGGAACCCATACTTGGTGTTATAGAGGAACTGGCCATAATTCAATTATTTGGCATCAAGAATGTTGAAATTCATACAACCAAGTATACATAGGAATCATCACACCACTCCATTCTAATAAACACGTATAAATAGAGAATCAAACATTCTTCCTAGTAGTAAAATAAAAATTTGTTTTTCAGATGTAAAGTGCCTACTTTATGGGCATATTTGCTTCTCTGGATACTTAGCAGATAATTTAAAAGACGCTCAGTTTGGTTTTTTAGAGTAACATCGCTTTCTAGATGAGTGGCCAATTAGAAAACATGACTGCCCTTAACAGCCATAAGTGTAAAGAAATAGCTACTCTACTTCGTATTTCTGACAAGATTTTTAATTTTGTGAACTGATGATTATGTTATAGGATCATTAAACTAGCAAGATTTAAGAGAGAGAGAGAGAGAGAGAGAGGGAAGTCAGGGTTAAAAACCAAATTACGATCACCACAAAATTAATCATAAATTCATCTAATAATATAGAAGCCTATTTACATGGCATTCGTAAGGTTTTTGTCAGCTATTACAAATACGGTTTTCCTTAGAGCAATCTAAACAAGGTTTTATCATTTGTTTCTTCAACTGACAAGTTCTTCCTGATGCTAGGCATAGTTTCATATTTCTCTCCCAAGTACTACCCATCCCACTGTCAACATACATATTTGGACACTGATTTTCAGATAAAAACCTGGACTTCACTCAACTCCATGTAATCTCAAGTAGAAATTCCTTCTCTGCCCTAATGCCTTACCCACCACCTTCTCAATTCTCCAAATAACCTTCCCCAAGTGTCATACCAGAAAGATCCCTGAAGAGTCATTCTAGCTCCTCCTGTTCCCCATTGCCCATTCTTGCCAAAATAAGTACAGGACTCAGCTCATCAGAAGTCCAGGGGGTGATGTTAAAACAAAGCTAGGGGTTACAGGGTGGGCAGAGAACAATTTTTTTAGCAAGAACAGATTCTTGAACCTCCTAATAGGAAGCTCTTGGGATATAAGGGAGCAATTTTGCAGCCTGCTGGCCTCGAAGAAAGGACATTGGACAGGAAGAAATGGTGATTCAGTGACAGAACATCTCTTAACACTATTTTCCAGGCTAACCTTTGCGATGAGTTGCATGATTGCGGGAAAAAAAAGAAAAACAATCAAACAAACAAAACCCTAGTACCTCCCAATCCCACCGTCTCCAATAACAGATTTCTTAACCATAAGACATCTTTCACTGTGCTATTAGGAACAAGATAAAAAAAGAAACTACCCAATATGGAGACGAGCACTGACTGATATTTATCACACTTAATGTGCCCATTACAGATATCAGAATCCAAAAAATAAAGAGCAGAGCCTTTGAAAAATAAAAAGCAAGAAAATGTCTATGTTTTCCCTAGAGGTAATTCATCTTCCTACCCATTTGTATGTAACTGGATAATTTAAAGAGATTTTTTTTTTTGCACAGATAAAATGAATAAGATTTTGTGGATAAACTTTGAATATCCATTGGCTTCAAACCATCCAAACGTCTGACTGAAAAATGTGTGTCATTCCCTTGAATTACATTCAACAAAAGCTGCCTGCCAAGTCTGTAATCCGGTCTCCAGGTCTCAAAGTTCCAGCCAGCCCTGGTACAGTATGCACAGCTCCCTGCTCTGTAACCCCAGACCCAGGGATAAATAATTGAGTGAGACCTATTTAATGGCAATAATACCTGGCCTCATAATTCATTTATCAACCCCTTGTGTTGGTAATTAGAATAATAAGGTTTCATGGGCTTTCGAGAATGCTTTCACAGTTTGTTGAAAGAGCACACTCTGGCCTAACTTACAAAATAGATAATTTACCCACAACACATGATACAGCCCTGAAGACACAGGGGAGTCAGGACACGCTATGCTGTCTTTGACACATTCTCATCCCAGGAAACATGTTCCCTCTTTGGGTTAGGTTAAGTTGACTCTATTTTCCTCTTGTTTTCAGTTGGATAGTATGATTAGGCAACCAGTGTATTGCTCAAGTAAATGAAAGACATTTCAAAACTGGTCTTTAAGGCAACTGTAATCAAGACTTGTACTCATGAGCCCTTCCCAGTAAAAGGGATCAGAAGAATGAGAAGTCTTTTCTTAGTACACACTGTTGTTTAAAAAAAAAAATAACCAATTTAAATAAACTCCAAGTCAGAACTCTGACTTTTCCTAAAATAGCACTGAGTAACTGAAAGGAAGTTGCAGAAGTTGGAAGCTACTTTCATGCACAGAGATTGGAAATAAGGACTACATCCTCCTATATAAGGATAATAGAACTCCATTATTAGACAAGTAGCCTTATTTAAAATCATCCTAATACTGGAAGCGATGATTCAAAACAACTGTTTTTTTTTTAAAGGAGATGCTGGTGGCAGTGGTGGCAATGGCTGGATGCTCAGTTGTGTCATCTATGAAATGTAGATACTAATAGCTCCATCACAGGTTGTCCTGTGTTTTACGGGAAACAATGCATGTAACACATGTAATGTGTCCACGGCAAACAGAAAGAGCACTAGAAATAGGAACTGTTATTAATAGCAATAGTGCTAACCGTGCTGACTTCAATTTTTATGTCTGAGTCTCCAAATTACAAAGTTGAGAAAAAACCAGCTATTTCCAGGCAAAACCACTCAGAAAGCCCATTTCCCATCAGATGATGAGATGTGGAAAGAGTGGGGATTGTTTTTGCCACTAAATGAGTGGGAGGGGATTCAGACCCGCATTTGAGACCCAACGTGAGGACCCTGGTGTACAGCTTTGGAAGACCCAGTTATGCCTCAGCCTGAGAGGCCACAGGGGTGAATTTTAGCCTGACACCTGCTCCAGCTGGCTGTGCTGCAAAAGAGAGCTCAGGTCAGCTGGGCCGTCTCTGTGCTAAGAGGCAAAAAGGGATCTCTCTCCCTTGAATACAACTACGTTCTATTCAATTCTATGATCTGTGTCTCATCATTGAGACATGGGTTTGAATCTTGGCTCTGTCCCACACTAGCTGTGTGCTCCTGGGGGAGTTATGGGATGTATGGATCCCAACTAAGCCTTCTTATCTATAAAGTGTGATGGGCAACAATAATGTGGTGTCAGCTAACATATGATGAATGCTTGCCATCTACCAGGCACTATTTATGACCCTCATTTGATGGAATTCCTACAAAATCCAGCAAGGTGGCAACTATGATTATCCCCATCTCAGAGATGCGAAACTGAGGATTAGCTTAATGAAATCAGGGTCCAAGCTTTCCCAAAGAGCTGGGATTCAAGCTCAGGGCTCCTGGTTCCCCAGAATGACATCATTATCTACCTCGTGTAATTGACACAAGGACACATAAAAGTAGAGAGGACATGGCACATGTAGCCATTTTTTCTAAGCATTTGAGTGTGTTGATTCTTTGCAATGTGTTAAGTGCTTCGAAAGAAATAAAAGAAACATGGATTTCTTTCTGAAATTTAAACGCCACTGAGAAAGATGAGATATAGGCCCATAAAACTGTTATAGAACAGTGTTCAACAGCTTCAAAGTGAAAAGGGAGAGGACACTGGAGGCCCGAGAGCTTGTTGATGATGTAGATGAGAAAAGAAGTAAACTGGGCATCGAAGCACCAATAGAATTCAAGTAGGCAGAGAAAGGCATTCTAGGCATTGGTTTGTAGGAATTTTTCTAACAAAGGAGATATTTCCACCATGGAGCACATGTACGGCTCCTATTCTTAGATAGACTTACATTCAGCTCTTCACCAGGCCATTGACAGGGCTTGGCAGACAAACCAGGCTGAATTTGCTTGGTTCGTGTTCATTTGAATCAAACACATGCAGTAAATTCTGAATACTGTAAACAGATGGATTTACAAGTCATTGCCTCAGAGGGAGAGAGGCCATTCTGCTTTGGAAGGCTGGGTAAAATGGTTCTGCACAATACCCGTGCGTTCATGTTTCTACCCTATGCTAAACATTTCTACGTACTATGGGATACGTTTTCAAAATGCTGTGTTGTGATATTTAGGAGTGCTAAAAAGGGGCCTTAGTTTTCTGTTGGAACAGTGTGTCCTGCCTTTTGATCTGTGAGTGGGCAAGAAATTCCAAATGATGGCAGTTCAGCAAGTTCTGCAAATAATCAAGACTACCTAGTATACTTGAGCACTTGCCACATGGCAAACTTGGATCTGGAGGTCTGTCATGAGCACTTGGCAATGCAACGTAGGTGAGGTTACCCACAGAGAATTCTGTGAGAATGAAACTAGGCTTTCTACTCAGCTGACTTGAAGTCATACTATTTCACTGTTTTTTTGTATAGCCTCCCTTCTAAGCTTTCCTAATGCTTGTGACCAAGCATTGGTCAAGAAACACTATAATAGTATACGCATAAAATGAAACATTACTTCATCCAGAGAGTCATGTCTCTATGTAGATATCCCAGTATGTATGGGTATGTATATATGAAATAACATGGACATATATATGTAAATTCATGCATGTATACTGTTAATGCATAATTAACAGCTATTTGAAAGAAGTGATTTAGAGTACTTAAAATTCCTAAATTTTTAAGACTGTAGAAAGAGGGGCGCCTGGGTGGCTCAGTCATTAAGAGTCTGCCTTCGGCTCAGGTCATGATCCCAGAGTCCTGGGATCGAGCCCTACATTGGGCTCCTTGCTCGGCAGGAAGCCTGCTTCTCCTGCTACCATTCCCTCTGCTTGTGTTCCCTCTCTCACTGTGTTTCTCTCTGTCAAATAAATAAAATTTTTAAATAAAAAAAAAAAAGACTGTAGAAAGAAATTTTAGACACATTATATTGAATATATAAAACTATTCCCCTTTCCTCCTTCCACCTAATTTGTCATGATATTCTAATATAATGTTCTCCAAACATTTACCGTAGTATATGCATTTTAATAAAGCTTAGCCACTTTTATTCTATAGCAACAAGCTTATTTAAATCTCCCAAAGTAATATTCCACTTGCCATTCCTTGGTCATATACATAAAAATATCTTCAAAAATGCCTTTCTGGGGGACCTGGGTAGCTCAGTTGGTTAAGCATCTGCCTTCAGCTCAGGTCATGATCTTGGGGTCCTGGAATCGAGCCCCATGTGGTTGGGCTCCCCATTCAGCAGGGAGTCTGCTTTTCCCTTTCCCTCTGTCCCTCCCCCTACTCATGTTCTCTCTCTTTCTCTAATAAATAAATAAATATTCTTAAAATGTTCATTATTCTCTTATTATAAACCTGATAAAGTAAAGGGTTACTTTCAGATTTCATACCTTACCCAAGATCTGGATGACAATTTCCCTAAACAAAAAAGGCACATTTCTCAAATTAATCATATTCTGTGCTTATCATGTACACATTTGCTTTCCTTTTACTGTTAATGTATTATGTCAAACATATTTAAAAGCATTTTCTAGATAATTGTAAGTGGTAATTAGTGAATTTCTCTTCTTAATCACCTTTCAAAAATAAGACATCTATGGATAGTCTAATAACAAGTTGTGAAAATTAGCTGTCACCAGTAGCTGACACTCTAAGGAATGCAAGTTAGGTAAATTGCTATTTATCAAAAATGGTTGGAGGGTAGGATACTCTGGCAATGTGGAAAAACTGATTCAGTGTGTCTGAAGTAAAAAAGATGATAGTAACCACATTTTACCAAGAAGAAAACTTTAGAACTTTCATCTCATTACTTTTATTATTATTATCATATGGTAGATTGTAAAAAAAAAATCCCTGTTTATTTAAAATTTGAGATTATTTGAATTCTGGATTAAGCAGATATTTGTGACAGGTAGTGAAGAGATTGATTGCCAAGAGTCTCGTGAGCAACCCTGAATATTAGCATATTTGAGACCCATTTTCCAAAGACCATTAATTACTCTTCCATCAAGCATCTGGGCCGAATCTCAGGCTGATTTAATGAGGGGGTGTGTTTGGGATTTTGAGGTCAGTATAAGAGGGATAAATGCCTTCCCAACTCTCTAAAAGGGATAGGAGCTGGAGCCCAGTGGGCCACCTGAAGAGCTTGCAAAACCAAGGTGAAGAACAGAACATCTCCAGGTAACTGGTAAAACAGTACACTGTGGATTCAATAAGTCATGGAAGAAATAAAGAAGAACTTTTGGTAGGCAAAAGTATGTAACCCTAATGTTTCAGAACTGACTTCCTTAGCAACTGAAAAAGTTTCAAATCTCAAGAAAAAGAAACAATCTTCTCATGTGGTTCCTATCAGCATCCTTTAAGTGAAAATTTCAAAATGTTATTTGAAAAACATTATTAAAATTACCCATGGTGATTTTTCTGACCACTCACAATAGCACAGCGAATATTAACAGGCTAACTCCAAAAAGAAATAATTGTTAGGAACATTGTTCTTGCTTAATAGGAAAGATTATTTCTTATGCAATGAAAATGATAAGAGAGGTAATTGGTACAGGTGAACTCAAATGTGAATGACAAGTCAGAAGAGACTTCAGATCCCAATCAAGACTTGGTTTTTCTTAAATAAAAAAAAAAAAAAAAAACACTTCCTCTTTAAGATGAATTTTAAAAGGAGAAAAAAGAAAAAAAAAGAGGTAAATAAAATCAGACTTCTTTTAAAAATCAGACTCTTAAATATAGAGAACAAACTGGTGGTTCCCAGAGGGGCAGTGGATGGGGGGGGTGAAATAAAGGTGGCTAATTTAATAAATAAACGTGGCTAATAATAGATAAAGGTGGCTGATAACCATCTCCATACCTCATGGTCATCGTTATCAGTAACTCATGATTTGGAAAAGAAGCTGGACTTTAGATTATGAATCCAGATTGTACAGCTGATTTGTTAAGCAAAAGCTTGTAAACTGTTAATTACTAGGAAGACACTGAAGGCCTTGAACAGAGGGATGACATGTTCAAAGCGGTATTTATAAAGAACACTCTGGCTATAAGGTATGAACACCGTCTTCGGAGTAATATAGACTTGAGTTCTGCTATGTGAGTTTGCTGAATTATTTGAGACCATTTCATTAGGCTATGGTAATGGAGGAACTCATCAGAAGCATTTAGCATAAATAGTAAGAAAGCTCTTGGCTCATAAAATGCAGGTGAAACTCACAGGCAGGGTAAACTTAGTGTGTCTGTCACTATGCAGTCACACAGGGGCCCATACTCAGGTGGGCCCAGTGCCTACTTTAATGGTCTGCCATTGGTGTCCTGAAATTTTTAATAACTGAAATTCTGAACTATTTTTTTTAACAAAGAGCCTTACATTTTCATTTTGCTCCAGATCCTGCAAATTATGTAGCTGGTTCAGCACACAGAATGTGTTAAATATAGCTAATAAATAAACCTGTAGCATGTGACATATAGGCATAATTAATAAGATGTATTCCAATACACATAGTAAGTTAATAACCTGTAATACCTGCCAAAGACAGAAAATAGATGGAAAATATGATGAACAAATAAAAATATTATAGTTAGAAGTGGATGGAAAGACCAATTTATGATCCTATCACGTTAGGACTGATTATCTGTCACCACTAAACTGACCACCCACTGGTATCATCCAATATATTCTGCTCAAGAAAAGCAGCTACACTGAAGAAAGACAGAAAACAGATGGAAAACATGATGAACAAATAAGAATATTATAGTTAGAAGTGGATGGAAAGACCAACTTATGATCCTGTTAAGACTGATTATCTGTCACCATTAAACTGACCACGCATTGGTGTCATCCAAGATGTTTCTGTTCTCCTCACATGTGTTCTGCTCAAGAAAAGCAGCTACAACTTGTAGCATTTCAAAAGGCTAATTGACAAGGTACTACTATAGTCAAGCATACTTTCTCTGTGTCATCCTGATAGAGCAAATGCCTATTGCTGGTCTATCATCTTCATTCTATGGTATCCTTTGGGATATCTGTTCTCTGTTTTGTTTTGTTTTGTTTTGTTTTGCTTTTTAGAGGAAAAAGTGCACCTGCACACTCAGGTAGTGGGAGAGAGAGAGGGAAAAGAGAATCGTAAACAGACTCCACACTCAGCACAGAGCCCGATGTGGGGCTCAATCTCACAACCCTGAGATCATGACCTGAGCTAAAATCCGCAGTTGGACACTAACCTGACTGAGCCACCCAGGTGCCCCAGGACCTCAGTCCTCTTAACCACACCATCAGTATATTGAGCCTAAGATTCTCTCACTCCCTCTCCTCTGTCCCTCTCTACTCCCACTCACACACATGCTCTAATTAATATTAAATCAAATTAAATTTAAAAAAAGAAAAATTGGATGTCAATGTTACATTTTGATCAACAAAATTCAGATGTACTGATTTCCAATAGTCTTCATGTTTTGGATGAGAAAATCAGTATATGTAAGGTACCTATAAAGTACAAGAACTGAAAGCCACTGCTTTGGTTGAGTTATTGATTAAAAAGAATCCCAAATGGTTGAAGGGTGTGTTAGTAGGTGCGTACACATGATGAAAGCTCTCCTTGCATGGAAGTCCTTATTCCTTCATGAATATGATGAAGGAAAGGCCTTTGTGAAACAAAGGAGAAATCATGATTCGTACCTATAAAAATCTCAAGCTCCGAGGAAACTTGAGAGGAATGGATGGGAGCCAGGGGGCTAGTTTTTCCATATGGCTCTGGCAAAGGAAATCAACTCCAGTCTATTCTTACTATCCTAGAAATATATTCTTTCCCCCAACTGAAAAAAATACAATAAAATAAAAAACAAAACAACAAAAAGAATGCCGGAGGGTAAAGGAAGATTGAGTAAGGAAGAATTATTACCTTAATGACTAGCTGACCATTAAAAGCACATGGTTAAATGTAAGTTAAATCCTAAGAATTACTTTCTTGGCTTTACCGAATGTTCCATTAATAAATCACCAGGCCAGGGCAGCCAATGGACAACTCCCAGAAACACTGGGTCAGGGTGCCACAAAGATAAGAAATTAAAGCCGTCAGTATAATAGCTAAGTAAACATGCTTGTTATCAAAATAAATAAATTTAAAATGGCTTCTACCCAAGAGCCATTTCCATGTGAAAGTACACTGGAGTATTCCCCTACCCTACTTTGTAGACTCATGAAATGTGAGAACTGCTCCCTCCCCCAAATCAGCTTCTTTAAATATCCAGGTAAGTAAGGGTTTTTAATCATTTCTTATATAACAGGCCCAGAAGGTTTTCTTTTTTTCTTCAAACAGGTGCTTTATACACAAGCACATTGTGTAGAAAAGGGAAATCGTGAAGTCTCTGCTCAAAGCTGGTGGTATGGCGAGCACCACTCTTAACCTCTGCCTCCCTTGCCCTGAAGGGATTTCACCGAACCACTGGAACTCTGAGGAAAGCAGTTTGAAAACCACCAGCCACAATCCAATCCCTTCATTGTACAAATAACCACAGGAGGCTCAGAGAGGCGAAGTTAGAGGTAGAGCTTAGCATGGCGTCCACATCTCTTAATTTTCAGTCCCTTACCTACCCTACTGGAACAAAATAAAATGGTTGCTTGTTCAGGTTTAGTCAGGGAGGCTTTAAATCTACCACGTAGAATGTTCTGGTATAGTTAGGTTTGAAGTTTCAGGATGAATAATAAGTAGAGCTGTTATTTTCCATCCAGGTGTTCTAGTATCACCTATGGTGGTTGCTACCAGGTTAGTGCAGTGGCCGATTACAGGGAGGAAAGATCTAGTCAACCAACTTCCGAGAGAAACCCATCAACAACTTAAAAACAGATTATGCCTAAAAATCCTCGCTGTTGGATATTTTTTCGGTTAGTTACTAATAAAAAAGAGAAATTGACTTTCAAATAGTTGGAAAATAGACCACGATTTCCCTGTCCCACCCCCTCAACATGTTCTCACCCATTCGATAAACAGTTTATGGAGTAGGACGTTCTGCTTAATGAGGTTTTCTGTTTCTCAGAATCAAAAGACGGTGGCCCTCAATCCTGACCATCAAGGACTTTTAGAGCAGAAACCAAAAATACGCATATTGTAGTCCGGGCCAGACACACCTGCCCCTCCCCCCGAAGATCATCACTCAACAGGTTTAAGGCCACATGAATGGACGAAACTGCATTAACACACAGGAAAGCACACTGAAAAACACAGTTCCACAATGACAGTGGAAAAGATGTGGCTTCTCTTTAGGCCAAAAAAGCCAATACTGCTGCCTTGAAAATGCTGAGCTCCACTTCCTAAGCCATGTTGGAGAGTTCTTCGAGATTAACAACCCATTTTTAGGGCTTCTTGCCTATATATTAACTGCTTATTTTAACTGTCGTTCGGCCCTCAGCTCTGAAGATGCTCATGTTGCCAGTGGTGGACCCTCTTTCAGAATGTGGGAACTAGCCCCAAGCACCGCCCCTCACATCCTCAGCTACTGTCTGATGCTTTCCTCTAAAACACGTCTTGAAAGCCTCACCCTCTGTTAAATCTTCATTGGAAGTCTCACCAGTTTTTCAGAGTCCAGAGCCAGATGGAAACCCTTGGAACCTCAACACAGATCCAAACCTGTGATCAAAGTACCTGCTCCAGTTCTACTGAGGCCCGCGCCTTGCATTCCATTTACTTAGCGAGGACTGATGACTGGAGGTAAATTCTGGAAATAACATTATCTTCAGAAACATTCTTTCGGAGTTAGATGTCCCCAAGAGAGATAAAGGGTAGGTGAGAAAAACTCCCTGACCTCCATGTTGGGGTGGAGAAACCTTTACGTCTACATACTGTAAAGTACTGACCGCTCGCTCTAATCATGTGACTGAAATCCATGAGGGGGAAGCTCAATACAACATTTAGAAACCCAGAGGGAGACAGAGGGCCCTAGAGTGCCAACAGTTTGATCACAGAGGCTGAAATCAAGGGAGTCGGGCTGACCGTGACCACCAGCTGTGCAGAGAACTGCAAAGCCACAAAGCAGGACCCACTTCTGGCCACGGAGAATCATCGCAAGACAGTGAGTGTGACTGACAGGTGAAGAGGCATAGCTGTGTTTTCTCTGGGCCTGCACCTGTGCTTCTATTCTGCAAGCTGGCTTTGAATCTGACGTTCTGAGTCACTGTCTAACATGCCTAACTTACTCCCTAGCTGCAAGGGTAGGAGACAGCGGACTGGAATGCATACAAGGCTTAACCAAGTAGCGTGAGCAGGTGACATGAACTGTTTGAGAACCATGCACACTGAAAAGTGAAAGCCCTTTTTGTAGGGGCAACTGTTGCCAAATCCCAGCTGCTACTTCCCCATAGGAATTTCCCACTTGTTCAGCAGAAGCTGGATGTCTGGATTTTTTTTTTTTTTTTTTTTTTTTAAATACAGGCTCCATACCCAGCATGGAGCCCAATGTGAGGCTTGAACTCACGACCCTGAGATCAAGACCTGAGCTGAGATCAAGAGTCAGACGCTAAACCAACTGAGCCACCCAAGCGCTGCTGGATTTTTTTTAAATGTGAAATCTACTTCTCAATGTTTGACAACAAAGAAAAAATGTTATAAAAAAATATATACCCCCAAATAGTTAAAATCATAAATTTTGTGTTATATATATGGATGAAAAATGAAAAAATAATAAAACAAAAAGAAACAAAAAAGCATGTGGGCCAAATAAAAACCTAACATCCATACCTAAGACCTGGATTGAGCTGCAGACTGCCATTTTCAATCCCTGCCCTAGCAATAGGGCCTGTTATTCCCTCGCTGCCGTCCCAATCCCTCTGTATCCTCTCTTCCAAAAATGGGTTCATTTCTGGAACTCAGCTCAAGGCCCCAGGTCCTGGAATCTGCCACAGGATTACCCTGGGTACATTTGGAAGACGGGAAAGTAGTTTGGCCCCAGATTCTGCCAAATTGTCAAGATGCTCTGTTCTTTGTTGGCATGTCAAAATCGGTTGCCCATCTAGACTGCTACCAACGTGTCACCGTCCCCTGGGGTTCCCGAGGTTGTCCCTGGCTCGGTCTGCTTCCACCCGGCCCTGCCTGTCTCGCATTCTCTCCATCTCTCCTGTCAAACTGCAGGGGACCAGGCATCATTGACTCTGTCCTGAGAGGAAACAATAATTACAACTTGTGCTTCCCGGCAATGTGCTATGTTCTGGCGCCGTGCTAAGTGTTTTATGTAAATTATCTCACTTTATGATGCCAATAACCCTGTAAATTAGCATGATTTCATAAGGAACCTGAGTGGCAGAGAGCTACACAACTCATTCAAATTTGCACAGCTATTAAGTGAAAGGTCTGAGATTCAAATCGAACTCAGAAGCCCCTTCCTGCTCTATTGCCCTACGTGAGAGAGACAGAGAAGGGAGAGTGGCGGGTATTTCTATGCCTTCTGCAGGTGGAAAGGGAAGATCCACTCTTTGGCATTCTTACTCAATTTCACACCATGCTTTGAGAGTTCACAGTATTACCACTTTCTAATTTGACAGTGTTCTACATACAGTTACCCATGGTTTCCAGTTTGGGGGTATTTTATGACCAGTAATATTTCAAAATATATTTCGGAAGCAACATAATGTGGTTGCCAAACTTGTGTTTTGCCAAGTAAGGACACTTTTAACCCTAACATTTAGCATCACTGTCACTTCACTGAATGAAAACTATTTTAACAGACATACACACACACACCCACACACATGCATATGCACACGCACACACATGACTAGCTCCCTGCTTGGCTTTGCCTTCATTAATGGCTGGTGTGTCCAATGCACACGGAGTTCCCAGCCTATAACTGCAGTGTTCTAGAAGTTTGCTGGGAAGACCATTGTTTGGAACTTGGAAAACCTCATTCCACAAAACAAAACGATGCCATTATAAATGATGGCTGGGTTGCCATTTCACAGGATAGATGTAGAATATCTTGTTTTATTTTGGATATAAGGTAACTGAGGCCCCAGAAGCTTAAGCATTGTCCTTAAATAACACGTGCTCTTTTGCAAAGCTAAGATTAGAAGTGAATTATCCTCATAGCTACTTCAGTTCTTTTTTCATCACCAAAGACAATAATACTATACTATAATATTTAACAGTATTAGTTCAATTGGTTCAATAGGTGGAGAGACAGCTTTGGAGATTTACCATTTACAAAAATGGTTCTGTGGGAAAACGCAATGGGTAGCACAACAGAAAGATATAAACATGCTTGTTATCACAGACGTGTTCCCTCGTGGTCATGCCTCACCTCTCCAGCAACCTTGGCAAGGAAATAAGAGTGTGATCCTCAGAAATGATCAGAAGTGATTCTGCTCCCACCCCTCAGAAAGAGAGAATCATTTGTCTTTTCATATAGGGAGTTGGCAGATCCATGTGCCTCTCAGTGTGTTTGTACTCTCATCAACACCCAACGGAAGACTGAAATTGGGTCACCGACATGTCACCATGGAACAACTATTAGCATAATCCTTATTTGGAATCCTGTGTGCTGTTCTGTTGGCTTCATATCCTCCCCATGCTTTAAAGAGAGCTGTCACCTGATTATATCATTTGAGGCTGAGACCCTGCAGAGAAACATGAATGTGCAAGCACACAAATGTGTAAAAGTCAAATATATTATCTCTTTCAGAGAGATAGGAATGAATGTATGAAACTGAAGAAAGTCTCAGTTCAAGAAACAAATGACTAAGAGTGACCATAATCTTAACAATGGATTTGCTCATAATTTTTGAAAAAATATAATCATTAGCTCAGCCTCTCTAATGATGTTACATATATATGCATATATGTACATATATATGCTATGACATGTTCACATACATGACATGTAGCAGACATAATATATTGTGTACATGTCTATGACTATGAACATTATATATAATAATGAGTATTCTATATATATGATATATTGTATATAGCACTATGTATAAAATATAGGTAATACTCAGGGGATTTAGGAGATCAGCAATCAGGAAAGTGTGTCTAATAATGAAAAGTGACATCATACTTGAGAACTTCAATTTTCTTCTCCATTTTCCAAGGCTTGCATTTGACAGTAGCGATCATTTGTCTCTTCTCATCTAACTCTGCCTTCAGTCTTTCCAATTCCTCTTCATCAATTTCATCTTCTTCTTCCCTTTAAAAGGGAAAAGAAAAAGTTAAGTTTTGTTTGATTTCCAAACTTAAAAAAAAGAATGCTATCAGATACTCAGTCAATGGGAATCAGCTCGGCTGTACAGAGAGGATGCTGAGATTTAGAAGCGTTAGAGCTTGTATCTGTGTGAACGCTGATATAGGATTTCCGGAATTATTATAACTTTAAACAATAGTGTTTACATTCTAAAGTCCTGACACTGTTTTACATCCACAGTCTCAAAGTCTCAGGACTCAAAAAAAGAAAAAAAAGGAAAAAAAAAATCTGTGGAAGATTAGTTACAGATCTATCAACATAGTGTCCTCTCTTCTTTGTTCCCTTGTCCACTTTCCCCCACCGAGTCTACATTTCATTGAAAAACGTTTCTTTTCGATAAGGATAGCACATTAGAGGTGAAGATGTCTTTGAAGGGCCCTTACAAATTTGTTAGCCATGTCTCAAGAGAAAGAGAAAAATTGAACTAGGGAAAAAATAAAAAATCTATTTCTCAAAGGTAACTTAATCTGTTAATTAAATTCAAAACTTCAGTTGATAAAATTCAACTTGAAGTATATTTGGTGGAAGCGAATCCTTTGAAGAGACCTTCAAAGGAATTTAGTTTTTCACTGAAAAATGAGATGTATCTTTTCTCCTCTATATTCCTAAGACTGCGAAAATATTACATGGTCCAGAATTAACAAAATAAAACAAAAAAATCTAAAACATGAGCAACATGATTTTAAATCGAGGAATGCAATGCCCTATTGTAACGATCAACTGTTTTAGTGATAGATTGTTTTATTTATGAAGTTATTGTCACCCAACTTCAAACTCCCCCTTCTGTAGTTAATATGGTGATGCCAGGGCTGGGACTCTGTGGGGGACCCTTCTGTTTATGGCTGGCTCAATGGTAGGCCACCAACAGAAGACACTAAGAAGGGATTTAGAGGCTGAACCTGGGCTTACCTGTGGCTTCCTGGGGTGGCAGATCCTCCCTACTAATGCCTCTTCACCCCACTAACTGAAGGGCCCTCCCACAGCTGCAGTTGAATCTAGTTTGCCGACTTTTCCAACACTCACAGAACCAGCTTTGCCGCCAGCCCCGTAGAAACTAGACAACTTGAGCATCACCCCCTCCACAGTGCTTTCAGCCCCTGGCACCCGTCCTCTATGCTTCTAAG
>CM053615.1:10473673-10550831 GCA_028646535.1 Procyon lotor
AAGGCAGAGGCTTTAACCCACTGAGCCACCCAGGCGCCCCATTGATCATTATCTTATTTGGGGAATTGTGTCCCATTTTCTCACGTGTTTGTTTTTGAATGAGTTATTCATTTAATTACATACTTAAGCTTCTCTAAGATGCTTAATGCATTATGATCTTAATGGTAATCATCAGTACACCATATGCTTTTGGGCTATTGTAGTAGTTGAAAAGTAGTGTATTAGTAAAGTCATTGGGTTGGACCAACCATCTCATAGAAAGTACCCTCCCAAAGATGGGGAGGCAGGTATCTGTGATGGTCTTTGAAACGTAAGCAAATGGAAATTGGAAAAGAAATGGGACATGCAATCAGCTTTCTAAAGGTTGAGGTCCTTTTGCCCCTGACTGGCTCTGTAGTATAGGTAATCCTTTTATATCTGGGGCCTTCTGTTTCCACATTTGGGGCTTCCCCTAAATTGGGGGTTTAGCTGGTTACTACACAAGGCAATTTTCAACCCAACGTTCTATGATTTATAAGTTACAGTCAGTTCGAGATTTATATGTAAGCAGATGAAATTCTTTATACTTTTGAGTGATAAATAATTGAAACAGTTAAATGAAAAACAGACTTATAGTGAGAGAGGACTGCATAATTTACCTTCTCTGCTAGTTCTTCTTAGAAAAAAGTAGATTAAATATGTACCCTATTTATAAAATACATATTTCATATTGTAAAATAATACCAATGCTTTTCTCTTACAGAAATGACCATTTAATCTTACAGAAGTTTCAGAAATATTATTGTATTTCTTTTGAAAGTCAGAATAATCTAACATGTACTACTTCATTTAATCTTCAAAATAAACTTGGCTGAACTGATTAATTGAGCAAATACTCATGGAGTACCTGCCATTATTAGGCCTGTTTCCAGGCACTGGGCATGCAATGCTGAAAAGGACAGTCAAGGCTTAATCTTACATCCAATTGGGTTAATATGCATGTGGGTGGGGAAGACAGGTCATAAAATATAAGCAATTAAATCGTGAAGAAATTTCAGATTGTGGTTAGAGGCATGTTTAAAACGGGAGCAGCTAAGCTCCATTCCAAAGTCTTTCTAATCTGCTTGCCCTCATTCTCTGCTCATCTCTAGAGAATACTGGACAAGTATTTTTTAAGTGTGGTTTTAAGGGAGTCCCAAATTACCAGCTTTCTCTGAGTTTCCATACAACTCTAATAATTGGCAGAATGGAGAGGGGGAACTTAAGTCTAAAACTTACGCTGTTTCTATCTTGATCCCAGTAAGGCCTGAATTCCTTCACTAGTGTGGACCAGGTACTTACTTAAGGACACCAGGTTTGTTTGTTTTTTCACATCAAAAATGGATTTGATCATTCCTGCCACAAAGAGATGCAGTGAAATTCTACGTCATATGGGGCTGCCCTGGAATTATACTGTCATGTCAGCCTTGTGAAGAGGCCATGCTAAAAACTCTAGGATTACCTATAAGGATGTACCTTATTAACTACATTGCCTTACATATTTTGCTGAAAAAGCTGTGTATTTGTACTCCCAGGAAATATAATCTATATCTATTGTGACTCCAGAATTATTATCAAAACCATGGATTAAATAATGGAATGTCCTTCAATCTGGAGATTACAAGTCTTTCTCAGAAGTGAAATCTACTTCCTTCTAATAGTAAAGTATGGCATTAAAATAAGGTATGAGTGATCTCTTTTTCAGACCGGAAAGATCTGCACATAGACAACCCTAAGAACAGAGTTTCTTCAAGTTTCATGTCTTCATGTTTCTCTACTGGCCTAAGAACTGCAGAAAATGGAAATAAAATTGGCCACATTTAATTCTCCTAGACCAGTTTGAAAGAAACCATGCTTCATGTCCTAGTCTAACGAGATGGTATTTATACTGTGTTCATACAGCAGGTGATTTAATTGGTCTTTTCCCATTTAGAAATGCTCATATTTGTCTGCCTGTCTTATTACCCATCTGTTCAAGAGGAAATTATACATGATGACAGACTACAAATTACTTTGCCTTAATGATAAATAACCAGAGGGAGAGGTGAAACTTTAACCTTAATTTAAAAGAAATGCAAGGAAATTCAGCAACAAGAATATTGCATAAGCTTAAAAGGCCTCACTTGAATGTGTACCAAGGACTCTGTTTTACTATATTAATAATTCATTATGGAAATAGAATTTATTAGTCAGACTAAAGAAAAAAAGAATTTGTCACTTCTGGGCACCATTCCAGTTTATGAATGTGAATGGCTTTAGCTGATTGGTGGAAATTGCCTATGTTTTTTCAGACATACACATTCATGGCTTATATGTTCCATATATTACAGTTTTTTTGTGTTTTTTTTTTAAAACAGTGTTATTACTATTCTACTTGAGTAGCAATATAGCACTGCGGTTAGAGCAATCTGGATTTGGAGTCAAACACCTATAGATCAGGGCTGCCTGGTTTAGAACTCTGGCTCCATCATTGACTACCTATTACTAACTAACTCCCTATGTAACCCTGGTTCCATCATTTACTAGCTGTGTAACCCATGGGCCTAAGTCTCTGTAAAGTGAGAGTATGGGAGTTCTCTTCTTGCAGGAATTCCATGATGACCGAAGGAATTAATACACAAGTTCAAAATAGGCATTGAAACAAAATTCATTAAATGTTAGCTATTGCTGTTATTAATCAAGTCTTAGTTCAGTCAAATACTGTGTTCAGGTTTTTGGTTCCCCATTCACAGTGGAATTAATAAGACTTAACCTTATCGGGTTCTAGAAGCAATAAAATGAGTTGATGCTGGTGAAGTTTATGGTATGCGTAATTGACCAGCAACATATGTCAGCTATTATTATTAGTATTACTACTACTACTACTACTACTACTACTACTACTACTACTACTACTATTGCTATCCATTCCTGTTCTTTACAAGAGTAAAACAATTTTATCTAAGAGACTAAGCACATGGAATGACCATTCTTTTTAATTATGATCTCTTAGCTACATTATAGGAATGTTTCTCTTTTCAGTCAATGCCAGATTTAGCCACCTACCTCTGATCAGAAAGAACCACCAGGATAAATGAATATCAAGAGGGAAGATTTCTCCTTTTTTATTTTTGTGTTGAGACAGGGAAAGGTCCTGTGGAGCTTAGATGCCAAACAGTTGATTTGTGTTCTTTCCTTTACAATCTTTCTTTTGTTACTGTTCTCTGCCCTCTGCCATTGATGAGTGTTCTGTAGAAGGAACAATGTCTTCTGAATTTCTTGGTCTCTTTGACCTGTGTCTGGGTCCTTTGTACAATCCCTACTTTTAATGAAATCTGTTCTCCTGAAATTCATTTCCTTTAGACTTAGGATTCTGTAAAAAAAAAAAGAAAAAAAGAAAGAAAGAAAAAAGGAGAGGGGCTGCTTAATGGTTATTTCTCTACTTCCAGTAAAATAGTTGTGAAAGAATGGAGCTTGAAAGCTTTGAAGTCTAAAGTATATTTCATCCATAATGAATATAGATTATATATGGGGGAGGGGATACGTTCTGAAACATTATAATTTGCTTCTCTTTTTTGCCTTTAGGTATATTTGCACTCTGTATTCAATTTAAGAAATCCATTTGCTAGGGGTTATGTATGGAGACTGAGAAAGGGTGGGCTGTGGGTGCTAATCAGAAGAGCAAAACTGTAAGAAGGAAGGTAGGGAAAGGAAGGAGGGAGGGAAGGGAAGGAGGGAGGGAGTAAGGGAGGGAGGAAAAGATGGAGGGAAGGACGGGGAAAGAGGAAAGAATGAGTCAGCACCCTGTGCTTGGGACTCTATACCAGAAGGTCTGTGTGTTTCAGGGAAAACTTGCTCCCAATACGGAGAGACCAAGTTCCCTCTCCAGTTAATGAGTAACTGTAATGACTAGTAAGCAGGAAGTCTACTGCCTTCAATAAAACATGACAAGTGAACCTGGCTGAGGCGGTCCTTGGGCAGTTGTTACCAGAGAACATAGATAACAGCCATGAAATGATCTGAAATCACTGGGAGCCAGGTGCATGATCGGATGTCTGGGGGGGGGGGCAGATCTGCGCAGCCTTTGTGCAGACGGACCTGTGCATCTGGTTACAGCACCTGTGGGCATGTTTATCAAAACCACACGCTTTTAGAAATCCAGTAGAACTCTGCTTCTCCCTACAAAGGGAGATGAATCCAAATATTCAGACTTGAAAATAATAGATTTTTTTTACAATGTCTGTTTAGACGCTGACGTTTTTAAGTTCCTATAAAAATGGTCACTGTGTTATGGGAATAGGTGAGGCAGGTCCTAGAGAATA
This sequence comes from Procyon lotor, assembly GCA_028646535.1. NCBI lineage: Eukaryota > Metazoa > Chordata > Mammalia > Carnivora > Procyonidae > Procyon > Procyon lotor. The sequence continues at coordinate 10,477,993 of CM053615.1, forward strand.
GACCTGAGTTTCAGAATTGGACGCGTGACTGTCGTGTGATCTCAGACTCATCTTACTAAGCAGAGACTGGAATTTGCTTCACTGAACCTCCTTCTTTCTGCAATTATGTTTCCCTACTGGTGATGCTGCAAAGCCAGAGGGCCAGGAAGGCCATTGGTCCCTGGAGGTGTTTTGCTGAATGAGTCAGGAAAAAGGGCCTGATGGGGTGGGTGGCTGTGGGTGTTCTTCATTTCTTCTTGGGCAACTGCAAAGGGGTATTGGGAATTGGCAAGAAAACTAGCAACTTGATGTTGAACTGTAAGTGATAATCAAAGAAAGTGTGGCTTCTGTTGATAGATGAAATCTCAACCTGAGACTCCGAATTCCTGTTCTTTCTTCCTCTTCCATTCTCTGACTTAAGACAGTTTTGTGGTTTTTTTTGAGTTTTTTTCTCGGAAATAACGATTTGCACAGATCACTTTCCCCTGGGGCATGTGCACGTTGATGGCACATTCATTCTTTCCTGTCCCCTCACAATTCGTTTCCCAAAGCTGAAGAGACTTTAAAGGACTCAGTCTACCTCCCACTCTCCCACCAGTGCTGCTACCTAACACCTATTGGATGACTTTCTCAACAATTTAAAAGAAAAGTCTAAATAAATAAATAAAGACCTGCCTACCTGCCTTACTTTTACCTGACCTTAGGAGGCCCTACACAGCGTGGTTTGGCTTGTCTCTTCATCATCATCTGTCTCCACTTTCTCTTGTTTATTGGGCTCTAGCCACATAGCCCTTCAGTTTGTTCCTCAACTGTCCTGAGCTCTTGCCAGCCTCCAGGTACTTGTTCTCCCTCTTTCCTCTGCTTCAGCTGTTCTTCCCCAGCCTGAGCCTTGCTGCCTCTTTCTCCAACTTCAGACATCTGCTGGAATGTTACCCTAATATACCTTTCTCAACAAGCTTATTTTGGGTTTTTTTTGAAGATTATTTATTTATTTGACAGAGAGAGAGAGATCACAAGGAGAGAGGCAGGCAGAGAGAGGGGGAGGCAGGCTCCCGCTGAGCAGAGAGCCCGATGTGGGACTCGATCTCAGGACCCTGAGATTATGACCTGAGCTGAAGGCAGAGGCTTTAACCCACTGAGCCACCCAGGGGCCCTCAATGAATTTATTGAAAGCAACCCTCTCAATATTTTACCTTCCTCTCTCTAGGACCTATCTGGTTATAATAATTACATATATTTATAATTGTTATAATAATTCAATCATGTGATTTTATATATAACACATACGTATCCTATATATGTTACATGAATGTATATCATGTACATAATATACAGATACTATACAATGTATATGAATATGCATATATACGACATATGACACATACTCCATACATATAATATGATATAGAATAGAATGTAGAATATAGAATATTATGTAGAATATAGAATTTTTATATATATAGTATATATATAATATATATAGTATAATATATAGAATATGTAAAATATAGAGTATAGAATATATTATGTAGATTATAGAATATTAAAATAGAATATTATGATGAATACATATATTTCATTTATTTATTTTTAAAATCCCTGCCTCTCTGTTGTTTCCATACCTCACTAAAATGTAAGTTGCATTAGGGCAATTACCCTGTCTGTGACATTGTGTTTCGCATCTAAGGTAATTGTTGACAGAAGATACTTTAAATATGTGAAGAATGAGGGAATGAACTTCAGCTTCTCCGTGGTACCTAAAAAATGCCAGTGATGCAGACCAAATAGCACAGGAGGGTCTGCAGGCATGCACTGTCCCTAAAGGATGTGGGAAAGGCTCTGGAGAAGGGCATTGTTGCTGAGAGAAAGGAGGCAGAAATTCAGTGATTATAATGATAATGGTTGCTAACCATTATCTGGCAGGTCCTTTAGTAATCACTTTACAGGTACTCACTCACTTAACGTTATTAACCTATTACCTCTGGGAATAAGATGGGCTCTTCAGCTAGCAATCCTAGCTGCTAAGCCCCAGGCAGCTCTCCCCTGGATGGGTTCTGAAGGTGTAGGTCACAGTCATTCTACACAACTGTGTCTACCTAGTAGAGAGCACTTCATTACCAATAACATTTTCTCTTCCTGGATAGAAACAGAGTGCTGAAGACCGTCAATGTGGAAAGGACCAATGTGTTGTGATGAGCAGATTTATTTTTGAAAGCATCAAGACACGGCTTTTGTTTTGTTTGGTTCCGACCTGCCTTCCAACCTTTTCGTTTTCTTTTTGACAGGTCAGTTTGGCTCCTCCGTGGCCTCATACTTCCTCTTCTTGAGATGGATGTATGGAGTAAACATGGTTCTCTTCATCCTGACATTCAGCCTCATCATGTTGCCAGAGGTAAGGATCAGACTTCTGGTGTACAAACAAAAGCTAAAATGTGATCACTGTCCTAGAAAAGTTCTTTTCTCTTCTGGAGAATAGCACAATTAACTGACAATACTCACCCCTTGGAGTCATAGTGCTTACAACAAGGTTAATCTTCAAAATGGTGCCCGTGGGCCAAAGATCCTAATCTTTGCTCGAAAGGGTAGATGAGCCTCCTGATAGCATATATAAAATGTCTTGTGTATGTTTAAATGTACATTTTTATGTGGAACAGTTCATGGCTTCTATCAGATTACCATGATGGTCCCTGTGCTCAAATGTTAATTGCTCAAAAGGAAGGCTTTCACACCTTGTGAATTGTATTTATTTTGCCAAGTTTGCTTTGAAAGACATGCTTTTTAGTGCAACTCAGGACATCTAGCTTTTCTATCTGAAGAAACACAAAGGGAGCAGTTTTTTTTTTCCGGATGTAAAATAAGATAAACCAGACTTCCCCCGTCCCAACTGACGCACATGTACAGACACACAGTGGGGGTAGGGGTCTTTTAGGATCAAGGGCAGAGAGGAGAGGAAAACAGATAGTGCTTCCGGATTGAAGAAGGCAAAGCCCTGAGCTGATGGGGGGATGGGTGTGTGTGTGTGTGTGTGTGTAAGACTCCATCAACTAAGGCCAAGAAGCAAGACTGAGGTTGGAGCCTTTATCCATAAGAAGTTAAAGGACTCTGACCGTTGGATGCTTACTTATACAGAAGGCAGGTTAGGCTTTACTCAGCTACAAAGGGTCTTTTCAGGTACCATTATTTCAGAGCCAATTTGTTCAGAACAGCTTTGCCCGCAGCCAAAACTAAGTGTTTAAAGGGACTTGTTATCCCCACGGTTTTGAATCAGGGCCAGTTTCCATATCAAGCCTCCCCAACGGTATAATTCCTTACATTCATGACAAGTTTTAGCTTTTAATAGTGCAAAAACACTTTCACTTCTTTTATTTACTGAGCCTCACAACAAACTTAGGAGGTACACTCTAGAAGAGTTTTTTCCCCCCATTTAAAACTGTGGAAACAGAATCACGCATTGCTTATTGGGCTTAACCAATATCTCAGAGTGAGGTTTTTTAATGCTGTCCTGAGTGTCGGACCCTGATTGTACCCTTCGTCCCAAGATTTTGCAGCCTAATCCATTCGTTTTAGAATCCCTGAGATAATTCGGGAGGCACCGTGGCTGGGAGACCGTCACGCAGATCAGGAGTCCCGTAGAGTTCATCTCTCAAGTGAAAACTTCCAGGCGATGAGGCAGAATGCATGTCGTCAATTTCAAATTAACCCCAGCTTTCTTTCTGCTCATCTCTCTAAGGAACCCTGAAACTCCTTCCCTGGCTGTCACGACGCCCCTTAGTGTCAGACTCAGGGTCTCTGTGGAGCTCTGTCAGCTGCATTTGCTGGTTCCCCCACAGCACACAGCCGCCTTGGAAATGGAAGGCCGTGGCTGATTGGCTCACCTGTAGGAAATTACAGACTGCCTGAGGGGGATGGAGGGGGCCCATCTGTGTCTGATGGGATTTAGTCCTCGAACGGGGAAGCGTGTTATCTTTGGATGCTTTCTTACAGATTTGTGTTAGATGCTGACGGGCATCCTGTTTTCCGGGCAATAGTTGCCAGCTCCAGCGAAAGAACAAAGGAGGATGTGCTAGCTTTGCAGAAACACCAGAGGCCAGGGCTGGTCCCCTCCGGGCGGCTCAAGCCTCCATTTTGCCTCTGCCTCCTCCCACCACCTCATTCAGCGTTCCTTCGAGGCAGATGCCCTTTCGCCGGGAAGTTCCTGTGTCCCTGGGCAAGCCTGAGACCTTAATCTTCTTTGTCCTTTGTGGCCCCCCCCCCCCCTTGGGGTGAGACAGCATGGACAGGACCCACCTTCTACTCTGTTCAGTCCTAGGAAGCCAAGAAGCTTCCATGAAATCCATGCTGCTGTGGGGAGGGTAGGAGTAGGGGCTGCACTTGAGCTTAGCCGAAAGGCCGAGAAGCGATAGAGTAGGGGCTGATTTCCAGCCCTTGCCCAGTGAGGCTTGGCACCCAGGCTTCCAGGCACATTCATCCTCCGCCTCCAGGCCCAGGGAAGGAAGGTTTTCACGTTACATAAGAAGCAGCCTCTGCTTGGCCAGCCGTGTGCCTGCCCCTGGGGCCAGAGGGGGGCTTTTTCCAGTTCTCACCAAGATACCTGCTGGAGCCCTGTTCTTGCTCCCTCACTGGCTGGCTCTGCCCCTAATAACTCCTCTTGGAATCTAATAGCCTCAGATGAGGGCAGTAAACCTGAATTCGGGGTAAAGCAAATATAATCAGAGTGCAGTCTTTCCTCCTGTTTGACACCCTCAAATTGCATGAGCTTGAGTCACTTGAGTCTTCTCTTCCTTAACGTGAAGGAGAGAATCTCCCTCCAGCCCCACCCCCAGGAGGTAGCCCCATATGAAGATGTGAGTACTATGGTGCTTTTTTTGAACACTCTAGTTCCCCCAAAGGCTTCTTTTCTCCTCTCCAGACCTCCCCTTAAGACCAGTTTGGAGGTGGTGGTGGGTAGTGGGCCTTCTCAGCGAGCCTCTGGGCAATGTGGTTGGCCCAGCTGCTGGTGGTCCACTGAGCTTAGCATGCAGGGTTCTTAGCACTGCCTTTGTTCTTCACTCTGGATTTAGTAGTCAATTCCCAGAAAATGGGACCCCACGTGGAGACCCACAGAGTCGCCATGAAAATGTGTAAGAAGTACTTTTAAACAAAACCATTTGTGATCACATGTGTGGCTCAGACTTTGTTTCTAATTATTAACTGCTTTCTTTGCTTCTCTGTATAGTACCTCTGGGGGTTGCCATATGGCAGTTTACCTAGGAAAACAGTTCCCAGAGCTGAAGAGGCATCTGCAGCAAACTTTGGTGTGTTGTACGACTTCAACGTAAGTGTGTGCACGCAGCCTTGATGATAGGAGGGCACATTTTTCCTTACTCTCTGAAACCCCATGGCCTCTTCTTCTGGGGCTGGTTGCAGGTCTAAAGAGATCTGTCCCTGCCCCCATTAAAAAAAAAAAAGGAAAGGAAGGAAGGAGAGGAGGGAGGGAGGGAAGTAGAGAGGTAGGATGGAAGGAAGGGAGAGAAGGAGTGAAGGATGAGATGAGAGAGAGAAAGGATTGGTTTAAGAATATGTTAACATGATTAAATGGGGAGTATAGACTACTGAATGAAGGTGAACTCAGAGATCAAAGGCTTGAAACAAACATCTTTATCTCTGGCTTTGGAAAAGAACAAAGGGAGAGTTTGCAAATGCGCTTTTTGAAAAGTCTTGTAGGATTCTTAGGGAATTAAAGCTTTCACATTTTATATTAACCTCTTTGTTTCCTAAACCAATCTATTTAGTATTGCTGAATAGTCAGTACTATTCAGTAATTATTCAATAAATAAAGCCAAATAGTAAATACTAAACAGTACTGGATTCTAACTTCTAAATAATACTAAAACGAGTACACCCGATGGTGGTACCTGTATGAACATTACCCGACTGTAGTACGAGAATGGTATTAACTCTTGGAGCTGCCCTGGGTGGGGATTATTGTTATGGCAGAGACTCATTTTTGCCCACTGAAAAATTATTTCAGAATCTGATTCAAATCTAAGGCACCTAACTACTCAGTCCCACACATTCTCTTTTAAAATAATGACCAGATCAGAGATGTTTGAAAGTGTAGAGGATGAGAAAGTAGCAAGGTAGGAAATTGGGGAATTGATAATTCAAGGAATGTTTGGAGAGTAGCAAATGAGAATGAGATTTTATGAAGCCTGGGGAATAAAAGGAGGAGAGAAAAACTAATAAACACTCTTCATGGTCATAGTATTGATAGTTTTATTTCACAGATGTTTTGAATTCTACCCTCAAACCCTCTAAATTGTGAGCTTCTCAAAGAGGGGATCATATCTGTTCCCTCTTCTTTGAAGCCCTTATATGATACTCAACCAACAGAGGCTTAATGAATCTTATTGACTGACAGTACTGGGCAAGGGCAGGATTCGTAGAGCCTTGAGATGAGAGCCATAGAAATTAATTTATGTGAGCAGTTCCAGAAAATGTAAACTGTAGGAAAGGTTCCAGTCTCTGAGTAAGCCGGGCAAGCTAGAGAATGAGCAGAAGGCACGGTGTCAGCCCCGATTTTGTGGCCCTTGGAATCTCCAGTCATCCCTGTCAGCTCACTTTTCATTTCAATTCGACCTTTATTTATTGAATATAAACATGCACTGGTTTTACAAAGATAAAGGTGACATGATTCTTGACCTCAAGGCACTCATGATGGTAGAAGATAGTCAACTAGGAAACCACGTGTTATGTGCTACGTTAGCAAAATAGAAAAAAGAAAAAGATACCGGGGAGCCCTGAGTTAGGGATTGTTAATTTTGCCTGAGAGGTCTAGGATTTGTGAAGGATGCGACCTCCGAGTTAGATTTTACTTACCTTTTATTTCTCCTTTCTGTTATCCCCCATCCATCTCTCTCTCTCTCCCAACCCTCTCTCTAAATTTCAAATAATTTTTTACTACGCTCGCCTGAAACTACTTCTGTGTCTCGTTCTCTTCTTGATCAGCAAGATAATGACTTCCAGTCTGGTTAATAAGAACGAGAACTAATAATATCATTGGCATTTTCTGACGTTTGAGTCACACTAGGGAAAAGAAGAACTGAAAATATGAACAAAAGGTTTTTTTGATTTGTAAATATACATTTAATGAAGTTTAAACACTTATAAATTTGTCAACTAACTGAGATAAAAAAGTTGGGGGAAAAAGTCCTTTAGGAATTTGAAATATATTAACCAGCTGAGGAAAACAAAGAGGAAAGTAGCTCTAAGGGGCAAACCAGAGGCTCTTAACAGGTGGATACAGGAGGAAGCCAGGAGAGAGGTTTTGGACAATAAATGGGTTTACCGGGATTTTATTACTGCCCTTGATAGCTTTCTCATGTTCAGTTTGGTGAAATGCTACTTGTAGGTGGATAAAAGAAGTCAGAAACCCAAGTAGTCTGTGATACTCCTTTATAATTCCAGGCTGCCTAAAATCAATTCTAAAGCAAAAGGAGAATATAAATGGTCAAGAAAAAAATAAAGAAAAATAAGAAAGCCATTAAATGGTCAAGAAAAAAGTTAAATGGTCAAGAAAGGCCATTAAATGGTCAAGAAAAAAATAAAAAAAATAAAGCCATTAAGGTAATGTTATAGCTTTTCTTAATTTTTCTGTAAACTGTAATCACTCAATTATTTGGTATGTATCATAAAATAAGAGATTTTTAGAGATAGGATTGCTTTTAGAGCTCTTCCATCCCATACGTCACCCTATAAAATGAGGGGAACTTTGAGTCACAGAAGCATGTTCAGGGTCGTATAGCTATCGAGTGGCTCCTAATCTAGTATTCTTTCTATGCCCCATATTCTATCAGTAATTTTGCTGCATCAGTTTCCAACAGCATTCTCACTGACTGTCTCCAGAACACAGACTGACTCCCTTCAATGCCATAGCTATCTCAGTGGGGAGAAGGAGTTGAAACAGATTCCATTTTCACCTTTCATAATAAACATACAATTTGCAAATTAGCTTCTCAAGTAGAATGGTAGGTTCAGTGTTTACTCTTGCCCGAGTTCTTTACTTGGTTCTCTGAACAATGACCTCATAAAGGTGCCCACCCTGTATTATAAGATGATCTAATGGCACAGTATTCAATCTATCATGGCATCATGGAGGAAATCACTTACGGAATATCCTTGAACTCCCTAAAAACAGAATTCTGCACTTCCGAAGAGCCCAGAGATGCCAGGAGGACAAGACATGTTTCAGGCCTGAGGCAGAGATAACAAGTGCCTCAACAGTCTAATTAAGCCATGGGTTAGTTTGCTGCATCCAAGAAGGTTAACGTGCCAGCTTAGCTAAGCAATTCCTATAGATGTAGGTGAAGAGAAGCAGAAAAAGATTTCTAGAACACTGCGAAAGAGATGCAAGCATGACCTCTTGTGGTAGAGGAGCTTATATGACGTGAAGAGTCCGAAAACCTTTGAGGTGGGTGTGGGGAGGTGGAGTGTTGGAAACTCAGGACTTTCCTCTGGACAGCCCCCTCCCCCCCAAAGTATCTCTCTAGAGCTCAGTGCTCTGTCATTTGTAAATACATGTCATAACTTGGGGTGCCTGGGTGGCTCAGTTTGTTAAGCGTCTGCCTTGGGCTCAGGTCATGATCCTAGGGTCCTGGGATTGAGCCCCAAGTCAGGTTCCTTGCTCAGTGGGGTGTGTGCTTCTCCCTCTTCACCAACTTGTGCTTGCTCTCTCTCTCTCTCAAATAAATAAAATCTTAAAAAAAAAAAACCCCACATGTCATAACTCATCAAAATTCCCTTTAATTCATAGTAGACAAATGCATTTTGATTTGGGCCAGATTGGCCAGTCTTATGGCGTCTCAGAGTCACAGTTTACAAAGCACCATATTTTTGATCCTTTTATTGAATACCTCCTGGTGGGTCTTACTAATCTGGAGGAAAACGTTAAAGTAGTAAGAAATAGGGAGACTGTCTAGTATGTGTGCTATGAATTGAATTGGCAGATACGGCATTATTTGAAGCAGTAGAATTTAGGTTTAGGTCAGGAAGAAGAGGGTGTCTTTCTTGGCAAATACTTGGAGACACAAGAATGACGTATGAATGAAAAAGAGAAAAAGATTATGGTTTTGATGTTCTTGTAAGCGAGAGGGAGGAGCTGAGGTGGCATTTGGAAACAGCTTGAGCTGATATCAGACGGTGAGATCATTCGGGTAAAGATTTGAGTTGTGAATAAAAGGAAATGCACTCAGTTTTCCAGCTTGTGAACATCTTGTACATTGCATGCGGATAAATGGTGAGTGAACTTTGCCTCCCCTTTTCTGTCGGTCATGATAGATGTTGGTGGGAGGAAGCCCTAGAAGGGACAGAAGAGGAGAGTTAACACTTATCATGTGTTAAGTAGGCACATACATTAAATTTCATCTTCGTAACAACCCTTCAGAATGAAGATCGATAATATTCTTATAGGGGCGCCTGGGTGGCTCAGTTGGTTGGGAATCAGACTCTTGATTTCTGCTGAAGTCATGATCTTGGGGGTCCCAGGATGGGCCCCACATTGGGCTCTGTGCTCAGCACAGAGTCTGCTTGTCCTTCTCCCTATGCTCTCCTCCCTTGCTCCCTCTCTCTCATATAAAATCTTCAAAATAATAATCTTTTTATTTTTTTTAATTATTTTAAAGATTTTATTTATTTATTTGAGAGAGGGAGAGCATGCACACTAGCTGGGGGAGGGGCAGAGGGAGAAGGAGAAGCAGGCTTCCCACTGAGCAGGGAGCCCAATGCGGGGCTCCATCCCAGAACCCCGGGATCATGACCTGAGGCAAAGGCAGACGCTTAACCCACTGAGCCACCCAAGAGCCCCAGTAATCTTTTTATAGTTGAGGGAATTGGGACTCAGAGAGGTCGGTCAGGTGGCAAACACAGCTCAGGTAATTAAAGGAGATACTGAAATTCAAAGTAAAATGGGGTTGACTTTAATGTCATGTTGTTGGTTTCCTTCTAACACACCCCAGGCTGATTCCTTCTGCCCTGCCCACTTGTGCCATATATCGCCCTTGAAGTCTGTCCTCAGAGGAGACTGTCACAGACATTCTGAATGTTTTCAAACATCGGTTCCCCTCCTGATTTTATCGGCAGCAACTGTTCTTCTAAATAATAATCTTCCAGAGCGACGGTGTCTCCTCGAAGACATATGTCAGTTCTCTAACGTTCCTTCATCTCGTACTGTGCTGGCCACATTTAGAAGAGATATTTTTGTTATATGCATATGGAATAACATCTTTTTTTTAAGGGATATTTCAGTAGTTCAAATGCATCTTCATTTTCAGGGAGTACCCCTTTTTTATGGAGGGATAATTGACGTGCAAGATTATATTAGTTTCAGGTGTCCAGTGTAATGATTCAACATTTGTGTATATTTGTGAAATGATCACCACAATAAGACTGGTTCACATCTGTCAACATACATAGCTAGAGAATTCTTCTTCTTGTGATGAGAACTTTTAAGATTTACTATCTTAGCAATTTTCAAATATGCAGTACAGAATTAGTAACTGCAGTCTCCATGTTGTACATTGCGTTCCCATGACTTGTTTATTTTATAGCTGGAAATCTGTACATTTTTACTTCCTTCACTCATTGTGCCCACCCCCCACCTCCTGCCTCTGGCAACCACTAGTCTGTTCTCTGTATCTATGAGCTTGTTTTTTTCCTTTTTCTTTTTCTTTAAGATTCTACATACAAGTGAGATTATACATTCTTTGTCTTTCTCTGTCTGACTTATTTTACTTAGCATAATGCCCAGGGTCCTCCCATACTGTTGCAAATGGCAAGATTTCCTTCCTTTTTATGGCTGAATAATATTGCATTATACACACACACACACACACACACACACACACACACACTCTCTCTCTCTCTCTCTCCACGTTTTCTTTTTCCGTTCATCCATCGATAGACACTTGGATTGTTCCCATATCTTGGCTGTTGTAAATAATGCTTCAGTGACATGGGGTATAAATATCTTTTTAAGTTACTTATTTCATTTTCTTCAAAAAAATACCCAGCCGTGGAATTACTGGACCATATGGTATTTTTATTTTTAATTTTTGAGGAACCTCCATACCATTTTCTGTAGTGACTGCACCAATTTACCTTGCCACCAGCAGTGCACAGAGTTCTTTGAAAATGCAAATACCCTTCATTTTGGGTTTCCTATGAAATGGACATCAAGATAATATTAGATGCAGGGTGTGTTTTGAGGAAAAATATCTACAAACAAGGAAGCGGGGAGAGGGAGCACGAGTAGATGGGGAGAGTGTCCAAGTAACAAAGCCAGAGTCATTCTTGTGAAGGGAGAGAAGGCCGGGGAAGATTGAGTAGGAAGAGTCTGAGCAGCACAGCTGTGTGGCTGCTGTAGGGGTCCGTCGGCTCTGAAAATGTGATTTGGTTCCTCTACTTTAGATGAGAACTGTTACTGCTATGCTGTGCTGCTCCTACTTCATTTAGACAGGCTTCCGATAACCAGCATAACCTCCTTGTTTCCCCCATTGTCTCAGCCTCACCTGGGGCCAGCTTGGCAGAGACGGAATGCCTCACCATTTGGTGGGGGCAACAGTATGACCCCAAGCCAGATTGCTAAGCCTCCTGGAGACAAAGCTAAGCCTGTAGATTACCAAGTCCTACCCAGACATATGGCTGTTCCGCAGAGTAGAGATCCTACGATTGGAAAGGGTAAGGATCCTCTCCTCTGTATCCGTAGTGAGACTCCTTAGAAGACTTCACTGGACAGGGTGGGTGCCACTCAGGCACATGGTGCTGGGACTGGCGGCATCCAAAGGCTATTCCTCCCTGGCTCCCATATTTGCTTTACTTCCTCAGTGTCTGCTATAGGTATCTCTGGTCTAATAGGCTCATTAGGTTTGATTAACAGAAGAGGCATCTCAAATTCTGCTCTCACTCACAGGCTTCTTAATCTACTCCTCCTGGACTTCTTCGCACATGTCTTGTGGGAGAAGAGATCCCTGGGTCTGGTTTTAGCTTTCTTGGTATGCTTTTATTCTGTAGACCTGGGACACTGATCCTTTAGGGTCTTCATTTCTATCAGTGCTTTCTTTAATTCAGCAACCACTTCTGGTTTTCACCATCACCCTCTAGCTGCACCTGGCCAAACCAAAGCGGACTTTTCTTTTTGCCAAAACTTGGGGTGCCTGGGATCCTGATGTCACACTTGCAACACGAATACAGCATCCCTTCTTCGGATGCGATCACAGAACCAGGTCTTCTGTTCACTAATTTAGTGAACACTTATGAAGCATTTGTTAGATGCCAGGCAGTGTGGCAAGCGCCCAGCAGAGGTGAGCAAAACCCAACAAGGTCTCTGCCCTCTGACACTGAAGGTCTATTATAATCAAATAATCACAAAAGTAAATGTAACTACAACCGTGCCAAGTTCCACAGAAGGTAAACAGTATTAAGAGAACGTGTAGCGGAGATCCTGACCTGGTTTGCAGCCTTAGGGAGGGAAGTAGAGGAGAGCAGAAATTTTTCTGAGGAAGTAATATTTGAATTGGGCTCCGAGGAGTCAGTATCAGCTCCCAATTTGAGAATGGGGAGAGGCATTCTAGAAAGCAAGTGTAGTGAATCAAAGGGCCTGTCGTGGGAGAAGGTTGCCCTGCTCGAGGGACTGACTGGAGGTTAGTGAAACTAGATGAGGGGGCCCCGGGGTGGATGGCCTTACAGTGATATCAAGACATGGGGGACCCTCTAGAATCTAGGCCATGACAATTTATTTTTTCTCAGAGCAGCTGAAAGTAATTCAGGTCAATGGTGGGTGAGTCATGGCATTATCAAACTTGGAACTGAAAAAGGTCAACGGAACAGAGAGGAGGAAATTGAATGCGAGGACACCAAGGAAGAGTCTATCAGTATGTGAGAGCATCATGTGTCGATAAATATCGGAAAGCAGAGAGTCTAAGACTTTTTGGAAGAGCTCAATTTGCCTGGTAGGAATTTGCTGATATGTAAATATTAGCTGCCAACCTAATAGATTAAAGGCTGAGCCATCAAGTCAGATTAGAACTTCACAGTCTATTAAAATATCCCATATCCCAATGAACAAATGGCACCAGATTTTGAGTCTGATACGTCTGCTGTGACAATAGATTATTTAAAGACAATAGATTATTCAAACACTTGAAAACAATTCAGTAAAAACTCTAGCCCATGTTCTAGCATCATGTACTTCCAGTAGATATTGTTTGCTTATATATTGTACTTGAAATTAATTACATTCATTGATCTTAAGTGTTTGAAATAAGGTATATGCTGCTCATGTAGGATGGAAATTTTCTGAACTTCAATTTTTTTCAAATAGCTTATTTTTTCTCTCTCTCTTTTTTCATTTGTTCAAAAACTCCTTTTAAAATAAAGTAAGGTGGGGTGCCTGGGTGGCTCAGAGGGTTAAAGCGTCTGCCTTCGGCTCAGGTCATGATCTCAGGGTCCTGGGATCGAGCCCCACATCGGGCTCTCTGCTCAGCGGGGAGCCTGCTTCACCCCCTCCCTCTGCCTGCCTCTCTGCCTGCTCGTGACCTCTTTCTCTCTGTCAAATGAATAAATAAAATCTTTAAAAAAATAATAAGAAAATAAAGTAAGGTAAGGTAATTCCCAGTACAGGCTGTGTCCATATAACCAGGTATATCTCTCTTCATATATGTTTTCATGATGCTTCATTTTTCATTACTTTAAAGAACAGATTTAGAAGACCAGTAGTCAATTAAACAACAAAACCCCTTAACACAATGCTTTTAATCTCCACCTTGCGAAACAAAAGACCATTTTTCCCATTTGGGAAGAACCTATATGTAGAAGCTCATTTTATAGCATTGGGAATTTCTTATTTTCTAAGAGTTTTAGGCAATTAGACAGTAGAAAAAAATTAAGGAGTTTTGGCAGCATTAGAGTTTCTCAGACACTTTCTTAGTGTTTTGATTCACTAAATCCCAGCATAAGATTGTTATCATCATGTTACTGTCTTGAATGATTTACTCTTTTTTATTAAAATGGGTAGCAGAGAGAAGGAAAACAGAAAAAGGTGGTTTAGATGATAATTTGAAAGAGCTTAATCTCACTGAGGATTTCTAATGACCACCAGAAGCAATTTTTCTGTCTGTTCAGTCATTCCGCAAACGTAAATTGAATGCGAGATGCTGGGAATACAAAGATAACTAATATTTTTTCCCTGCCCACAGGGACCTTTTGGTTTAATTGGATGCGCACACAAACAGTTGCCATACGATGTGACAATCTCAAGCTAACAGATAACGTGTCCTAGGCACATAGAGGCATAAGGGAGGGAGGGTTCTGTGTGACACTTTCCTGGAGTTCAGTTTACTGGAGACCTAGGAGGACCCAGTAAAGCAATAACTCTATTTTCCATCTGAGTTATGAATAATTTGTTTGAAAGGGGAGGCAGATGGGCACCAAAATTTCACATTCATTACTTGTGGGGGCCAAATGGGAGAACTAATCTGAGAGTCTTATCCAAATGGGCCTGCCAATATGGGACTCCAAATTAGACCATCTTATCCTGGGAAAGCTTATTTCCTACAGGAAGAAAGTTCTGTTCGGGCTAGCCAAGTACGGCTAGTTCGTTCTGAAAGTATGGATCCGAGAAGTCACTCTGCCTTCCCTGGGAGAGAGTGAGTAGAGGGGTAGGGGGCCTGGGGAGTATTTCATGAGGTGGAGCTCTGCACCTGAAGGAAATAAGTATTTCCTGGTGACAAGTAGCTCTGGTCTAGGGGTCAGTCAAGGCTTTACAGAGGTAGTTTGAACTGGTTTTAAAGGAAGGGTAGAAATGAACTGGACTCTGAAATAGGGAGCATAGCTGGGAACAGCATTCCAGACAGAGGAACCTGCATGCACCAAGGCATGGAGGCAGGAAACGGTGTCATGCAGTCCATACCCGTGAGTACTTCAGCAAGGCTGGTGTTTAGGGCGAGTGACATACAAGATGAGTGTCCTCGAGAAGGACAATTTCATTCATTTTGCGAAGGAGTCAGACTTTATAGGCAGTGGAGAGCACAAAGAGCTCTCAAGTAGGCTGGAAATGTGTCAGTTACCCTTTAGAAGGTTCTTTGTGACTGTGAGATGGACTTGGTTGGATCTGGTAGGATGCAGGACGAGAGGCCTGTGAATGACAGTGGTGTACAGAGAAGGGATCAGAGCAGAAACTACAGATTCAACTAGTAACTGCAGGTGACTTACAGGTGAACATGGGAAGATCATGAAATACCTAGGTCTCTGACTGAGGTGACAGTTAGGTTTGGGTGTCATTCCCTGGGAGAGGAGGAAGAAGGAAGAGGTTTGGGAGAGCTTCTTGAGTTCGGGGTTTCTGTGGGATAGCCAAGTGAAATAAGATGTGTATCGGGCCCTGGGCATAGTATCTAGAATTCCCAACATTAGCGTCAGTTGTGGAGCACGGCCCAGAAAGGACAGATGGAAATGCTCTTTATGGAAGCCAGCAAAGTTTAAAATGCAGTGTCACATAATGAGGAGAACTCCATCATGGCATTTCGACAGACCTCAGTCTGAATCCTACTGCCTACTACCTGTGAGATAGTAAGACAACCACTCTGAGCTTCTTTTTTTTTTTTAAATTAATTAACTAACTAATTAATTAATTATTTAAATTTTTAAAAGATTTTATTTATTTATTTGACAGAGAGAGAGAGAGATCACAAGTAGGCAGAGAGGCAGGCAGAGAGAGAGGGGGAAGCAGGCTCCCTGCTGAGCAGAGAGCCCGATGCGGGGCTCGATCCTAGAACCCTGAGATCATGACCTGAGCTGAAGGCAGAGGCTTTAACCCACCACCCAGGTGCTCCCACTCTGAGCTTCTTAATTGTCGTGTGTAAAACAGTAGTATTAACACCTAACTAGCAGGCTGGTATTAAAAAGTAAATGAAGCCGTGTGTGTAAAGCACTTGCACAGTGCCTGGCACGTGGTAATGTTTAATAAGCATTTCTTTCCTTAAATGCACATTCATGGGTACTTAGGTCATGAAAATGCCCATATCCTAGAGGGACAAGAGAGAAGAAGAGGGAGCCCTGGCAGAGAGGGCATAGTATCCACAAGCTAGAAAGGGGAACGGGGCACCAACAACGTTCTCTGGGAAGGAGACAGAGGGATGAGGGACCTGATCTAAGGATGGGCACTAAAAGCAACTGTCTACATCCTGGCTTTTTGAGGATGGGAGTTCAGGACTACAGTCCTGTAGATAGGTAGTTAATTCCAAGTATTGAAAACTAGAAGTTCTGCAAAGACTCAGCCCAGCTTCCTCTTGGTAATCTACATGCTCCCCAGCTAAGAGCAGGTCTCCTGTCAGTTTCATACTCCCAGATCGGGGTTATAACAAAAAAGAAAGGCAAAGGGAGGTGAGCAGAGCTTGAGGTCAAAGCTTGGGAGTCTGGGTGGAGGGAAAGAAGGCGGCTGCTTGCAGGATCTCAGCGCCTACACATAGGTGCCAGGCTGACTGCCGTCCTTGTGAAGTTAGCTGAGGTTTGTGGTGGGTGCTTTTTAGCCTTCTCACTCTTTGCTTCTGTCTGCTTTGTGAGATATTAAGTGATGCCATGTCCTATCTTTCATCTGGACTTGCAACTTTCTTTAAGGCTGAGATGTAAATGACTGGTAACGGTACAGAGAAGGGTAGAAGCATAGCCCACGGTGTGGTGCCCGTCTCCTTCACATGCCCTCAGCAGGCACGGTCAAAAATTATACCTTCTTTTCCTCCCACCAGTTTTTGACTTCAGGAATTTTTTTTTTTTTTTTAACAAAAATGTGGTCTGGCAGTTAGTATAAACTGAAAAGAGTTGCTAAGGACACTGAAATTCACTTACCATCTTGGGGATGGGGTGTCCTGTTTCGAAGTGACTGCTTATTTACCAGCATGAGGAACACCAACAGGGGTGGAGTTCTAATAGAATTTCAAGTGACAGAGACTCCTGAAGAGGATGTTTTGCAGGCACCTCAGCCGTCCAGGATCTTACTTCCTCTGTGTATCATGTTTGGCAAATGGTCAGTTCTCAATAAAAAGCTAGTTAGCCAAACAAATGCACGAGTTGATTCCTAGCAACATCATCACTACATTCTCTTTCCTGGGGAGATGTGCCGGTGACTATGAACAAAGACCAGCTGCAGCACTCAAACAGAAATGAGGCTCTTTAATAGACGATGCGCAAGCATGGAACCCAGGGTTGGATGGGAATGCTTTGTGCTCATTTGAAACTTGGCTCTGACTGTGGCTTCTCTGTCACAGATTTTGGGGTGGGAGAGTGCTCCCACAGGGAAAGCCGTGCGCGCTGACATGGAAACTGAATAGAACTTTGGCTAGGCTAGGAGTCATTGCTATTTTAGTCACTTCCAGATGTCTGCTGGTGGAGTTTTAAGGGAAAGGGAAAGATGTGTGGAGTGTGGGGGGCCCGTGGGGTGGGGGGGAGGACTGTTTCAAGTCACCTTTCAATATGCTACTAAGATGGATTGGATAAAGCTTTTTTAAAATTGTGTTCTTCAATAGTGCCTCTTTTATTTACATGCTTGACGGCACATGGAGTCATAGGCAAACTGAAGAAACCTTTGTGAAATCATCAGGAATCCCCCCCAAAATGAACTTTATGCCTTTGGGTTGCCATCTAATATTTATGAAGTGCCAGGCATTGAATGGTACACACACCAGATGAGCCATCTGGCCCAGTAGCTATTGTGCTAACCTAACAAGCTCACCAGATGCTTGTTATCTATCTACTTTCTCCATTCATGTTGTGTTGGAGGTGTCTTTTAATCCCGGTGCTGCCATTATAAACTAGAAAATGACGTCAGGTTGTAATGTTTAAGTACATGGAGATGAGGCCCTTTGGAATCTTCAGAAGGGGTGTTTAGGGCTTTCTCAAGAGGTCCTGGTGCCAACATGGATCAACCCAGGGGCGTAGGTCAGAAGAGCCTCTTGGTTTGGGAGGGTTTCTTGTGTCTTTGTTTCATTGGGAAGGAATGGTGCCAGCATGACACTAGGGGTGGAAGGCAAAGCATTGGAGGAGCAGTAGAGCTTATAGAGCTACAGAGTACACGGATTTGAATCCGACAGACCAGTTCAAGTTCAGACTGTCCCTTGCTAGCTACGTGAGCTTGCACAGGTTACCTAACCTCTCTGAAGATCAGTTTCTTCATCCGCAAAGTACGAATGGGACTATCGAGTCTTTGCTGGGTGGAGGAATCTTGGTAGATAACACCTGCTCCCTCGTTTAACCAGGTTGTGAGCTAACCAGAAATAAGACAAAGCGTTAGATAGGTAGAGGTCAACATGTCGCCTGTATTATTTTTAAAGCTGGTATGAAAGAATGTGGCCTCTTTCTAAGGGCACGTGAGCTTCCCAGTCAGAACTTTCTACACAGCAGCCCCAACCCGGGACAGGATGCTTTCTCAAGGGGTAGGGCACAGTGTGTGCTGTTGTGGGATGGAGAGGAGGGGTTGGCCTGCATCATCCCCATTTCTTCCTCCACGCTCTGCTATCAGATTATCAGATGTGAGGGGACAACATGAGGAAGCGGGGAGGAGCTGGGAGCATTTCATTTACGGGTTTGCCCTCGTGGAAGGCAACATCAAGAGTGCAGGAAAACCCATTGCCCCTAACAGGAGCAACTTCAGAGGGTTCTGGTAAGGATTCTGTGAGATGAGGGAATGTGTTTGGCAAGTGGTAAATGCTCCACAAAATGTATCGATTGATGTTATTGCATTATCACCAAGCATGGGGATAGTGACAAAGGAATGAGGTGAGGGTCATTTGCGGGGAAAAACAAAGGAGTTTGGAAAATCACGTGTGTTGTCCTCATGGGGGAAAAGAAAGAAATACTTTAGGATATCTTCAAACCAGACGAGAGGCAAGTGCCTGTCCTTACTAGGCTCTGTTATTGTTGCTCTGGGAAAGGAAGGCCAGCCTTCGGGATGGGTAGAGGAGACTGGATTTAAAATAGCTGAGAGGAAGCAGAGTTTTTCACTAGATGAATGTGAAACAAAAAGATGTCATTGGACTGGGTGAGGGAGATCCTTGCAGTGATCATTCTCCTGGGATGATTTCTGGGTCTTGGGCAGTTGACCGATCCCTCTCTGTGTGGTTTCTTCTTTGGGGCACGAGATTAGTCCATGTGTTCCCCAGTCTGAGGTTTCTGCTTCTTTAGCCCCAGATTTTTCTTTTGGGTAGGATTTGTTTTTTTCTTGAGCTGAAAAAAAAAAAAATGCAGACAAAGGCTGGTGTGGTGCAGGGAAACCTTCCGTATTTACCTATATCCCACCCATTCCATCTTTACCCTACTCAAAGTCCATGAGCTCTCCTTAGATTTTCTTTCTTTCTTCTGAGATTTTGCCTGCTAATTCTTACACAGTATTAAAACATAAACTTGCTGCCAATTTCAATAGCAATAATTATTCCAGATCTTTGCCGGCCTCTGTTTTGAGCTAGGCATGATCTCCATTAAAGGCAATTTTCTAAATTGCTTCTCTTAAATCTTCCTTCGGGGAATTAGCATCTGGGGGATTTTCTCCTTTCCTCTTCTACCCTGTCTCCCCACTTCTTTAGTAGTGGGCCTTAAAGTCCCTGGCTGTGCATAAATGATGTTAAAGGTAGCCAGTTGGGCTTTCTAAGATTCAAGAGTGACTCACTTGATCTCCAGAGGAAGCCTCTCATTGGCAAGTTATTATTGTCTCACTTCACAAAACACAGTAATTTCAAGTTACCACCAGAGAGATGAAGTCAGAGGGAAGCCGGGGCAGTGGAAATGTAGTAACACAGAAACATGCTTCAAAGCTGAGAGTGAAAAATAATGAATTCAAGGAGAGAAAGATGAAGACCATGACAGAGGAAAGAGCATCAGAATATGCCAGTGTTCCCCGTGTAAAGAGGGTTACTCAGGTAGCTTCAGGAGATAGTAATTGTAATTATCTGGCAGATAATTTTAAGGAAAGAGCACATAATTGCCCACATAAACATGCTTGCTCTGAGAGGATGCTCTAATAGTCTTGATGTGTACAAGGTTGTGCAGGTCGGTTCTCTTGACCTCCCACCTTTGCTCCAAGTGAGCTGAGTGCGAGCTGAGACACAGCCTACGTGGTTCCAGGAGAAGCAATTTAACTGTGGCTCAGGTGACTGGAAGTGGAAACTTGCCATGACACTTTGAGGAAACACGTTTCCGATCCTCCCCAAATGTTAAGCAAGCTCTTAAAATTGTAAATCTAATGACACCATGAAGTGTGTTTTGATGTTTCAATCAATGGGTATTTCACGGTAATGGCTCCACAGCTGAGCAAGCCTATATTCCGTTAAAAATTTGGCCTATTTAGAAGTCCCTGAATTTCAAGTAAACCAAGAGGCTGCCAATCAGTGTGGCAGCTGAAACATTTGCTCTACGAAGCAAAAACAATAGAACTCAACTCCCAAGTTTGAAAATTAATGCCATTTTGTTGTTTCTCTTAAAAGTCAATCTTTTTTCTTTGAGTTGCTCTTCATAGCATCTGCTAAGTGGCTTTGTTGTTGGATTTTAGGGCTTGGCGCAATATTCCATCCTCTTTTATGGCTATTATGACAATAAACGAACAATTGGATGGATGAATTTCAGGCTGCCGCTCTCCTATTTTCTGGTGGGGATCATGTGCATTGGATACAGCTTTCTGGTTGTCCTTAAAGCGTAAGTTTCACCAGCCTCTTGGGAAGTAAGCCATGATTTCTGGAGTCAAAAGAGTATCATTAATTTAAGAATTGGATATAATTTTTATCCTATTTTATATTGAGAAGATACTGAGTCTGTAAGAGATAAAATGTGGCTTTAATACCAACACTAATGTTAGACTATGACATTCCCCAAACAAAAGGGTTGAACGCAAGCTCAGGCCTTTAGATCATCTCACTGGGTTGCACTCCTGTGTTTAAGCTGATTTGGAAGATGCGCCTCTTTGAACTTCAAGGTACAAATCCGTGTTCCTGAATCCGTGTTGCAAACAAGGCGGGGAAACAGCTGCTGGCCCCCCCCCTTCATCGGGTGCAGAGAGGTCTGCAAGTGGCAGAATCAGCTCAGTAGGGAGAGTCTGTTATTCTCTGCTCATTAAAAAAACGAAACAGAACCAAAGTAGTCACTCAACCAAAAAAAAAAAAAAAAAAAAAAAAATTGTGTACGACGGTGAAAATGAATGGCCCCCAATGAGACAGTCACGATCAACTGCAGAATCATGGTCTGTCTGGAAGGACATTTATTAGAGCACGGAGAAGAATTTCATCAGAGAGCTGAAAGAGCTGCAGTTCATTTCCCCCTTTGCCTAAAATGTTTGTGTAACAACCCATTTAAAGACATGGTAGAGGGCGCCTGGGTGGCTCAGTCGTTAAGCGTCTGCCTTTGGCCCAGGTCAGATCCCAGGGGCCTGGGATCGAGCCCCGCATCGGGCTCTCTGCTCTGCAGGAAGCCTGCTTCTCCCACTACCAGTCCCTCTGCTTGTGTTCCCTCTCTCGCTGTGTTTCTCTCTGTCAAATAAATAAAATGTTAAAAAAAAAAAAAAAAAAAAGACATGGTAGAAACGTGTGTCTGGGGCTATGAGTAATCTCCATAATCCATGAGCTAGTTCCCAGAGCTAGCATGGAAGTCTTGAGAGACTTGAGAGCTCAGTGTCCCAGCCCTTTTATTGGACCATGGACAAGGTGAATGGGCCTTTTGCTTCATCACAGGAAAGGACCTCTGCCCGAGGGTCCAGGTCACCCCAAGTGGGAGCTCTTTGGGACGGTCTGTGACACACTTTGTGCCTTGTCTCTGCCAAACTGACTGGTTCCACCAGAGGACACTGTCATATTTAGTTTTCCAGATCCCATATCCACAATATTCATCTACCTGTCCAAATGTAATCCAGGATCCTGAATATAAGGTATCTGTCTGTCTGCCTGGTAAAGTAATACCACATTCCCCAATCTATGCTATTTCTCCTCTTTTAACCATTCCCTGGCAAAATTGTGTGACTGTAGACAGCCTCTTAGATAAGGGAGCATGAGCTGGGTGAGCAAGTCAGGAACACCCAGCACCTGGGTGTTGCACGTTTAGTGCAAGTTTAGTTTAGTGCAAAACTAAAATAAGAGGTGCCAGTTACGTTATAGAGGTCTTGGGAGAATTGTTTCTATGCCAGCCCATCAATCACGTGCTAATTTCCAAACTCATAAATTCATATACTTATTTAATAACTATTGAGCAATTACTATGGGCAATCTGAAGGGCTATCTAGTATCTAAGGATTTAATGGTGAACAAAATAAAATCCCTGCCCTCAGGATGCTCAGTTGAAGAAACAGTCTGTAAACTAAGGAACACACAGTGGTTGTGGCCAATATAGATTTAATACATATTTTATAACTTCATATTATATATACGTTATCTGTGTATTAGACGTTATCCTTTGCCACCTAGTATTGTTTCTTCTTTCTCAAGAATGTAATATGTGCTATTTAGTATAGCGTAGCCCTTGCTATATTTTTTTTCCCCTTGTGTAGTGGGCTTATCCTGTGAGCTTCTAGAGGGTTGCTTCCTACCACCCTTTCAATCTTCTTCCTCTTCCTGACTTTCTTTTTAGCAGAGGCTACATTACAGCAACCCAGTTGGCTTAGGATTTAGGGAGTCACTTATTTGAATAATTAAAAACTTTCACATGCATCCATAAAATGACCAAATAACCCCAGTGTATAAACAGAGATGTAAACTTGGGGTCTAAGGCAAGAAGTCCAAGCAAACGCATGAATGCAACCATTGCTTTCTACAACCTCCCAGCAAAGCAAATGATATGCGGAGGTTGCGTCTCATAGACACAGTGGTTCAAATCTATAGCGTCCTTGAAAAAGGAAGAATTTTCATAAGTATGGGCATTTTTTCCCTCCGTGGGCAAGGGCTAGAGCTGTCCATGGAACATTTAGTAGGTATTGAGGCTCTTTTTGAACAAAATGTGCTACAATCTCTCATTTTGTCTTTCCTTCCTTCCTTTTAGCATCCCCCTTTTTCTCGTTGATTCCCACGTGCTGGGTGTTCTGACTTGCTCACCCAGCTCACGTCCCTTATCTAAGAGGCTGTCTACAGCCACACAATTTTGCCAGGGAAGCTCCATTTCAAAATTTCAATCTGTCAAGCATCCATTTTGACTTGGAACCTTGCCCTTTGCTCAGTGAGAGTGCAGAAATGGATGGTGGCATATGAATCAAGTTAGTAATTTTTTCCCTCAGTTAAACCAGTGGGAATCTTGGATTTCAACCCCTTTTGACCTACAAAGAGGCATTTTATGTGATTCAACATACCTCCATGCAGTCCTAGCTTGGGCACCAGAGTCAAGTCAGAGAGCCAAAGCCCTTGACCTACATCTGCGGTTAACTCCTGGAAAGTGTCCAGCAAATCACTTCATAATGCTCACCCTTAGCTTCCCCATCTATAAAAAGAGAATAATATTAACTCCCTTGACTTCATGCTCTGTTGTTGAGGAGGGGAAAAAATGGTGATACACACAGACGCCATTTCAAAGGCCAAAGTGATAGACTGATGTAAGGGATAATTATTTTTGGCAATTTTTTCATAACCCATTAACCCGTTTAAAATATATAAGCTTCTATAAGGAGTGAAGCTAATAATAGGGGATGTAGGGCACCTCAGAGATGCCTGCCAACCTATAATGTCAGCTTTATGGCATGGTGCTTCTTTCCTTTTTGGTTCCATATCACTATAATACTCATAAAACCAAAACCTTATAGGATCATTTTATAATATGTATCATATGAAATTTTAATTTTGCTATTTATAGTGATAAGGGGAAAAGAAAGGAAGTGGAGTGAGTGGAATATAGATCTCTAACCACTGAAATAAACTGTAAGTAGATGCATTTTAAGCTCTTCAAGCAAAAAAAAAAATGTATATATGTGTATATATATATATATATATATATACACATATATATTCTAATCAGTTACGTGTATTAAAATATATAGATTAGGATATATGTAACCAGTTGGAATGAATGTATAAAAATTTTGATTTTTGTTCAAGAGTTGTAAAGTATGGAGAAATTTCATGCATTCACTCTGTTCTTTGGGAAGAGATTCTTGGGGGGAGTTGGATCTATGCAGGAGTTTCCTGACCTGCCCTAGGTTAGTTCATTCCTAGCTGCAGGGAGATCTAGAAATAAGCTAAAGCTGCCTAGAACAGTTTAAAGGTGTACACATATATTTTTTTCCCCTGGGGAGGGACCCATTGGTTTTGTCCTATTTCTAAAGAGAGCCTTATCCCGCAAAAGGTTAAGAACCAAGTATATGATGCTAAGAAAACATTTTAGGAAAACAAATCAAAAATATGTGTTTTTACCTATTTAATTGTTAAAATCATCGGTGCCTCATAGTCTTTTAATCTCAAAAGGCCTGGAAAATGAATAGTTTAAAAAATTAAAACCAAAATCTAAAGATCAACTTTTATTTTCTGGTCATAAGGACAAACTGTGTTTGAATTTACATGCTTTCAGGATATTGCTTCTCCAGGCCACTTATAATTGTACTCTTTTGCTACTCCCTATCCTTTTCCTTTCTTAGTGTATCCGGGGGGCTGGATTAAACCCTGTGTTGTTACAGGATGACCAAAAATATCGGGGACGATGGGGGTGGTGATGATAACACATTCAACTTCAGCTGGAAGGTGTTCACGAGCTGGGACTACCTGATTGGCAATCCGGAAACAGCAGACAACAAGTTCAATTCTATCACCATGAACTTTAAGGTAAACGCATCAACTTCAAGACCTGTGCCTTTGGATTTCTAAGGTTAAAATCGGAGCCGTTCCATCCTGTTTAGCTAGTGAAGTATCCTGACAGTTAAAAGAAAGATTAACTCATCATTTCTGCCTACCAGGATCCGGGCAGAGTTCTGATTGTGATTGGAAAATGTCTGATGACCCACAAAAGCACAGTTTCTTCTCTAAATTTGGTAATAAAAATACTGCCATTGGCTTGAAACAGGAGGCCATTAGTAATCAGAAATCAGATAGTCTAAATAATAGAACAATGCTTACTAATTATTTACAGGAATAAGCTAGCTCCATATTTAAAGTGACCCTAAGGTATTATTTTGTACCTTCCAAAAAAAAAAAAAAAAGACTTTATCAGAAGAGAATCTAGAAAGAAGTATGTCCTCATATTGGATCAATCAGAGTTTGTAAGAATTCTCCCTTCTATCTCTCACTCATTTTCACTTGCTGCTGATATCCACCTGGTTTGTGGAATCCCAGAGAGAGTATACATTTTCATTTCTCATTGGATGTTTACAAAAATACCTTCTGAGTATATGCTGGTTTCTGTAGCTCAGATACATTTTCTTTTTTCTGTTTTGCTTGAGTACAGGAAGCTATCATAGAGGAAAGAGCAGCCCAAGTAGAAGAAAACGTCCACTTGATCAGATTCCTGAGGTTTCTTGCTAACTTCTTCGTGTTTCTAACACTTGGCGGGAGTGGATACCTCATCTTTTGGGCTGTGAAGCGATCCCAGGAATTTGCACAGCAAGATCCTGACACCCTTGGGTGGTGGGAAAAGAATGAAGTTCGTCTCTGCATGCTTTTTATGTGCTTAGAACCTGACATTTGAAATTGTGTGGGTTATGCTTCTCTGGTGCAATGTTAAATAAGGCCATCCTTTACCTATCTACCCCACGCTGCCCCGTCACACGTTTTCCACTCCAATCCAGCCTTATTTCCAGATCTTTCTATTGTCTGCTTTTCATTTTATGACTTTATGGAAAGCTAGAGTTGAAAGAGATATTAGAACACATATATTCCAACTAATATATTTTACAGATGTGGTCAATACGTTTTTTATACATTCATACCATTCTTGTCAGGGGGTGGGGTTGTGTTCAGGTCACAGAATCACTGAGAAGAGTGAGTTAAAACCCAGGAATCTTGAATTCAAGGCCAACACTCCTTCCATGAGTCTATGTTTCTTTCTCTGTAGATTTTGCGTCTGTCACTGAAAGATCCAATTGTTGCCCCAGTTCTTTGGAGCAGCAGTGTTAGAGTCTTGGTTCCTATGTTTATCTCACCGGAAATGTTCAGATTGCCTCCTCCACTTTCAGCAGGTCTGGGATTCTCTCTGTTTCTCCCTAGCAGTCTCACTGCACACTTTCCGCCTTTTCCTCCCCTTGCCTTATTTCCTCCCCCTCCGAGAAATAGTCAAGTGAGGAAGGCCAGCTCTTTGCCTGGAATTAAATCTGATTGTGACGTGTCTTCAGGATGTGTGCCCATTGAGCAGGTCAGAGGAAGGAGAGCAGATATCGAGAATAAGGAAATTCAGATATTTAGAATAAGGAAATCATTATGTGTTGTTGCTAGGGCCTGTTGCCTTTCAGGAAATGTCCTGGCATACAATGTGGCATCTTTTTAAACTTGAGCATTTTCAAAGTATGTATAGATGGAGGCTGTGGGAAGTGTAGACTGCCCACACTGAAACTTCTGCCGAGCCTTGTAGACCAAAAAGATTCAGAAAGTCCTTACAAACATAGAATTTTCTAGAAATATCTTGGACAAAATATAGCCTATTTACAACAAAAGACTCCAAACAAAAACCTGCCAGGTAATTCTGGAGATGGTGGACTATACTTTTAAGAGACTATAACAGCACAGACATTTCATGGAAACCTATAAAAAGTCGTTAGGTAGAGGGATTTTATTTATTTAAAACAGAGGAGAACCTCAAAGCATTTATCAAGTTCATTGTGTAAGTTTCTTCTTATAGTTGTGATAATTTCTATTATAGGCAAAATTATCATGCCACTTTGGCCCATGGTTCATATCAATCATATTTTTGCATAAATGAACCATAGTAAAGTGTGGGTAGTTGCTTTTCATTAGGTAGAAGGGCCTTTCTATGTAAGAGTCTGTTTAAAACCTATTTAAGGGGACCCTGAGTCCTAAGTTCCAACAAAGACCGTAATGGGGATTCACAAATAACTTTATACATTTGATGAAACAGAATTTAAATTTACCTTATAAAAGATTGCACTGGATCTGCTAAGTTTTTACCTTAGGCTGAAATTATTCATGCTGATTTTATATTATGCCATGCTGATTTTTATCTCCTTTTGGTCATGCTCATATAATGTTCTTAATAAAAATGGGAAAAACCATGCTGACAATTATTTTCTCCATACAGTCTGGTAGTTATAATCACTTAAAACACGGAATCAAGAAATGGCAGTAGGAAATGTTCAGTAGTGACACTTTGGACCAGGTATTTAGGAAAGGCCCCTGCCAGATTTGGGCTTACCTCAAATCTTTTTTCATTTAGGGAAGCTTTTTCCCCATCACAAAAGTAGTAAATGCACTGGATTCTTTTCCTTGATTTAATTTAGCCTAATATTTTAATTATAAAAGTGCCAGACAGGAGATAGGGACCATACATTTGCTACTTTTCCTATTCTCTACCCCCCCCCCCCACCACACTAGCATTATAAACCAGTTCTTCATTCCTAGAACTTTCCTACCTTGGTTTTGATAACATCATGCTTTGTGTTCTCCTTTTGTTTCTCTGAATGTTCTGTTTTCTTTGATAAACACATTCCTTTTATTTTTTTTGCCCCTAATAGAGTGTATCCCCCAGAATTCAGTATTTAGTTCTAAGCCCATTTCAGGAAGCCCATTTATTCCAACTGAATTAGCCCATATGCTGGTAATTATTGATTTAGTATTTCCAGTTTGGACCTCATTCCCCAAAAAGATCATTTTCCCTTTCCGTTGGAACTCTTGTTGCAAAGTGTATCACCATATCAGATTTAGTTCCCACGTAGAACAATATGTGTTCATTGGGTACAGGGTGATGTAAATTACTTCCCTCGTCATACTAGGAAACAGGCTTATTACTGACACATACACAAGCTCATACACAAGCACACCTTGAGAATGGGAGTTGAATATTTTCTTTGTTTTTTTATTAAGATCAAATTTTAAAAGTGCATGAGATAATCTTCTTTAGTCTTATAAAAGATGAAGAAAATATGGCTGAAATCTTGCAAAATCCTGGAAGAAAGCAAATATTTTTTAAATACCATTAACTTCGTTAATTCCTTGTGTCTCCCTGTAGATGAATATGGTCATGTCCCTCCTGGGGATGTTCTGTCCAACACTGTTTGACTTATTTGCTGAATTGGAAGACTACCATCCCCTCATCGCTCTGAAATGGCTACTGGGACGCATTTTTGCTCTACTTCTAGGCAACTTGTATGTGTTCATTCTGGCCTTGATGGATGAGATTAACAACAAGGTGAGTCTCGTATCTGGATTGCTTCTGGCACCTGAGTGTTACATTCCCAGTCTCCAGATTGCTAGAAATGCCTTGGAAATCTGTGCTGTCTCCGTCTTTACTTCCATCACTTTGCATCCTAGATTGAAGAGGAGAAGCTAGTAAAGGCCAACATTACCCTCTGGGAAGCCAACATGATCAAGGCCTACAATGCATCGCTCACAGGAAATAGCACTGGGCCTCCTTTTTTTGTGCACCCTGCAGATGTACCTCGAGGACCCTGCTGGGAAACAATGGTGGGGCAGGTAATGTCACCAACAGGAGTGAATGACAATAAATGGATGAAAAAAGAGCAGAATCAATTATGTCTTTCATAGAGGTGGCCTATTTTTTTTGTTGTTTCATAAAAAAAATACCAAAGATTCATTGAAGGCTTACTATGGTGCTGGCTAAGAATTTCATATATAGTCTCTCATACAGTCCTCACTCCATCTATTGAGGTAAGTACTACTTTTACACTTTTTTTTTCTTTTACAGTTGTGTATAAAGAAAGGATATTTTTAAATGGTGTGAGCAGAGGTTCATCCTCTATTTGTGTTATAATAAAGCACCTGGATTTAGATGCAGGCTCCGGCGAATATTTTTTTTAGAAAGATTTTATTTATTTATTTGACAGAGAGAGAGATCGCAAGTAGGCAGAGAGGCAGGCGGGGGGGGGGGGGAAGCAGGCTCCCTGCTGAGCAGAGAGCCTGATGTGGGGCTCGATCCCAGGACCCTGAGATCATGACCTGAGCTGAAGGCAGAGGCTTTAACCCACTGAGCCACCCAGGGACCCCACCAGCGAATATTTAAATGGAACTCTGCTTATCATTTCCAGTTTTCCATTAAAAAAGATATTCTTTGGGGAGCACACATGAATACTAATTTCAGCAATGTCCATTTTTATCAAATAATTGTCCCTTAAGTGTTAAAGGAAATACTATTTTAGGTGAGTTGTTTTCATGATGACTCTGTAAATGGCCCCAGTCCAAGACTACTATATTTGACCAGAGAAAAGAGAGTGTTTCATATGGGTTTCTGTCCAATAAGGGAAACCAAATTAAGCAAAAAGAACAGTAAACTCTTTCACATCCCTTATTTCTATACAGATCCAATTTTTGTTTTGAAAAGCCTTTAATTCGATCTCATTAGAATTGACATTGCAACGGTGCCTTTCATAAACTGATTTTCGACTTGGGTCGAGGAGGACCAGATACTTTTAACTATGTCATCGTGCATCTGCCTGCCTATGGGACAGCAGTCCAGTCTCAGCAGTAATGTAGTCTTGTGGAATTATCTGAGTAATTTTTTTGCTGTGCACTTCTTTTTTGTGATCTAAAAGGAAAAACTGAAAGTTAGTGTTAGTCTTATAAAACGGATGCAATTTAAACAAACGTGGCTATCATTAGATGCCCTCATGCTCTATTAGATGCTCACCAGACTTAAGCCAATCAACTGTGATTTGAATTGTGGGGGAAAGAATAAGAACAATGTATGTAATGCTAGACACATGGCCAAAAAGTATGGTATGATTAAGGATTTTATTTTACTTTATTTTTATGCTTTCAGGGGCCAGATAAGCATCTCCCTTTCCAGTTACATATTACTAAATACTCCATTTTCAGACACGCACATTCCATACATGTTTATAAAACGTATTATATATGAAATTATAAATGAAATGAAATGTAGGCTGCCTTTACTTAAGAGAGAAGTATGGGAGATGGGGTGATGGCCCTTCAAAGATGTCCGTGTCCCCATCCCTTGAATCCCTCTCCGTTACTTTACATGGGACTAAGTGAAGGAAAATTATCCTGGATTATGTGGATGGACTTAATGAAATCACAAGTAGGGACGAAAGAGTCAAAGTCAGAAAAGCCAGATGTGACAGTGGAACCAGGTTGGAGAGATGAGCTTTGTAGATGGACAGAGAGGGGCTGTGAGCCCAGGAATGTCGGCAGCCTCCAGGAGCTGAACAAGGTGGGGACCCCACTTCCTCCCTGATGCCTACACCTTGATTTTAGACTTCTGGCCTCCAGAACTATAAGAAAATAAATTCGTGTTGTCTTGAGCCCCGAAGTGTGTGGTAATCCGTGACAGCAGCAACAGGAAGGGAATGCACAGAAGTACATAGGATTCTGAGTTTCGAGGATCCTTCCTTGAAGCGGAGTCTGGTCACAGTGCTTCGTACAAGTCTTAGCACATCTAGGCTGCTCCTTGAGTCCTCAGCTAAAGTGGAAAGAAATGAAAAATCGGGGGCGGGGGAGCTTTTTTCACAAACTCAAAAAGTTTGAGATGTTCTCTTCTTTACGTCCTAGAATGCAAACTGACAGGTGGGCTATGAAATCTCCCCTTTAACAGTCTTGCTAGAATGGCCTGTCAAGGATAAGATTGAGGCTGCTCTCTTCTGGGGGAGCGAGAACAATGGGGAGCGAGAGCGATCTACATTCCTATCTACATAGGAATCTCAGTGCAATCAAGGAGGACACTTATTTTTTTTTCCAATTTTATTTTTTCGGTGTTCCAAGATTCACCGTTTATGTACCACACCCAGTGCTGCATGCAATATGTGCCCAATTCTTATGCCCCCGATTATGCAGAAGCTTCTGTGTTGGTCCCACACATACTGACTTACAGGAAAATCGCGTATCTAATTCTTCTTTGGACTTTGCTGCTTGTCTTGTCCTTAAAAAAAACCCATCTTCAGTGCTTTTCCCTGCTTCATCCTCTCCCCTTACTGCCCCCCTTCTCCTTCACCTTCCTTTCTGGAAGGGGGCATTCAGTGCTCGTGGGAAAGTCTGCAGGAGCTGGACCAGAGGTTGTGGTTCTGAACGGAATGTTGACGAGGGAGGTAGAATCTATGAGGATAAGAGAACACAGGGGACATAAAAACCCTAAGGGCTGGAGAGATTGGTCTTTAAGAGATCAATATCAATATTTATATCCACACACCTAGAAACATTTCGTTTAGCCACCAAAAAAAAAAAAAAAAAAAGGTGACTCCAGGGGCGCCTGGGTGACTCTGTTGGTTAAGGGTCCAACTCTTGATTTTAGCTCAGATCATGATCTCTGGGTGGTGAGATCAAGCCGTGAGTCAGGCTCTGCGCCCAGGATGGAGTCTGCTTGAGATTCTCTTTCTCTCCCTTGGCCCCTCCTCCTACTCATTCTCTCTCTCTCTCTCTCTGTCTCAAATAAAATAAATAAAATCTTAAAAAAAAAAAAGTGACTCCAGGAGAAATAGTAAAGGCATCTGCTTTGCATGTCATGTGGGGGACACACCCCAAACTCTCATTGTTCTGTAAAAACATTCCAGAATTTTCCCCTTCTCCTCCACAGATGCCCTCTGCTTTGTTTCCTCAAGGATGATATAGGACTCAAATCTCTCTTTGAGTCTGATTGTAAGATAATTTAGTGGCTCCTTTATCCCTCCAGGGAAATCTCAAGATGTAACCACTTAGTCCCATGTCCAATCGCATTTGATAGGTAGGTAGCAAACACCCTTGGGAGATTGCTATTTAAAGCTATATACTGAGGTCTGCATTTTGGGGAAGGAGAAAGCAGCCAACAACTGAACAGAATAGCGGTGACTAACAATTATTGAATGCCCATAATGTGCCCAGTGCTGTTTCCTTGAATTTCTAAATTATCCTTTGAGAAAAGTTATATCTCTATCTCTATTTTATTTTATTATTATTACTTTTTTTAAAGATTTTATTTATTTGACAGCGAGAAACACAGCAAGAGAGGGAACACAAGCAGAGGGAATGGTAGCGGGAGAAGCAGGCTTCTTGCCGAGCAGGGAGCCCAATGTGGGGCTCGATCCCAGGACCCTGGGATCATGACCTGAGCTGAAGGCAGACGCTTAATGACTGAGCCACCCAGGTGCCCCTCTATCTCTATTTTATAGATGAGGAGGCCATGACCTAAAAAGCTACAATAATTTGCTCAAGCTCTTAAAGGAAGTCAATGACAGGAGCCCAAATTTAACCCACAGAGTCTGATTAGAGTTTACATCCTTGTCCATAGTGCTGAATTGTCCCTAGAAACATAATGAGTATCAACACATACTCTCTAAACTCCTGC
The DNA here is from genome assembly GCA_028646535.1 of Procyon lotor. Classification (NCBI taxonomy): domain Eukaryota; kingdom Metazoa; phylum Chordata; class Mammalia; order Carnivora; family Procyonidae; genus Procyon; species Procyon lotor. The sequence continues at coordinate 10,510,396 of CM053615.1, forward strand.
CATGGGACATCTAGAGTCTGTGGTCTTTTGTGATGCCCTTTGACTATCGTGTTCCTGTTACCTGCTAATGACTCTTACATTTGCTGATCAAAGCTGCCCAGGCATTTTAACTAACTGTCCTGAGTGGAAAGCTGTGAGGTGTGGGGCGCAGGGCTCCACAGGTGGAGCTGTGCTCGCATCCTGACTAGCATGCTAGGACCTGGGATTGGTGCTCCTGAGGTGGGCTGGGCCACTGTTCAAGGGATTCTTTTTATTTTTTATTTTATTTTTAAGATTTTTATTTATCCACTTGACAGAGAAAGAGAGAGAGATCACAAGTAGGCAGAGGCAGGCAGAGAGAGAGGAGGAAGCAGGCTCCCTGCTAAGCAGAGAGCCCGATGCGGGGCTCGCTCCTATGACCCCGAGATCATGACCTGAGCCGAGGGCAGAGGCTTATCACACTGAGCCACCCAGGCGCCCAGGGATTCTCTTTATTATGGAGCATTGTGTTGTTCCAGTGGTTTGTAAATAAATCTTCTTATGTTTCCATATAATGCTTCAATCCTCTTCTAGTATTTTATATGACAGCCCATTGCTTAGGAAAAAAAAAAGGATTTCAGCCATTGGGATGAGGATGTTTAGGAAGATGTGGGGGACTTTATAACCACTGTGAAATTTTCTCTTACCTGAGGAAGTCCTTCTGACAAAGTGATGGAAGCCAAAAAATATCCCTCATCGCCAACCTCGAATTGATACTAGTTAGAATCTGAACTCACGTTGCCTGGGGAATGAAAAAGAGAATAAGAACAGGAAGAAAAAGTTATGTCAGAAATAACTGCAGGACTTTACTATCATTCAGCCATTCCTTCCATATTTATTGAGTGTGAGCTGAACAACAGGCATCATGTTGGCTACTAGGATCCAATGGGCCCCAAGGTGGGCTAGTTTCTTGTTCTCGGGAAAACTACAATTTCTTGGGGGCGAACAAAGCCATTAGTTAAGTCCTTATGCAAAATTTGCAAATTTGCAATGCTAACCAAGCTCTGTAAGAATGAAATGCATGGAATCTGAGAATTTTTCTAGGGAGGCTTGACCTTGTCAGCGAGGTAAGTGAAAACTTCCTGAATCAGTGATGCTGCACTGGTGTGTATTCATTGGTATAAACTGAGTCACGAGGTGAATAACAATGATTGAGTGGCGTAAAGACCCACGCAAAGGCCCCATGGCCTGAGGAACTATAGAGATTGAGGGTCTGAATGAAAGCCAGGGAGCTGGAATGAAGAAGAACGATGAGGCAATCCCAGACGAAGATGGGGAGCTAGATAGCAGCCGGATTATACAGAAACTCTCAGATTTTGCAGGAACCTCACCCTCTCTTGGCCCACCTTTTACTCCAACTATTCTGCACGCAGCTGTTACCTGACAGCATCTCAACAGCTGTATGCTTATTCTCTCTATCTAAATTCCTCTGCTGTCATCAAGTGGGGTGTTACTACCACATGGGGACACCCTTGACTAATGGAGCGGTTGCTGGTGGATCAGTATGTCCCTCTTCTGTCACTGGCACAGACAATTCTGAGGTTTACTCTTTACAGCTTCTAGGCTTCCAGGTGGGTCCCCAGAAGGATAAGGCTCACTTCCCCCGGCAGTGACAGATTTTAGCACGCTCTTGGGCAAAAGCTTTCCTTCCTTCTGTTTCGTTCCTCCCAACCTCTACTCCTGTTCTTTGACACCACTTCCCAAAATATACTGCAAGCCTACAAGCCCTTGTCACAGGCACTGTGGTTGGTGAAAACGAATGCTAAGTTTTCAAATTTATATTTTTAAGGTTTTACTATAATAATTGTTGCTTGGGTTTTATGTATGTTTTAGTTAACTAGTATTTATAGCAGATTATAATAGCAGCAGTTTTTTATTTTATTTTATTTATCTTTAAATTTGATTTAATTTTTTCAGTGTTCCAAGACTTATTGTTTATGTACCACACCCAGTGCTCCATGCAATACGTGCCCTCCTTAATACCCACCACCAGGCTCACCCAACCCTCACCCCCTCCCCTCCAAAACCCTCAGTTTGTTTCTCAGCAGCAGTTATTTTTTTAAGAATAAGGTATGTTAATTGATAAAAGGACCGAATACTTAGGATTTAATTGTGACCAATGTTTTATATCTCTTCACTGACTTATGGAATGGCTAGATGTTATATTTTGTGACTGACTTAAGATTTGCTAATATTAAGGCCATTTTACTGAATATAATTGAAATTTCTGTTAAAAAAAAAGAATAAGGTATGTTAAAGTTAAAAGAAATCTGAGATCCATTATATGTCCTATGGTACTGGGACATACCAAGAATCACAGAGATGGTAGATGATCTGGCCTTCAGGAAGCATTGCTCTGAAGTGTGAGTCTGGAAACTTAATCTAATGATAGCTAGGCAAATAGCCCCTTGCCCCATGAGAAAACTCTTTCTCACTAGTTATTTTACAGGGGAGATTATGTAGGTAGCTGGAAGTAGAAACCAAAAGACTTCAGAAATTGTAGAACAACACTAGTATTTCTGGCAAAATATGTATTACTAGATGTTCAGTGTCTTCAGTCTTAGGATATAAATTATTGAGAAGGAAAAGAAAAGGAAGAGCAGAGGAGGACTATCATAACGAAACTTATAATTATGTGTCTATTCTTATATTTATCACTGATTGTCTTGGGGGTTCCACAAGGAAGTAGTGAACTTTCCCTCTGACCCATAGCATACACCCTTTTGCACATAAATTTAAGTCTACACCACTCAGATAGCCAGTTTCTAATTTTCCAGAACTTTCTATCCCTATACACATATACATAAGTGCATATACACATAGGAATTTTTGTTAACAAATGAGTTAACAAAATAAATTTTTGCACATAAATTTAAGTCTACACCACTCAGATAGCCAGTTTCTAATTTTCCAGAACTTTCTATCCCTATACACATATACATAAGTGCATATATACATAGGAATTTTTGTTAACAAATGAGTTCATGCCACATATCCTACTTTGTAAATTTTTAAAGATCCATTCCTTATCAGAGCATAGCGTTTTAGAACTTTTTAAAATTTACTGAGGTATGATTCATATACCACACATTCCACCCATTTAGCATGTACAATTCAATGGTTTCTAGTGAATGGTCACATAGTTGTGCATCTCTAACCACAACTTCACTCTTTTTCTTTCAAGAGCTCATGATAGTCCACTGTGGGGACATGCCATTCTATTTCACTGATCTCCTGAGCATATTTGAATTGTTTCCAATTTTTATCTAGAAGTCCTACTTTCATAAGCACATGTATAGATCTTGCACTTGTGTGCATATTGCTGTGGGATACCTTTCTACAAGTGGATTTCCTTGATTATGTTCCACTCCCTTTAAAATGTGATGGATCTCTACCAATTCCCCCCCAAATGTTGTCGGGGGTCGACATTCCCCCATCTGTTTATGGCCGTGTTTCCTTCACCACACTCACCAATAAGGAGAAGCCTGGACTGTTAAAGATTTATCTTTCTGTGAGTCAACAACTCATTGTTTTAATTTGCACTTTTGTGTGTGGGGTTTTGGTGTTTTTCAACATTTTACTTGACTGCGTATTTCCTTCTGTGAATTTCTTATTTGTGCCATTTGCCAACTTCTTTCCTTATTGGATCCCCAATTTATTGTCAGGCTGATTTACAACCATTTTTAACGTGTTAGAAAAACTAATCCTGTATCACGGAGGCTGCCAGTGCTTTTCAGAGGTTATCTTTAAACTGCATAAACATTGCTGTTTGCCAGATCAAAATTATAAACTTATGTGTGGTCAATATATTCCTGGTTTTGTTTCTTGTGCCATGCCTATAAAAGTTTCTCAGTAAGAAGACTTTTGAGGGGCGCCTGGGTGGCTCAGTGGGTTAAAGCCTCTGCCTTTGGCTCGGGTCATGATCTCAGGGTCCTGGGATCGAGCCCCACGTCAGGCTCTCTGCTCAGCAGGGAGCCTGCTTCCCCCTCTCTCTGCCTGTCTCTCTGCCTACTTGTGATCTCTCTCTCTGTCAAATAAATAAATAATGTTTAAAAAAAAAAAAAAGAAGACTTTTGATACAGCAGTTTTGGAAGTGGGGATAATTACTTTTAAACTAATAAAATAAGGGTGAAACTTTCTTCACCCTTATTGCTAGCTATGCCTCACTATTTTTTCACTATCAATGGCAGTTTCTAAGCTAATACCAAGCAGAAGCATAATGAACTTGAGGCCGACACTAGGGCTATTTTAAGGGAGAGATCCTCTTTTTTAATCTGGATAATATCTCGACAGGAATTTGTGCGGCTGACCGTTTCTGATGTTCTGACTACTTATGTCACGATCCTCATCGGTGACTTTCTCCGGGCATGTTTTGTGAGATTTTGCAATTATTGCTGGTGCTGGGATTTGGAATATGGATATGTAAGTATGATGCTCATTTTTCTCTTGTCAGATTAGTCCTTTGTGGTTTATCATTTGCACACACTATGCCAGAAGAATTTAGGAGGTGGAACCATGTTTTAGATGTTAGTAAGTGAAGGCCCATGGGTACAGTTTGAATTCAGGAGGGTGGAAGACTGGAGTGTCATGGTTTACAATATTCTAGTAAAGTGAGCACAGGATGGCTTAAGCAGTAGACCTCACCCTATCCATGAATATGATGAACTCAGTCAATCTGGGACCCATAGCCAACCCCCCCCCCCCATGAAGTTTGCTGACATTTTTAGAAGTTGGGCAAGATGGGTAGTATCGACTGCACATTTTATTAATTCCTTTGTATTCTACTAAACAGACTCCTAGACAGTTACTGTGCAGTGCAAGGGGTGATAAATGGATCTAGTAAATATAGTGCTTGTTGCATAAAGCTCCCAGGCCAATAAGAGCTCAGCAGAGACACAAGCAGTGAGCTGTGGAAGTTTTGAGGTGGGTCCAGGGTGCTGATAGGTATCTAGCAAGTGGTGGACCTGAACTCTGGCAAGTTGATGTCCTTCCAGCACCATAGCAAGAACCCAGGTTTCTCTGAGCCCCACTGATGTTGACTCCATTCCCAGTTTACCCTCTGCACACAACCCCCGGTCCCCCCCGCAACCTCCTACAGTTCAAGGAAGGCAACAGAGCACACATTACTCTGCAGTCTCCCACATTGCCAGGTGACTACAGTCCCTTTTTTGCAACTGTACCAGTCATCTTGGGAACTATGACCTGAAGGGTTGGCTGTAATCATGTGCTTAAAATCCTCCAGTGGTTAATAAGTACTTAGAATGAATTCCAAATCTCTTTTTAAGGCCTTTGGTATCTTATAAGATCTGTTGGTTTTTTTTTCTCTTTCTTTCTGAGCTCATCTTCTACCACTTTTGTTCTTGAATTGTAAAGTCCATAAACTTTGGAATTCTTTCTTATGCTCCAACACAAGATGACCCTTGCATTGTCTCCAGCTATTTTCTCATGTAGGGGTGCAGATTCCTAAAATTTGGCATGGCTGATGCCTTCTTGTCATTAAGGACTCCACTAATATGTCGCCGTCTTCGAGCTCTTCTCTGACCTTCCCATCTAATATAGCCTACCAGACTCTCTCCTTCAACACCCTGCCCGATTTTCTTCATATGATGTATTCACTGACATTTCCTTTTAAAAACTGCTTACAATCCATCTCCCTGTGTTAGAATGAAAACCCTATGAAAACAGAAGCCTTGACCTCCATGCTTAGAACTATGCCTGTCACTTGGTGGGCATTATATGTTGACTGTTTCTGTGTTGAGCCTCTACATTCTAGCGCCATCTAGGCAATGCCATCTCTTGACAGAGTTCTTCCTGTTTCCAGGGATGTGCTCATGGAGTCTTTCCTGGTTTAGTAATGTCAAGCCAATGACGTTTCTTTCCTCCCGTAAGAAGGGCTATCCTTTAGTGCCGACCTCTCCCAAGCCCCATGCCCTCTAGTCTCTGGACAAGTCCTATGCTCAGGACTGTTTTCAAGACACCAGGCTGGATCCTCAGCCTGGCTATCTGACTTTGAGATCCTACCTTTGATTAGGTCATCTCTGACATCCTCCCTGAAAGGGCCCATGGGACACGCCAAAAGTGGTTAGATAATGCTCTTTGGTGAGCACCAGTGAGGTAATGCTATGGACCCAGGATGCTCTTGCTCCACTTCCCCCCCTCCCCTGCCCGCTATGAGGTATTCATCTGGCTGGGTTTCATTTCTATTTTCCTTGTCTGATTCAGCTCTTCCGAGGCAGACATAAAAATTGCCATTTCTTTCTGAGGCCCTTGCCTGGCTTATACTTGCCTTTTATCCCTTGCTGCTCTCCTCCTAAGTGCTAGAAAATTTTGCTTCAAATACGAAGTCAATAAAACATGACCTGGGTGCATAAAAGCTGTAATTAAATGACTGTCATTTATTATTTATTGAGTGCTGACAGTGCTCTTGGGTTAGTACAAAGTACAGGGGGAAAAAAAAGACAAGTTCCTGTTTTAGGTCACAGAGAATTTTCTTCCATGTTACCTTTGGAAGGCTCTGCAGAAAGCAACCCAGCATCAAAACAATTTTGAAACAGTAAAGGGTAGATGGGGACCTTTGATGCAGATCCTATCATCGTTGGCTTGTCTGGTAGATAGTGGACACAGCTGAGTGCCTACTAAGGTTGAATCGGTAGGAGCAAAGCTCTGGGCCCAGTGAAGGGGGTACAGAGATGTAAAGGATGTCAGCCTAAGGAGAGGTTGCAAACTTGGCCTTGCTGCCTAGATTCAGCTTGCTGATATATTTTTTTATTTGCAGAGTCTTTTCATTTCTTTGTTTTGTTTTAATGAACTCCTATTTTAAAACTAGAAGTTTTACATTAAGAAAAAAAATAGGGATTTCTTGCTTTTCTTGACATATTGGAAGGGCTGGCAACATTCGATCCGTATTCCCACTCAGGAGAAATGGGCTGGAATATTGGTGGAATGGAATATCGCTCTGTACAGTTGGAATATTCATCCACTAGTTCCTCACACTCTTCACTGCCCTTTAATCCTGCAAGCCATCTCCTTATCAATACAGAGCAGAAAATGTAAATGCCATAGGAGAGACCAATGGCGTCATGACTTTGGCGGGGGTGGAGGGAAGGAAGTAAGAGGGGAGGGAGAGAGAGAGAGAAAGACAGAGAGAGAGAGAGAGGGAGATCAGAAATGCCAAGACCCAAAGTCACGCTGGAGGAAGAGGCACTTGAACCAGTCTCCAGAAAGGATCAGAATTTCAAAGATCCAATGGAAGCAAGGATTCTTGGTGGAGGGACCAACGTAAGACAGGGCCCGGTGGGTATGGGCAAAGTACGGGCAGGTGGAGATACAGGAATCTCAGCTGGGACTGTTACAGAGGAAAAGAGCCTGATGAGAATGTGTCTCTGATATTCTCCTGGACATCCTAATTAAAAATATGAGTCCAGAAATTACCTGTCACGGAGTAAAGGAGAACCTGAGATGGACAGAGAAGATACTTTTGAGATGCCTTTCAGAAATCAAAGAGAAAAATGTGTCCGTTTCCACTACCAAAAAACATTTTTTTCGAAGTTCCCAAAATACAGTTTATTAAAAAAAATGCAGATAATCCAGTGTAAGTTAAATATGAAAATAAAAATCACAGGTAATCTCACCATTTAAGGCATTACTTATTTGGGTTATTTGAATCGGATAGTATTAGTGTTTATTTATATGTAAATAAATAGGTACGATAGATTTTTATATAATCTTCTAGATTTTTATAAATATGCATATTTTTATAAAATTTTTATTAAGAAGTATATATTTAATGACTGGCTACCTGCCTTTTTTCACCCATGACCATTTCCTCAGGTTAACTATTCTTTTTTTTTTAATAATTTATTTTATTTTTTAAAGATTTTACAGATTTATTTGACAGAGAGAAAGAGCAAAAGCAGGGGGAGGGACAAAGGGAGAGGGAGACGCAGACTCCCCACTGAGCAGGGAGCCTGACATGGGGCTTGATCCCAGGAGTCTGAGACCATGACCTGAGCCAAAGGCAGACTCTTAAGCAACTGAGCCACCCAGGCGCCCCGTTAACTGTTCTTTTATGACCGTTTTTAAATGACTGTGATATTCTATAAATGAACAAATGATAATTAATTTAATTTTTAATGGCTGTCAGTAAAACTTTATCTGATTTTTAATTATTATAATAAATATTGCAGTTACATTTATTTATATCCATGTAGTTAAATATCTTCACAGATAAATTATAGTGGCGTGCACAGATTATTTCCTTATGGGAAATTTCTCTAAGTTGAATTGCTCATTCCTAGAGAACATACCTTTTTAAAAAGTCCATTCACTTTTTTTTTTTTAAGATTTTTATTTATTTATTTGACAGAGAGAGAAAGAGATCACAAGCAGGCAGAGAGGCAGGCAGAGAGAGAGGAGGAAGCAGGCTCCTTGCTGAGCAGAGAGCCCGATCCGGGGCTCGATCCCAGGACCCTGAGATCATGACCTGAGCTGAAGGCAGAGCCTTTAACCCACTGAGCCACCCAGGAGCCCCCCCCCCGCCCCGTTCACTTTTCTTACAACAACAATCATAAAAACTAAACTCTGCAGACTCTAACATCAGAATCAGTGATCCACAGAATACTAATGTTGGGTGGAATTTTCACATAATCAGTCAGGCATCCTTTATTTCACATCCGAAAAATTGAGGGCTCATGAATTGAAGTGACTTGCCTCTGTTTGTGTCACCAGGGAATAAGCAAGGGCAATGAAGTGTCCTTCTGGACACAGTCATTACATTAAATACGCTGAATTATATACTGGTTGTATCAGAGTACATTACATTAGAAGTGATCCTGTAGATTTTTTCCAGCTAGAAATTTATGACTAAGGTATTATCACAACAAACCTATAAAGATGGACTGAGGTGGGTAAATTACTGTCTAGGAGCAGGCTGTTAGACTGTGTAATGTAAGTTAATCTTTCCTAAGGCTTCTCCAAGCATAGCAGACAGTTCTCGATGTTTCTGAAGTGTTCAGTGCCTCATCGGGAGTGGAATGGCTTCTCCCAGGAGGGATTTTAACCACCCAGATGCAGCATAACTGCCCTAAAGCCTCTTGTAAACTCTGGGTTTCCTGCAGTAGCTCAACACAGAATGTCCTTACTTTCAGCCTAATTTGTGTTGATACTATCTTTGCCATTTATCAATAAACTAGGTAACAGATATTGAAGTAGAAATAGAATTGCATGGGATTAGACTATGTTCAACCAAATTAAAACCTCAGTGTCTTGTTTAAAGTTACATTTTTAAGGTGGTCTTTTTGAAATTAATATAAATGGAAAATATAAGAGATTTCTCTGTGCTCTGATGAAGGGGCTCAAGATCATCCATAAATAAGAGGCATATGGGGGCACCTGGGTGGCTCAGTGGGTTAAATCTCTGCCTTCGGCTCAGGTCATGATCTCAGGGTCCTGGGATCGAGCCCCGCATCAGGCTCTCTGCTCAGCGGGGAGCCTGCTTCCCCCTCTCTTTCTGCCTGCCTCTCTGCCTGCTTGTGATCTCTCTCTGTCAAATAAATAAATAAAATCTTTAAAAAAAAAAAATAAGAGGCATATGACCGACACACCATAACAGTAGATATTATATTATATCATATATATCATATCATATCATATCATATTTTATGTAGTGTTTATTATATGTCAGAACTTATACAAAATACTTATAATACTCCATGTATTCATAGCAGCAATACTATGAGGTAGATCCTATTTTTCCTTACGTTACAGTAAACTGAGGATTAGAGGATGTTTAATAATTTGCCCAAAGACATATAGCTCATCAGTAATGGAGCTAAGACTCAAACTCATGTCTAATCGACTTCAAAGCCATCAACCAGATTTCCGTCAGGCTGAATTTTCCCTGTAATGCTTAACCCTAGAAATTTCAAGGACTCTGTCAAATCATGACTAATTGATGAGCCAGACTATGGCACTTGTAACTCAAATCACTCCCTGGATTAGGCAGGTCACTTACAGTAGAATGGCGTTACGGGGGGGCTGTGATAGAGATTTAGAAATAAACGGATGTTTGCCAGCCGGGAATGAGACATTGGTTAGCAGTCCAGGACGATGCCAGGCTAACAGGTCAGTAAGAAGTCTTGAGTAGCCCGCGAAGGGGTGACAACCTGGAGGAAAGGGACAGCACAGTCCGGATTTGAAGTTCCACTTGAATACTTGGCCGAGTCTGTCCTAAGGCGACAAGGACTGAAGTACAAAACCTGGAGTCCCCGAGTCATCCTAGTGGATGAGGCTCAGATCTGTCCTAGTCAGCGGTTCTCAAATTTGAGGGTATGCCAGGATCCCCTGAAGGCTGTGAAGACACAGAGTTTCTGATTCCATAACTGCTGGGGCAGCACCTGGAGATTTACTTTTCTAACAAGTTCTCGGGTGATGCTGCTCCTTCTGGTCTGGGAACCCCTTAAGAACCATTGACCCGGAGTCGTTTCTTATGTGGGAGGTGAGATTTGTACATCAGACAGGACGTTGCAATGACAGAATTCTCTCTGAGATGTTCCACGATATCCATAGATGAGGATCTTTCCCAAATAACGAAACTTGCCGAGAGCGGTGGGTTTTCCTGGGCCTTTCAGTCCAACGACAACCTTCTGTCTTCCCTGTGGGTAGATGACTGACTCTCACCCACCATTAACAAAAGTCCAGAAATAAAACAAGATGATTTTCAATCCCTTGACTACTATAAAGTTATTATAGACCTAAGCCTATATCCAAAAGTGATCTGTTGCTGTGCCGAAAAAGCTAATTAGGGATGAGTGACCCTTAGTGACTTCGCTATATGCAGCGCATTTGAATCACTCCGTTTCTCACTTTTCAAGAAAAACCTGTTTTTTCCCAAGCCTCATTTACCTTTAAGCTTTTTTATGTTTTAGAGGCAATTAAACAAACGTATTGCAAAATGATTTACACTTGTATTATTAAAATATTGCTTTTGAAAGAAAAATACCATATAGTCTCATATGATTTTACTAAACGCATCACTAAAAGAATGAGCATTGAATTTTATAGTGTGCATCTCTGCATGTGTGTGTTTGCCTTCCTACTTCTGTTTTATTTTTAGAGGGAGATTTTCTGAGTTTAACTCATACAGCCTTCAATTGCATTTCTCAAATGTTTACAGAGAAGCAATTCCTTAATAACTGGGTCTAATTTTTCAGCCAATTACAGATTTTAGGTTAGAAAAGGATCTTAGAAATGCTCTAGTTCAGATGTCAGCAGACTTTCTATGTAAAGGGCTGGAGAGTAAGCAGTTTCACTTCTACAGGTGTGATGTTATGATATAATAAGGAATATATATTTTGGTCTCCCATTTCCAGTTCCTGGCCAGAGCTCTTAAACCTTTTTATAGCTCCCTAAGCAATACAGGTACTAGGATTATCTTTTGTTCTAATATTTGGTCTTTGACCCAGGTTCCTGATACAGAGCCCCTCCATTCCTTGGGTTTTCCTGGGTGATAGGAACATTGCTTATTCTAATGAGGCAATTCTAATGAGGTGGCTTCCGGATAGCTTCAGGATGGGGGAATGGTCACCAGAAAGGGAAAGCCATAATTAGAAGCTTGAAACTTTCAGCCCCATCTCCCCATCCTCCAGGGAGGGGGAAAGGGGCCGGAGACTGAGTTAGTAGTTGATCTTGCTTACTGATGAAGTCTCCGTAAGACTCCTTAACCTATGGGGTTTGGAAAGCTACCAAGTCCCTGAAAATGCTGAGGTGCTGGGAGGGTGGCGTGCCGAGAAAGGACGTGAAAAAGGACCCTTTTCCTCATCCCTTGCCCTGTGCATCTCTTCCATCTGTCTATTTCTATAGTGCATTTTTTCTTTCTTATTTATTTTCTTTATTTTTTTTTTCATTTTTTCTTTTTTAATAAACCCGCAGCCTAGTAAATCAACTGTTTTCTGGAATTCTTTGAGCTATTCTAACAGATTATCAAACCTGTAGAGGGAGTCATAGAATTCTCTGATGGATAGCCAGTCACTCAGCATAGGAGACACCCCAAACTTGTGATTGGTCTCTGAAGTGGGGCAGTCTTGTGGGGCTGAGTCCTGGACAGTCAGTTTCAGAACTGAGCGAAATGGTAGGGCATCCAGCTTAGGTCCACAGAGAACTAGGGCACTGATTGGTATGGGGGTAAACCCCACACGTCTTTGTTGGAAGTACTGTGAGTAGAGTGTAGAGAAAAAGGCCTTTGCATTCAGCAGGGCATATGGTCTCTGTGCCAGCCATTAAACTTTCCCATGTTAGTGCCAAACAGCCACAGAGAACGCAAAAACAAATGAACGCAGCTGTATTCTAATAAATCTTTATTTCCAAAAACAGGTGGCAGTCCAGATTTGGCTCATGGGCCATAGCATGATAACCACTGACCTCGTTCATTTTCCTCAGTTTATCTGTGAGGAAACTGAGGCCTGACAAGATAAGCAACTGGCCCAGATCACCCAACCAGGACACCTGCAAGGCAAAGTCGAGTACTGAGATGTGAATCCCAGACATGTGTCTGGACCACAAACCCATGTGGCACACTAGGGATGCCCTGTACCCATGTTCTGCATCTGGTCCATTTGTGCATCAAAAATTATATTCCCAGGGTTCCTGGGTGGCTCCGGGCATCTGCCTTCAGCTCAGGTCATGATCCTGGGGTCCTGGGATCGAGTCCCACATCGGGCTCCTTGCTCGGCAGGGAGCCTGCTTCTCTCTTCACCTGCCTCTCCCCCTGCTTATGCCCTCTCTCTCTCTCTGACAAATAAATCAATAAATAAAATCTTTAGAAAATATTATATTCCTTCGACTGCCCCTGCTGCAAACACAGTATGAGAACGAGGGTTCCCAGTGTGTCTTTGGTGTTTTCCTAGTCACCTAGTTATAAAAATATCTCAAATGGCTTTTAAGAAGCTTATGTTTGTGAGAGTAAAGAAAATATACTTCTAAAGGGTTGAATTTTTTTTTTTTTTTAATTTTACATAGACTGGTGGGTTAAATGATGCACCATTCTAAAGAGGCCAAAGATGAAGGTTTGACTCTTGGTCTGACCCAGAGAAGAGCTATTCCAAGACCACAGATGGCACAGGCCACCCAACTGAGCGTTTGTCATATGTGTTCTGTGAGCTCACAAGGCTTCAGGGGAAGAGAAGAGGGGGTCCAGAGCAAAGCCCTCCTGTGGTGGGAGAGACTCAAAAGTAACGTTTCTAGAGATTAGAAGCAGACTCTCATCACCTCATCAATTTATCTTGTTATTTAACCGTTCTTGCTCCTTACGCCCTGAATTTGTTACAAGGCACATGACCCATATCCTTCCCCGAAGTACTACTACGTTTTGGGAAAATGATGACTTCGAGGCCTGACTTCAAGAGCTCTTGAAGCAAAGAATCAAAAAGCTGGGAAGGTTTTGTCGCGATTCCAAACCAGAAAACTGTTCCATCTTCTTACACATAGTTTTTTTGGGGGGGGGGCGCTTCTTGGGTTTGAGAATAGTGACACTCTCAGGTCATCTCACTGTGTGTGTCTAGGTGTGAGGGCGTGTGCATGTGCTGCGCGTGGAGCTGTGTCAGGAGGGAGTTATTAACGAGGATCCATATGGTCTGAAGCCACACTTTCAGGTGTCAGGATCTAGGACGGGATTAGGGACCTGTCCCTCTTTTGGTCTGCCTTTTGTGGTCTTGATGCTCTCCACATTTTTTGCTTTTCTCCTTTTCTCTTGTGACCTACAAGTTAGTTTCCTGATGGATTATTCTCTATCTCGATTTAAACAGGAGCCATTTCCATTGTGGTTGCTGAGTAGCATTATTCCCACTGATAGAACCTTTCCTTTAGGCAGCTTGATGTGTCACCAGGAAGCCTTTGGACAGGTTCCCCCGGGACAGATGCCCACCTCAGTTCCTCCCGGGGGCCCCTCTGCCCAAAAAACAGGCTCGTGTTGCTGCCGTAAATGGGATGGTGTTATCTATGGGACAAATGCTGGATATTGAGTTGAATAACCTCTCAAACTTATATTGTATTTCTCTATATTTGTCTTATTGTAAAAAATTGACATTTTTTGGAAAAATTTTAAAATATGCAAACTTAAGGAAGAAAATAAAAGTCATAACCCATCACCTACCTGAAACACCTATTACTTTTGTTGGTCATTTTCAAGTCTTTTCCTTATGCGTAATTTCATATTCCATTGATAAAATTAATGCCTGTCTAATTTTATGTATTTGTTGTTTAACGTTAAGGCCTAGTTTTCTCTGTGTATGTAAATATACTTCAAACAGTGATTGTAATTGTAAATACATATTACAGTATAGATATACTATATTTACTTAACCAATATTGGACATTTAGGTGGTTTCATCTCTGTTAAAATTTGTCAGCATTTAAGGTCAATTTGTTAAAACAAATTCTAACCCTGTAGACTTACAGGGTTAAAAAGAATGAGATTTTTTTTAAGAAGCTTTTAATCTGTATGGTCAAATGGTTTTCTCAAACATTACTTCAACTTTTATTTCCCCCAGCCACGTAACGAGAGCCCACTGGTCCACACTTTGACAACATTGAAGGACTGCTTTAAAAAATGAGGTTTACTATGTTGGAAAGCATGATTATTATTTTATTTATTGCTAATTATTTATTACATCGATTACTCTGCAGTGGTTGCTGCATGGAAGCAGTTGAGAGCCTGGCCGTGCCTGTGCAGGAAGATGAAACAGTTGGCTTTCAGTTTTCACCAGTTGATGTGCTAATCCAGTGAATATCTTTGTCTCTTGTAGCCCTCCTACACTGAGTTTGACATCAGCGGCAATGTCCTCGCTCTGATCTTCAACCAAGGCATGATCTGGTAGGTCAGCTGTTGGACAGTATTATCACTTGTAGAAAAGCCTCAAAGATCATTATTGCATAAAGCACTGTAGCCTGGTGTCAGAGGAGTGCTTAGTCTGGGTCTAACTCGACAGTCGCCTTTGCAAGGTGGATTGCTAGGCAAGACTATATGTATATGTATTATATATATAATATTATAGTGCGTGTAGTAGTATATATAGCATATATACCATATATTGTATATATATGTATATATGTCTTGGAATATATAGAATATATTGTATATTATACATATTATATATATTGTAAAATATAGAAAAATACATATATATATATTTTTTCATATCTTAACTGTTGACCCTCAAAGGCATCTGCCTGTTTTGCAGAGCATTCCTTTATCAAATACCAGGAGTCTATTTCTGCTTTGTAGATTATTTGAAGGTTTTTTATACTTTTATATCCTCTGATACCAGGGTCTAACCGTGAAACATTAATGATCCCGTAACTGCATGTTAAGTATGACAAAAATTAATGTAAGGCTCCTCTGAGAAACTAATTTTATTTTGTCATTGTTTTGTATATTTAGAATACAACTCATTGCTACTTTTAAAAATACTATCTTACCAAATCCAGTAGTTCATGGAGATGAAACACATCTTTTAGGAAGGTCAAACTAAAAATACGATCTTTATTTTGTAACTTGTTTCACAGGCCATTTGCACATCAGAATTACATCTTTTGATGTACAAAGGACTGTCATATCTTTTATTAAATGAAAGCATTCTTACTGCCAACCTTGACAGGTTAAGACGAGCAGATACAGTAGAACTGTTTTGGAGTTTAAAAATTGAATCACAGCATGTGACTCATCTGGGGACCATGTGGTCTTGGAAATCTGTCACTCTTAACTAAGAACACCCAACCCATAAGCAGTTACAATTGAGCTTCTTGATCCTACCAACACGTGTTTAATATCACACTGACCATACCATTGTCCTATGTCCAAGGACCAGTAACTGTATAAGTTTTGCACAAGCTTCATACATTACTTAAATCCTTCAATCCTAGCTGGATTGAATCATTAAACCATTGCAAGACTGGACCTCTCTGCAAATGTTAAAATTATCTTGCTTCAGTAACATAAAGACCATAGCCAAGGGCCCCATCGTCCTGCCATGGGGAATTCCCGTCCCTCCCTAGGTCAATACATAACAAAGGAAAGGCTATAAGAAGATGATCTTCTCCATTATCAAGTATGTTTAAAAATTTAATTCCCGTCCTCTCACTTTCTAAATTTTGCAAGTTATGGCTCATGTGTCCAGAGAGTCATTAAAGAGCGAAATGCATCTTTCATTCTCCAAGCAGGGAGGAAAGTCAGGGTGGCCCAACCTAGGACCACCGGCAGAGAGAATCAGGGGAGCAGCTTCTGGAAGCTGTGGATCTTTCCTTTTCTGGAGGGGATTCTGTGGTTACAACAGAAAAATGGCTAACATGGCACCTGGAACATGAGAAACCGTCACCTTCTATCAGTTTTAAAACTCCCTGGCTTTCACTGAGTGCCACAAATCCCTCGGGCCTGGAGGGTGCCGTTTGTGTAGACATCTGCTGCGGGTCTGCTTCTTGTTTGCTTACTAGGACACCAGATTGGCCTAGAGATTCATTTTCATGATCGGAAAAGCTGTTGTAATAGCTGTCCTGATGGGTTTTGCTTATAATTTTGCAACTCTTTGGTCCACTATTGTTCATACTGAGATCCTTAAATATCTACAGACCTTCCCCCTTCTCATGGGCAGACCCATTATCAAAATCTCTCCACTGCCCCTACACTATCCCTTCCTATGTATTCATCCTTTAGATATTGGTCAAGTCTTGCTTCTTGTTAGTCTGAAGAAGACTTTAGAAAGTGGTTTTTTGTTTTTTTTTTTCGAGTGTACAGAAATAATCATACACTTACCAGAGTTTCAGAAGCAAAGGAACTCTTATTTTGACCTTTAGGTCCACCCTTCATACAGATGGTCTTTTCCTAACTCCCAGGAAGCTAGTGAGGGACTAGTGTGGTGAAGCTAGTGAAGGAACGCGGTGTGGTGGGCGAGGTGTGGGGAGTGTGTGTTCTAAGTGCTGTAGGCTCCCCTGCACCAGGGGACTTAGCACACCTGGTAAGCTACTATTTTACAAGGCACGAGGAACCGATACTTGGGTTTGGCCATACAGAAACACAAGAGTATGGGAAGTTTGCACTCAACTCCATTGGTTTATGACTGGAAGCATTCAGTTGTTGCTGTAGAGGTTCCTAATTAAGAGGTTATTTACGCAGATGCTATTAAAGTGAAACATTA
Source organism: Procyon lotor (assembly GCA_028646535.1). NCBI lineage: Eukaryota > Metazoa > Chordata > Mammalia > Carnivora > Procyonidae > Procyon > Procyon lotor. The sequence goes on from CM053615.1 coordinate 10,527,597, forward strand.
TAGGTAAAATCCATTTTGTCATGAAATGGGCTGAAATGACCAGTCTACTTTCATATAACATACTTAATTTTAAAATGGACAGCATAGATTTTTGCAGGCCTGTTGTAAAGTGATGAACATATATCATATCTCCCTCGCAGCAGGGTATAGAGGCAGCAGAGAACACAGTGAGAGAGAAGATGGTTTGGACATTGTTCCGACACTGTCTCTCTCTGTACCCTTTCGCTAGTGTTGTCACCGTCTGCTACCTCATTTTCTTGGTTGATCAAATGTGAATAATTTACCTGACATGTCCCATGTCACTGGAGTAATAAGGAGAGCTCAATAAAAGAAGCTTTCATTTGCTTTGATCTTCTTGGAAGAAAAGCACTTTATAAGGCTAAGGTATTCCAATGATCTTTAACTGACAGATGATGGGCTCAAGTCTTGTGAAGGGGCTTAGTGAGCCGAGCTGATTAGTGAGTCATGAGCAAAGACAGGAAGAGCAGTAGGGTGCAGATATCAGTGTGCTAGGATCTGTTTTTTCTAGGTTATGGTTCTTGAGCCATTTGTTCAATATTTATTTTGAAAACCTGAAATTTATTTATAGATGCATGTATACAGGTGTGTGCATATGTATATATACAGATGAATTAAGCGGGTACACACAGAGGTGCAAAATTATGTGGCTTTAGGTAAGTCTGCATCTTAAACGATGTACAGAATTGTGTCTGAAGATAAGCTAGCTTGTGCAGCAGTTCAGCAGAACCCCCAAATCTCAGTGGCTTCCAAAGCGAAACATTTATTTCTTGTTTTCTCTACATGCCCAGTGTGGGTTGGTAGAGGGCTCTGCTCTTGCAAGTTACTCTCCCCGTGGATTCCCGGACTGGCAAACTCAGGTCCATCTGGAACATCCCTGGTCAGGGGAGCAGAGAGATGAGAACAGAATCCACACAGGGCTTTTACTGTCTCTATCCAGTAGTGAGACACCTCGTTATAATTACCATTTCATTGGCCGAAACAAATCCCATGGCTAAGCCTGCCTTTCACAAGGGAGCGAGTGTAATGATTCACAAGCCTCTCACATGACTAACGTCGACATTTGAGAGTATAGTGTAGCACTATGTAATTCTGGCCCCTACCCTGGGCCTGTCACTCACTTGCTCACCTTCTGGAGTCTCTAGGATCTCTCTTGCTATCCCGTAACAAAGATACCCTGTGCCGTTCCAAAGTCTGTCTTCCTATCTTTTTTAATTCATAAAATTTCTATTTTAGAGTGCCGTTGGGTTCACAGACCAACTGAGTGGAGAGTACAGAGTGTTTCCATACATCCCCATCCCTGTACACGCACGGCCTCCCCTCCTGTCAACTCCCCAAATCACAGCAGTGCATGTGTTACAGTCAATGAACCTACATGGCTAGATGAGCACCTGAAGTTCGTACCATTAAAAGAGAAAAATCTTTTAGCTTCCTTCAGAGTCTCTGATCCATTCAGATCTGTTGTGTGAAATCCTAGACGATCGTCAATAAGATGATCTAAATTTCGGCAAGATTCCACTTTTCAATGAAATCGTGTAATGCTGGTTTGCATCATTTCAGTTACGGAAATAACAGAAACTAATTTCTTCATCTAACTCACCCCTTGCTCCCCCCTCCACCCCCCACCCCCCCAACCCGTATTGTACCAAAATTGCGATGGATTAGTTAAAGCAGCTACTCTGCATATCCAGAAAATATAAAATACTGAGCCCAACTAGAAGTGCCAAGGGCTTTATTGCAGCTGGGAGAGTTTAAAAGATAAGACTCTGCTTATTCTTCTAAAATAAGTGCACATATGTCCCCTTTTTGGTTTTGGACCAATACATTGCTATTGATATAGTTTTATGATGCTAATGGATTTTCTCATCAAAGAAAATTCAAATTTATTTTGTGGAAATAACCAACTAAGCCAACAAGTAAAAGTGATCTCACCTGAATGCTTCCTGTTTAAAAGTGGCATTTAAAGATAGTTTTTTAAAATCAGATGTACAAAGCAGTGAATTTCCAGGACAAGCTGAAGTAAGAAAGTAAGCAGATTAAATTAAATTAAGTGAATGTGTTAAATTTTCATCTCAAACACATAAAGCTTCCTATAGACTATCAAGAACACACTATTATTGGGCATAAATATGTCAGCTCTAAAACACCGTAAAAGCTACATAGCTAATAGAGAATAGCATCAGGAAAATATATATTCATTTAAATTTTTTCTCTTCCATTAAACAAAAATTTATTGGCCACGAGAAAAGTAATTAATCCAGATATGAACTTTATGTGAATAGAATGAGTGCTTTCAGGGGCAGTTATTAAAGAGAAGTTAAATTTCCAGACTTATTAATCAATGATTGGAGTATTAGGGGAAATCAAGTTTATCTGAGAAGTAGAAGAGAGAAGTTAATACACGTGATACATTGTTTTCTCTGGTGTAGTTTAGGTTTATTAATGAGAGCAGATATCATTAGCGAATAGCACAATTGCTATGTGAGAATCACGTGGGAAATTCCTGGATAATGGGGAGATGGTAAATGTGCACAGAAGATGGAAATTGACCCGTCAAGGTTATTTCTAGTAAGGGGTTTGTGGGTTGAATGCAGCACTATGTTTTCTGCCTTCAGCAGATGCACATGATGTGAAGGTAACAGGTGCCGTGTGGCTCTGTTACGAAGGGAAGACAGGACTTGAGCAGAGGTATGTTTTTTTTTTCCAGGATGGGCTCCTTCTTCGCCCCCAGCCTCCCAGGCATCAACATCCTTCGACTCCACACGTCCATGTACTTCCAGTGCTGGGCCGTGATGTGTTGCAACGTCCCTGAGGCCAGGGTCTTCAAAGCTTCCAGATCGAATAACTTCTACCTGGGCATGCTGCTGCTCATCCTCTTCCTGTCCACCATGCCTGTCCTGTACATGATCGTATCACTCCCGCCGTCTTTTGACTGTGGCCCCTTCAGGTTCTGGCCTTTGAAAATGCTGTTTTCTTCCAGGCGCGGAAATAGGAATAGTCCCTCCTAGGAGTTTTGTGTCCCAACCCTCTGACTCCCCAGCGGTGGCGTTTTGGTCTGTAGAAATGTGATTCTTTGGGTAGACAGGCTTATTAGGCAACATGGAGATTCTTAAGCAAGTTCCATCAGTTTTCTTATTTGGGAATCAAAAAAGGGAAAATGATTTGGGTGCACCCGGGCTCTACCTGGGTAAAATATGGACAATAAATCTGAGCCATAAAGGGGTAGCAAAGAGCAAGCTTTCATGGTTATGCTGGTGGAGTTGTGAAAGTTTTCCTGATGCTAAGGCACCACGTCCAGAAATCGAAAGTTATTGCTACGTCATATCCAATAGAAAATAATTAATTAAAAGTAGATTATTCCACAAGCTATGTAGAAATGGGATCATTATTAGATAATTATGAATGTAAAGTGGGTCACACATTTTATAATTCACAGTGCTACATGCTAGTAAAACAGTTGATGATGATGTCCAGCAAGTATAGTCTCCCAAAAAAACAAGGATAAATCGCTCGGGTCAGTAATAAAAAGTCAGGAAGTCTCGCTGATCCAAGCTGAAATGTACTTTTCTCCAGTTCTCAATGACCAAGTTCTGCCTGTGACATTTAGCAAGAAAGCAAAGTCCCTGGGATCTGGGGAATTGAGATTTTATTCCCTAAACAGGGCCTTAGAAATGAATCTACTATGGGGGCCCCTGGGTGGCTCAGTTGGTTAAGCATCTGACTCTTGAATTCGGCTCAGGTCGTGATCTCAGGGTCGTGAGATAGAGCCCTGTGCACGTCGGGCTCCACACTGGGTGTGGAGCCTGCTTAAGATTCTTTCTCTCCCTCTCCCTCTGCCCTCTCAATTAAAAAAGAGAAAAGAAAAGAAAAATGAATCAACCACAAGTCCCCCCCCCCCCAAGAATCTCTGCCTGTTGAGTCATTGGTCAGCTTGCATTTGAGTTATTTCTCCTTTCCAAGTGAAAATAATGTGAACATGAAAAAGCCACGTGAGTGATGGGCATGAGCCAACAATGGCCACATGTAATTTCCACATCTTGCTGTCAGATGCAAGTTCTCAAAGTCAAAACTTTCATTGCTCACATACTTAAGTATAAAAGAGGGATTTTCACTCTAGTAACAGTCTGAGTTATTGTTGCTTTACTGGGAAAAAAAGAAGACAAGAAAGAAAATGTTAGGCCAGCTGATAGGGCAGAAAGTACTGGAGTTCTGTCAAACTCGGGAAGCTGATGTTGACAAATCCTGACCCCCTCCAACTCCCACCTTGGGCTGAAATAAATAATGCCGACAGTGACATCTGGAGACTAAATATGAAATTGCAGTCTTGAAGAAGAGCTTGTTCTTAATAAATCTCTAATGACTCTGGGTATGAAGTTCACCAGATAAGCCATTCAAAGACTTTAGTTGATTGCAAATTACCCGCACAAGTGAATATCCAGGTTGAGTTTTAGATGTGCTTTTAACTTCCTAGTTGCAAATTGATCTCTTTCAGAAGAATGTATCAAACAAAGGGAAATCCCACAATGTCCTCATGGCACTGGATGGTGGTTAAACAAGTGCATTCCTGTGAAAAATATCATTGAGCTAGACTTGTACCGTGACCACACAGATTTAGCCTTTTGAGCCTAACACCTCTGTCTCTCAAAAATGAGCATACTATATCTATATCTCTATCTAAGGTGTACTATCTGATTTTGACCAAGTGTTTCCTAACTGGCAAACTTAGGCAAAATTACTGCATCTGTATCATGATTTTGAGATCAAGACAATTTATATGTTTTCAGTAACATGTCAGGAAAGGGGTATCTCTATCTTATTTAAATAGTCTATTTCTCATGTCAGTTTCCTCATTTTGGAGCAAAAATATCTGTGCTTCTTTGTTTGGACTTAAAAGTTTAAAGGGGTTTCTTTGTTTGGACTTAAAAGTTTAAAGGGGTTTCTCTGCCCTAGGAACTAGAAATGAGGTGATAAAACATAGTTATAGGAGCCTCACGATGTGGCCTTCTTAGTTTAGGGTGGTTTGCTCAGCCTGTCTAGGCTGATCCTACGTGGCAGCTGGGTGAGCAGCAAACATGCATTAGAGGTAGGTTAATGGGTGGCCCCACAAGGGACACAGTGATGGCTAATCCCTCCCAGGAACAGGTATGTTTTCTTCAGGTAAGGTGTCTCTTATACCTTCGAAGAAGACCCATTCTTTAAAGCAATTTGATGAGGTATTCTACCTTGTTCTGGTTTCCTAAGAGCTGGCTAAAGAGTGTGAATTTTCCAGAAAATTATTCTCAACATTTTGGCATATTGTGTTCTGGTGTTCATTTTATGCAGCTTTTTAAAATAACAGATCGTACAGTAAGTGCAGATTTATATTATATCATGACAATTTTATATTTTTATTTATTTTTGTTTTACACTGTGGTGCTATTATGTTATTTATTTGCTATTATACTTCATGTGCTTTTTTTTTTTAATAGCTGGCTTCTTGAGGTTGGGGATAGAATATTTTCAACTCTTTGAGTCTCAACACAGTAGAGTGTTGGCCAGTAATTGAAAGTAATGAGTGAATAATGACTGTTTATGCACTAAGCACTAGAGGAAATGTAGGAGTAAACTGGACACGCATTATTCTGGTCCTGGGACGCTTTCGGTCCACTGGCAAGACAGGACTGCTCATAGACTGTTCTAATCCAAGGTAGATGGAGCTCTGCCTACAGGACCTTACGGGCAGTGTCATTTCATTTGACTATAGAGTAACAGCAGACTGAAAAGGACTTCTGGGAATATTGGGAAGTGTCACACTTTGGCTAAACTGTCAGGAAAAAAGATTTCTAGGGATCAGTAGATGCTTCTTTAGTTTGTATAGGAGTAAGAGATCTGGACTCCCGTTAAGACGTCAGACCTCGAAAGGGGAGAATCCCCAGAGAGGCTAATGACTTTGAATTTGGGACAGACTGAACACAGAGAAGACCTTTGTGGGTAGAGACCCTTTTGTAAAATTCCAGTCCCTCCATTCTAGTGATTTTTTAAAAAAAATTTTATTAACATATAATGTATTATTTGTCCCAGGGGTACATGTCTGTGAATCGTCAGGCTTACACAGTTCACAGCACTTAACATAGCACATACCCTCCCCAATGTCCACAACCCAGCCACCCCATCCCTATCCCCCCTCCTCCCAGCCACCCTTAGTTCGTTTTGTGAGTCTAGGAGTCTCTTATGGTTTGTCTCCCTCCCCATCCCTTCCTGTTTCATTTCTCTCCCCCAACCCCCAAACTCCCACCTTGCCTCTCAAATTCTTCATATCAGAGAGATCATGTGATAATTGTCTTTCTCTGCCAGTCCCCCCATTCTAACCACAGTCATCAGCCTCAGCCCAAGAAGATGGAGAAGGGAGAGTGGATGGTTTTACCTTCTCTCGTCCTTGCCTACCTTCTCACTCAAGCTGTGTCCCCCATATCTAGGAGAAAAGCACGACCAGTTAGAATGGATGAGGACAAAGAAATCTTAGTGGAGTAAACTGATCTTATCTTGGATGGTCTGCAAGCTACATTCCCCCTTAATACAGCACAGGTCTTGCCAGGTGCAGATTTGTAATTTGTGAAGCACAATTTACACCTCGGCATTCCAGCAACTAACTCTGAACTAGATACTTGGGGTTACTCTCAGTCTTTTGAAAGCTATTATTAGTTAGACCAGGAGAAAAAAAAAAAAAAAACCTCACCTGGAACTTGTGGTTCATATTTGTTTAGTAGGTGAGAATGTATAAAGATCAAAAAGCAGAAGTGAAACCAGAATATTAAGTGCTATACCAACCTTTATTCTGAGGACACATACCACTTGGTGATAAATAACCTAATCTTCTTTTCTGACAATTACAGCTTTTCATAGTAGAATCAATATGCATATACAGAAAAAAATAGCTTGACGTGATGGGTATTGCTTTATAATTCTGAATATTATATACAAAGCCAAGACAGACTTCCATCCTCATTTTTCTAGCTTACAAAGGCTGAGAACAAGCCCAGTAAGGACTTTTGCTTTTTAGGCTTATTTTCCTTCTTTTCTTCACATTTACTGCTCCTTGCAGTGGGACTGAGCCGGCAGTCATTAAGGGCCTGTCCACAAGAAATGCAGAGACATAAAGGACTCATCATTCACCTATTAATAACTCCGACGAAAGCAGTCTATGGAATATAAGATAGCAGCTATTACATGGGAGAGATATTGGATTATTTGTGGACTTTATTCCGTTAAGCTCTTCTTTATGTTCATTTTCAAGGCTAATTAAACAAATGAGTGTACTATTTATTCAGCCCAAAGGGAGTGTTCCCCAACAAGGACAGCTGGCTGAGGGGTAGAATTATGAGCTATTTATAAAATATATTTCAATCAAAATCTTAGAAATACAGCTTTAAGAAATCTTCTCCTAACGCTGTGGTTGAATTCCTGCTGCTCAGTTGTGTGTTTCTTTTTTTTTTTTTTTTTTTTAAAGCTTTTATTTATTTGACAGAGAGAAACACAGCGAGAGAGGGAACGCAAGCAGAGGGAATGGTAGCAGGTCAAGCAGGCTTCCTGCCGAGCAAGGAGCCTGATGCAGGGCTTGATCCCAGGACTCTGGGATCATGACCTGAGCCGAAGGCAGACGCTTAACAACTGAGCCACCCAGGCACCCCTAGTTGTGTGTTTCTGTTGGGATACCATTTCTCTTACCTCACCTGCATGTTGACAATAAGAGGTCAAAGTGCTGGGAGCTGGAGCTAAGCATTAGGTTCCCAACCTGAAAGAGCACTTAGGTGGTGTTTGAGAAAGATTTCTATGTCTTCTTGCCGTCATCGTGGTTTTTACATAGGTTGTCAATAAACTTCTCTCCCCCATCCCTCCTTTTTTTTTTTTTCTTCAGTGGCAAAAATAGGATGTTTGAAGTCATTGGAGAAACACTGGAGCATGATTTCCCAAGCTGGATGGCGAAGATCTTGAGACAGCTTTCTAACCCTGGACTGGTCATCGCTATCATTTTGGTTATGGTGTATGTGCTCTCCATTCATAGAGACAGACAGGGTCTTTGTGATGAAGAAAGCCTGGCTCCTTTTAAATTCCAGCTTTATTTATTTATTTAGCTTTCCCACGCTCTCTAAGGGTTGTGCTGTAACCTCCCCAAATTCAGGGCCGATTACAGGGTGGTGAGAGGCTGAAATTCATGAGCCATATTCTGATCCTGTTGGATGTAATTCATAGCCCTCTGCATCTGTCTTTGCCTGCCTAGGATTATAAGATTTGTTCCCAAGTAACCGAAATAATTATCAGTAAACAGCTAGAGCAAGGGAAACATAAATGTTAAAGGCTAAATCTAATCACACTGAGCTTCCCCCTATTTCCAGGCCCCCACCTCTTGTTCCATAAAGCAGATGGCTAGGAACACATAGAAATGATGAGCCTCTGAGTTCATATCCCCTCTGGGGGCTGTATCGGCTATATTTTAGGACTGAGGGTTTAAGGGGTCTTAGAAATTACCATGTCCTTGTTCCTGAAAGGCCATCAATAAGTGTGTGTCCACGATAATAGTATCAGAGGATCAGAAGGGTCTTGAATAGGTCACTTAGTCTATCCCTTCAAAAGTCAGAGGTGATATTCAAAGAGGAACTTGGGAGGGGGCTTTTGTTTCCATGTAACTTTCATTGGCTTCTGACTCTTGACCACCACAGAGATAAAATTACATTGTGAGGAAAAATATGTGCTTGCTATCAAAGAGTTAAAAAAAAAAAAAGTGGTCTACACCTTCCTTTCAACCCCCGAGGCCCTCCTAAACAGAAAGTCTGGATCTGCCACTGCTCTCCCTCAGTCAAGGAGGGCAAGTAGGAAAACACTTCAGGGGCGCCTGGGTGGCTCAGTCGTTAAGCGTCTGCCTTCGGCTCAGGTCATGATCCCGGGGTCCTGGTATCAAGCCCCCCATCGGGCTCCCTGCTCAGCAGGAGGCCTGCTTCTCCCACTACCATTCCCTCTGCTTGTGTTCCCTCTCTCGCTGTGTTTCTCTCTGTCAAATAAATAAAATCTTAAAAAAAAAACAAAAAACACTTCAGAAACAAAGCCGGTGCAAAGGGTGAGATTTGTTTTAAAAAAGGAAAAACTAGGAAATGTCCTAAAAAGAAATCCCAGTGATTTGAAGTACATGAACTGGATTCTGGGCCAAGTTGCTAGCATCATCTTTGTGGTGGTCATGGTCATGGGCTACCTCAGAGACAATGGGTGTCCTCTTCAGTTTTCTGAAGATGCCGGTTTAGAGGGACAAAGTGATTTTCCCTAGGTAAGAAAGAGTATAGTATAGCAAAATAGTGATAGTAGGTTGACAACAAATCCAACCTCTTTACGTGTGACCCCTTCTTTGAAGGCGAGCTGATAGCCCACAGGGATAATTCAACAGCAAAGCAGATTACTTTTATTTTTTAGAGAGCCTCAATCATGGGGTGGCATTCAGAATCTGGTAGTAAGTCTCTGGCGCACACGTGTTAGAAATTGACCTGTTGGGTGTAGCCTGTTTCACCAGATGGCCCTTGAAGTGATTTTTCTTTTCCAAGTTTTCATGTTAACAGTGGCTTCTGGGACCATGTTAAGTATTACACGGTTTTTAAAAGTCAAGGCCATTTAGTGGTATAAATGAGATCTTATGTTAGAAAAATAAAACCCAAGAAAACTTAATGTCAGATTTTATGACTGTAGTCTTAACTTACTGAGAGACAGATTTATTTTTAGGCAAAGGAGCAACATTGTTCTAATGCCACCAATTAAAGATTTAATAAGCTGTCTGGAGAGTGTGGAAGAGGAACTAACATTGCCTGTGTTCCAGGCACTGCCCGTACATGAACATTTAATTTCCACTATAACCTGAAAAGGTTGGCCTCATTAATCCTATTTGTGATATTGTGTGGAAGATCTACCCCAAATCAAGTGCCCAATAAGTGAATTTAAACCCATGTCTTACTTCCCGTCTCTAATTCCCCCCCAAGTCTTTAAAGCACCAAACACTGAGTTTGGGATGAATGGGAATGTACAGGAGATCTAGGAGCCACTCGGCAGGGATGGTCTATACCCACGGTTGGCACATTTTTTCTTAAAGGGCCAAATCCTAGATATATTAAGTTGGATGGGTCAAAAGACAAAATCGGGGGTATTATATAAGTACTTACCTAACCATTTAAAAATGTAAAGACCATTCCTAGTTCATAGGCCATGCAAAACAGGCTGGGAGTCATGTCTGCCCCAAAGACTATAGTTTACCAACCGTTGGTACAGATCATGTAGAGAAAAGCTGGCAGGATATGAGGTCAATAGATGTCCTGCAAGGCTGATGATAGTGCTGAGGTTCTGATTTAAAACCCAATTTCAGTTTATTGCTGATTTGATTTTTCAAATCCTGAGATCTCATCTCCCATTTTATGGAGCTCATGCAATTGGCTTGGCTCTTTATTACCTTTAATTAGAGAATGTTACATGTTATAAGCATTTTGAATTTCCCCAATGGATCATATTAAATCAGCTTGGATGGTTTTTAGGTAACTGAGTAGGTTTCAGGTTACTTCTCTGTAGCCAGGTTCATTCCTTTAGAGACTAGAGAATTCCAGAACTTCGAGTGACTTGTGAGGTCTTTGAGTTTATCCTCCAAATCCACGTACTTTTCTAAGAACACACACACACACACACACACACACACACACACACACATTTATTGAGCACCTACTTCATGCCAAAGAGTATACCAAATGCTTTCTATGTACATAATTTCATTCAAACTCCCATCACTCGTATAAGAGACAAACAAACCCAGCTAAACCATATCAATAATTGTGTTGCTAGCACCAGATGGCTCATAAAGGATTTAATCTGGCATGGTTGGGGAGTAGAGGAAATGTGTTTAGTATCCAGTTATTTGCAACAAAGAGCAATGCCAGTTACCTTTTTTCCTTTTTAACTGCATTTTGTTTGTTTGTTTTGCTCTAAGTGAAGACGAACATATTTACTTTTACACAAATGTTTGGCTGGCATTTGCTCTTTCTAGAAATGTAAATGTCAACTAAAAGTTAAGAATATTCTTTGTAAGACATTTTCTTTTTGAAGAAGGGAGAAATGCAAACAATACATCCAATGGAAATAAAAAAAAAATCCATGTTAGTAAACTATAACAAGGAGGATTGTCTTCTTTGCTGTAAAAGCCAAAGGTGGTAACTTAAAGCAAAGGTCAATTTTTTATTCTACACATTCTTTATGTTTCAGTAGATTAATGTCAATTTGAAGTGTTACTTTTAATTATGATTTCAACTGATATTAATACATTTCCAAGAAGAAGCTACGGTTAGGCAATGGGGTATGGTAGACAGAATGCTGGGCTGTGGAAGAGGACCCCTTTGGGTCCCCTCTTCCCAAGTCACCCCTAGAAATCATGTGCCAAATGTACTTCTTTACTTCTGTGTACTTAAGTCTTTTATCTATACAATAAAAGGTTTAGAGTAGAAAATATCTTAAAGTCCACTCCAGTGCCCCAATGTTCTATGATTAGTGAATGTAAATATAAGAAGACTCTTTTTTTTTTTTTTAAGAAGACTCTTGAACTAAAAGAAAACCCCTATAAATCTTATTATTTTTTAAAATTTAGCTTGACCATCTATTATCTCAATGCTACTGCAAAGGGCCAGAAGGCAGCAAATCTGGATCTAAAAAAGAAGATGAAACAGGTAGGCTATAATTTATTTCACTAACATGTTCTCTTTATTAACGGCAAGTAGTAGGAAATACCAGGAAAGCTAATGTTCTCCTTTCCTTTTTGTATCGTGTAGCAAGCTTTGGAGAACAAACTGCGCAACAAGAAAATGGCAGCTGCCCGAGCAGGTTGGAGAAAATGTTTATGATTGCAATTTTTTCCCCTACAGAAGAATATTCTTCCTTTCCCCCACCCCCCTCTCTCAATGGGGCATTTGATGCACTGTGGTATTATTGCCCTGAGTGAGTCATTCCACAGTTTTTACTGTTCACCTTTTGAGACCCTCTCAGTCATCATATCCAGGAGGCGTGGTTGTTTCCCAGTGGGTAAAAAGGCAAGAGAAAGAAAAATTCAGAAATGGAAACTTGGCAGTAGTAATGGAAACGTGACTTTGCAAATTGACAGAAGATGAAGACGACATCTATATAGTCACGTACAGAGAGCAGGCACAAGGAGCACTTGGGTAGCTCAGTCAGTTAAGGGGTCTTGGGCTGGCGGCCCCTATCAGGATTCCTGCTCTGCAGGGAGTCTGCTTCTCCCTGTGCCACCATGCCCCCACTCATGCTCTCTCTCTCTCTCTTAAAAAAAATAAATAAATAAAATATTTTGTAAAAAAAAAAAAGAAAAAAGCAAAAACCAAACAGACACAAATGCAGAGTCTCTCCTGCTCAGTGGGACCATTTTTATACATAGATGGATACACAGGGAAGATGCCATTGGGCTCTTCTGGACTCACCACTGTTGATTTCCTGGAGCCTTTTCTAATTCATTAATCTCTTTTTTGGGTAACCTCCTTAATTTTAAGAACATTCCAATAAGGCATATGCCTCTTTGCCAAGATCCCCTATACACTCCGCTTTCCACATGGAAAAGTGATGTCTAAGAAGTTTAGGGAAAATTTTTTCAAACTTTTCCCTCATTCCTAACTTTAAAACTCTTACTATTACCAGGACTTTCCCCCTATGTAAGTAATAAAACTCAACCCAAACTGGGTTTAAGTAGAAAAAAAAGAAAATAAATTCATTAGCCCACACAGATGAATAGGAGAGTGGTATTAGGTACTAGTGGTAATAGGAGAGGTATGGCTTCAGACCACGTTTTATCCCAAGTTTAGAAGTGAGCAGAGCTGAGCCTCATTTCTCCATAGTTCTTTCAACACTATTCCTTCCACTTGGCTGACCTTTATGGCAACAGGAAGGAATGCAGCAATTTCCAGTATTATATCCTTGTATTCCACTTGTCTTAGATTTTTTTTTTCCTCATCACTAAGCTACTTGTTTCTTTAATCGCATTTGATTTTTTTCAGCTTTGACAAATGAAATTATAATATGTTTCTAAGCATATGACGTGCATTTTGATATGCATATCCCTTATGAAAGGACGCCCACCACCAAGTTCATTAACACATCCTTCACCTCGCATATTTACCTTTTTCTTTTTGGTGAAAAGACTTAAGTTCTACTCTCTTAGCCGATTTCAATTATATAATATGGTATCATCAACTAAGGTTCACTGTGTTATATGTTACAGTCTCGGACCTTATTTATCCTGCAACTGAAAATTTGTACCCCTTTACCAATCTATCCCCCCACCCCCAAGCTCCAGGCTACCACCATGCTGCTCTCTGTGTTCATGAGTTTGATTTTTTTTTCTTTTTTTTTTAGATTCCACATATAAGGGATACCATTTAGTGTTTGTCTTCCTCTGTCTAGTTTATTTTACTTAGCGTAATGCCTTCCAGCTTTATCCACGTTGTTGTAAATGGCAGGATTTCCTTTTTTATAAGGCTGGATAATATTATTATATTATTATGATATTATATGTATATCACATTTTCTTTATCCATTTTTCCATAGATGGACTCTTATGTTTTTTTCATCCTCCCATGCTGCAATGAGCATGGGAACACAAATTAATGATTTCATTTCCCTTGGATATATACCCAGAAGTAAGTTGCTGGGTCGTATGATAGTTCTATTTTTAATTTCTCGAGGAACTTCCATACTGTTTCCCATACTGGCTATATCAGTTTACGTTCCCACCAACTATGTACAATGGTTCCCTTTTCTCCACATCCTCGCTACCATTGGTTGTCTCTTGCCTTTTCAATGATAGAAATCCTAATGGTGTGAGATGCTATCTCATTGTGGTTTGGTTTGCATTTTCCTGATAGTGATCTCAAGCACCTTTTCATGTATAAATATTGATTGTGTGTATGTCTTCTTTGGATAAATGCCTATTCAGGTCCTTTACCCATTTTAAATTAGGTTATTTGGTTTTTATGCTGTTGAGTTGTATCATTTCCTTGTCTATTTTAGGTATTAACTACCCTAATCAATTTGCGTATTTTCTCCCCATTCCATAGGTTGCTTGTTCATTTTATTGATGATTTCCTCTGCTGTGCAGAAGCTTTTTGGTTTAATGTTTACTTTTGCTGCTTTTGTTTTTGGTGTCAAATACAAAAATCGTTGCCAAGACCAAGGGCGAGGAGATATTTTTCCCTAGGTTTTCTTCTAGGGGTTTTATGGCTTAAGGTCTTACATTTTGTGTTGATTTTTGTGTATATAATAAGGGTTCAGCTTCATTCTTTTGCATGTGGATATCCAGTTTTCCCAGCACTATTTATTGAGGAAAATACCTGTTCTTCATTGTGTGTCCTTGGTACCTTGCCAAAAACCAATTGGCCATATATGTGTGTGTTTATTCCCTATTTCTCTATTCCGTTCCATTGATCTTTCTGTCTGTTTTATGCCAATACCATATTGTTTAATTACTGTAGCTTTGCAATATAGTATGAGATCAGGAAGTGTGAGGTCTTCAGCTTTGTCCTCTCTCAAGATTGTTTTGGCTATTTGGGATATTTCTGCAGTTCCATCAAATATAAGGATTGTTTTTTCTATTTCTTTGAAAATGCCTTGGAATTTTGATAAGGATTGTATTGAATCTGTAGATTGCTTTGGGCAGTATGTACATTTTCACAGTATTAGTTCTTCTAATCCATTAACATGAACTATCTCTCCATTTACTTGTGTCTTCTTTAATCATTACATAATGATCTTCTGTGTTTCCTTTTACCACTTTTGGCTTAAAATGTATTTTGTCTGAAATAAATGTAGCTACACCTGCTTCTGGTTTCCATTTGCATGGAGTATCTTTTTCTATCCCTTCGCTCTCGGTTTCTGTGTGTCCTTAAAGCCAAAGTGAGCCCCTGGGGCATCGTAGAATTGAAAGCACGTATATCACGCATGTCCTCTCTGCTTTTATATTTGCTCTAGATTGTGACTATAACTTAACACGATCAAATTAGTGTTTAGAATAGTGAGCCAAAAGTTCTGACTTTTAAGATCTGAATTCTAGTTAAAGCTTACTGTTACCTTTATTGTTTTAAATAATGACATAATCCTATTGCATGCTATTTATTTGATATTTTCCCATAATTTGTACCTAAAAATGTATACAACCTTTGTAAAGGCAGAGACTATCTTATTCATAGCTATTTTCTCAGAACTTACTACATGACTTACTATTACTTTATACACACCCAGCATTCAGTAAACACCTACTGAATTCCTGCTGGCTGATGAGGAATTCTTTTATTGGAAAAATTTTAAAAGGATACATTTTTATATTAATTATATAAACAGTACTGAATAAATTTTATGAGAAGAGAAGAACTCTCATTTTCACTGTCCTGAAAAATAAGAAATATAGAAATATTTTGAATATAAAAATTAAATATTACGGCAACGTGGGGCACACTTGGAAGATACAGTTTTCAGATCACCTCTTTCAGAGCATTAAGCACAATGAAAGCCAAATTGTCACTTGCTTCTTCATCTTTTCTCTCTCTCTTTCCCTCTCTTGAACAGCTGCGGCTGCTGGTGGCCAGTAACTTTCATAGACACGCTGGGGCCCAGAAGTACTCCTCACCTTGCTGTTTAAAAGCACTGACTCACGTAAAAGGCAAGAATACAAGCATCATGAAGTTGCTGTTCTCCTGTTCTAACCCTCATGGATTGTCAAGGTCATGCTGGTCAATCAAGGCCTAGTCCTAGTTCAGCAGGGACAATCTCCACCTTGTTCCAGATGAAGGGATTTGCTCCTGCACCCCCACTTTTGACCCTGACTCGCTTCCCTGACATCACTTCTAATCGAGTTTAAGAGTGAATGTGATTCAGCAGAACAGGCTACTGGTTTACCTTTTGGGGTAATTAAAAACACTTCGCTCATATGGACTTCCATTTTATACACTCCTTCTGCCTTAGTTTTCTTTGCCTTGGAACAGAGATATTTCACCCTTTTTTTCCTTCAGAGTTCAGAAATATCTTTATAAAGTATTCATTAACTCACAGTGTGAAACCAGCATCTTGTTTTCCATTTTTTTTTTCTGTCTCCCCTTCCAGGGCCCCCACAGCTATACCCTCAAGACTCTTTCTTTGCTGCTAGATTCAGCATGAAAAGGAATGGGCTTTTTAAGAGAAAAATCCCAAGGGAAATAGGGGTCTAACTAGCACTGGATTGAGGTCTCTCAGCCTGAGGAAGTACATGGGTCTTAGACCAGCCACCTCTTGTGACTCCTTTTTTGTGTTTTTTTTTTTTTTAAAGACAATTGTACACCATCGCAGCTCCGTCACAGCCTGATCACGACCTCCAACGATCACATCCCCTGAGTTTAGATTCTAATATTCCACAACGTGTCTGCTCTTTTGTTAAGGTGGGGAAAACATACGCTTTTATGCGGGGCTTTAGTTTATAGATGTGTTTAATTGTTATTATGTATTTGAAGTTTAAATTGACTTTGAAGAGCAGCACCCAGTGCCCTCAGCCAGCCGTGGTGTGCCTTCAGTTACATCTGCTCACCCACAGCAGCCTTTTCCAGAGCTAAGCCAATTTGCCTGCCATTCCCTGCAATTTTCTTGCTGGGTTTTGTTACCATGTTTTTGAGTCTTTCCTTCCTCACTCTTGACCCAGCCATGAAACGATCTCCTGTTCCCCTGCCGATCCATGTGCCCATCACTTGCCATGACACAAATTCAAGAGGGACTTCCTTTGGTCCAGTTTTCCAGATTGGCCTCCATTCCCAAATTTATCTCTCCTCAGTAGATTTCCTTGGGCCCTAATGTCTTTAATCCAGAGTCCATGATTTATGTAGATTTTCCTGTGATTTTTTTACAGTTCTTTGTTTCCTGTATGCGTGGATCATCTTCCCTCTCCAGACTGGAAGCTCCGTATGAGCAGGGATCATTTCTTTTAACTCTTTTTGTATGCCTTTTGTAGTGCTATATACACGGGTAGGCCCTGAGCAAATGCTTGTTAATTAAATTGAATCAATTTAACTTACAGCAGCTGCACTGTGCAACGAAAACTTCTGTTATCTGCATGGAAAATGTTAGATGTCAGAAATGGAATTGTCTGTTGCTCTGCAGGCTTATCATCGCATCCGATTATAATGCAGATGAGTAAATAAAGCAAATGCTTATTTCTACGTGGATTGTTTTTCTCCTCTATAGTAGTAAGATTAGAGAACTGGTTTGTGTGTGTTGCCAAGTTTACAGTGTGGGTGACACTCCCTTGTTCTTGACCTACTTCATAACAAAGATGATGAGAGATGACCAACCATCCCCCAAGGACTTCATCTCCTAAAGGTAATTTCCTTTTTTTTTTTTTTTCAGTCTGGTTACCATCTGTCCTCATACACAGTTATTAACAATATTCTTGACTGTACTCCCTGTGCGGTGCATTGCGTCGCCATGACTTATTTTATAATTGAGTTTATATCTCTTAAAGCAATTGTACTTTTGGAACAAATGCTCATGGAATAAGAATTCAGGCATGATATTCTAAGTTTTTTTGTTTTTTTTTTTTAAGATTTTATTTATTTGACGCAGAGAGATCACAAGTAGGCAGAGAAGCAGGCAGAGAGAGAGGGGGAAGCAGGCTTCCTGCTGAGCAGAGAGTCTGATGCGGGGCTCGATCCCAGGACCCTGAGATCGTGACCTGGCCAAAGGCAGACACTTAACTATGTGAGCCACCCAGGTACCCCTCTAAGTTTCAATCTTTCTACAAATTAAGTTGGATTTTTATGGTACCTAAATACCCGCCTGATTTAAGTCAAGCATTTTTAGAAATTTAACCCTTTGAGTCTCCAGAGAGCTGCCCAAAATATTTCCACAGTACCACCTGAACAAGCATCTGAAAGAGTGAAGGCCATTTCTTCAGTTGTCTGAGGACTATTCTGAGAATAGCCTTGTACCGGGAAGGTTCTGATCATTATGATCTAGGTCTATATCATTATTTCTACATATAATGATCAGAGCTTTAGGAAGAATTTTAGAAGGCAAATGAACAAACCAACCAGCCAGACTGCACCTTTCATTTTTTCCTGAGGGGAATAAAAAATAAATTCTGGCAAATATATTTGGAAACTAAATTTACTTCTCCGAAGAGCTTTGCGATTTGAAAACTGAAAAACTGTGTTTTGACACATGGTTTGAATCATCTCCTTTGGCTTCTGAGAGGAAGCACATAGTTTAAACCATATCAAGGGGTTCATATTAACAATACTTTGACCTGAACTATGTTTTCTTATCCTGATGGATCCCTACCTGTACCAAAGCCTGCTGGCCAGGTTTGGAAATATATTTGGTGACCCAAACATTATCCTATGGTGAGGTGTAGTTCCCCTAGTTGCCACTGGGGGTCAGCCTTTGCTATTGTCACTCCTCAGTGGAGGAGTTTAATAGGGTCCATTTCCCTGCTTTAGACTTCAGGGCTGGAGCCCTGCCTTGATCTATTTGACTCTACTGGAACTTGCAATATTTCACTTTGATTTACCAGTCATTTACTCAAGGACTATGAGTGAATCGTAGGGGAGTGGGCTTATAATGTATGCTGGGACTACCCTGGGGACGTGACCACCGAGAACCACCCTGAGGTAGTAGACCTTCCTCTATCTGCTAAACATTTATCAAACACTGGGTGTCACATGTTCATCAAACATAATGTATCCCAAGTATAACCTGCTCTATTTTCTCCCACTGTTTTCGTACCACCTGACATATTTATTGATCTTCTTGGTTTCCAGAATCTTCTAGATCTTCTAGAATGATGCCACGACTTACAAAGCCATTTTAAGATTGAGGAAAATCAATGTTACCTTTCCATGTCAAGTAAGACTGTCCCTTTCTTCACCATGACACAGGTATTACAGTATATTGTCAGACATTGGAAAAGAATTTTGCTATTTTTTATTCTCTATCAAGTGCAATGCTAAGCAAAATCCAGATGTTATCCTCACCTCTCCCAGCCTTCTTCCAAAGTTAGGATTTTTTGATGGGCAAATAACCCTGGACCTCAGTATTGGGATCACATGCTTGGTGAGTGGAATACAAACAAAGGAGTTTAGGCTGCAGTGGAAAACCAAGTTCTTTGGGGGTGGGGGGAACCGTTGAGATGGGGGTCTGACGACTTTTATTTCCTCACTTGAGTCAAAAGTATAATACCCAGTTATAACTTTCTCTTGCCTTGTTTGGTGAACAGGGATAAAAGTATTTGTTGAGAAATATATCCCAAAAGAATAAGTAAGCAGGCTTCAAAAACAAGAGACTGAAGATTGGGAGGTGTTCTCAGCTCTCAATGCGGGTATGTACTTAATTTTTTGGAAGACACTGAGACTTAAGAATGTATTTTTTTTAATGAACTATAGTCATGACACCTTTTTGTCTTTCCTTCCTGCGAGAAGGGAATACCATAATATGATGGTGACAGGAGTTCTCAAGCCCCTTTATGAGATTTATTTTCCTCAGAGTTCTCTGGTAATGGGTTGCCTTGATACTTGGCTTTGGATGGTCCAGCTGCCTTTTTCAGGATGGATCTTGGTGACTTAATAATTATGAATAATGGAAAAATATATATAAGAAATACTTGAGCTCTTCTGAGAACTTAGATATTATATAGCACCCATCTTTTTCATACATACCAAGAAGTTTTCATATAAATCCTGGTGGTTATTTAAAACCTCATAATAGGAGTGCCTGGGTGCTCAGTCAGTTAAGTGTCTGACTCTTGATTTTGACTCAGGTCATGATCTTAAGGTCCTGGGATCCAGCCCTGCATCTGGCCCTGTGCTCAGCAGGAAGTCTCCTTGAGGCTTCTCTCTTTCCCTCTCCCTCTACCCCTCCCCCCACTGGCACACGAGCTCTCTCTCAAATAAATAAATCTTTAAAAAAAATAAAAACTTATAATAGAGGTACATGTTCATTATAGCAAATTTTAAAATTTTGCATAGAATAAAAAAGTAAAAAAACCAAACCAAAACAAAAAAACACCCAAGCCCCATAATTCTACCATCCAGAAAAACTGCTGTTAGTGTTTGGATGCAGTTTTTTTCCTTCAGATTCATACACATATACACACAAACTTTGTAAAATATTTTGGATTATAAGATCTGTTTAGTTTTATCTTACTTCCGTATTTAACACTTCCCCATGTCATACAGTTACTTCAGGACATTTTTTAATGGCTATAAAATACGTCACGTAACTTTAAGGAAATTGTTCAAAAACCTCGTGTTTCTCGTCTCTGAAAATGGGGATAATAAGAGTCCTACCCCATAAAATTTCTATTTGGGATTAAAAGAGAAAACCTGGGGGCACCTGGGTGGCTCAGTCGTTAAGCGTCTGCCTTCAGCCCAGGTCATGATCCCAGACTCCTGGGATCGAGCCCCGCATGGGGCTCCTTGCTCAGCAGGAAGCCTGCTTCTCCCGCTACCATTCCCTCTACTTGTGTTCCCTCTCTCGCTGTGTTTCTCTCTGTCAAATAAATAAAATCTTTAAAAAAAAAAAAAAAAAGAAAACCTGTGTAGAACACAGCACCGAACCTGGCATATGGTTAGTGTGCAGCAATAGCCATGGATGCCATCCTTGCTTTTAGGGAGTTCTAAGTAATTGTGGTAAGGGTATAATTAATTTTTGACCATACTCTGTGAAGTAATTGAGAACACTATTGAAATGAGAATTAGCCAAAGCCTGGTCATAATTTTTATGGCACACTGAAAATATCATGGTGATCCCCAAGCTCTAAATTTAAATAAAAACAAGATTAGTCTTAAAATACTAAACTTACACACATGCTGAAGTCAGATGCTCCTTCCTAAAAAAAGGGGGAAAAAATCTGCTCTGTTGGGTCTCTAAACGCCTGCTCACTTGATCTGTCATATAATCCAGCCATGGAATTAGCAATCTGATGTGCTTATAAATTAGAGTGTAAGACCCTCCGGGAACGGTTAGCATTTTGCAGGGATTATATAAATGGACTAAATAAGGACTGTGAGTCAACAGGAACAGAGAGTGTGACTGAGTTGAGTGTTAAAATCCTAAGAGGTTTTTTTTTTTCTCTCTTTTTGGGATCAAACTTTTTTCCTATAGGAGTATATAGCACAGATTTGATAATAGAAGTAAAGGGAAGAAACGGCTTCAGTACACGTGTTGAGAAATCAGTGTATGTATTAAGGCAGGTCAAACTGAATGACGTTAAGAGAAATTTTTTTTGTGAATGTGGTCTTGTCATGCCTGATGTGAAGACACCTCTGAAAAAGATAATAAATAAACAAGTCTGAAGGGCAAGATGCTTAGGACATGGGCCTCAGGATTGACACATTCTTCTAGTGGAATTCAAAGCTGCGAAAGTGACCCTCAGCAAACGAAATATTAGCCTGCTGCAGAAGGAGCCGTTGGCTGGATCTACAACTCATCTCGGTGGGGTATGGAATGAGTCGATTCCATGGGAAATGTTTGTCCCTGGTAAAGTAGTAGATGAGACCCAGTGGACATCTTCAGCCTTTGTATCACAGAAGAGGCTCCATACATGTCAGCTCAACAGATTACTAGATTAACCGTGGGGGCTGAGTGTGGCATGGCGGGTGGGGGTGGGGGAAAGTAAAGAGCCCTGACCAGGGAGTCTAAGGTTTGAGTTCAAGTTCTTTCCCTGACTAAAAGCGTTATTCACTGGCCATGTGATTTTCTGGTCATCATTATTAGCTTTTTGACCCAGGCTAACTGCTTACCCTCACTAGGCTTCCTTTATGTCATCTTTAAAATGGGTTATAATTGTCTCTGTTCAGGCTGCTGTAGGAATCACATGAGACGCTGGTGCTGATGAAAACCGGCCAGCACTGTTTAGCACGAAGCACACGGGTTAGTGCATAGTTAACAGCTGGATCAATATTACCCATAAATCTCCTTTTCTTATAAATCAAGTATTTTCATTTGAAAATGTTAGGCATGTTTTAAAAAAAATTAGGATGATGTTAAATGAGCTAATTCAGGGAACCATTCACTTGAAACCGACTGCAAAACAGGTTTTTTACTCGGTTGGAAAAACCCAATCTTTCACAGACCCGATAAAAACAACTGCCCGAGAGGCGCCTGGCTGGCTCAGTCCACAGAGTGGGCCGCTCAGTCTCAGGGTCGTGAGTTTGAGCTCCACGTTGGGCACTGAGGTTAGTTAAAACAAATACACAAATGGAAAAAAAAAATGAACAAAAAAACTCTGCCGGGACTATTTTGGCACATTCTTAGTATTTTTGAGAAGGGTGTGTTTTAGTAGCACAGCGGCTTAGCAGATATCACATAAGCAGCAATAAGTGGCTAAGAATGTGTGTGATTGAGCCTTGGGGCCCCACTGCTCTAATCCTGTCTCTACTACTAATGAACTATTTCACTTGTTAGGAATGGGGCAGCCTCTCTCACTGGCAAGATAAGGGGTTTGCACAGCATGATGTCTCCATCCCCTTCCTGGCCTCCAAACTAGAGCTGCCCAATCAGGTAGGCACCAGACATCTGGGACGACTGAGCCCTTGCAGCAGAGCTGGAAATTGAGATAGGCTATAAACATCCTCTTCTCCCTGATTTGGAAGACTGTATGAAAAAGCTACTGCAAAATATCTCATTAATATCTTTTTCATTTTGATGGAGTGTGGGAAAGATATTATTTTGCAAGTCTGCGGCTAAATGAATTCAATTACTAAAATTATTTTCACTCGTTTCTTTTTCCTCTCTTTAACGTGGCTACTACGAAATTTTAAACGACATGTGGCTTCTATGTGTGGCAGCATTCCCTTTCTATTCGATAGAGAGCGCTGCTCTAAAAACTCTGTTGATGAAATAAGTTTTCGTGATGATTTCAGTTGAATTGTACACAGAGCTGGGTTTCAGCTCTGCTGGGAGATTCACCATAAGCCGCTAGAGCGGGCAGCTCCCGCCCATCTGATTTCAGCAGTTGACTTGCATTGCGGGGTGGGAGTTCCTGCCTTTGAGGAAGTGGGGGAAAGAAATACAAATGGATTAGATTAGTCCAGTGGAGATGGATAGAAACTGCAGACTGAATCTGATGGAGCAAGCTGGTTAGAGGGAGGACTCCAGGATAGTGGGGTACATGTGATACTCTGCTGGTGGCCACGGGATCACACCCAATAC
>CM053615.1:10551331-10580532 GCA_028646535.1 Procyon lotor
CAGGTCTGGCTAATTGTTGTAGAACCAGGCCTCCCAGAGCTTCCAATTTTTAAAGAGAACCCGGAAACTTGAATTTTTATGTCACATACCGAAATATTTTAACTATTAATAATTAACACAAATTCATACGCACACACACACACATGCATACATGCACTCATCTGTCAGCAGGATGAGGGCCACCAGGATACACTCAGTTTCTGATATTATATGTCCTTCACATAAGCTGCTCTCTTTTTGTACGCTCCGAAACCACTTGTCAGAGCTTTGCAGTCTTTTTTTCTTCTTGAAAAAAAAAAATGCAGTTTTTCTTTTGGTTCCCAAAGGCATAGTCATGCTCATGCTTTTCCTGCACAAAAAAAACATGTTGAGTTCAGCTCTCGAAATATACTACCACTAGGGGCAGCCCAAACTTTTTTTTTTTTTTTTTAAGATTTATGTAAGGTACACTAATTAATGCAGTAACAGAAACTATTACCCTATGACATTTTAGGTTACTTCTTCCTCCTGAGATTGTCAGTGTGGCTTGAGTTTTGAAGAATTATTTAATTAACATAAAAACAGACAGCAAACAAACTTGCCCCAAAGCCAGCATCACAGCATATCAGCCTTTAATTTTACTTTATATTTTGTTGTTTTTATTTTATACATTTGATTCGGGTTTTTGTTTTTTTTTTTAAACCACACTATGTGCTCTAGGCAGAGGGAAAAGAACAAGAAGCATATAGCACACTGGGGTCCCAGAGGCCTGTAATTCAAATTTGAAATTAAAAACAAACAAATAAAAAACCCAGGATTCTCTGAGACAAGAAATATTTTCACTTAGGTAAAGGAAACCCCCTGGTTAGTCCCCATGGACTGATATACTTGAGGACCCTTCTCCTCTTAGCACCTAGCTGTTTCTCAGGTTTCAACCAGCCTCAGAACCTCTGTGTCTCTTGGAATCTCTGTGAACCTCACTCTCCTAACACATCTGTCCTCACACCCTGAGCTGAGATGTGGTTGGCTTGTTGACTTGTTTCCTGGTTGCTTCTGTGGTCTGGAAGGTGCTTTATTGGCAGCACCTAGACTGCACAGTTGGGATTCTGTTGTTGTTGTTGATGTTTTCCAAATAACTCCTACTTCAAGGCTCAGCGAGAACCTTCCCAGATGGTCTCCATCCCCTTGACTCACCTGCTCTCCCCCCGGGGGCAGCAGTACTAACTCGAGCTCTGAGCACCAGCTCTGAGCACCACATGAACCAGGGGTTCATCATACAGTCCTCACATGAGCCTTGGAGGCTGACTCAAAGGTGTCCTCATCTTGCGCGCAAGGCAGGGAAGGTGGAGAGGCTGCGCCAGCGAGGGTAGTGGCACTGGGACTGGGTGGGTCTCATCCACTGGGTTAGACGTGGTTGGCACAGTACCGGCTTCATGGCCCCATCTTAGCATTTATAACTTCCCCTTCACCATCTTGTCTTCTCCTCCCTCTCCCCTTCCCATCCGCCATTTTATTCCTCCTCCTTCTCCTCCTCGCTTCTCCATCTCCTACCTATTCTTCCTTCTCCTCCTCCTCAGCATCATCATTACTGCAGCTTATGGATGCCTCTGTCTTTACCCCATTAGCATTTGACTTTTAAGGTCCAGAGGCCGAGTCTTGCCACAGTGCCCGTTCTAGGCTGTCCACACAGGACAGAGGGAGGGGCTGTGGAGCCTTGGTCAAGAGAATGAGCTCCAGAGGCCAAGGTTTGGGGAGCATCTGTCACCTGCTAACCAAGTGACCTGGGGGAAGACACACTATCTCATAACCTTACTGTCCTGCCCAGGAAAGCCTGGAGAATAATAGCTCTTCCACCACTAGGCTTTGTGAAAGATAATTGAATTAAAGTCCATGAAGCTCTCCAGGTGGGGTCTGGTACACGGAGCTCCATATGGGTTAGGAATTCTAGCAACCATTTGATATGGATGGATCTTGTTGAATTGACATTCCTGAAATTCAAACTGTGACATAGCTCACAGTTTTCAAGGCAGCCTTTTAAGCTTTTTTAAAAAAAAAGTTTTAGCGAGATTAGTATTTTACTCTCAGTGATCCATTGAATACAGAAAATGTAAGAATTAGTTGGTGACTAGCCATTAAAAGACTGCAACATAAAATATATGTCAAATAGAAATCATTTAAAAATATAGGTTACCACATACCATATATATTTAAAGATTTTATATATATTAAATATCTGTATATATATTTAAAGATTTTATTTATTTATTAGAGAGAGAGAGAGAGATAGTGGGAGAGAGAGCAGCAGGGGGAGAGGGAGAAGCAGGCTCCCCACTAAGCAAGGAGACCCATATGGGACTCATTCCCAGGACCCTGGGATCAGGACCTGAACTGAAGGCAGAGGCTCAACTGACTGAGGCACCCAGGTGCCCTCACATACCACATATACTTACCGTTTAAAAGTTAACATCCTTGAATTTTAGAACATACAAAACATTAATTGCCTAACCTCTATCTTTGATTTATAACAAAGATGACTTTTATTCTGCATTGATGTTTGTTTACTCATCCAAAACCATCTCCCAGTTGGGTATTAGGATACACATTGGTTCATATAAGCGAGTTTCTTTTTTAAACAATTTTGGGGTTTTTGCCAAAGTCAATACTGCTTTTTCATGTTCAGATATTAGATCAATTTCTAATTTCCCAAGGGAGCATCCTTCAATAACATTTACATCTTTTCCTCTTTGCGTTTCCTCTCTTAAGGTCTGTATGAAGAACTGTAGCCTAGAGCAAGTATTCAGACACTCAAAGTGCCATACAATTATCACTGGGTGGTATATGAATGACGTGACAGTAAGACCTGCTAGGAAGTTCACAGACTGCACAGAATCACTAGTTGAAGGTGCTGATTTAAGGATTTCTTTCACTTTCCAAACTCGTTATGTTTTGGCGCACCATTCATTGAATTTGTTTAAAATGTGCCATGAGATAAACTTATCGATTGTTTACAAGAATAACTGTTAGCATGCCAGGCCATGGATACTATTTTTAGCCAATGTGGTTGAGCTACCGGGAGACTAGATTAAATCATTCCTGCTTTTCTCTTCCATGTTTCCATTCAGGTTCCTAGAAAGCTTGGCCCCAAACTTCAGGCCCCAGATGTCTTGCTTTCTGCTAGATTTAGTGAATTCCTTACAACAGGTAACACCTCCATACTGATGGCTAGCTTACAGAAGAATTAGGGTGTTGTTGTTGTTGTTGTTGTTTAAGATTTTATTTATTTATTTGACAGAGAGAGATCTCAAGTAGGCAGAGAGGCAGGCAGAGAGAGAGGGAGAAGCAGGCTCCCCGCTGAGCAGAGAGCCCAATGTGGGGCTCCATCCCAGGACCCTGAGATCATGACCTAAGCCAAAGGCAGAGGCCTTAACCCACCGAGCCACGGAGGTGCCCCAGAATTAGGGGTTTTTTTTCCCCTCAATTCCTCAACTGATTTTTCTTGCGATTCCAAAAAGCATAAGCTTTCCGTGGCACACTGGACAAGAATGCTCACACTGAAATAGCTGTGTAGGATCCTCTGGTGCCCTTTGCTGCTGGAACTTTCTCACACTTGTCTTGTGCAATGGGTTTTCTTATAAACCCAACCTGTTGGGCTTTTGTATTTCCAGGATTTCTCACGATTTCTTATCTACTATAAGAGATGCCTTCTTTTTATCCTTCAGCATGGCCAAGTACGCTTTAAAATGTGTTTTCTGTCATTTCTATGGGTTTGATGTGAGAAAGACATTATACTGTCTTGAAATGCAAGTTTAGCACTTCCATTTCTAGACTTCAGTACCGCAATGAAGAGAGAAGTAGATCCTCTTCATAAATGGTGTTGGAAATGAAGGAGAGGCAGGATTCCCACCTGCTGTAGAGACAAATGGTACTATATTTGAGCTGTTCTTGTAGCCTGTGCCTGGGAGATAAGTAATTTGGCCAGCAGTGGTTTGATTCTTTTTTATTTTTATTAAAATGAGCTGTTCTCACTGCAGTAATTGCTTTAATGTATTAATCAGTAATTTCTGATTAAATGCTATATTCTATTAGACTGTGCTGTTGAAATGACAGGCTGTATGATTAGAGACAACTCTCATATAATGAGCAAATCTGGCTTCATATTTGTTAACTGTTCACACCTGCCCTCCTCACGGTGGACCTGGTGATTGCTAGAATATTCCACATGGCTTCCATCCTAGTGCTCTTTAGGATTGCCCATTCCTTTGTTACTCCCTTTTTATTTGTACAATGAAGGCTTCCCAGGCAAAGAAGAATTAGAGAGAGAAATCTCTCTCCACACCCTGCCCGTCCCCAGAGCAGTTTCCATCAGCCTTGCTTCATAGTGGGGGAAGGAGGAATGAATTCAATCCCTCACGGGAAAGGACGCGGGGCACCAGAAGTCCTTGACTTTAGCATGTTCGTGGCGAAATTTTGTATGGTTGAAAAATGCGCAGTGCAAGCCATCAGTGTGTAGCCCTCCCTGTAACTCCACATTTTAATTTGACCCAGGCAATGCAGGTACAATTGGGATCAAACCATTAGATAAAACCTATGACATTTTGAAATCTTATTTTATTAAAAAGTTGAAAATTGGAAAATTGAAGTGGGGCAAGTAACAATACAAGCAATACAAATGAAGTAAAAATGATTACTTCTTTAAAGATACTTAAATGATAAACCCTGATCTATTTACAGTACTTCCCTGAGGTGTGTAGTTGAGAAGGAAAAGAATAGATTTAAGAACATGTTCAAAATGGGGGTGCCTGGGTGGCTCAGTGGGTTAAAGCCTCTGCCTTCGGCTCAGGTCATGATCTCAGGGTCCTGGGATCGAGCCCCACATCGGGCTCTCTGCTCAGCAGAGAGTCTGTTTCCCCCTCTTTCTCTGCTGCCTCTCTGCCTACCTGTGATCTCTCTCTGTGTGTCAAATAAATAAAATCTTTAAAAAAAAAAAAAAAAGAACATGTTCAAAATGATGGAAAGTTCTGTTGTGGATATTTGCCACTTTTTGGCTGACTGCCATTAAAGCCCCTGCCTGTATTAATCAGGGTTCTCCAGAGAAACAGCACAGGACCAATAGTGTGTGTGTGTGTGTGCGTGTGTGTGCGCACGCAAGCTGGGGACCTAGGAGAGCCACTGATGGATTTACAGTCTGAGTCAGGCTTGAGAACCAGAAGATCTGTTGGTCTAAATCCTGTCCGGAAGCTGGCAGGCTGAATATCTAGGAAGAGCCAATGTTTCGGTTCCAGTGTGAAGGCAGGAAAAAACCAACCACCCAGCTCAAGGCAGTCATTAGTCCCCATGATTTACAGGAAAGCCAGGCTTTTTGTTCTAGTCAAGCCTTCAGGTGATTGGATGAGTCCCCCTCACATCGAGGAGGGAAATCTGCTTTCCTCAGTCTATAATTTAAATA
Source organism: Procyon lotor (assembly GCA_028646535.1). Lineage (NCBI taxonomy): Eukaryota > Metazoa > Chordata > Mammalia > Carnivora > Procyonidae > Procyon > Procyon lotor. The sequence goes on from CM053615.1 coordinate 10,556,757, forward strand.
TAATCTCACCCCGAAACATCCTCCTAGGTACACCCAGAATACCCAGGCAAGCTGGCACATAAAATGAGCCATCGCAGTGCCACAGGGGAGGTGAACTCCTATTTGGAAGTAGTTTCTCCTCTGTGGAAGTGAAAGGGGCCACATCTTCTCTGTCTCTATTTTGATGCAGCCTCAGGGTAGGCAGATGACCTAGGCTCAGTCCGTCAGAAACTTTCTTTGACTCTCACATGGGCGACACACTAGACATGCTACTCATTGGAGATCCGCTGCCGGGAAGGGGAAAGAATAATATATATATCTCGACCAAATAGTTTTAGAATATTTTATCTTTCAGAGAGTAGAATTATCCTTACACCATATGCACTCAACAGTGTTACACGTTTCTCAAGTACGTGTTACATGCACAAGCAGAAGATTGACTATATTTCTTTTTTTTTTTTTTTTAAGATTTTATTTATTTATTTGACAGAGAGAGACAGCAAGAAAGGGAACACAAGCAGGGGGAGGAGAAGAGAGAGAAGCAGGCCTTCCCCTGAGCAAGGAGCCCAATGCAGGGCTCGATCCCAGGACCTTGGGATTGTGATCTGAGCTGAAGGCAGACACTTAATGACTGAGCTACTCAGGTGCCCTGATTGACTATATTTCAAGAAAAGAATTAATTGGAAGGTCTCGGGCTGCACCTGTATGGAATTTTCTATGAGGGGACTTTCAATGTAGATCGAAGGCAAAGGAATGAAAAGAAAAGAGGCACTATGGAATTTCCTTACTTATAAATTAGGGGGAATATATAGACCTCATGAGATTGTCAAGATGAAATGTAATAAAATGAAATCTGTAGTCCTTGGAAAAATATCTGTCACTTAGTATGTGTTTAATAAATTTTTAGTGTTGATGACAATGACAATGATGGTGATGATATATGGTGAGGTTTTTGTTTTGTTTTTATGGTGAGGTTCTTTTCAGGAATCATCCAATGACATAGGTGAATAAGAGCCAGAAAAGTAAGTGGTGAGGAGAAGGAACTTTTGAGAGTCTGAAACAACAGTATCAGGAAACCCACACTCAGTATAGGTGGTCTGATTTATTTGAAGTGGACGAGCTTTGATTCAGCTCTCAGGGGATAAAAAGGTTTAAAAAGAGAAAAAGAGAAAGAAGCATAAACAAGGACAACATATCTAGAGCTGCCATCTTTTCTTCTTTTAAGCCAACAGGATGTCAGCTCATAAATGAAGCCTGAGGGGCGCCTGGGTGGCTCAGTGGGTTGAAACCTCTGCCTTCAGCTCAGGTCATGATCTCAGGGTCCTGGGATCGAGCCCCGCATCGGGCTCTCTGCTCAGCAGGGAGCCTGCTTCCCCCTCTCTCTGCCTGCCTCTCTGCCTACCTGTGATCTCTCTCTGTCAAATAAATAAACAAAATCTTTCAAAAGAAAAAAATAAAGCCCGAGATTCAGATGAATCCACTTTTCAGCTGAGATGTCAAGTTTATCCTGATCCATGACTAATCACATCACTAGTGTGGATTTGGCGATATGTCCAATATATTGGCAAACAAATAGATTATCATATACTTCTTAAAAAGAGGAACTGAAATTTTTCACAAAGACAATGACAGAGCCAGTACAAATGCCCAAAGCTTTAATGATGAAGCCAATAGGATGCTGCTGAAGGTCAGGGAAGTCAGAGGAAATCCGATCCAGTCTGTCCATTCTGGATGAGTTCAGGGAAGGACCGTGAATTAGAAACATTTTCATGACCAGTGTATAGTCTGAGACCACTCTGAGAAGTGTTTGAGACACTATTTATCAACAAATAAGATGTACATATCACCTTCGACAGATTCACTAGTAAGTGAATGTTACGGGCACCTGGTGTTTCAGTCTGTTGAGTGACCAGTTCTTGGTGTTGGCTCTGGTCATGATCTCAGGGTCACGAGATCGAGCCCTGTGTAGGATCCATGCTCAGTGAAGAGTCTGCTTGAAGATTCTCTCCCTCTTTCTCTGCCCCTACTCCCTACTCGTGCACATGCATGCTGTATCTCTAAAATACATAAATCTTTTGAAAAAATGCTTGTTAAATATACAACTTTCTAATCTCTACTTTTTAATCTTTTCAATCTTAATCTCTGCTGAATGGGCCCTCAAATCTATATTTTTAACAAACTCCCTAAATGTATTTCTGCACAATAACAATCAGTTACCCCTGTCTAGTTAGACGAATAGGGATCCTGGATGAAATTAGATATTTTGAGAAAATGCATTCTCCACTGTCCCCAACCCAAGAAGAGATCTTGGAGTTAGAGTAGGTGTGAAGTTTTCTAGATTGCCAAGTTTGTACTAAGAATCTCAGAATTGCCTCTATTGTTGAGGCTGCACCAAATCATGTCCGTCAACAAGGTCCTAAAAAAATATTTAACACTATGGAGTATTACAAGTACTCTTTCCCAGAATGAAACTGCTGCCTGACTGACTTCAAATGTAGTGATGATTTAAAAAATTGGAGGCTTGCTGGGCTCAAGATTTAAGGTGGTCACACTCTCATTTGGATGGTGGTTGTGGGTTGGGATACTTACTAACATTTTTAAGTCTGTCTGAGACTTATCTCATTGTCATTTCAACTCTGTGCTTCTTTTCCCTTCCTCTTCATTTTCCAAAAAGCTATTGCAACATTTGCTGACATTAACCGTGTATACAAAACCTGTAGAAACATGATCTACCAGAAGTGATAAGGTCCCTGAGATTCATGCTTACTCTTGGCCAAAAGTCAAAAGTAGAATTTGTTCCTAGATTAAACATCACATTTTCCAAAATGTATATTCTATTTGATTCCTGCAACTAAATATGTAGTTGCAGGAAGTAGCAATTTTAACTGCATCTAATTCTGATGCAAATTTAAGAACAGAAGGCAAGGCAATTTACAAAACCATGTTTTATATAAATTGAGAAATGGAAGAGGGATGGAATTAACACTTAACAATTTTGATGTTATTTTCTGCCAGTTTTTAATCCATGCATTTCATAATGTTGTCATAATTGTTTTAAATGCTGCTTTTAAGATAAGCTTATGCCCCAAATAATCTCATACTGCTATATGATACTCAAGACATATTTTTAATGGAGAGGTGATCTTCCTTCCAGTGAGTGAACTATAATTTATTTAACCAATTCCCCGTGGGTGGACATGCAGTTTGTTTCCCATTATTTTTTGCTTTGTTTTGTTTTCTCTCTCTTTTTTTTTTATTACTACCTAAGGCCAGATTCCTGTAAGTGTAGTCAAAGCTTATGAACATGTTTATAAGATATGGCTGACATCAGTTCCAAGGAGCTGCACCAACTTACTTGCCCATCGATAATCTATGAGCATTATTATTTGCCATCTCCAGCATTTCTGGTGTTCACAAATGTTACCGTCTTTGTAATTTCTTCAGATGTGTTTATTGAACACTTTACTATGTGTTACAGCCTACAGATACAAAGAAGTTAAAGTCTAAAGATGTTGGTGACTAAGTAGGAAATGGAGATGTCTAAAAAACATATTTTCGGTTCAATTTTATCTCAGTTAAGATGGACTTAGATCATGATGATAGTCTGCTTCAGATACGTAACAACAATGGGCAAAGAACAAAAATATAACATTTAACAGGCATGGCTATATTAAAAGCCAAATACAGGTGACGTTCTAGGCCTACTGGGCTCCTGGTATCTGGTACCTATGGTGTGGGGGCAGGGAGAAAGTAACGTTATTCAGCCCCAGTGAATAATATATAACTTTTATCAGTGTGTAGCAATTTACTGAGTCAACTGTGTTGATCGATCCTTTAACACCACAATGGAAACTGCATACTTTTTTACTTTGTTTAATGCTTAATTCACTAAACTGCAAACATTTCTGTTATTAACACTTAAACACTGAGCAACCACAATCTTTCTAAATATTTCTATACTACTTATAAAGCAAATCCATCAAAACTTATAAAGTTAGAATATCTCAAACATTTAAATGATTATGGGCTAAATACTTAATTAAAACCAAAACATAAGATATGAAATTCTCTTAACTGCCTTTAGCAACTTAAGGAGCAGATGAAACGCACACAAAATATCACACCCGTTACAAATATTGCAGTAAAATCAAAGTACATTTGACCCTTGAAAACATGGATTTGAATTGTGTAGGTCCACTTCTATGTGAATTTTTTACAATACAGTACTGTAAATGTATTTTCTCTTCCTTATGATTTTCTCAACATCCTAGCTTTCTTTATTGTAAGAATACAGTACATAATGCACATGACATGCAGCGTACGTTATCCAACTGTGTGTAATCAGTAAGGCTTGGTCAACAACTAAGCTATTAGTAGGCAAGTTTTGGGGATGTTAAAGTTACAAGAATTTTTGACTGCATTGTAAGGATGGAGGGGAGGATAGGAGCCCCTTACCTTTGCCTTGGTTCAAGGGTCAACAGTAACTGTAAAGGTAATGATGAGAACATTTACCTGCCTTAATTAGTGATTCCATTTCATATTTATATTCTTATTTTTGCTCATATGTTTTTGCCTCCTCAAGATTGCAGTAATTTTCCCAGAAGGTGGAGATAATATTTTCAAACCTTAAAGCAAAAGAATACTCTGTCCGACTTGCTGAGGTCCAGGGTCTGCTCTTGAGCCGTTGATTCTCAGTCGAGTTGCAGAACCCAAGCCATCCAAAGTGATGCAAAACTGAGCCACCACCTGGGAGTCCTTTCCAATGATGAAACTCCCTCGTGAGATCATAAGAAACTTGTGAAACTCGATACTCTTCCAGGAATAACATATATCTTATTTATTTAAAAATGTACTTATTTATTTAGGAGAGAGAGAACACAAGTAAGAAAGCACCAGCAGACAGAGCAGCAGGAGGAGAGGGAGAAGCAGAAGCCGACTCCCTGCTGAGCAGGGAGCCAGATATGGGACTCAATCCCAGGATCCCCCCGGATCGTGACCTGAGCCGAAAGCAGACACTTAACTGACTGAGCCACGCAGGCGCCCCTGAGGTACACTTTAAAGTAGACAACAATACTAATTGATAGTCCTCTTAGTCCTCTCGTTTTGAGATTTTTTTCTTTTTTTTTTTTTTTTGGTATCATGGGAAATTTACATACTTTTTTTAAGTGTTTCATGATTACTGGTAGAGTCATCAGGGTGTCAACTCCTAGAGAGAAATGAATGAAACAGTGTGGAAGGAACAAAACTTTAAGTTTAGAAATGGTGAGAAACACTTTTTAAAAAAAATATCCAAATTCATTTTAAGTAGGTTTTTGGCAAAAACAGTATAATCCAGATCCACATAGATTTTTGGTTTCTTTGTCTATGGCTTGGAAAGAGCTGTCGTCCACCGCACACTGCCCCTTCAGTCCACATTAGTATTAAAGACCAAAAATTCGATGCTGACTACAGCTCAATGGTGGGGGTAGAAAAGCACATGAACTTGACCTCCTTAAGAATTTTATCCTTTTTGATGCTTTTCTAAATGGAATAGCTTTCTTAATCCTCTGCGTGGATTGTTCACTGTTAATGTATGGAAATTCAACTCATGTTTGTGTGTTGATTTTTAATCCTGCCACTTTGCTTAATTCATTTATTACTTCTAACAGTTGTGTGTGTGTGTGTGTGTGTGTGTGTGTGTGTGTGTGTGTGTGCGTGCGTGTGTGTGTGTGGAATCATTAGGTTTTTTTTTTTACCATGAACTGAAGTTATATAAAGTTGAATGAGTCATAGAAGTCCAGTTGTCTATAAACAGAGATAATTTCACTTCTTTCTTTCCAACTTGGATGCCTTTTATTCCTTTTTTCTTGACTAATTGCTCTGACTAGGTCTTCTAATATTGTGTTAAACAGAAGTTGTGACAGTGGGCATTTTTGTCTTTAACTGATCCTGGAGGAAAGTTTTTCAGCGTTCCACAAATCAGTAGGATGTTGGAGGTAAGTTTTTCATCTGTGGCCTTTATTATGCGGAAGTCATTTTCTTCCATGCCCAGTTTAAGTAGTTTTTATCATGAAAGGGTATTGAGTTTTGTCAAATGCTTTTCCTGAATTGAGATGATCTTTTGTCCTTATTCTGTTAATGTGATAGAATACATTGATTCATTTATGTGCGTAGAACCGTCTTTGCATTGTTCCAGGAATAATCCCACTTGGTTGTATTATATAATGCATTTAACATGCTGTTCAGTTTGGTTTGCTAGTATTTTCTTGAAGATTTTGCAATCAATATTCACCAGGGATATTAGTCTGTAGTTTCCTTTTCCTATAATGTGTTTGTCTGGTCGTTACAAAAGGGAAAAGCTGGCCTCATAAAGTGAATTTGAAAGGGCTCCCTCATTCTTCAATATTTTAGAAGAGTTTTAGGAAGATTGATGTTAAATTTATTTATTTTTTTTAATGTTTGGTAGAACTCACACGTGAAACCTTCTGGTTCCAGGCTTTTATTCGGTAGGATGTATTTTTGATTACTGATTCAAACTCCTTACTAGTTATAGGTCTATTTAGATTTCTTGTTTCTTCGTGATACAGTGTTGGTAGATAATATGTTTCTAGAATTTGCCAGTTCCATTCAGGTCATCCAATTTGTATACAGTTGTTCATAATACGCTTATTAATCCTTTTTATTTCTATAAACCTGTGGTAATGCCCACTTTTTCTTTTCTGATTTTGGTTGTTTGGTCTCTTTTTTTCTTTATCAATCTAGCCAAAAGTTTGTCAATGTTGTTGTTGTTTGTTTTGGTTTGTTTTTTTCCCCAAAGACCCAACCCTTGGTTTCATTGATTTTTCTCTATTGCTTTTCTATTATCTATTTTGTTTATCTAGCTTATTGCTTTTAAAATTGCTACAGTTAAATAATCACACGATTGTTAGGAAAGTTTAAAGGTTAGCAGATAACCTACTACTGTTTTGATATTCATTTCTTTAATTAATCCTGAAGTAACTGCTTTTTTTCCTCTTTTTTTGAAGAGAGAGGGAGGGGGTAGGGGAGAAAGCAGAGGGAGAAGGAGAGAGAGAATCCCAAGCAGCCTGTATGCCCAGCATGGAGCTTGAAGCAGGGCTCAGTCTCAGTACTCTGAGATCATGACCTGAGCCAAAATCAAGAGATGGACGCTTAACTGACTGAGCTACTCACGAGTCCTAGAAGTAACTACTTTTTAAATCTTTCTTGTCCAGTAGGTCAAGGAGGAGAGTGATAGCATTTGTTCTTTAGAAATATTATTTTGATAACAATGGTTGAATGGTTTGAAAAGAGGAGAGACTCAATGCAGAGAGAATAGTTTGAAGATCCTGCTATAATACAATTGATAAAAAGTTTGAATAAAGGTAGTGACTTCAAGTATCTTTTCAATCTGAGATTTTCTCTTTCATTTGTGTATTTTTTTCCTCTGAGTTGAAAATTTTAAAAGAGTTAAATGTCTGTGTACACAAACATACCAGTCTTTAACTGTCACTTATTTGTAACTTCTAAAGTTAAAAAAAAATCACTTTGAGTTTCTTCTGTGGTTTTTAAAAAAATTAACTTTTAACTTACCAAGTCATTTTCATTCATTTTCTGAAATTGATCTGAATCAGGATATTCAGGCCTTGAGACAGAAGTGGGTCAAAAGGCACTTTAGATTTTCAAACAGAGGAATCAAATACAGAACATTGGTTGCACTCAGGTAACTATGTTGAGTAGCTGCTGGGACCACCAACAGTCCCTTTGACTGAAGGAATGCATGGAGGCAATGGGCCACCTGAGCCCAGGATCCTGGAGGATGGGTCTGCCTGGGCCAGTGCTCAAACCAGAACTAAAGAACCACCTAACCATGTGCAGGGGCTGCTGAGGGGCTGCTGGTCACCGGTGATGGGACTCATTGCTGCGGGCGCCAGAAGTGCTATCAGCTGATGATGGACTGTTGGCCATCTCTTGCTGCTGCAGAGTACCCCCAGAATCTGGGGGTACTAGATCAGGAAACAAATCCCTTTTCCTCACTCCTGCCTGTATTTCCTCTTGGTAGAAACTAACCAGAAGCTTGGGGCAAGTGACTGGGAAAATGGAACATGCCGGTCCCTGGACTCGCAGAGCTGAGCCAAGAACACCAGGCAAATGATGGTTCAAGCCTATTTATTTTCAGGGAGGCTGAGTGGATCAAAACATTCCAGAAGGTCCTCTCTACGACTTTCTGAGTATCTGTCTTTTCTTTTTGAGAAATTAAACACGTCTGGTGCCTTTTATACTCCTTCGGATGGATTCATTTCCGCAGGTTTCTGTATGTCCACCAGGTGGAGTCAGAGGCCAGTTTTAAAGGGTTAAATTTAGGAAGTAAATTTAGTTGAGAGTTTAAGTTTCAGACTGGAAGAAGCAAAGATAAATAATACCAGGGGGACTACTTCTTTCCTCTGATGTTTCCTACTAGAATGTTACCTTGTTATTATTGCATTCACTTTGACTGCTATGTCAATGCACCCCATTCTCCGGCTGTAACTTAGAACATTTCTGTTGCAAGGAACAGAGACTCATTCCAGCTGGCTCAAGAAAAGAGAATCTTATTATAAATATACAAGAAGAAATATCACAGACATTTTTGGAAGAGAAACAAAATACAGCAAAGGTTTTCCAGGGGCTGCTCTTTGCTTCTTGTAGGGAACACATAGTCACTCTCATGTCTGCTTCTCATTTATTCATTATTCATTCATGAATATGCACTGAATCCCTGGGATGGTGCTGGAGACTTGAGATGCAGGGGTAGATAAGGCATTAATAGGGAAGAGAGATATCAAACAAATAAGCACATATTAAATTATAGATCACTATAAATGCTCTACATGCAATGTATAGGTTTTTCTCAACTTTATTTTTAAAAATATTTTTAAAATTTAAATTCAATTAATTAACATATAATGTATTATTAGTTTCAGAGGTAGAGTTTAGTGATTCATCAGTCTTATATAATCCCCATTGCTCATACATCACGTGCCCTCCTTAACGACCATCACCCCATCCCCCCCAGCCCCTCCCCTCCAGCACCCCTCAGTTTGTTTCCTATGATTAAGAATCTCTTATGGTTTGTCTCCCTCTCTGATTTCATCTTGTTTTATTTTCCCCTCTTTTCCCCTATGATCCTCTGTTTTGTTTCTTAAATTCCACATATCACTGAGATCATATGATAACTGTGTGTCTGACTTATTTCACTTAGCATAATACCCTCTAGTTCCATCCACATCATTGCAAATGGCAAAATTTCATTGTCTCATCTTCTTTATCCTTTCATCTGTAGATGGACATCTGGGTTCTTTCCATAGTTTGGTTATTGTGGACATTGCTGCTATAAACACTGGGGTGCAGGTGCCCCTTCGGATCACTACATTTGTTTCTTTAGGGTAAATACCCAGTAGTGCAGTTGCTGGATCTTAGGGGTTTTTCAACTTTTTGGGGAGCTTCCATACCATTTTCCAGGTAGCTGCACTAGTTTGCTTTTCTACCAAAAGTGTAAGAGGGTTCTCCTTTCTCCACATCCGTGCCAATATCTGTCATTTCCTGAGTTGTTAATTAGCCATTCTGACTGGTGTGAGGTGGTATTTCACTGTGGTTTTGATTTGTATTTCCCTGCTACCGAGTGATATTGAGCATTTTTTCATGTGTCTGTTGGCCATTTGGTTGTCTTCTTTGGAGAAATGTCTGTTCATGTCTTCTGCCCGTTTCTTGATTGGATTATTTATTCTTTGGGTGTTGAGTTGGATAAATTCTTTATAGATTTTGGATACTAGCCCTTTATCTGATAAGATTTTTGCAAATATCTTCTCCTATTCTGTTGGTCATCTTTTGGTTTTGTTGACTGTTGCTTTAGTTGTGCAAAAGCTTTTTATCTTGACAAAGTCCAAATAGCTCATTTTTGCCTTTGTTTCCCTTGCCTTTGGAGATGTCTCTAGCAAGAAGTTGCTGTGGCTGAGGTCACAGATTGCTACCTGTGTTCTCCTCTAGGATATTGATGGCTTCCTATCTCACATTTAGGTCTTTCATCCTTTTGAGTCTATTTTTGTATATGCTGTAAGAAAATGGTCCAGTTTCATTCTTCTGCATGTGGCTGTCAAATTTTCCCAACACCATTTATTGAAGAGACTATCTTTTTTCCATTGGATATTCTTTCCTGTTTTGTCAAAGATTAGTTGACCATAGAGTTGAGGGTCCATTTCTGGGCTCTCTATTCTGTTCCATTGATATATGTGTCTGTTTTTGTGCCAGTACCATACTGTCTTGATGATTACAGCTCTGTAATAGAGCTTAAAGTCCACAGTTGTGATGCTACCAGCTTTGATTTTCTTTTTCAATATTCCTTTGGCTATTTGGGGTCTTTTCTAGTTCCACACAAATTTTAGGATTACTTGTTTCAGCTCTGTGAAAAAAGTTGATGGTCTTTTGATAGGGATGGTACTACTGTATAGATTGTTGTAGGTAGCATAGACAGTTTAACAATATTTGTTCTTCTAATCCATGGATTAGAAGATTAGAGCATGGAACATTTTCCCATTTCTTTGTGTCCTCCTCAATTTCTTTCATGAGTGTTCTATACTTTTCTGAGTACAGATCCCTTGCCTCTTTGGTTAGGTTTATTTCTAGGTATCTTAAAGTTTTAGGACAATTTGATATGGGATCAAATCCTTAAGTTCTTTCTTCTTTCTCATTGTTAGTATAAGAAATGTGACTGATTTCTGTGCATTGATTTTATATCCTGCCACTCTGTGGAATTCTTTTATGAGTTCTAGCAATTTTGGAGTAGGGTCTTTGGGTTTCCCACATAGAGTATCATGTCATCTGCAAAGAGTGAGAGTTTGACTTCTTTGCTGATTTGGATGCTTTTTATTTCTTTTTGTTGTCTGGTTGTTGAGGCTAGGAATTCTAGTACTGTGTGGTGATAGTGGACATCCTTGCCATGTTCCTGACCTTAGAGGAAAGGCTGTCAGTTTTTCCCCATTGAGAATGATATTCACTGTGGGCTTTTCATAAATGGCTTTTATGATATCAAGTTATGTTCCTTCTGTCCCTACACTGTGAAGAGTTTTAATCAAGAAAGGATTTGAGAGGGTCATATGGTTCTTTTCCTTTCTCTTATTAATGTAGTGTTATCACACTGGTTGGTTGATTTGCAGATGCTGAACCACCCTTAGCCCAGGAATAAATCCCACTTGGTTGTGGTGAATAATCCTTTTAATGTACTGTTGGATCCTTATTGGCTAGTATCTTGGTGAGATTTTTTTGCATTCATGTTCATCAGGGATATTGGTCTGTAATTCTCCTTTTTGGTGGGGTTTTTGTCTGGTTTTGGGGATCAAGGTAATGCTGGCCTTATAGAAAGAGTTTGTAACTTTTCCTCCCATTTCTATTTTTTGATAGCTTCAGAAGAATAAGTATTAATTTTTCTTTAAATGCTTGGTAGAATTCCCCCAGGAAGCCATCTGGCCCTGGACTCTGGTTTGTTGGGAGACTTTTGATTACTCTTTCAATTTCCTTGCTGGTTATGGGTCTGTTCAGGTTTTCTATTTTTCCTGTTTCAGCTTTGGTAGTTTATACATCTCTAGGAATGCATCCATTTCCTTCAGATTGCCTAATTTATTGGCATATAGTTGCTCACAACATGTTATAATGGTATTTTTTGGTATTGGTTGTGATCTCTCCTCTTTCATTCATGATTTTACTTATTTGGGTCCTTTCTCTTTTTTTGTTGAAGAGTCTGGCCAGGGGTTTATCAATCTTATTAATTCTTTCAAAGAACCAGCTCCTAGTTTTGTTGATCTGTTCTACTGTTCTTTTAGTTTCTATTTCATTGATTTCTGCTCTTCATCTGCTGGGTTTAGGCTTTATTTGCTATTCTTTTCCCAACTCCTTTAGGTATAAGACTAGTTTCTTTTTTCTTGAGAAAGGCTTGTATTGCTATATACTTCCCCCTTAGGACCACCTTTGTTGCATCCCAAAGGTTTTGAACAGTTGTGTTTTCATTTTTATTCATTTCCAACATCTTACTTATATTATACTGATTAGGTCCCTGGCAGTCAGTACTGCCTCTTGTTCTCTTTTTTGAAGTGAGTTTGTCCATCTTGTCATTTTGTCCAGAGAAGAATATATGAGTGAGAGAACAAAATACTAAAATGGAAACAATGACCCTGGAGAAGTATACACTAAAAATCAGAAGAGACCTGAAACCAAAAAAAAGAAAAAAAATATATATGTATGTGTGTATATATATATATATATATATATATATATATATAATCAGATAGGTGAACAGAGTGGGGTAATACACTGGATCCTGTGTATATTTTGGTTTGTTAGAAAACTACAACCCAAAATTGTAAAGAAAGAAAAACTTATATATGTCAAAAATAAAATTTAATATAATGAAAAGATAGAATTTAACTGTAAAAATGAAAATTAAAGGACAAAAAAAATGAAGGAATATAAATGGACAGGTGAACAAAACAGAGCAATACACTATATCCTGAGTGTATTTCAGTCAGTTTAGAAGAAACTATGTCTCAAAATTGTAAAAAAAAAAAAAAAAAAAAAATATATATATATATATATATATATATATATATATACACAAAAATAAAATTAAATACATTGAAAGGATAGAATGTAACTGTAATGATGAAAATTTTAAAAGGCTTTAACAAGAAAAAGAAGAAGAAAAAGAGTATTATCAAACAGATGAAGAGAACAGAGCCATACACTAGATTCTGGGTGTATTTTGGTCTGTTTGTTAGAAGAAACTGCATCCCAAAATTGTAAAGAAGGAGAAACTTACACATATCCAAAACTAAAATTAAATTTAATGAAAGGATAGAATGTTACTATAAAAATGAAAATTTAAAAAAAGATTTTAAAAAAAGAGTTGATAAAATAAGAAATTGGTTGAGAAAGGAAAGAGAAAAAAATTAAAATTGAAACACTAAAGAATCATGGGGAAAAAAACCCATGAATTCTACATGCTGTATTCCCCAAGGACTGGCGTTTTGCAGTTCTCTATGATTGGAAAACTTGATCTTGATTGGATGTGCTTGCTGATCTTCTGGGGGAGGGGCCAGTCGCCTTGATGCTCAGTGTCTTTGACCCAGGTGGAATTGTGCCACCCTGGCCAGAGGCCAGGCTAAGTAATCTGCTCTGGTTTGTTCTCTGTGGCTTTTGTTCCCTGAATGCTTTCTGTACAGCTTTGGATGATGAGAATGAAAATGGCGGCCTCCCAATCTCTCGGCCAGACCCGAATGCTGAAAGCTCAGGGCACCACTCTTCAGTGCACCCTCACAGAAAGGCAGTCAGTTATTCCTGTCTCCCTCATCTCTGTCTGAACTCCCTGTTCACCTGGCCTGTGACTAAGCATTTGTATCTCAGGCATAGGACCCCATTTGGAGTCTCCAAACCCTGAAGACTCCTGCGGTGTGCACCTGTGCTTCTCCTCCTGGGGAGGGGGGGGGTCTCCTTGGTTCTGCTGCTTGTTGGGTGTCTGCTTGGAGAGCAGTCGCCCCACTGTGCTGTGGTTTGAGGTTTATAGCAGCCCCGAGCTGAGAGCCCTCTCCTGGGCTCAACTGACTGCAGTCGGCATCCCCTATCAGATACCTGGGACCAGTGCCACACTCAGGCACCCCTGTTCTTCCTGTGACCCCAGCGAACCTGAGGCCACACAGTCCCACCTAGGATTCCACCCACTTCACCACTGAGTACCTTTCAGGCAGGGATGTCCCTCCCTGCACAGACTTCTAAAAGTTCAGATTTTGCGCTCTGCTGTTCTATCACTTTCCAGTAGCTGACTCATGGAGCCCCCCTCCCTCTGGGGTCTATCATCCCTTATGTCACCTTAGGTTTCACTTCTCCGTACCTCCTACCTTGCAGAAAGTGGTTGCTTTTCTATTTGTAGGGTTGCGGCTCTTTTCTTAGATCTCTGGTTGAGTTCACATGTGTTCAGAATGATTTGAGCATCATCTAGCGAATTCCTGTAATCAGATGAAACTAAGGTCTCCTACTCCTCTGCCATCTGGCAATATCTGCCAATATGCAGCTTTTAAGAGAGTATAAAATGGGGCCATAATCATAGTTATGAGGTTAAGGCAAAAAGAATTTTTAAGTAGCATGTAAGTATAGATCTAAAGAGACGACTACAAATCAACCCAATTGGAGCGAGTTTGCTCAGGTGCAGTGTTTGAGAAAGAATCTAATTATTTGCTATGTAAATATATAAGCACTAGGCTTATTATTTAAATAGCTTATTTTAATAATTATTATATAAAATATTATATAAATTTACATATTAATTTATATGTTATATATAAATTTATAATAATTAGTGAAAAACCTGAGTTGTGAAAATGCATGATATACATAGTGCTATTTCATTCAAATTGGTTCTTTATTTTATATTTGCTTTATGTAGTAATTGAAGGTAGAAATCATAAATTTGTGATCAGCACAATGTTTTCCAACACTTGTTCCTAATGTAACTTTAAAGTGCATGAAAATAACTAGCCTTGCATGTTAAGTTGGCCAAACTCCCTGTCTCTTGGGGGAGATTTATTACATGAATATGCAGATCTGGTTCTCTTTACCTCCACCAAAATGGCACAAACGCAACTTTGAGCCTGTCATATAAATAATGTCCTATCTACAGATGATTTCTCTTTTAGATCAAGTCATTGCAAGTCCTTAAACACCACCTGCTGTGCATCTGATCTCACTGTGTCCAGGGTGTAAACTTGAATTTCAGAGGTCTGACATACAGTCCTTATTCTCCCTAACCTCTCGTATGCAGCAGGCTGATTATGAATTAGTGAGTTAGCCACCCTGAGTCAGAACGTCACTCCTGGTGGATTTATTTTCCTCAGGTCCTGATTTCACAGACAATAATCCACAATTAAATGCACTGATTCAGTAAAACTCCACTGACAATTCTGATTCCTATGCTGATGTTCTACTTACTGGATTTGGGATAATGTATTAATAGGCCACGGATAGATAGGAAGAAAGAAAAAAAGAAAGAAAGAAGGAAAGAGAAAGGAAAGGGAGAGAGAAAGAAAAAAGAGGGAGGGGTAGAGGGAGGAAGGAAGGAAGGAAAAAGAAAAAAGGAAAGAAAAGAAAAGAAAGACAAGAAATAGGTCCTAACAGTCTACTGGAGTAAATGACTGAAAAAATGATCACTATTGTCTCTGAACCTATCTAAGCCTAGCAAATGGACTTTTTAAAAACCCTTTATTTAAAAACCCAAATTATTTAAAAACCCCAAATTTCCTTTAAAATATTGTGCTTAGAATTTTCTGAGAAATACCTAGCAAATAGAAGTAATGCAAATTTACTTGTATTGTTTGAGTGCTAGAGTTGGCAGTTTAAATGAAAACTCTCTAGTAATCCTGGAAATCCTTTGCAGGTATTTATTTAAGGAAGAAGAGGTGTTTAGCTCTGGGGTTTTTTTGTTTTGTTTTTTTGGTTTTTTTTTTTTTGCCTGTTGTTAACTCATTTTAATAAAAGTAACTGGAAGTATGTAGTCTCAGCTAATCATATTTAATATCTTTAGGGACTTTTGGTCTCCACATAGTTAGTGGTTGAACGGCTGAAAGATAAACCAAGCTATGAAACGGATTCTATTCTTCAGTATTTTTCCTAGGTATATGGGCATGACTCCCATAACTGAATTAGCCAAAATAAACTAGATTAATTAGGTCCGGGATGGATAATACGGAATACCCACAAATGAATCACACTGCATGTAAACCTAGAAATCTTCATTCTCCTATGTTGGTAGTGTTATGTTTAGTCTGTGGACGTGTAAAGAAGATGAGTGAGTCAGCAATACTTAAAAAATGCTGTTCCTACCTCAGTGCGTGGATTAAGATGACAGACCTGGATTCAAATCCTAGCTCTACCAGCCACTGTCATGCAGCTGGTAGGGTCAGTTACTTACGGTCTTTGCGCCTTAGTCCTAGTCTATAAAGTGGCCATCAGTACCATGTACACGCATCGAAAGGTTTTTATGAGGATGGAATGGTATCAGGTTTCTAAAGTACTTGGCACAGAATAAGCCCTTATTTAAAAATCAGACAGGATCATGACCAGCCTGTAATTTGGTCTCATCGCTTATCTCTGCCGTGGTGTATCCCTAGGGCCATGATGCAGAAGTGGACCTTGATACCTCCCATCACCAGAGGGGCATTTTGCAATGTCTGGAGACAAGTTTGGTGGTCACATCAGACTTTTTTTTTTTTTTTTTTTTTGCAAAACAAGTCTAGTTTTTATTAATTAGTTTTACACAACCAGCTGTTGACAATCTGCAGTTAAAACACTGTATTCACTGCTATTCAATTACAGAACTTTCAAACAGTGAAAAATAATCAAGAGGAAAAGAAAAGTACCATGGTTCCTTAATGAACCAAAAGTCAAATGATGTCACTTGAGACGGAATATTTTACATCCACAGTTACTGTATGTACTTCAGCTAACTAGGTTTTTCCTTAGTTTGCTTATAGCACAGTACAAGTTTAAGTGCTCAGAGACTAAACAGGAGTGAGCCATTTCAAACTTAAAATGTTTTGCATTTGTCACTGAACACATGCTAAACATTTTAATACAGAGCATTTTAAAGCTCTGTATTAAAAGAGCATTATACTGGTATTTAGTGGGTAGAATTCAGAGATAATGCCAAACATTCCACGATGCCCAGCACAATCCCAACCACAAACTTATCCAGCCCCAGATGTCAGTAGTGCCATGGGCTGGGAGCTCTGCATGAGGGTATGGGGTGCCTCTGTTTTACTGACTGTGTGCTGTATGAGGGTGTGACTTTGTGTTGTGTTCTCTGATTTACTATCTGCTTCCTCTCCCCCGCCCCCGCTGCCCCCACTCCCCTCCCTGGTAGGCTATGAACTCCTTGGGCAAGTTCTGGGGCGTCTCTATCCCAGTCGTGTTTGCATCGTCCAGGCCAAGGCCTCACGCAGACACCTCAGCAAATGCCGAAGGATGTTGCAAAAAATGCTTTTCCAAAAGTCCATAAAAAGCTAAATCTACTCTTGTGGGCTATGCATAGCAACCATGTATTTTGAGCTAAAACTCAGGACATTTGTTGTGAACAAGAAAGAATTTTCATGGTGAAGTCAGAGCACGTTTGTTTTGGAGGTAGAAACACCGAGGTTTTAATTTTGCTCTGAATTCACCACTTAGCTTGTTAACTTTGACAAGTTACCAAACTGTTGCTAATCCTGCGTTTATTCTAGGGGTGCTGTGAAGATTTCCAAGATCGTCTGTGTCAAGCCCCCCTGTTCCCAGCAGCTAAGACATCCAACGACTTTGGGCAAATTCCCACCCCCAGCTCCCCAGCCACCTGTGTCAGTAGAGATGATAACTTCTTGGCAGGAGCTTCAAGGCTTAAAGGAAACCATGATGGGCTTAGCAGGATTTAATGAACAGTAACTATTATCATCGTTATAGTTAATTTCAGTGGCAAAAAAAAAAAAAAAAAAAAAACCCTCAAGAAAAGAAAGAGTTCTCTGTCTTGTTCTTTTCACTTATGTCACCTCCTTTATTCATACTCCCCGAGAGCAATAGGAAGGAAACAAAACAGAACAGAGAGAGGAATCCAAAGGGAGACATTCGAAGGTATTTTGCACATACTTCAAAATAGCGAGATGCATTTAGAGCTCTCTTCCAAAGAAGAGCTGGACACCCTACTTGTTGTTGCTACATTGACTGGAAAGGCACCGAGGCCTTTTACTTGTGTTTCTGGGCCATTCTTCAAAGTACTGAGTTATCCCAGGATGATGTGTTTCTTTTCTAGGGATGTGACAACAAAAAGTAAATTGTGATGATTACGGTCACCTTCTGCCCCATCTTTTTTTTTTTTTTTTTTTTTAATGCAGAGATGAAGCTGCCGAAACATTGAAAAGTGGTTTACATCAAACATTGGGTAGCAGTGCCGGAGAGAGGAAGTTGTGTGTACGTAATGTAGGAATATCTCTTATTTGATGATGAGTGTGGGGGGAGAGGGAAGAGACCAGGAGAGAAACAGAGACAGCATGAAAATTACTCAGCTTTGGTTTTGTTTTCAAGGGCACAGATACAACTTAAAAGGAAACTCCATTGGTTCACTGGCTCGTGCCCGAGGATGTTCTCCATCTGGGCTGGATTGGGTTTCATGTTCAAACCTGGGGACATCTTGAGGAAGAGAGACGGAATATTGTTTTCCTGCCAGTGAGAGACTGGAGTTGGCCACTGCGCCCAGAAGGTCAGGCACTACGTTCACAGTGGAGGAATGGAAGAATTCCCTGGAAGAATTCCCCGAAATCATTTCTTCATCGTTCCTTCTTTCCCTTATTTTTTAAAAAAAATTTCCTTTTTTTGTTTCTTCTAATTTTGGTGCGGTCTGAGACTGCTTGTTACCTCTCCTATAGGATCTACCCTTCCGTGCGAGAAATGGGAAATTTTAAAACATCATATTCTACTGGTGGATGCGAGAAACTCCTGCTCGGTGTTACACTCACTAAATAAGCCGCAAGCTTATTTAGCGACCCTGAGAGTTTTTCGGATTCCAACACGTGGAGCGTGCCTCAGGGACCCTGCAGTGCCCAGGCAGGTATGACAGCCATAAGGTCTCCTGAGAGATAACCTATGAAGGGCTCTTGGCAGGAGGCCGGGGGATGGGCTAGAATCCAGTCCTTGGAAATCAGCATTAAGATGTTCACAGAAAAGAGGGCAGATCTCTGAGTCTGTCTTGTTGGCAGTAAGTGTCCCGTCGTGCTGTTTCCCCTGCACAGAATGTGTTGTTAATGACCATCTGTTGAATGAAGGGAACCGGGGTAAAGCCAAACTCTTGGGCTCCATTTTGAGATTCAGGGTTGGTATGCACAGGATCCTGTAGAGTTTGGAGTCACACCCTTCTAGAACTTCCAGGCCTGTTGATCGGGAGAGAGGGGGAATTAGTCCAGGCCAGGAGTATTTACCCTTCTATACCCCATTTTCAACTAAAAACCTGCTGCTGAAGCTCAGTATGTAGACAATACAGGAGACGTTCTGGTTGGAGCTGGAGGGAGCAGACAGGGCTTTCCAACGCTGGCCTTTCACCCTTTGCCTAGCCACATGGACTCCCCCATCCTGTTCCATCAAGAGGCATATGGGGCGGTTTACAAAAATCAAGACCAAGGCACTAGAAAGAGGGCTGTCCCTTGAAAGCAGACTATCCTGTTGAACCTAAGAAGGATGATCTCTTAGAAGCCAGCACATCAAAATTGAACTGCAAGAGAAGAGAGCAAGAGACCAAGCCTCCTTCCATATGAGTGAGCGGTCACCTTCAGCGGCATGCAGAGTCAACAGATGATTGGGACCACCGTGAAGGGGGCGAGAGCTGAGCCAGTGTGGAAGCTACTGTATGGGTCCAGAGCTGTCTCTTAATGGCAATGGAATGATTAAGAGCCCCAGCCACTGTGGGGAGGTGTTTGTGGACTTGCTAAGGGGATCTTGAAGGCTAAACACCCCTGACAGGATGCCCCAGATAGAAGAAGGAAGTGAGGGAGAAGATTAAGAGGCATTGTCTTCATGGGAAGAAGCCTCCCGAGGAGCCAGCAGTCAGGGTGGGTGGGGCAGGAGACACCCAAGGGAATGGCTGCCAGATACCCCTTTACCCTGCATACTGGTATTTTGAGGGCTTCTCACCTCACCTGCACTTGAGTGCGGCTGCCCAAGTTGGCTTTCCTGACCCCAGCTAGCAGACCTGGGAATGTTAGAAGCTGCTACCTTCTCCACTGACCTGAAAGGATGATCTTACCAACATGGTAGCTCAGGTTTCCACACGGAGTCTCTGACTTCGAAGAACGGGAGTCAGGTGGGAGACACTGAAGCCTGCCAGGCCTCTAGCCCCTTCCCGCCTTGAAGTGCTCTGGGTTCTGCAGGCTAGCTAATTTAGATGGAAGAATGAGTTTGCTCAGCAATCTGCTAAACAAGTTTACCCCATCAGACATACCCCGGGGACTTCGGTGAGTCTTCTTATGGGAAAAAAAGAGAGCAAAGAAGGCTAGATACAAACTTTGACTTTATTTTGGGATAGAGATTATGGATTTCTCTCCTCCTCTCTCCAGGGGAAGGGTCAGTTTTGGGGTCTAGCTATTGAGCCCTGTATGGGGTGACCCCCCCAGGAGCGAGCATGCCTGCAATTACCCCATGTTCCTCATACCATGTCCCTTCAAGAGTGACCCTTTCACCCCATAGCCACTCAGACATTTATCCGGCTTTGTTTCTTCTCAGTGCTTACACCTGGTCAAAATAGTCTATATTTGTTTGTTTGCTCTGTATTATCTCTGCCTCCCTCCCTAGAGCACGTGCTGTGTCCTCGCTGTGTCCCCACCTAGAACAGTGACTCGCAGGCACCCTGCCATGTTCTCTGAGTGTTTTCCTTCTTCATTCAACTTCTCAACCTATGGCTTGGGCATCATCCTACCCCCCATGTAATAGGAAACAACTTTAACCTAAACTTGGTCAAGATCCCACAATGAGAACTGATGACATCAGGATTTGAACTCCGGGCTTCCTGCTCCCGAGCCTCCAGACTTTCAATCCTATTTCCTCATCTGCTAAGTTTCCGTTGAATTAAAACCACTCTCTTGATGAAGACGTTCTTTGCGAGCATTTTACTGGCAGTCAGTGTTGGGCCTGTATCTCTGCATAAAACTAAGAGCGGTCCCAGTGGCTGGGGAGCCGGGTTTGGTGCTGTGAGTCTGGAGTCCTCATTGTTCAGAGGGCTGGGCAGGGAGGTTCTTCAGAGCTCAGAGTCTGTCTGGGTGTGGAGGTTTGACAAAGGAGGGGCTTCACACAAGAGCCTTCAGAGAGGGCAAACAATAAGAGAAAAAGCAGTTAACAAGTGAACAAACAAACCCACAAACGAAGAAAGAATAGCTATCTGTTGGTGGAGTGAAATCAGGTAAGGGCAGAGGGCGTACCC
Source organism: Procyon lotor (assembly GCA_028646535.1). Taxonomy (NCBI): domain Eukaryota; kingdom Metazoa; phylum Chordata; class Mammalia; order Carnivora; family Procyonidae; genus Procyon; species Procyon lotor. The sequence continues at coordinate 10,577,719 of CM053615.1, forward strand.
TGTTCTACCCTTAGTAACCTGGCCACACTCTTACTCAGGACTGTGATGAGAACAGAGAAAGCCTCGAGGTTTCTGTCTCCTCATTGTTTTTTTTTTTTTTTTTTTTCCCAGCTTCATTAAGATATCGCTAAAAAATAAAAATTGTATACCTTCAAGGGGTATAATGTGATGGTTTGGTATATGTATATATTGTGAAATGACCTCCACAAGTTAGTTACCATATCCATCACCTCCCGTAGTTAGCTCCCCCCCACCTTTTTGGTGTCATGAGGAAGATCTACTCTCAGCATATTTCAGGTATACGATGCAATATTAGCAATAGTCACCATGCTCGACTAGATCTCCAGAATTTCTTCATCTTGTAACTGGAAGTTTGTCCCCTTTGACCAATATCTCCTCACCCCCCCCTCCCCCTCCAGGTCTTGAAAGCTACCATTCTCTTGCGGGTTCTGTGAGTTCTTCCAGACTCTTTATCCATTCCTACCATGTCTTGACTGGTTTAGATGGAGCAGAGTCAAGCATGTCTATGTGGAATATGCCAAGAGGTATTAGAGGACGTCTTGCATACCCTTTAACCTGGTAAGTGGGACTCTTTGCAGTCATTCTAATTCAGGGTTGGAAAGCCAACTTTGTAACTTACTAGGCACATGACCTTGAGGAAATAACTTTTTTTAAGATTTTATTTATTTATTTATTTATTTACTTACTTACTTACTTACTTATTTGACAGAGAGAGGCACACAGCAAGAGAGAGAACACAAGCAGGGGCAGAGGGAGAGGGAGAAGCAGGCTTCCCGCCAAGCAGGTAGCCTGACACGGTACTCGATCCCAGGACCCTAGGATCATGACCTGAGCCGAAGGCAGATGCTTAATGACTGAGCCACCCAGACACCCCATAACTTACCCTTCTTGTGCTTCAGTTCCTTTCATTATATAATATCCTTCATCCTCTCGTGATGTTAACAGGATGATGAAAAATTGTATAAAATACACCCACATACACAGACCCCGCCTAGTGCCATGCCTATAGCTCAATAAATATAGCTGTCATTCATTACATTTGAGAAGGCAAAAAACAAAGCTGAAACAAAATATGGTTGGTGGCGGGGTATATGTCCCAACGAGATTGTCTTGGGTAACAGGATTTTTTAAAAAAGATTTATGTATGTATGTATGTATGTTGGGGGTGTGGCAGAGGGAAAGAGAGACTCTCAAGCAAATTCCCCACTGACCACAGGGCCCAAGGTGGGTCTGGATCTCACCACTCTGAGATCATGACCTGAACTGAAACCACGAGTTAGGCGCTTCGCCGACTGCGGCTCCCAGGTGCCCCATGGTCATTAATAGGATTCATATGGGAAAACAGTGTTCAGAGCTCCCGCTTGCCTTTCTCTTCCCACTTACGTTCTAGAAAATCAGCTTACTAACATCCTGTGTTTTCTACTGAAGGGCAGGGCCATTTGATAGCTTCTCTATTTATTTTACTCTTAGGCTTTGGACAGTGTCATGGTTTCAGTAGTGTCCAGTTAGATAGTTACAGATTCTTCACTTTTTCCTAAGTTGCATTGGAGGATTTATAGAATCTTGTTATTTTACTGTGTAGATGCTTGGACGTTGAAGTGGCTTGTCACAGGGTTAGGTGTTACGTTTTGCAGTGAGGTAACAAAAGCACACAGATGTTCCTGGGGCTCACTGAAGATGACTTACATCACAAGAAGCCAGGTACCCACAAGAAGAAGAGATGAATACTGATAAATTCCACATTAGAATCACCAAGGCTTGCTTCTACTAGTTTTCTTGATCGTAATTATATCTGAATGTCGTAGGTATGCATTATACGATAGGAAAATTGGGAAATATTTTTTTTTAAAGATTTTATTTATGTATTTGACATAGAGAAAGAGAGATCACAAGTAGGTGGAGAGGCAGACAGAGAGAGGGGGGAAGCAGGCTCCCCCCTGAGCAGAGAGCTCGATGCGGGGCTCGATCCTACCCAGGACCCGAAATCCTGACCTGAGCCAAAGGCAGAGGCTTTAACCCACTGAGCCATCCAGGCGCCCCAAGAATTGGGAAATATTATACAGAAAAAATGGCCGAGCTTATTTAATATTTAGGAAAATGTATTTCTTTGAGCTGGCTTTGAAATAGAATGTACTTCCCTATGATGGTGGTGAGGGTTACAAAGCTATAATATTTTGTAAAGTCCTACAGACCAGATCACATATGCAATGTAGCACTTCTGGGCTAGGCTGTTAAAGGTGACTGTGCCTTGTCCGCTGTACCTCTTGCCTTAAAGTGGTGACCTTGATGGTTCCATGTTCTGAGGGCAGAGCTGCTGGAGGCACGGGGGCTACCGTACCCCCCGAAGGCTGTGTGGGAGCAATCAGCCCTCGCTGTGCAAAGACACCGAGATCTGGCGGGTCTTGTTATTGCAGCCTCATATACCAGACCTGACTAATTGGGGGAATTAAGAAACTACCCATGGGACAAAGCCACGGGAGAAGAAAACAGGGAACAAAAAGAAAACCAGTATAAGGTCATACCTCAGAAACTGAACTGAGTTTGAGTTCAGGGTCAGCCACGGCCTGTGACTTTGCATAGGGCCACTAAACCTGTTTTCTGTAAAGTGGGAATGAAAATAGGATGTACTTCAGAAGGCTGTGAGAGGGGCGCCTGGGCGGCTCAGTCGGTTGGCCGTCCAACTCTTGATTTCAGCTCAGGTCATGATCTTGGGGTTGTGAGATCGAGCCCCGTGTTGGGCTCCGTGCTCAGCACAGAGTCTGCTCGTGATTCCCCCTTCTCCCTTTGCCTCTC
>CM053615.1:10581032-10666681 GCA_028646535.1 Procyon lotor
CAACAAAACCCAGAAGACAAAAGCTTTCAGGAGATGCTCTATGTGTACTTCTAAAGGTCTAAGCGAAATGAGATTAAAAAAAAAAAGAAAAAATCCTGCATTTCCCAGGCAAAGGGGTTTTCTAGGTTCCTCACTCCTTCCAAGTATGTAAAGAAATGGCCCAGATCCCCTACTTTCAGTTAGCTCCATCTTGAATTGACCACAAAAAATTTTAAGAGAAATATTTTCCTGATTTCTCCTTGGCTATTACAATATAACGCAGAAGCATTTACTCTGAAAAAGTGGGGGGGTGGGGGAAACGAGGCGGGAAGACCCCAGGACATTGGAGAATGTGCCTGAAATCTGCCTGAACAGTTAGTTCCAACCTCCGTGACTGCAGTTGGTATTCCCAGAGCAGAAAACACTTCCCACTGTGTGGGTAACAGAGACAGTGATGTCACACGAATGACTGCAGAACCGAATTCTTTATGATAAAATTCCTTATTATATTTTTCTGTAGTGCATGGGCTAATACCCTTGAACTTTTCAAGGTTGGAAGAATTATTACCAGCACAGCTTTATAAAGTGGAGGAAGAGAAAGACAAAGAATGTCTAGAGGCTCAGGACGAGTCAATATGAAACAGATACTTTGTTTAATTCTGCAATCTCTTATTTATACAATGAAGATTTAATTTTCAAATATTTAAACTTGCTTCTGGCTTTTGTCTTTCGCCCTCTTTGTGTTAGGTTGTAAAATGTTCTGGTGGGCTGCCATTACAATATTAACTTGTCTACCTATTAATTTATTTATGCACGGTTCTAAACACATCTCTTAAAAATGTAGACACTGTCTGGTTTCGGGAAAACACAACCCTCCTCTGTGTTTGGGTACTTTTTTCTTCTCAACGTCCAAGATTTTCCAGTTCTCCCCATGCCTTTGATTCCTCCAGTTTTCAAAGTGATAATTGTGACCCAAAGTTTACGAGATAGTCCGGGTTGCCAATCTTCTGGGCCCACATGGTTTTGAGAAACTTTTGCAGTCAGAGTTGAAATTATTTCGAGTCTAAGAAGCCAAAGAATTCCATTTGTTTGCGCATTTTGGAGCTCTCCTGTGACAGCTGTTACATTTCCTAACAATAGTGTCACTGAGGGATCTACTGAAGTAAAATGATAAGCAATAATATTTATAAAATCTGAATTTGAAAAAAATGCTATCCTAAACATTGTTAAGCTTAAATTTTAGGTCGCTGAACTAAGAACATTTTGGAATACGTAGACACACAAAATATTCACTTATTTTTACTTTCTACGTGGGAGCCCAGACAGAAAGCTCTTTGTATGAGGGCATAAATATGTAACTTCTTCAGTTGCCACAGAGGACAATTGTTCTAGTCGTTCCTCCTTGATCCCCAGCGCTCTCCGCAGAATCCTCCATGCTGATTTGACGCACAGAACAGCATCTCCCAATGTGGGTTCCTTAGAGTTCTACCTACATCTCCCAATGTAGGTTCCTAGAAATTTTCATAGGTATTAAATGAGGATGGGAGAAATGGAAAGTGTATGGTTAAATAAATCTAGAAGAAAATCTGTATTAAACAAAACTGGGCAAGTTGTAGGACTTCTCAGAATCTAAAATATACCACCGTGCAATCTGAAACTCCAAGAGAGGAAAATATAGGATTTTTCCAATTTTTTTTTTCTCAAAGGAACATGACCTGAGAGAGGGTATGTTACAGAAACTTTTCCCTCTTTATTCACTGCAAATCTGCTCATTATTAAGTCTCAAATCCAGTGAAATTTACTTCATGAGACTTTCCATTTCCCTCAGTTAAAGGTCATCCACCACCCCTTTGGTACATTTTTACCACGCTCTTCAGTTTCTTTGAATTCTCATTCCCTTTCACTGCCCATCATTAAATTTTTTTTTTTTTTTTTTTGTAGGGTGTCTTTGTTCGCCACTAAAGCAAAGCATCTTGAGGTAATGGAACATCCATTATGTACTTGTTTGTTTGTTTTTAATAACATCTAATGTAGCACCCAGAACTTTCTAGAAACTCAGTAAATGCTGAAAGATGGAAGCTACCCACTCACCTCAAATGTTTACTATTGATTTCAAGAATTCCTCTGGAAAGGAAAATAAGTTTCTTTACCTATTTGATTTGACTTTTATTCTTAAATACATCTTGATGTCCAATGTGACACTGATTTCGAGTGACAGGGAGAGTAAATAACCATAACCAAAACTTCTACTTAAAAAATTCAAACCGGGGGCATCTGGGCGGCTTGGTCAGTTGAGTGTGTGACTCTTGATTTCAGCTCAGGTCATAATCTCACTGAGGGTCGTGGAATTGATCCCCCCCCACCCCCAATCCAGCTCCCTGCTCAGTGTGGAGTCTGCTTCTCCCTCTCCCTCTGCTCCTCCCCAACTCATGCTCTCCTTTCTCTCTCTTATATAAAGTCTTAAAAAAATTTCAAACTTAACAAAGATCATGCAAGGTTGTTTTTATTAAGCCTTTTGTTTAGATTACAGCTAAGTACTTCGGCATTACTTCATTCGACAAGCAGACATGACATTCTAGGAAACATCTCAACAAACTCCAATGTCTTCACAACTACTGGGAATAGAACACATCTATTCTGCAGTTCAAAGGTGTGTTAAGGACTTTATGGGGTTGTTAGAGAAAGAGGCTATGTGACAGCTGGTCCTCATCTATGACACGATCATCCTGCACAAGTAGCTACGAAGCGAGGCACATAGCTAGTACAGAGTTTGGGGAGGTCTTACATCAGGGCCATCCTTTTTTTTTTTACAGATAGGACTTGGGGGTCACATATCAGAAGACAGAAGGTTCTTTCAGAATAAGCTACATGTCAAGTTTTCTATGTGTAGTTTTAATGCTAATATGATTAGTTTATGTTTAAAAAAATCAAGAAGAGAACAGTTTTGTATTTAAAACCCACTACAATATATTAGTGACTGTAGGAGATGCTTAGTCATTGAGGATTCTTCGCTCCATTCTTGTGCTTTCTTTAGGAGTTCTTCTGAGAAATTTTCATTGTGACCGTCTTGACTTCTGTGTACTCGTGGAGACCATATTCTCCCCTAGAGAGAGGGGGAGAAACCCACAGAATTTAACACAGCAGTGCAAATGGACCATAGTCCATGATTTAGTACAAATTTGTTCTTGCCTATCTGGCTAGGGACAATGGAAAATATTTTTTGTGTACAGAAGCATTTCAGATAGTAGACAGCCAACCATAAGATATCTATCTGGTCTTACATAAATCCCCTTGTGGGAAACCTTTTGAGGCTCTTTTTTTTAAATTTTGCATTTTAAATGACTATGTACATTCTATTGGTTTTCACATAAATTGTCCAGTTTTGACATCATTCTTTTTGACTATAAATAAGCTCACCACACAAAAACAGTTCAGTCCAACAAGAATTGTACCATTTCTAGTTTAGGTCTGAATAAATAAGAGATACAGTATAAAAGGAGAAGTCGTAATATATAATCACTTGAGTGGTGGAGTAAAACTATAAATTCAAGTAGAGCTTAGCTTAGCATTTTTATTGTGTGTGACTGGCTGAGAAGTGATGAGGGGGCATTTTCATGCTAACGTGCCCTGATACAGTTTGCAACAAAATATTTTCTAGCTGTAGTTTTAATAGTATCTCTTGATTTTTAGGAAAACAAAAACACTGACCTTTGTTAGAGTTAGTTTCTTTCTTTTTTGTTTGTTTTGAGAGAGAGAAGAGAGGGTTCATTGGCCCAAATTCAGACCTTTTGGGCTTTTTGTGGTTTTGGGGTTTTTCTATTCATTCACCCCTGCCATTTGCTTATATAACTCTTAAATCCAACCCAAATGATCAAGAATTAACCTGAGTAAATCAGTTAGGATCCTGGTATCCCGTTATTGGGTTTATTGAGAGCTCCTACCAGTTTTGGAAACTGTGATTTACCCTCTTTTGAAGAAATGATTAAAAGCACCACTGGGTTCATTATTCTCTAGATTGTTTTGGTGAGAGGATTGAATTGCGTGTACATAGCAGTGCTCTTAAAATTACAACACCCAGGCACATGCAGGCTTCCAGAGGAAAATGATCTTGATCCTTTTCCACCCCTCCCTTCTGGTGATGTAGACAGGTATGTAGAAGACATCTTTTTCTCCTGGGTAACCTAATCCTCTTAACGCTGATTATTTTCTTGGGCAATTAAGCTTCTGAAAATACCTTCTGAAAGCTTCAATGAACATGTTCTTCAAAGTAATTAAAGGACTTAGCCTCAGTTGTCTGAAACCCATTAAAGGATAATATCTTGGTAAGTATTTTATCTCACAAAGTTAGATAAATTAACCCATGATTTTGGCCAGTGGGCTTTCCATTGTATTTTGGGTGACATGGACACTTGAAACTCAGGAGAGTACTAAGTGTGATTATTGCCCTACTCAGGCTGAGCTAAGTCCTGCTCCTAAGTATTCCAGTATTCCGATGCACAGATATTCCTGTGTCTACGGTATAACACGAACACATCTTTTTGCATTTCTCTTTATCTTGTGGCTCTCTGAGTCACTGTTCTGTGCTTATAAATCCTGGTACCAGTCACCAGGGCCTTATTCGAATGCTGATCCTGTTTTAGTAGGTCTGGAGAGAGGCGTGAGATTTCTATTTCCAGCAAACCTCCGCGGGACACCCTTGCTTCTCACCCAGGTCCACACTGTAGTAATAAGGTCCTAGTAAGCAAGTTATAACTGTTTTGTAGCCAGAACGGAGCCGGGCACCACTTCAGCAGGCACGGGGGTAATGTTTGCTAGACTGACTTGGAGCATGTAACCGAACAAAAAATATTCACGTGAGCTTTCTCTGTAAGTTCAGTAATCTATAGCACTTTCATGCTCCCCTTTTCTGCAAGGGACAGGAGGAAAGAAATGCCTCGTGAGGTGCTAAGAACCAATTAAGTTTGCAACAGTATACTAGTAAAGTCTCGGGTGACTTAGTTAACTGAAGTGAAAATTAGCACAATTACACGAAGGAAGGAGCTTCTACCATTTGACTCATTCCAATGCCAGCATCATGAATGGAGATCCAATCCCAAGTTCAGGGACTTAGTACTACCACACTGAGGTCTGCGCACCACTCTTCTTGGCTCTTTGAGGACTCTGGTCCCAAATGATCAATTATACCTTTCTATCTTTAAGGATAAATTGTAATTGAACTCCTGGGAGTCATGTAAGGTTACTGCTTCAGTAATTCTCTTTAAACATCTTGCAGCAAAGGACTTGTTAATAAAGTTGACCAAATTTGGGTTCAGGTAGACATTAACAGCATCCTCAACCAGAATTTTTCAGTAAAAAATTACAGCATAACTCTACTTTATGTTTACATAGATATAGAAGGAAATTATCTATGTTCACGTAACAGATTTTAAGAAATTATTGATGTTTGGTTCTTATTTTTCCATTTCCCTCTCTCACTTGATTTCCTTATGCCTCAACCTTAAAGTGGGACCAAACTGTATTCACCAAAATGAACATATTTGGTCTGCGTTAGTCATTTTGTCCATTTTGATTGATTTATCTTCAACAATCCTAGAGAAATGTGTTAGCTGGGCCAACAATGAGCTAACTCTCCTTCAGAATAACCTAACCTCTGTTACAGCTTTTTGTACAATAATTAGTTCTGCAAAGGGACACACTAATAATGGATATTATAGAGAAAAGGAACCATTTGCCATGTTCTTTTTACAAGTTGAGCTTTTGCCATTCTCTCTCCACCAACATTCTAAAGATATCCATGGTTTTTCACTGCTTCCTTAACTTAAAATGTAAGCCAATTTTCTTTAATGCAAGAGTTCTTAATCTGTATTCTATTTAACTCTGAAATCATACTCTCCAACCCCATAAAAACCCTCCAGCCATCAAGATTCACTAACCCCTCAATGTGCCACAGGTAACCTGCTGTTCAAGAATGCCCCATCTCTGCTTCCTGACATCCTACATTTGTTTCATGCCCTAGATCAAGTCCTGTATTTTCTGTAAGGTCTTCTCTCTGAGTCTGTCAACTGCCAGTAAGTTCTTATCCACTGAGTTCCCACAAGGGTTAAAACTATAGAATCTTAAGTATGGAAAGGAGCTCACTGAGTCTCTACTTTGTTCCCCCCCACGATTGCTGATCATATCTGACATGAAAATCGTGAGATGTAGAGCAGTGCCATGGATGTTATATTCTGGTGGTGCCCAGATTTTCTGTCCTTCAGTGTTGTGCTCTGCATTTTATCTGCTTCTCTACCTCCATGACTTCTGAACTCCTCGTCCATGACTATTTACTTCACGCTATGAGTAGGTTATTTTTCACGACTTATCTTTTTACAAATTCTTCCTGCCACCACAATTAAATGGAGGATGGGATGTGGTATCATGTGTCTCCAACTCCTGGGCCCTAATATACAGAGCAAATACTTAATGAACATATATTGAGAAGGAGGATGGATCATTTCATCATTCTTCCTTTCTACTGGCTCCCCCAAAGATGATGGCTTCATTGTAATTTTGCTGATTTAAATGACAAAGTAGATGACTATTTAATGCATTCATGACCTTTAGAAACTGAGATTCATTTTTACTTGCTATTTACAGAATGAGCAGCTTTCCTATGTTTGATTCCATAAGGTTTGTATAGGATGTGTCTTTATTCTTCATGACTTTAAAATGTATCGATAAATATAAGAAAAATTTAAGAGATGAGGTGTTTAAAACTGTTTGAAGAAAATTAACCAAATATATTGCCACAACTTTCTTCTGTGTACACACATATATATGTATGTTTTTTAAAAGTCTATATACCCAGGTTTCAAAAGCAACTTGAAGGCTTGTAAATGAATTTATATATATATAATATACACATATTTACATATATATTATATATAATATACATATTATATACACATATTATATATATACATATATAATATACACATTATGTATATATATATACATATTCTCAGTCTAGTTATGACTATAAAACATCTTTCCCTTAAATTTCCTTTTTAGTTTATATTTTAATGCAAAAGTAACTAATTTGGGTAACTTAAAATTTTAGATTGCATATCAAAATATTCCAACAAATGAGAATCACTCTTCTTACACTGAGAAGCTTTTTAAGATAAAGACACTAATTTACTTTTTTAAGAGGTATATTCAAATGACTAGAGTGTTCTTATATTTTCACACTTCTTACAGTCATCAATTTGTAGCTTTTGCTTCCTTTTTGGAAATATTTCCCAGATAGATTACATTCTTATATACAGCAAGAAACTCTAAAAGTAGGCAATATTTCAGTAACCAATGTAAAGTGCTTAGTATGGTCCCTTATAAATAGTAGGAGCGTAATATGTTGTATTTCCCTTCTGCCAACACTTTTTTGCACTTATGGGCTAAATCTAGCATTATGAAAGCTATTTGACAGTATGAATCTCTAGGAAAGAACAGAGGCAGGTTTAAATTCAAGTAGCAACTACGGGTTGATTTGCTGGAGAGACAATCGTTTTGATCAAGGGAAGCATTTATCTTAATAAATTTATTAGATCAAGGGAAGCTTGATCCCTTGATTTGCTGGAGAGACAATCGTTTTGATCAAGGGAAGCATTTATCTTAATAAAAAGTTATTTCTTACAGTTCTCTTCCATTTCCAGACATCTTGAATCCACCGAAGGGGCACTGAGCAGACACTACGCTATAGCAATTCACCCTGCGGAAAAAGAAAACGTAAGAAGTATATTGTAGATCATCCTTAACCTACAAAATAACTCCTGAATTTGGAATTTCAATGACCTTAACAACCCTGTTGATTTCAATAGAACATACTCATTGTTATTTTTTTTAAAGCACTACTATAAATTAGAATTAGAATTAAATTAGAAACACATATATGTTCTGCCTAGAAAGAAAGAGGATGATACAGCTCTTTGTGTGGATAGTCATTCTGGTAGTATATTGTGTCCTGAAAAATTAGAGCTTGATTTATAAAAGAATGGCCGACATACACAGGAGAAAGGACATGCGTTGCCAGAGAACCGGAGTCTGCTGGGTGGGTGTTTTTATTGCCTAAAAAATCACAAGTTTTATGATTCTCTTGAGGACTGAGTATCGAACAGGCTAGAATCAATTATCTTGTGCATTTGTAATATGTGTCACATTACTCAGTTCACGTTTTCCATTAATTGGTTTAATAAATTACTTAAATGGGCCTTAGCAGGAGTTGGATTTCACTATTATTTTGTTTATCCCTTGCCATATTTCATAAAATGTTTAAAGATAGTCTATGAACAAATACAATTATAAAAACATGAATAATTAGAATTAAAGGAAAAATGACAATATAAGGTCAAGACAAGAAGAAAAAGTTAGAATACAGTTTTGCAGGGCATGAGCAATTTAACTTTCAATCTCCTGGTGGCCAAGATGAACGGCAAAATTTAATTATTTGTAGGATTCTCATTACACATAAGGAGAAAAAAAATATAATTTAAAGGAGAGAGAAAGTTCTTTTAAAATATTTCCTCTCCCTTAATGTTACCATAATAGAACAACAATGTGACTTCTACATATGTTGTATTATGCATAGAAGTTTGATTATGAATTTGATCCTGAGACAATATTCAGACATTTCCTCAGTTAAAGCATTTACTATCCAAATTCCCAGAGCTCCATGTTCCCATAGGACCACATTTCTTTCAAGTCTCTCCTTCTGGAGCATAGTTCCTTAAATAAATGCATGCTTTCAAAAGATAACTTGTCTCAGCATTGTTTGATTGTTCTTCTACTGCAAAGCCAGATCCTTACTCTGAAATTATGAGTAAAATCCAGCAACGCTGGGATTTAATGATTATCCTGAAACAGCAAGTGGAAACTATGTCTGGGACAATGCCAGAACTAGAATTATGTTCTAGAATAAATAGCAATACAAATGTGTCTCTGTTTTAAGTGCAGAGGAAATCCTGACTGGGGATTTCCACACCACTGGGGCAGAATGATGTCATATGCTCAGTCTAATCCAGCAGGCATGTAACATTCCAAAGTCAAAAACCTGAAACTTGTCTTTGTTAAAAGGTGCAAAAAATGAGTTTGCTCTTTTGACCCTATACCGGAAATGAAACTATTTTAAGTAAACGGACAACTAAGAAATATTCGGTTAGAGAACACTATTCATTTCAAAATAATCAACTTTGCCAATTTATTCTCCTTCCACAGCCTTTTCTTGTTCTAAGGGAGGGAGGTTCCAAGCCCAAGACCCCTGGCTTTGCCCCCCTTGGTTACCCAGGTGATCCTGAGAAAGATATCTGGCCTCTTGGAACATGTATTTTCTCCTCCATACAATGGAAGTGATACTATTTCACCAGGTTATTTCAAGGCACAAGTAAGGTGATGCATAGAATGTCCTTTTTTTTTTTTTTTTTTTAAATAGAATGTCCTCCTTAGAGTGGTTGGTATGTAGTAAGTTTTCAGTTAACTGGAGATAATATACATAACTCATAATAGTAATGCTGAATCTTATTAATAATTTTATCATAGGAAAATTACACTTTAATCACTCGCCCTCCTGATTATTTAAGAAGAATTTGCTTGAAGTCTCTGACAGAAAACACCCCATTACAGAATTAGTCTTTTTAGTTTTCCTTTGTTCTAGTTGCAAAAGAATCATATAGGAGCTTTGAAAAATACTCTTTAAATAAAAACTTTTAAATAAAAAGTCCACATTCAATCACAGAGATTGATACAACTAATGGATTTCAGGGTCACCACCCTCTGCCCAATCAGTTTATTTAATTTTTAAAACTCCCAAGATGATTCCAAGGCACAGCCAGGGTTGAGAATCACTACTTTCGAGTCTGAAAGAGGTCTGCATCTCAGCTTTGATCAATGACTTAACTTCACTAATTAACAAGTGGGGACCACATCAAACTGAAAAATTTCTTCACAGCAAAGGAAACCATTACCAAAGTGAAAATACAATCTATACTGAATGGGGAAAAATATTTTCAAATCATATATCAAATGAGAGATTGACCTCCAGAATACATAAAGACCTCATAGAATAAACAATCGAAAAACACACAGTCCGATTAAAAAAATAGGGAGAAGGATCTACATAGACATTTTGCCAAAGAAGATATGCAAATGGACAACAGGCACATGAAAAAATGCTCAACATCCCTCACTATGAGGGAAATGCAAATCAAAACCACTTGAGACATTACTTCACTCCTGTCAGAATGACTAGTTTCAAAAAGATAAGAAATAATAGTGTTGGTGAGGACACGGAGAAAAGGGAACTCTCTTGTGCTATTGGTGGATGTGGAAGCTGGTGCAGCCACTATGGAAAACAGTACGGAGGCACCTCAAAAGATTAAAAATAGAACTGTCATATGATCCAGCAATTCTATTTCTAGGTATTTATCCAAAGGAAATAAAAATACTAGTTTAAAAAGATACACGCACCCTATGTTCACTGTAACATCATTTTCAATAGCCAAGATATGGAAACAACCTAAGTGTCCATTAATGAATGAATGGATAAAGAAGATGTGAGATATGTGTACAATGGAATACTACTTAGCCATAAAAAAGAGGGAAATCCTTGCCATTAGTGACAATATGGATGGACCATGAAGATATTATACTAAGTAAAAGTAGACAAAAAAAATATTGTAGGATTTCACTTACATGTGGAATCTAAGAAACAAAATAAAATGTATAGAGGTATAAACTTCCCGATATAAAATAAATAAGTCATGGGGATATAATGTACAGCATGGCAATTACAGTAAATAATTTTGTCTTGCATATTTGGTAGTTGCCAAGACAGTAAATCTTAAAATTTCTCATCACAAGCAAAAGAAAATAATTTTGGAGAGAGACTGATCATAACCAGACTTCCTGTAGTGATCACTTTTCAGTGTATACAAATATCAAGTTACTGTGTCATACCCCTGAAAATAATACAATGTCAATACCTCAAAAATAAATAGGTTAAATAAGAACAGAGTTCAAAGTAACATGTTAATGTGACTAACATTGAAAAGATGATTTTATGTAGATTTGACTTACCACACTGTCCCAGCCTGCAGAGCAGAGGAGACTGTGATGGCTTTATCAATATCTTTGGTAAAGATTCCTGCTGATAAGCCATAAAGAGTATTATTTGCTCTCTCGATCACTTCATCTAAAGATTTAAACTTCATGATTTGCTGCACTGGTCCAAATATCTATACCATAAAAAAAATGAATGAAAGAAATCAAAGTAACAGGTTAAAACGAAATGTTTTTCAATGGTATTGTAGTTTTATTCCCCTACAAACTATCGTAAATTAAGATTTGACTTTGCATCTCAAAGTGGAAGAATCAAAATGGTAGCTGCTGGAACGGGAGGTTAAGATAGGCAACGTCATGTGTTAAATTCCCTTTGGAACAAGATGCGGTAGAAATAAGGCAACATTCATTTTCTGGTTGTTGGAATTAGACTTACCATTGTTTTATCTTTCCTATTTATTTACTGTTTGCAAACCTGATTCTGCACTTTCCCCCTTGCTTGATGGCAGTTTGGGAGGTAAAGAAAATAAACCTTTTAGATTCTCCATGATATCATAAACATGAAACACAAGTTCAATGCATGAAAGATTATAATTCAGTACATTTGAGTTGGCAGTGCCTTCTTGTCATAGTGCATTATGGGACAGCTTCCTAGCTCAAAGCCAGTGAATCCATCTCTGTATTTATTAAAACCCCTCAGTCCAGGGCACTTGGGTGGCTCAATTAAGCATCTGACTCTTGATTTCAGTTCAGGTCATGATCTCAAGGTCATGAGATCAAGCCCTGCGTCAAGCCCCACGCTCAGTGCAGGGTCTGTCTGGATTCTCTTCCTCTCCCTCCCTCTGCTTGTGCTTTCTCTCTCTTTCTCTCTCTCTCTCTCTCAAATAAATAAATAAAATCCTAAAAAAATTAAAACCCTTTTGTCCACAAGGTAGATTATTTATAATTCCTGAATGCAAATGAGCCTTTCCTAGTTATATAGATATGTATCTCTGGATAACATCTTAATGTTCATTAGTTTGTGCTCATCAAATATTTAACCGCAATATATTTGTCTAGGAAAATTAGGGAGTACAAGAGCTGAAAACAGGGCCAAGAGCATATGGAGGGTGAGGAGTCCTGTAGGGGATGAATGGTGCTTAGGTGGAAAAGGGCATAGTGAAGATATGAGGCCAATAAGCAGAACATAAGAGAAGGGATTCATGTGTTGCCAGAGGCAGAACTTTCTAAAGCTTAGCGTTGTCCAAACATGGAAAAGCCTAAAAAATAATGAGTCACTTAGTGATGATACTGTTTAAAGAGACACTGGCTGGCCTCTGTCAGGAGCAAACTAATGGATATAGTGGGATTGGAGAGGTGGGCTTAAGAGATCCTTCTAGTTTTATGATGCTACCTATGATTCTCTAACAGGAACAAGTCACCTAAGCTCTTTGGATCTCAATTGCCTCATCTATAAATTTGACTTTTGGCCTAAATTACTCATAATCCTCCTCCTAACATTAACACCCTATCACTTTTTACCAGAATGGTTCCCGCATGCTCCATGGGTTTCTGCACTGTTAGGTTGGGTGGGGCTGGGTGGTAATGAAGTTAATACAACAGCGGGTCCCATAGAAAGAGTGGGGAATGGTGGTCACGAGAATTAGACTATACTCCCAAGTTGCCTTTAAGGAGCCATGTGACCTACCTCCTTTCTACTTTGGGCCTTGGGTTTTTTTAATCTACTACTTAGGATGATAACAAGAATCATAAATCATAGTTGACTATGTGGCTCGAAGGAGAGCTCAAGATACAAAAGGCTTATAAAGATACAAAAAGGTTCAAAAAAGCTTGACAGGTAATATTCACAGGGGAAATAAAATATAACATGTACAAACTGAAAACACCTACCATGTCATTATTTAGGAAAATTCTTGGATCAGAATACTCTACTTTTTATTTAGTTGCTCATCATTAAAATGTAACATAGGAATTATACACCCTACTGAGATTTTTTTATTAGAAAAAATAATACCAGTCTAAATAGGGGAAAACAATAAAAGAGAGTAATTGTCTCTGGGAAGAAAAGACTACCTATCGGCTTTCTTCTTATTGGAGAGATTCCATGAAAAGAAAACAATATAATGATACTTCTCTCAAGAGGCTGTGAGAATTAAATGAGAATATTTCATGTTTATATTAAATATTTTCTATTTCTTTATATAAATATATTTATATACATATATAATATACACTAAACTTTACAAAAATGAATAAGAATGTCAGAAATATAAATCTGTATATATTACATAAATAAAACATTTATATTTATTTTATTTCATAGGAATATATTTGTTTTACATTGACTATAAGGCACTAAGCACTGTATCTGGCACATAATGAGCAATCACTAAATGGTTCTTATTAATAAAAAAAATCAAACAAAACTACAGATCAATATCCCTCAAACTACAGAACAGTATCAAACTATAGACCATATCAACTACAACAAATATTCCTAAAAAGTATTAGCAAATAGTATTCAGCAATACCTGCAAAGAGTTATACACCATCACCAAGTAAGAATCATTCCAGAGATATGAGGCTGGTTCAGTATTCAAAAATCAATTAATAGAAGACACCACATTGGTAAAATGAAGAAAAAATACCACAAAGTCGTCTCAGTTGATGCAGAAAAAGCATTTGACAAAATCCATCCTCCTTTTCCTCTCAACAAATTGGGAATAGGAAGGCACTTTCAAAACCTGAGTAAGGGCATTTATGAAAATCTCACAGCTAATATCATACCCAGTGGCAAAGACGGAATGTTCTTCCCCTATGACAGAGAACAAAGATGCTCACTCCTGCTACCCTTATTCAACATACTGCTAGAATTCTAGCAAATGAAAAAGGCAAGAAAAAAGAAATAGAAAGCATACAGATGAGAAGAGAAAGAATGTAGTTTGAATTTGTAGATGACACAATTGTCTACATACAAATTCCCAAGAAATCTCTAAAAACCTCCTAGAATTTCTAAGTTCAGCAACATCAAGAAAATATACAAAATCAGTTCTTTCTATTTATACTAGCAATAAGCATATGCATACCAGAATTAAAGATTCCACTTACAATAGCTCAAAAAATTACTTAGGCATAAGTTTAATAAAACATGTTTAGGACTCATATACTGAAAACTATAAAATCCTTATGAAAGAAATCAAGGAAGGTATGAATAGAGAGACCATGTTCAATGACTGGTAGAGTCCATACAATAAAGATGTTAATTCTCACCAAATTGATAGACATGTTTAACATAATTCCTCTGAAAATTCCAGTAAGATTTTTTAAAATATATATATGGACAAGTTTATTCTAAAATTTATACAGAAAAGCAGAGGAACTAGGTTAGCTAAAACAATTTTGAGAAAGAATGAAGATTGAATGTCTTCCCAATTTCAAGAGTACTGCTCTGCAATAAAAAGGAACAAACTCTCCTGAGATGCAACAACTTAGATGAATCTGTAGAAGATTAAGCTGAGTGGAAAAAAAAAAAAATCCAATCCCGAAGGGTTACACAGAATATGAATCCGCTTATGTAAAATTCTTGAAATGACAAAGTTATAGAAACGGAAAACAGATTAGTGGTTAAGGGAAAACCAGAGGTTAGGGATGGAGGGTATAGGAGGGCTATGGATTTGGCCATTAAAGAAACATGAGGGATTCATGTGCTGTTGAAATGTTCTGTTTTGTCTGTTTCAGCGTCAACCTACTTGCTGTGATATTATGCTACGGTTTTGGGAGATGTTACCATTTTTGAAGGAAACTGGGCAAAAAGCAAGGGGATCTGTCTGCATTATTTCCCATACCAATAGTTGAATCTACAATTAGCACAAAGTAAGGGGTTTAATTTTTTAAAAAACCTTGCATACCATGTAATCGTTTTCCAATTATTTTCGAATATATTATTTCCAGAGGAGAAAAAGCAACAATGAAATGAAGTTTTCTTTTCCATTACTTTACAGCTGTGGAAGAAGCCCCCAGAGACTGTTAAACATCCTGATCTATTTTTGACTGGAAATTCTTGCCTGGCCTCATGACCTCCTTACTATTTTTTGTCTTGATTACAAGTAGACATTTATCAATAACAGAAATGAAAAGTAACATTTGCCAAGAAAGAGGTTAAAAGAACTGAGAATTTTAGTTCATATAAAGATTTATTTATTTTAGAGGTAAGAGCGTGAGTGTGTGTGAGCTGGGAAGGGAGGGCAGAAGGGGCGGGGGAGGGACAAGCAGACTCCATGCAGAGTGTGGAGCCCGAGGCGGGGTTCGACCTCATGACCCCGAGATCATGAGCTGAGCTGAAACCAAGAGTGGTGTCCTCAACCAGCTGAGCCACCCAGGCTCCCCAAGGCCTGAGAATTTTAAAGGGACACTTTGTACACACAGAAGGGAACGGAGCAGAATGAAAGTATTTACCTCCTCTTTGGCAATGCGCATCTCGTCTGTAACGTTAGAGAAGACGGTGGGTTGGATGAAGTAGCCTTTATTCCCCCATGGGCCTCCGCCACACTCCAGTCTGGCCCCTTCTTTCTTCCCACTCTCAATGAGGTCAAGTATTTTTTCATACTGTTTCTTATCAATCTGTAGGGAAAATATCACATGGAAAGGAAAAGAAATGAATCAAGTAAGTTTATGAGGATAATTAATATTGCCCAGCCTGTTAATGAGGGTTTCAAAATGCTAGGATCTTGTTATTAAGTGAAATCTTCCATCAAAACAGCTGACAGAGATCAGATCCATTCTGTGTTTATTCTCCTGACTTTTCTAGAAAGAACACTTACCAATATTTGTATTTGGCATTTGTTTTGCAGTTACAGAAGCAAAGCATGTCAGCCCTGCAAATAAATGTAAACGTTTTCATACAACTGTCATCTATTTACACCGGAAAAAGTGCTCATTAATAGTCAAATGTACTTACTTGGAAACTATAGTCCTAACTGAAATATTAAGAGGAAAAGGAGAAGAGAACTTTGAAACTGGGTTTAATTAAATATGACAGTTGGAAAGCAGATGCTTTCAGGCTTTGAAGAATCCAAGACCCCTGTTTGCTTCTCCTCAGTCCTGACGACCTCGCTGGCCAGACCCCAGCTGACCACAGCCCAGGAGTCCTCCTGTCTGGATCCCCGTGGGATGGTCTCAGTGGGTCCGATTCCAATTTCTAGCCTGTCTTGATTATTAGCATCCTGCTTTATTACATAGAACACATCTAAATACAGGGCAAGAATTACAGAGCCTTAATGGTTAAACAATTAT
This sequence comes from Procyon lotor, assembly GCA_028646535.1. Classification (NCBI taxonomy): domain Eukaryota; kingdom Metazoa; phylum Chordata; class Mammalia; order Carnivora; family Procyonidae; genus Procyon; species Procyon lotor. The sequence goes on from CM053615.1 coordinate 10,597,392, forward strand.
TTTTTGTAAGAAAAAAAACAGGGGCGCCTGGGTGGCTCAGTGGGTTAAAGCCTCTGCCTTCAGCTCAGCTCATGAGGATTGAGCCCCGCATCGGGCTCTCTGCTCGGCGGCGAGCCTGCTTCCCCCTCTCTCTCTGCCTGCCTCTCTGCCTACTTGTGATCTCTCTCTCTCTGTCAAAAAAAATAAAATCTTTTAAAAAACAAAACAAAAGTCCAGAGTTCTGGCTGGGATACCTGAAACACACATCTTCCCTCCATGCACCGGAACTGGGGCTGTCTCAGTTCCTATTTTGGGAGGGACTGAGTGACTCTTGGACTCCGAATGACTAGAGAAGACTGCCCTGTGTCAGGGCGGCCAGGGTTAAGCTTTAAAGGAAAAAGATTGAAGATCCAGGAGTTGAGGTGAAGATCTCTTGACAATTCAACTTGTCTCTTCTCACTTCTAAAAAAGTGTCACTCTTTACCTTCCTCCTTGACCCCGCAATCTTCCCCGTTTTCCAAATCCCAGAAAAAGGTCTTACACTGCACACAGCCCAGCTCCCATATCCAAGGAGATGAAGTACTATTTGAAACCAGAAACTGTTTTCTAAAATTTGGCACAATATTCGGTAATGTTGCTCAGTCCCCCTTAATGCACAATATTTAACTGAATATTTCAGAAAGAAAAGGTTTCTTCATTTCCAGCAGGTCCAGGAAGTTGTAATGTTGGTTTAATAACTATTGGTTTGATATTTAAATTGCTGCCTAGTATTTACTACATCAGACTAAGGGGTGGTGGTAGTTCTGTCTGGTTAAGATCTTCAGGTTTGTCAGCAATTAGCCAAGGATCCAAGTATCTCCATGGAGAGCTTCTCTGGCGTGTGCCAAAGTATTAATCTCACTATGGCCTCCACAAATCATGATTTGGAGGGGGAGTTCATCTTAAGATGTATTTCCTAAGTCATAACTTTTCCCTGCCTGTGGCCAGAGTGGATATTCGAAGACAGTCCTAGTCTTGCTTACGCACTGGGAGGTAAAGGCTGAAAGGACTTTTTTCCTGGAAAACTTACATGGTCAATAACTTCCAAGAATACAGGAATTCATAGTATAGCATCTGGCTAACAAAGATGTGGTTCCCTAACCAGTAACTCTAGCGTTACTCGTTACTCGGTTGCAAAATGCATTTCTTAGGCCTCACCCTAGACCTAGTGCATCAGAATTTGCCTTTTTAATGAGATTCTCAGGTGATTCAAACGCACAGGAAAGACTGAGAACATTGCAGTAGAGGTTAGTCCTAGTGATGGAAGTTTTCAGTTACACCTAGGGATGTACGCGGTGTAGTCTGGCTAATTTTGTCTCACCATAAACACAGATCTTCCTCAGAAGCTTTCCGATTGGCCATATCTGAATCTGGCTTTCCTTTTGGCCCTTAGGAACTTCTCAATAAGGATAGGATGTAGCAAAGGCTCTTTACTGTGCGATGGGCCATTAGCTCCTGGGCTAGTGTATGAAATGTAATAGGGCATGGCATTGTAATAGTCTCAAAGTATACATTTTGATGCGTTTGAATGTGCAAATTCTTTAATTCCTTAGGGTTGATGGGTTGAGGAGACAGTCTGAGATATGACACTGAGACCTCCTTCATGTTATTTGGAAATCACAGATCAACAAAAGCAATGAGAGCGGATATATGAAGTTATTGATCTGTGATAGTAATTGTCACAGTAGGTATAAATGGAAGCATGCAATTTTCATTTACTCAACAGACATTTGAGCATGGACTGTGAACTGGGCACTCAGACAGAAGCTTTGCAGAGATTACTGCATTTCACTGCTCAACGACCCTGCAAGATTGGTGTTACTACTTCCATTTTACAGATGAGAAAACAGAGCCTCAGGGAGGTTAGATTAAATAGAGGTTACAAATCCAACCTCTATTTCGAAAGTCCATCTCTCTGCATTAGGACAAGATGCCACTTCTGCTGATAATGTTATAACCTGTGATGTGGGTATCATTACTTCTTTTACAAGTGAAAATACTGATTTTTTCCACATTTTTAAAAATCAAATTTTAAAAAGAACGCATGTCTTTGGTCAATGAAACTAAATTGGAAGATCTTCTTTACCAATGAAGAAATATAAAATATAATGTGATAAGGATAAAACAACATACTACTTCATTTACCAGCTGAGTTATTTTAGACTCTTAGGCTTTAATATTTGGCATTGCCTAAATCCTAAGGTTTTCCTACTTGGCTATCTTGGCATGAGCAGAAAAACCCAAGACGGCCTTTTAACTCTTCCAGAATGTAAACTCCATGAGGTCAGATAGCGTATCCTCCTTGATCCTTAGGACATTACCAGTTACTTATCCCAGGGTTTAGCTGACAGTAGCGTTCAATAAATTTTGGATAATAAAATTTATTTTTGGCTTAGCGAGTATGATAAGAAGAGTGTTTTTTTCAAATCAACAGCACGGAACAGTATATAATTTTTAGTATGAAAGCATAAAGCCTCTAAGCTTAATGTCTACACTCTAGAGAAGGATTTCTCAATAGCAGTCTTATTAGCACTTTGTGGCAGAGAAGTCTTAGCCGTGGGGCTCTCCTGTGCACTGTAAAATGTTTGACAGCATCTCTGCCCTCCACCCTCCTTTAGATGCCGGTAGAACTGCCCCCCTCTTGGTCACCCCAGTTGAGACAACTACCAATGTCGTCAAATATTTCCTTGGCGAGGGGCAAAACTGTTCCTAGCCCAGAACCGCTGCCCTGAAGGCTGGAGTAAGTTCAGAATGAAAGATCCAGGAGTTTGCATAGACGATGACTAGGTAACTGTGCAAGGAAGAGGCAAAGGGAGCCTTTGGACAAGAGAAAGACCCTCTTGTTGATAAGGGCTCCAAGAAGGCAGAAGAAAATGGGAACACTGAGGGAACAAGTGGCCTTTTTCACCTAAAATGAGAAGTGTGCCACAAAACCGGGAAACTCAGGACCTTCTGGGCCCCCCCGGGCCCCCATTAGAAGGCCCGTCAGAGGAAGCGAGGGCCAGCGTGCACTGAGAGGTATGCTAGCAGCCCACAGCTGAGGGGTGGTAGCTGAGACAAACGATTGATCCTGACGCAAAAAGAAATGTTAGGAGTCCATGCGAACTTCTAAGCGGGCAGAGACGGCATAAGGGGTCAAGAGGTGTGCGGACTGAGGAAAACAAGACATTTACAGCATTTGCTATCTGTCCTCACATCTTCAATTGCCAACATGCTTCTTAAACTGTTTCAAGACATGAAGCCAGGGTCACACAACTTCAAGGTGCTTTCTGTAACATTGGGACTTAGAGCCATTGCTTTTTTTTAAACACCAAACTGCTCCAGTATGGTCGCCTAGGAAGATCTGTGGGAAGGAAATAATCTTCTTCAATAAAAAGTAAACCTCAAGAGGACACTTTATTCTTGTCCCCTGTGAATGCTGGTCCTTCCTGTGTATACTCACCTGAGGGCCTTGATTGACTCCCGGGGTGAGGGGATTTCCCAGGACATACTTTTTAGCCCGTTCAACACTCCGCCGGACAAACTCATCGTAAATCGATTCTTCCACAAAAAGCCTGGACGCAGCTATACAGCATTGTCCTTGGTGGTAGAAGAGCCCCTGGTGTGCGAACTCGACAGCATTGTCCACTGCAGAGGAGAGACCCACGTTGAAGAAGAGGTACTTTTTCAAGATTACACATTGGAATACATCTCTCTCAGGGGCAACAGGGCGCTATGGAAAAACTGTGAGGTGCACGGTCCGATGCAGAGTCAATACGGCCCCTCTCTTATCCGCTAGGTGACGCATGAGCCTTTCTAATCCTTTATTGGATATGGAGATGTTGGCCACAAATATAGAATCTGAAAAAATTAATATAGACCCTACTAAGAAAATAGAAAGTGTCATGAGATCCTATCCCACTGAAAATGATTTTTTTTTTAATTTGTTTATTTTAGAGAGAGAGAGAAAGAGAGGGCAGGGGGGAGGGGCAGAGGGAGAGAATCTCAAGCAGGTTCTCTCTGGAGTGTGGAGCCCGACCTGGGGCTTGATACCAGGACCCTGGGATCACGCCCTGAGGTGAAACCAAGAGAGGGCACTTAACTGACTGCACCACCCAGGCGACTGACCCTGTCCATGGTTTTTATAAACATCTCTGTTTATCATCAGTTAGGTGACTGATTACCTCAGGCCTCAGATTTTAACTAAATGACAAAGAAAACATGAACTACCTCATGCAATAAATAATTAAAAAATCTTTTTAGACCCCTCGATCAATAGGGAAAGTGATATTTCTGGAAAAAAATATTCAAAATACTCACCCACCTTAATAGCTCTGTTCTAGGAAAAACATTTTCCACCTTTATTTAAAATATGTCATATTATTTCACATATGCCCATACACTCTTCTTATCTATGTATTTGAAATGGAAGGATGGGTCTTAAAAGGGAGAAATAAGTTGTCATTACTAAACCCTAAGGAACCTGAAGAAAGATTTCTCTGCATTTTAATTTTTCAACTGTTGAAGATTTCATTCAAATGACAGCAATCGAGGATTGCTCTATTTACTTTGTGAACTGAGCGCACCCACATAAGTTGTAGTGGAAACAAATTCTAGAAAGGTTTGGTTTTCGTATTTGTAGAATATGTAATGAGGCAGTGTGTTCTGAAAAGCTTCAGCTAAGATCACACTCAGCCATTTCTGGTCATTGCCTCAAACCGCAGCTGTCAAAGAAAGAACTAGATGAATGCTTGACAGTCCATTTCTGCTGACTCCCATTTAGAAAGTAATTGTGGGATGCTGCTTGAGAATATAATCCGAATGGACCAGGGATACTGTATAGTGGACTCACATCCTAATTACAAATGGAATATATGTAAATCTGGCCACACTTGCTTGGGGAAAAAAAGGAGAGAGAGACATTCCTTAAATGCTTAGTATCATTCTCTTCTGGCCATTTCATTTAATGTGTGTATGACCGCGAGCGAAGGGAAATGAAAATCGTGACATTCGCCATCTCTCTAGTTGGTCCCAGTCCAACACAACTGGGGGTATGTTACCATGCCTAACCCAATGTTAATATTTACAAATGTGGAATTAAAAAAAAAACACACACAAAAACACACACCATGGCTCCTAAGTACAAGACAGTCGCCTAGAGTTCAGCTGCGAAAATGGCGATCTATTCCACACCAGGAAGAAAGGGTGTTCGTGTTAGACTCATCTAGGTGTGATGCCTTAGGACAGTTTGAGAAATTTTCAAGAGCCATTCTGGGTTCTGGTTAACGCCTTACATCTGGATGTTAGAAGCAAACCCTTTTATAAACTTCAAGGTCACGGTCGGGCATTGCCAGACACCAGGATGCGGGGTGGAAAGTCACGCTCGGCTCTCACTTACAGTCAGCGTCGGCGAACACAATGCAGGGGCTCTTTCCACCAAGCTCCAGGGTCACCCTCTTCAGATTGCTTTTACCAGCAGCTTGTTTGATCATCTTGCCAACCTGGAATGGAGCATCACAGAGCAGGAGGCTGAATCTGCTCTCCTCAAGGAGGGTTTATTTAGCCTTTTAAATATATATGAGGTTTGGGCCACAGTTGAGTTCCACTGGGGAGAAACATTAAATGGCTTTTCTCAAGATTTGGCGCGTTCAGATATCAAAGGCCCCTCCCTCCCCAGCATCACTATGATGCATCAGAAAAACACTCATGAGGACAGACACAGAGAAGATGACAGCTGATCCTGATGGACAAAACTGGATGGGAGGTGTTTTTCATTTTAATCAGAACTTCCATCTTTCTACTGCTGGACTGGACGTGTCACGATCCGATCATCACTTATCTATACTTGACTTTTCATCCCTCTACTGAAATCCAGAGAATTCTGTCCAAACTGGCATGTTTACCACCCCCGAAACCTCATCTCTGTTTCTCATTACATGTCCACCCTGACCTGGGCCTCCCCCAATCCCCGCCTTCCTTGAGGTCCGGCTGATATCTGAACCCTTCTGCTCTGTTGACTCTAGGCAGACACGACTTTTTCTTCCTCTTATTACCTCACCCCCCAGAGAACCCTCATGAGGACGGTTTCAGAGTCTCCCTCGGATTGTATTCTTTGCAGACACATCAATTTCCCAAACAGGTATCACCCCCTTGGTGGCAGTGATAAAGTCCTATCATTGCATACTTCCCAGCACTCTCTGTCACAGTGGGGGTCTGAGTAACTATGGGTCGCTTGCCAGGTCTCTCTCTCTCTTCCCCCCTACCTCCATTCCTCCTTTCCTCTCTCCTTCCACACCTTTGAACCATGGAGCTAGAAAAAAGAAATTGGATCTGGGCTCTGTGCTGCTGTTGATTCAGTTAGCTGGCATCCTACTGTTCTGGTTTCTTCTTTAATGGTAGTTACCCCTCTTCAGAGAAAGACATTGTTTTCATTTTTTATTTTGTGGATCATGGCCCATCAAGATTATTTGCTGTAGTTGTTTTATTTTTCCATCTCTAAGACCTGGCCTGCTTTATAACTCTTTCCTCTCTACTATTTTTATTGAAGTCCTAATGTCCTAAATGATCTTTGCTTTTCTTTTTGAAAGATGATTCATTTTATCCTGCTTCTGGGTTTTTTTCCCCCCTCATTTGACACATCAGATTTTAATAAAAAGTTTCTTTCCCAACTGAACAAAAGTTAAGCGGGTACTTGCTGAGCATATTTTGAATTTTATGTGGTTACTGAACTGACTGCTACTGTGCCTTACAGAGCAGAGCAATAATGAATCTGCCAATGTGTTTATCTTAAAGATGTCATACACAGACTCAAATCCTTTAATATGGGTTAATAAAAAGAGTAGACTTGTGGTAGGGAAACCCTGTAAGAAATTTTTTTTTATATATCATCTTTCTTCCACGATATACTTCTTACTAAATTTTCATTTAAGATGATGATTAAGAATCTTTTATTTTCTACATAATATTCTTTTCTTTTCCTCCTTTGACTTCTCCAAATTATTTCTGCATCTTTTTTTTTTAAACTTAGAAATATTTACTGGAGAAACTTTATTAAAGCAGATCATTTTTGTCTCGGGGAAGGGAATGAGAGCCAAGATATTTTCCTAAAAGCTACAGATGTTGAAAGAACTAGAATGAGGAGCGGTCAGAAGTATGAGTACACTTTTGCTTAGTACAAGTTTTGATGGCAAATAAAAGGTTTGTTCGAGTTTTCCCAAAGGTCTAGTTAAAGCCGAAACAAGGAGACATCTCTTTTTGTCCCATGATTTTGTTCCCTTGCTTGGAAAAAAAGTGCAGGTTCATCAGTTTTTCTTAAAGCGGTCTGCAATGAAGAAAGATAAGAACCTTAGAGACTATGGTAAGCACTATGCTCCATGGCTGTCACATTGCCATATGGGGCAGAAGTAGCAAGTGCTCGTGAAAATGGTCTAATTTACCACATCCTGCACAGTGTGCACTGGATTCTGTTGTTTGTTTTGTTTTATTCTGTTTTAAATAGATCTAATAGGACATTAAAATCCTTACCTTGCCAGAAGTATTTTAAAAATCTATTTTTAGAAGGAGGGTCATTGCTACCATGACCACAAAAGATACAATCCATTGTTTGTTTCTTACGTGGCACTTGGCAAACTTCCTACTCTCTGCCAAGCAACATACTGGAAGCTAAAAGAGAGCCCAGAAAGACTGATTTTTCTCTGTCACCTCGAATATCATCTTAGTTACACTTGATTATTTAATTCTCGCTCAGAAGTAGTTACTGTACTGGTTTTTGCAGATAACAGTGAATAAGATAGTCTTTGAGGATGCTCAGCAAAGGAGAAAGATTCATGACAAAGCAATGGGCAAGAGCTATCATAATTATAGATCATGGACAATGGGGAACACAGATGTGGGGGTTAAAACTCAGGATGCCCTGGGACAGCAGAGAAAGCCAGAGAGGTAGCAGGTGGTGGGAGTCAGATTGTAGGCAGTGTGGCCATGAGTGAGCAAAAGCTGGAGGATTGAAAAGATACATTTGAATACTCTATAGGGTACCTGATATTTTACTACTCATTAGCTCCTTCAATTGTATTTTGTACAATAAGATAGATATTATTATTCTCACTTATAAATGAGCAATGCAAATGTAGCAATGATACTTAATGTTTGAGAGACACGCTGTTTAAAGAGGGACAGTCAAAATTTGAGCCCAGATGTTCCTAGTCTTTGAATCTCAGAGTTCTACCATTTTTAGCAGGTAAATTGCCCCAAAGCACGTAGGGGCAAAGGACGGGTCAAGATAAATAGGCAGTGATTCTAGAGATGGGATCAGACGAACTGGAGAAAGAGTGGGCATGGAATCTAGAGCGGGAAATGTGCCTGGAGGTCTAGAATGCTAGGCTGAGGAATTTGTACCTTCCTGCCTTTATCTCCTCTGCTATGATTTTGACCTGTGACTTCACCATTTTTTAACTTATTGCCATGTCTCATTCCCAACTGTTTCGTCCACAGAATCCTAAATGCAGGATTTGCTTTCCCCTACCTCAGTGAGGGGGCTTTAGAATGTAAATCTTTTCAGTTTTGTGTCTATGAAACAGAAAAGGTATTTTTGTATTTATCTAGTTTTAAAAAGATCAAGGAAAATAAAATTCGATTTTCCACAATTTTCATTCTCTATATATGAATGTTTCTTTATGTTGGAGTGGCTAATTAGGAACATGAAATAATCAAATTAGCCTCTCCTCGTTATCTAGAATGTTTTTGCTTCTCAGTCTCTGGGGAGTTAAAAAAAGGAACCACTCTTCAAAATTGAGAGCAGGTTCTCACACCTATGTAGATACTGTCATTCCTTCCTATGAATGCCCTTACAGCAAGCACTTTATACAGCTCTTAGTATCTTACAACATCTTGTCCTGTATCTTGTGTGCAACAGCAGCTTTATAAGAAGGGGCTCTTCTCATTCTTCATCCTTTATACTGTACACCAGTAAGAGGTTTGCCCTGAACATCTCACAATGTCACGTAATCCCACAGGAGGACTCAAATCGGTTTTTGCTCGATGCAATATGATTTTACCACTTCTTTTTACTTGCAATAGAAAACCATCTCAATAGATGGGAATCCATTCTCCCAAACTCCACTTTCCAGGTGGTTCCCTCTTCCTCTCCCTCCTGCCTCTTCTTGCAGTGCCCACGGCTGACACCCTGTCCTTTAACCTTCTGGAAAGTCAAGCTGGAGCCAGAGAGGCATAAAAGTTAGGCTAAGCCAGCAGTGATACTCAGGGAGCTGAGTCCTTGGCTCCCTTTCAGAATGATCAGGAAAGAGAGAGCCCCAAATAAGGAGCGAAAGGTGATGCTCTGCTATTGAATTTCCATAATCTACAGGGTACAATGACATTCATTCATACACATCACTGTGGCCTAATTTAGATTTTCTATCATAAACCACACTAATCATATGACAGGGTTTCATCGGTTCTATTTCTTGTCAAGGAAAGTAATGCACGCACTAAACACAGCTTCGTAGCAGGCCCCAAGTGTGACAGGTACCCCGCTTCATCTCAACCACATCTGCTTATGTTCTATAAACACGCGCGAAGGCTGGAATAAGGAACAAATCATTAAAAGGAACTTTTGTTTTAGAGAAATGTCGGCCTAAAAACAGTGACAGAAAACATGCTTCTGACACCTGGAGATGCAGACCTTCTGCACCACTGGCCTGAGTAACTAATGTTACCTCCGTGGATCCGGTGAAGGCCACTTTGTCTATATCCATGTGGGAGGAAATGGCCGCCCCAGCAGTAGGCCCGTAACCAGGAACAATGTTCACCACTCCGGGAGGGAAACCTGCCTGAGGATAAAAAGTAAAACGGTTACGACAGAACTGAGAATTTAATTCTGTGATAAAAAGAAGAGAGTCTGGGATCAAAGCCACCTCTCGATGCTGAGCTTATGAGGTTCTCTACCAAGAAAGATTCATTTAAGTGGTATTATTATTATTATTATTTCATTTCATAGCCCATTTAAAATAACCTCCCGAGTTATGTTACTGGGGAAGTGTTTCTCCTCAGAGGAAAATCCATGTTTGACTTTTCTGGATCATTGCCCCAGTGATGGCCGCTTCAAATTTCATAATTGTAACTCAGAAAGACTGTGTATGTAAAAGAGCTTGGTAAATTACTCACACAGAAGGAAAACAATGCGATTATTATCCTGTCAACAAAACTAAGAGGCTAAAAGGATCTTGCATTTTCAGTTTTTAGCTGTTGATTGTTCAGGGCATTTCAACTGGGTTGGAAATGCGTACTGGCAATATTTAATCAGTAAAACATTAGATAAGAACTGTCCTCCCGTGCATGACTAAGCATCACAGATTGATTTCATTCCTGGTTAAAGAATGATCAGGTAGAAGACAGTGTGTACTTGAGATGGGCACATTAAAATTTCATGTTATTGGCACAAAAGTGCCCTATTTGATATCTCTTTTGCCCTTTTCTTTTTTTAAAATTTGAAGTGAAGAAAAGTTTTAAGACTTAGGTTCAGATTTTTAAAGTTTTTCTAGTAACTAAAGCCTGGTTTTTGTTTTAAGTTCTGGAAAGATCTGAAGGACAGACGGCAATAAATTGCAAGAAAAGTAATGCAATCTGAATAGTTGATGAAAATAAATTTCATGGGTTTTTTGTTTTTGTTTTTGTTTTGCCAGCATTTAAGCAAGAAGGGAAATGCAGAGAAAACCAAAACAGAAAACAGAATATAAACATTCCCCCTCGTGGATAGATATTTTTAAAAATTATGTGGCACAATGTAAGTAAGTATATTGGCACCGAGGCCTCCAACCCTTGGTGGGACTAGTTTAAAAAAATTCTGCGGAATCTCCAGGCCACTTGTGCCAGTTAGAAACCAACGTTCATCACAACATTTGAAAGAAAGATACATCAATTTCAATGTGACTTTGCATCCATGAGTTAAACTAAGGAAACAAAAATAAAAGTGATCATAAGGTGACTGACAGGAAGCCTTTGAATGTGGCTTCCTGTCTCCGTTCGGGCAGAAGCTCATGTCGGCTCTGACTGCCGGAAATGGGAGCCGGCGGCCATATGGGATGTGTTCTCATCCGGACAGAAGCTGTTGGCAGGCGATTTACAGCAGCACCAAGCCACGCCTTCATAGTGTAAAGGAGGGCTTCTGAGTTCTCGTGCATATTTTGACTTGGGAAACTCACCTCTTGGATTAAAGCTGCCACGTGAAGAGCAGTGAGAGGAGTTTGCTCTGCAGGTTTTACAACCACGGTATTTCCACAGCTAAGGGCAGGCCCTATCTTCCAAATGAGCATGACCAGCGGGAAATTCCACTAGAAAGCAATGGGGAACGATCAATTCTTTGTATTGGTGAAAGCCACATTTGCCGATCTAACTTCTACCTTATTCACTCCCTATAGATGTGAAATAATACTTGTGGTAGCTTTGTGTAACCAACTGGTGTTTTCAAATTAGGTTCATTGCTAAAAGCAACTCATAAATGCTGGAAGGCTCCAAATAAACTAGATATGGGATGGGAGTGGAAGGGAGCCATAACATTTTATTAAGTGCTGTTATTTTGAGTTCTTCATCTATTGGAGGAAAAAAAAATACTGCATGGTTTCAAAATCAAGCCTGACTATTAAACATATTGTAAGTTATCTGCACATCTTTGAAAATTGTAATTATTCCTCCCTCCTTATAGATCATTTGTCATAACCATGTACCCAATAATTACATTTAGCAGTGATCTGAAGCTACCATAACATTGTGTGTCAACTATATTTCAATAATAAAAATTTTGTGTGTGTGTTTGTGTGTGGTAGTAGTAGCAGTAGCAGTGTTTATTTCCAAGACAAATATCTTGCTAAAGACAAAAAGTCTGGGGTCTGGTGGCTAAGAACTTGGTTCAAATCTCAGCCCAATCACTGACCAGCCCAGTGAGCTCAGACAAGTTACATGCTCTCCATCATGATTTCATCATCTGCAAATGCTGATAAAAATCCTCTCTACTTCAAAAGGTTCTCCTTTTGAAGGATTCTTCAAGAAAGTGGACCAAAGGCTTACTAGAGTGATGGGTTCATAATAAGCAAGTAATAAATATTAGCTATTACTAGTATTCAGGATGGTGTAATTTTTATTAGTTTTATTGAGTGTTTTGAACTAATTTCATTCAAAATGTGTCTATGGATGTATTTCAATCTCATTTAAGCAGAAGATAAGTCACTGACACTTCCTCATCTAAAAGTTTCAGAATACTTTACCATCTTTTTATTTGGCTTCTTTGAGTATGTCAGTGAAATCATTTAGATAGTCTCCTATTTGTTGGGTTTAAAAGAAACCTTCATGATTCTGCTTTAAAATACAACTAAAGATAGGATAAATACCATACAGTGCTCCAATAGTTTCTTCCACTTTAATTTAAAAAATGCATTTTGGACTCAAACACTGATTGCTACTCTTCTCCAGGATGAGAAGTCTCAATAAGGAGATAAAAAGTGTTGGCATTTTGCTAAAATGGTGTCCTGCAGCAGAGAAGCCAACAATGGCTTAAAAAGAGTATATAACACAGCTTTTAAATGAACCACAGAGTGAAAGGGTTAAATAGGTCAATGCTGTAATATCAAAACACACTCAAGTGATACCCCCCAATATAGATATATTTCTGAACTACCTCATTCATCTCCAGAGTTGATGCACAGAAAGACTTAAGCTCATCAGTTACTACATTTGCTCCACAATTAGCAAATATCTAAGAATCCCTATGTGCTGGAGAAAACTTCTTTACCGAATGAAATAGAATTAGAATTCATTGTTTTTTTTTCTTTTTTAAGTCTGAAAACGATATAGGAGACAAACTTACAGGAATGATTTGGCCACAAACACCAACAGGTTCATGTCTTGTGTAAGTAAAAAAGTTTCCATCTGGAAAATAAAACACACAATCATTTGTGGACAAATATGCTTGACATTCATGGAATGGTCTTTGGGATTGATGTGAGAGGAAGGTGTAGACAATAACTGAAAAGAAAAACAACAAATAAAGAAATAAAAATAACCCCCATATCTTCAACCACTAAAAAAATGGAAAATCACATCCTGCAATAGTAATTTGAAATGAGAGGAAACATACAACTGATGTAGGTCAAGGCAAAGATGCAAAACTGGAATATATCTGAAAGATATTTAATTCTTTCATCTTGTAGAAGGGCTATTTTCTAAATTATCCTTGTTCTTAAAGTTTACTTTCTTAAGAAAAAAGGTACAAGATGTGTGGCTAAGACAATAACTGTTAGAGCTCTGCTTCTGCTTCTGAGAGTTCTATCAGCAATGGGAGATTTTTTTTTGAAGTAAAAATAATAAAATTAGATAAGAATAGAATTAAAAAATATCTCCCTACAATCCTACTGGCTTATTCTAAAAGGTGTTTTTTTTGTTTTTTTGTTTTTTCTGGCCTACCAAACAATAAAAGCAAATCTCAAAGAAAGAAAGAAAAGAAAGAAAGAGAGAGAAAGAGAGAAAGAGAGAAAGAGAGAAAGAGAGAAAGAGAGAAAGAGAGAAAGAGAGAAAGAGAGAAAGAAAGAAAGAAAGAAAGAAAGAAAGAAAGAAAGAAAGAAAGAAAGCAAGCAAGCAAGCCAAAAGTGAAATATGTTGTTTTGCAATCTGGATTTGATTGATTCATATGCCTCAAAGTTTGATGAGGTTACATTGTGCTTTTTGTTCTGTTTTGTTCTGTTCAGTTCCCACAGAAGCTTCTTGGCTATCTTAGCTCCTTATCAAGTCTGTACTTAAAATAGTTTCTCCCATTTTGTCAGAGGGTAAAGCAAGAATTTCTAGAATAGCCTCGTTTCTTCTTACCACCATGTTCTCACTCTCCCCTTTTAACTCCTGGCTCTTGCTTTTAACCTGCTGGAGGCTTAAATGAGATTGAAAATGCCCATCAGGGCCAGTCCTGGAGAGTGTTGCAGTTCTAGAGCCAGTAAATGTATATGAATTAAGCTCTACCCATAATATTATCCCAACTGATGCTTTTTTTTATATTCTTCTCCCATTAGCATTCTCTGCTAAAATACTAAAGCACATACATAGGCATTTCGTCAGGCAGATTCTTAAACTGAGCTATAAACACAGTCTCATCTCGCTTTGAAGCTACTTAAAATAAATCAGTGTGAATTGGTTTGTTGAATTAATCTACTGGAACTCTACTGAGTGAGACCAGGCGCAGATGACCATAACTGCCTCACAATGGAACATGCAAAGACACTTAAATAATTACATTATAGAAAGGGTGTACATTTCACTATTGGAATACAAAGTAAATCATCCGAGGCCAACTTTGAAAAGCGTGTGCAGTTAGAGAGACAATTGCCCTAATTCAGTGATTGTGGGCATAAGAATGTTCTTACTTGAATATTTTCTAAGTTATCTGTACTGGAATCTTCTGCACAATTATGCTGCAACAATTTGAAAAAACCATTTGATAAATCTTTGCAGAACTTGCAGGCTCAGAGCTGCCTTGTCTCAAAGTCAAGGAGAAAATCAGTCTGCTTTTTCAGTTGCTTTTTTAAAAGGGAGAGTTTGGAGTAATTCAGCTCTACAGCAATAGCCTCTCACCTACCCTCTCCCCTGGTGGTTTCTCAAAGCTACTCACCGATGGGTATTGTGCGGCCTTGGATCTTGTCAGCCCACCCTGCACAGTAGCGTAAGGTTGTGATGCAACCTCCCAAATCCATCAGATAAGAACTGGAGAAGAGCTTTCCACCATTCATTGATTCCATTGTCTGAAAAGGAAATCATACCTCAAACCTAAATTTCCACAAACATTTTCAATTAAACAGCTGAGAGTCAATATTTTGAAGAAGCATGTGCTAGAGAATTTGGGAAATAGAAAAAAATCCTGTAAGCTATCTTGTATAACCTTTTCTTTCTACAGAGGAGGTAAAACCAGAACAAAATAAAAAGTAAAAATGACCTGTTTAGACTTGCTTAAGGCCACATAACAAGATCCAGATAAAAAGGGAACCAAGATTCCGGTTTCTATACCCTAGTATTCCTTCTACCTCATTCTGGATGTCCTCTGGCTGGACAGCTTTCTAGGAGTCAGTGCCAGTTTGGAAGACACACAGTTGGTGAAGGTGAGTGGCACTTAGTTTCCTAAGTTGGATCAGAGGCCCAGCAAAATTTCACTTATTGTATAAATACAACTGTGGGACAATTTAGTGACCATGAGTGGTGCCTCAGTGGTCATTTATGATTCTTGCATTCCATCTGGATACAATCCATGTACACAAACTTCAGTGATCCCTGGCTCTTCCATTCATGAGTTTTCTTCAGCGGAACTCTGAATGGTGAAACTCCTATTATTTTTCCACTATTGTCATAATTATTGTTTGAATGGTCAGGCTGGAAAGTGCAGCATTTTCTGGTCCAGTCTGCTAACCATCTATCGGATGACCTAGTCTCTTTTCTTCCTTTCCTTCAGCAGGAATTTTAAGAGCTCTTTGGGATCTTGTGTCCTGGGGGGCAGGAATGTACAGGTGAAAAACTGTTGAAACTTCCTCGTTTGTTATACCCTTTTCTATCTCTCCATTACGCTTCATGCCATCCCAAAACTTCATCAAACATGATTTTTGTGTGCCTGCACTTTTCCCCCCTTAGGATCTTATGCTGACAGAGGCAGCGAGCACCCTATAATCCACAGAACAGCTAAATAAAAGAAGCCAAGTTTTAGCAAATTCTGCTTTCGTCCTGCAGGACATTTTGGTTAGTGTGATTTTATTGGGCATAACTTCTAACTCCGTATTTTTTCATGCTTTGAATCACGCTGAACCATTGAATAATAAATAGTTCTTTGATTAACTATAATCGCTCAAGTTGATTTAAAAATACG
Source organism: Procyon lotor (assembly GCA_028646535.1). NCBI lineage: Eukaryota > Metazoa > Chordata > Mammalia > Carnivora > Procyonidae > Procyon > Procyon lotor. The sequence continues at coordinate 10,613,272 of CM053615.1, forward strand.
TACATGGGCTTCTTTGTTACTGCCAGTATAAGATACTAAAGGTAAGGAGAATTTGCTCTGAAACGTGATCTTGATGTTGGTTTGTTTGCAACTGGCTTTACGCCGATGTTTAATTGGAAAGAAAGCAAGGAAACACCCCACCCATTTTACTTGCTGACTCATCTGCCAATTTTTTTTTAAGCAGTATACATAAAAATACGGTTTTTACAAATATACAAATGATTGGATTTTTTTCTTTATTCTTCACCTTTTTCACCTGTAAGAACATCATTTAATCCAGACCACTGGGAACATATACATTTCAGGAGGGGAAAAGTAGCCATTTAGTAAGTTTCTTGGTGGGCTAAATTAGAAAGAAATAAATCTACTTTAGAGAAATATTCTGAGCACCTTTGACAGATTCTATGACATTTTCCACAAAAAGAGTTCAATGGTCAGGTAAGTTGGAGAAACACAGCATATTATTCCAGGATATTCACTGCATGTGACCTTGTTAAAAGTGCTAAGGAATTCTAGAAGAGAGAAAAGAAATTTGTTTAAGTGGCTTTAACATGGGGCTTGCCAAGGTTTAGACTGTAGAATCTAATCTAGGAGTAGAAATTAACATCATCCAGAACTAGTGGGCAGGTTCCTCGTTAAGAATAAGCTCAATGGTATGTATGATTTCTATACAGGAGCTGGTACAAGTCTTTTCATTTTGTTTGTAGAGAACATGCAGTGATCAGTAAAACCAAAGCCAATGGCCAATCTAAACAATGAGTGCTTTCTAGAGATCTCTCTACCTGCCCAGTTTGGTTAATACTCACGGCCAGGAGAAGACGATCTCTTTCAATTAAGTCAGCCAACTTGTAGATTAGCCGCCCCCTTTCTGAAGCATTCATAGTACGCCATGGAGAGCCAATCTGAAAAGCCTTTCTTGCAGCCTTCACTGCTTTGTCGATATCCTCCTGCAAGTCAAAGGGAATTTGTTTAGAAGGCTAAACATGGCAGCAAATCCAATGGCAATAGGCCTATAAAACAGACTGAAGGTCCTCAAAAGCAGATGCTGTGTGTTCATTGGCCCAAAGTCTAGCACACTGTACGAACTCAACTATCATATATGGGAGTTATAGACCTGCTGCCTAATCTTCAGAATGATGAATTCCACACACATAGCTCAGTCTTGATTTCCCTGGATGGAAATATTGTAATGTCAAAATACTGCCATCATTGGAGTGCTTACCATACATCCATCAAGTCATGTTCAGATTACTTTACACACATTAACTCCTTGAATTCTTCATAATCTTATGACACAAATACATTTCCTGTTTTAAAGACGAAGAAACTGAAGCAAAGAGAGAGAGGAAATTGGCTCAAGGTCAACAGCTGAAAGTGGCAGAATGGTTTTAAATGGAGTGGCTCCGATCATAGGGCCTTTGCTCTTCACCACGACCTATAGCTTTGGTGATGGACCAAGAGTTCCAGGGAAAGCTCAAGATCTACTAAAATGGTGACTATCCTCTTGGATGGCCAGTGACTCCACAGCCTGTGTCTGCTCTTCAAGAACCTACTGCAAGGTGAATAAAAACTGGGTTATGCTGTTGAAAGGTAAATACTATAAGTTCGTGTTCATTTCTCTTGTGCTGAGAGAAAAGGCATCAAGAGGAGGAGTATAGAAGGATCTGTCTGGATATTACCACCTCTCTTTTCCCCACTGGGTACAGAGGGATCTTTTCAGTTCCTAGCTAGGTACGGAAGTCAGTTTCTTATGATTAAGGTGCTACTTAAAATTGCATTAATTCAAATAATCAAGCAGGGTCAAATAATCAAGTAATTCCACATTCAGTCTAGCTCTCTGGCCTTCATTCCTGTTGCTTTTACTCACACTCTTTTCTCTGAGCCAAGATGACTCTTCCCGTTCTTTCCTAGTCAATCGCAGTTGCATACTTTCCCCTGGCCTCTCCATTCCACAGATCCCTATTGAGATCTCTTTGGAGCTAATATAGAATAGATCTACTACAAAACCCACCACCTCTTTCATCACAACTTTATATGTTCTTTTCCCCTCAAATCAGTTGCAAACACTTTTTTTTTCTTTGAAGAGAGAGAGAGCATGAGTGCCAGTGAGGGGTGGGCAGGCCGGTTGAGGGAAAGGGAGAGAGAGAATCTTAAGCAGGGTCCATGCCCAGCACAGAGCCCCGTGAGAGGCTTGATCTCACAACCCTGAGATTGTTAACAAACTGAGCTGACATCAAGAGTGGACACTTCACCGACTGAGCCACCCAGGCTCCCCACTTGCAAACAACTTAAAGATATAGATGGTTCCAATGTTCTTTGGTATATAGGACTGGCCACTACATGGAGCTACATAAACTTCATAAATCACAGCCACATCTTGGGCCAGCTTGGAAATTTTTGCAGAAGACATAATTTCTTTTCAGAATCCGGGCAGAAAAGTATATAAAATTTTCTTAAAGTTGCCCACGATTTAGCTGAACCCCATTCAAAAATGACCCCTCCCCCAGTAGGAATTGTGAACCTCAAGTTAATATCCCCCACCTTGGAGTACATTTCATTAAAAGTCCCAAACTTGGAAGTCTTCAAATTAAAATACAAACAAATAAACGATTTTTACAGTATTTATCACCACACTAAGATGATCTGGGGCCAGCCAGATATTTTCGAAGTGTAATCTGCTTTAATTAAGTGATAACATTCACAGGACAGAAGGAAACATTCTTTCACTATAATACATCATATACTTGTTCATCTCACCGCCTAACTTCTGAGAGGAGGATGAGTATATACAATAAAATAATGCATTATTACTTGCTGTTCCTGAGAAATGTGTATATAGTCATATTGGGGGTATTCAGTTAATCACATTGATTGTTTATATTTGGATATTGTTTTATCCCATAAGTTCTAACTTTTTCCAAGTTATATACAGACAGTGCTGTTTGGAAAAAAAACAAGAATTCTGAAATTGCCAGTATGATCTATGGATACCACAGCTTATAAAATATATGCTGCTGTGTGTTTAAACAGATCTGTGTGACATGGCTTTCATCTGGATCCTTCTGCTCAGTGCTCTGCCATCGGCCTCAGCCAAATACAGTTTATCAGAGGCACCCTGGCCTCTCAGAGGGAATGGAGAAAAATGGCTTCAAGACATCTAACTCTGCCATATGGAAAACATTCTTGAAATAAAGACTTTCTTGTGGTTGTGTCCTTTGCACCATAATCCTCCTTTTCTCCCAATCGTCTATTTTATCTTGGAGGCACAGATACAGAGTAACAATAGTTAACACGTAGATATGGAACAAAACAACCCAGGTTTAAATTCTGGTTCCTCATCTATTAGCTCTGTGAGTTTTGAGACATCCATCCACCCACCCACCCATCCATCTATCCGTCCATCCAAGTACTTGCTAAATGCTATACTGTAAATCTTGTCATCAGGCTGCTAATGATCAAATCGTGACGACAGGAGATTGTCCGTTTGAAAATTAAATAAGGTAACACTGGAAACACTTTTTCTAAGTGACAGACATGACTTCGAGTGTTCGTTCATTAAGTGGTAGCAAGGGCTATCGTAGTTGCAGCAAAACAGGCAAAACCACCTTAAAATAACTCTCAGCAGTTCTAGTATATTTTTATCTTCCCTTTCAGTTTTCTCTACTGTGTATTATTTTATTTTATTTTTTTAGATTTTATTTATTTGACAGAGAGAAACACAGTGAGAGAGGGAACACAAGCAGAGGGAATGGTAGCGGGAGAAGCAGGCTTCCCGCTGAGCAAGGAGCCCGACATGGGGCTCAATCCCAGGACTCCGGGATCATGACCTGAGCCGAAGGCAGATGCTTAATGACTGAGGTCCCCATTATACAACACCCAGGCGCCCCTGCTGTGTATTATTATTTTAGGCTTCTATTCTCTCCTCCTTACTTGCCTTCTTAAGCCATTCTCTTCTTTCCCCCAACCGTCTTGCCGATTGCCACCAGGCTAATCTTCCTCCAACAATTTTATGTCATCACTTTCCCTTTCAAATATTTGCAACTCCCCTTGTCTATGGTCCTCAGGCCACAACTCTTCTTTCTGATTTTCAAGACCCAACATTTGCGGGCCCCACCTCACCTTTCCAAACATTTTTTTTTTCCTATTCCGTCTGGCCCCAATGCTTCTCACCTTTGCTCCTGCAATTCTCCTTGCCTAGAATGTTCTACCAGCACACCCCTCTATTTCCAAAATTCTCCATATTAAGACCAAATATCACAACCTACCTAAACCCTTGCCAGCCTAATCCAGCTTGATGTTAGCGACTAGGAAGAACTTACTAGGCTGCAGGCACTAAGCGAAGCCTTCTGGATCTCTGCAGTTACTACGATAGTTCAGCACCATGGGCTTTGTTTCACAGGGCACGAAATCCAGCATGAAATCTATCAACCAAAATTTGATCCCACATCTGGCTCCCAAATCCAGTTTTATAGCGCTGCAAGACATCCTGATAGTGATCTTTGCAACGAATATTTATTGGTCTCTGTATTAAAAGCTATAATATTCCTTACTATTCTGGGCCTACAATAGGCAGTTTATAAATATTTAATACTTTAATTACCTATCTTTTAAACTCATCATGTTACATTGATTTTATAGAAGAGTGCTCCTGATATAAATAATTTGTTTATATTGACATCCACATCGTAAGTCATATTTTAATTGATTCCATTACATAACAAAGCTTTTGCATTAATCATATTAGGCATAAGGGGTTTTTGTTGTTGTTGTTTAAATTCTACGAGTAGTATTTCTTGGATTTTTACTCCAGGACTAGCATCTCCAAAGACATAGTTTTTTTTAATTCACCAGCAAACAATTTGGCAATTAACTCAGATTTGCCACCTTCAATAAATTTTCTCCTTAGAGGGTTTCAAATGTTCCTCTTTTTAAAGTTCGGATGATGAAATACCAAAGGCCTCTTAAATGTAGTTGAGGAAGGACAAACTTCTCTATCACTCCCGGGCTGCGCATTTCCATATTAGATCTATTCCAATTTGGAGAAAATAGTCATCAGTCCAGTTTTACTTTTGCACCTGTCATAAGCACTTACTTTAATGGACATTTATTTTTATCCCCACCAATTATTTGTTAGGTCATGCTCGGTATTAAAAGCAGTTTTCAGGATTAGTCAATATAGCCTAAAAGAGCCACTGAAGTGAAAAGAAAACAGTTCCCACCCACATCTGTGCTTTGCTTTGTAATCTCCATTCATTCTCGCTCCTCCTCCTTTCTTTATAACACCACTGAAGGGCGGTATATAGCCCATTGTTAGTTCCATTCTACTCATAAATTAAATCCCTAAGACCTCTTGGCTCATTATCTAAAGAGTCAGTTCCAGAATATCAGGTTTACGGTGACTGTGTAATTTACTCAATTTGTACCTTTCACTAAGCAATGTTAGAAGTTCACGCGCATTTGTCAGCAAAATTGTGAGACCAGCAATCATTATTTAAAAACGAACATCAGTAGATTACCCCAAAAGAGAACAGGATGACCAGCACGTTGAATGTGAAGCAAACAGTTATTCACCCTGAACAGTTTATATCATAACAACTGAACTCAAGTGATCAGTATCTAGCAACTCCATTAGCACTGTGACCCGATTTGAAGCTTTGCTGGGTGTTAATGAGTGTTCCTGATCTACACTGGCACAGACAGTACTGCTCAGCTCTGAGTGGGAGTAATTACCAATAAGACCACAGCAAATAAGTGACAGATATTTCTAAAGCTTCAGGTATGATCATCAGCTCCCCCTCACTGCACTTTAGGGAGAAGGTAAATCCCACCACCAACGATGCCAAGGAAAGTCCTCAGACATCTTGATAAGGTTTCAACTGGAACTCCAGGCACGGATTTGTTTTCCCGATGAAACTAAAGCTGGAAGCCAGTGGCAAAGAGAGATGTCCAAGGCCCCAGGGCCAAAGCATCAAGAATACTTGCTCTTTTGTTAATTGCCGACTGCAAGCCTCTCTGCAGTCTTACTCCTCAGGAGCATTTACACCTCCGTAGAGGAGGAGGAGGCAGCAGTCAGGGGCTCAGACGTAGCTCACCTGGCCGTCTATCGCCTCCCCCACCTCCCCTGGGTTGCCAGAGACACTCAGCCAAGTAGAAAGACATTTGCCGTAACGCGGGGCTGTAATGTAGTGCTGGGTAGCTATCCGGAAGTGTCTGATAACAAGTCATTTCTCTGCTGAACAGGAAGAATACATGTTTCTCTTCTTTCTAGGATTGGCCCAAAGGACACGGGCTTCTGGGTCTCCTAAAACACGTAGCCAGGGATCATCAGTATTTCTCTCCCAAGTTTGGTCTTGTAACATTTCACAGGGGTGCAGAGAGATTAGCGCGTGCAGGTTCTCACTCCAACTTCCTTACTTAGTAAGTCCATGCCCCTTACGAAATGCTGTCATAATTTAACGGTTTGATACCTTCATTCGGTAGTTGGCAGAGTATATTCCCCCACTCCTGCCCCAACCTGCAACATCAGCATCCCCTGAGCATTTGTCAGAAATGCAAATTCTCAGGCCCCACCCTAGAATTACTGAAACAAACTCTATAGGTGGGCGGGGCCCAGCAACCCTGGGTTTCAACAAGCCTACCAGGGAATTCGGTTGCAGGCAAAATTGTGGGAAACACTGCCTTGGTCAGTAGTTAATTTAGGACTAGATTCCTAAGATGGGGGGGGGGGGGGGGGGTGTGTGTGTGTGTGTGTGTGTGTGTGTGTGTGTGTGTGTGGTGGATTATGGAAACTCAGAGCTTGATGGAGGAGTTTTACATACTATTTATGTAATTTCATTCATACATTACCTGTAGCATGTGAGATACTGAAAGTATAATGGTAAAATGTAGTGTTGCTCTCTACAAGAAGCGTGGTGTCTCAGACAAATGAACTGATACCCATGTAACACAGGGGTTATCGTACAGGTAAATACGATGTTCTGTACTGGCACAGAAGAGAGCAATTCTACCTGGGAAATTTTAGGGGGGACTTTAAAGAAGTATAAAATCCTCTAATGACTGGGCTTTGTTATGTCCCTGGCACTGTTAAAACACTACATCTTTTTTTTTTTTTTAAGATTTTATTTCTTTGTTTGAGAGAGAGAAAGAGCAAGAGCAGGGGGAGAGACAGAGGGAGAGGGAGAAGTGGGCTCTCCACCGAGCAGGGAGCCCGACATGGGGCTCGATTCTGGACCCTGGAATCATGACCAGAGCCAAAGGCAGATGTCTAACCAACTGAGCCACCCAGGCACCCCAACATCTTTTCTTAATTAACCTTCCCCAAGTTTTTCCTATCTCCGCATTATACAACAAGGAACCAAAGCTCAAAGAGGGTCAATAAAATGTGGAACATTTGTGCTCTTTCTACAGCTAATGATTTGAACTAGGACCTGAGGACCGTACCTTGACCCTGGCAATCACGGAGGCTGTGAGCTACGTGCCCTATTTGGACTCTGATTCTGGGCACGGTGAAGGTGAAACTCCTACATTGATGGGGTGGCCTGAGAAAAGGCCAGAAACAAGAGGGTTTTTGTCTGGCTTTGTTCTTTCCCCAGAAGCTAGTGAGAAGCCCATGAAGAATTTATGCACGGATGAACTCTGGTGTGTACAGAAAGTGAAATCTCATAGCAGGTGACCTGTCTTCTCCATTCTACTCTGCATCTACTTCTCAGCTATCCACCCCTCTGGTTAGACTCTGAGGCCCAGATCTTATGTCTTCTGATAATAATGCCACCTGAATCCAGGAGTTTCCCTCAGCCCAGACGAGCCCCACAGATCTATGGCTATCTTAGAATAAATCTGCAAGGCTTAATGCCTTCAATCTCATCACGTGGGGAGAAGGTAGTAAAAGAATGGGAACTGGGCAGAACATGAAACTGAACATCGGGTCACAAACGGTATTATCCTTGGGCACGATATCCGGACTTCATCTTTCAGTGGTCTTTTTATGTAGCAAAACAATTTACCTTTTAATACCTTATAGGACAGAGATGTTCAAGCTTGATAATATTTGGACAACTAAAGACTGAGAAACACATGCACATTTTAAGGTATGTGCTCAGATGAAAAATCAGAAGGCTTTTATCTCCTCACTTCTTAGGCTGTTTAATATTGTCCTATATCACTTTTATAATAATCACAGGCAACCCTGCCAGTCACAGACTCTGGGGTCAGAAGGATAGCATTTGACTACTTACTTATTATTATTGTTTTTTAATTTTTTTGGAAAGATTTTATTTATTTGACAGAGAGAGATCACAAGTAGGCAGAGAGAGAAGGGGAAGTAGGCTCCCCGCTGAGCAGAGAGCCCGATGTGGGGCTCGATCCCAGGACTTTGAGATCATGATCTGAGCCAAAGGCAGAGGCTTTAACCCACTGAGCCACCCAAGCGCCTCTGTTTTTTGATTTTTAAAAATTTCATTATTTATTAGTGATGTCCCCTAAAGTAAATTAGTCAACCTGTCCATTCTGCTATTTAGTTATCATTTGTGAAAACAGTTCCAAATAGCAGCTTTCCCATCGGGATGGTTGAGGGTTAAATTAACATTTAGAATTAAAAAATAATAATGATATAAGTTGGTTTTTGTTGTTGGTATGATTAGCTAGAAAGCAACACGGTTCAATTTCGGTGGTTTTAAAATTCAGTTTTTCAAGGTACCAATTAATGTTGATTCAATGATTTTTAAGGATATAATGTGGCAATATATTGTTTCAAATGTTCTATCTTGTCTCCTTTCGTTTCATCTTTCAACTTAAAAAAAGAACAATATATGAATAAGGATTTCTCTGCTTTATAAATCTATGACTAATCATATGTAGTCTGTTTATATAATAAACCCAAAATATCATTTAAGTTGAAGAACAAGCAAGGAGAAATAGCAAGAAAAAAAAATCAGTACCCCATCTGGAACCATGGGCTCATCTTCACCACATGGCTACTGGGCACCCTTGATGTGCCAAGAAAAATTTCCTGGATGGCCCCAGAAAGTGTATTTTCATGACCTGTTTATGTCAAGGTGTGGTGAGATTAGGAGCTCAGCATGGTAGGAAACAAAGAAAGCTAGCATAAGGGCTGGGAAACCCACCTTGTCTCCTTCTTCTACTTCACAGAGTTTCTCCTCAGTTGCAGGATTAAAGACAGGAAATTTCTTGCCACTCACTGAATTATGCCACTCATTGTTTATGAAAATCTGTAGAGAGGGAGAGAAAAGAGGTAAACAAACCTTTAAACAGGCAACAAAGTTGAGAAATTCTTTTATAAACTTAGAGCATTATAAAGTGCCTACGTGAGGCCAATTTAAAACCTTTGCATACCCCCCCCCCCGCAAGGTATTTTTGGCTGTTGGAGACATTTTACACAGCATACACACACACGTGAGTGCACACGCACATATTAAAATAAGGTAATACTCTGCAATTACACTGAGGTATGAGGTTATTTCAACCCTGGAAAATACAAACTGGAGAAAACCATCTAGAGAAAGTACTTGTATCTGCATTTGAGGCAAGAGCAGAAGCTTTGGTGGCTTCAATTTTATTAATCTTAATTTTTCCCTTCAGACTCTGAATGTCCTCCTCTTGGGCTGCCGATTTGGTTTCGTAAGTGATTGTTTTCTGATCCTTTATCTTACTATTTTAAAGGTAGCTTGGAGGATGGTTTTAAAAGAAATTTGCTTAGAAAAAAAATTGGCTAGTGACATGTTTTTACTGGCTTTTTCCAGGCAGACGGGTTTTATTCTTTTAAAGAGTCATCTCATTATTTATTTGTCCTCAGATTAAATCAGGCACTAGATTTCTTAGTGATATCTAAGAGACATGCATCTAAAGAGACAGAGGGGTCTAAAACATGGAATTTCGTTCCGTGTCTAAAAGAACAGAAATACTTAAAAGTGTTAGTATGTCATTTAAAAAGTCTGAGTTTCAACTTTTGCTGCCTTGAACTGCTCCTTTATTATGGAGCCTACTAGGGCTTTGAGGTGTCATTCATTCACCTTTTACTATGGTAAAAATGTTTTACAAAGTCTAATTTAGAAGCACTGCTTTTACAGTAAAGAAATTATGTTTTGTTTCTGATAAAAGCTAGAATTTCTTCCCCCTCCTCTCGTTTCATTATTTCTTATTTATTCTCCTTTTTCTTATTTATTTTTGAAATATAAATATTATCATAAGTATGCTTTTGAACTTTATTTATTACCACTTCCTGTTAACATTTGTTGTTATAAGGTGAATTAGTTTATTTGATTGTGAATCACAGGTAGTTGATACACATGGTTTTAAATGAACGGTGACATCTGCACTGGATGGTTAATATATATCTTAATTCAGACACTTCCTCTTACTTGATATTTAAAGGTAAGTTATTAATAGGGCAGCCCTGAGGGAGAAAGTATTGAAACATTGCCCCCTCCCCTGCCAAGGTTTAAATATGTTGCTATACTAAACACAAATCAGCTGGCTATTAAAATTCCCCAGTGGTGGCTAGCAAGATTATACATTTTTAGTTTAATTACTTATATTATGCATATTTGAAATAACAACTGTCTTTAAGCCTGTGAGTTTATACTAACTCAGCTGTTCTATTGAGTAGCATCCATAACAGAGCTTAATATCCAATCATGTTCATAAAATTTGTATTACCACGTATCCCTAAATGCTTAAGTAGAATTAATTCTATATTCTGTGGTTCACAACATTATTTAGAGAGCCAGTCTGTTCTCCAAAATATTTCCCTGCTATCCATCACCTAACTTGTCACTTTTTAAAAAAGTCATTTTTAAAATATGGGGCGCCTGGGTGGCTCAGTCGTTAAGCGTCTGCCTTAGGCCCAGGTCAGATCCCAGGGACCTGGGATCGAGCCCCGCATCGGGCTCTCCGCTCTGCAGGAAGCCTGCTTCTCCCGCATGCCATTCCCTCTGCTTGTGTTCCCTCTCTCACTGTGTTTCTGTCAAATAAATAAAATCTTTAAAAAAAAAAAATGTATGCCCTCTCTCCTAGGCTGTAAGTGTGGTCAGATAAGGTCAAGGCTGATGTTCGTCCGGCTTTCTGCTTTATCTTCAGTGTCCAGTACAGTCCCAGCCCTCAAGGGATTTTCATCTCCGTCATGAACTCTTGAATAAATAACTTAAAACTGAATTGAAGTACCTACAATCGAGGAGCTACCCATGGGTGATCTATAATGTTCCGCACACAGACACACTATGATAGTTGTGATTTGCTGAAAAACAAACAAACAAAGAGAAGGATAAGCCTTATTTGCCTATTCACACCGATACAGTTACTTGTTCGTCAAAATAGCATCAAGCCAGTATTTAGAGGAGTTCACAAAATTATAGCGCTAGCCTGGAACTGAGAGGAAGAAGATAGGAGTGTGAGTCAATAAAGGGGGCAGCGTGCAGAGCCGCTAGGGAGACTAGATGTCCCAGGACACATACGTGGGGGTGTGGGAAAGGATAATGGGATGCAGATGAAAACCATACAATTCCTATTGTCCTTCAAGAAAAACGTGTTGGCATCTGAGTTTGACTTGAAGAAAGATAAATTCAGATTAAAATACTGACTTGCCCAACATCTCTTAGGGTAAATCAGCATTCCAGCTCTCATAAATACATTTTGCAGAATCCTATAATTAGGCTTGAGGCAAGTGTTTTCCTTTAGGCATTTCCAGCCCTTCCTTTTTTGTACTTTTCTTCCCAAAGGTTGGCTGCGAAACATCTGAATCAACATGTTCCAAATGCAGCTCCCTGTCATCCCTAGCTTTATGCTGCTCTTCATGCCAGACTATAGTTCTATAGTTGGCACATTCTCTCCCTTTCTCTCTCTCATTCACATAAATACACACATACACACTTTCCCTCTCCTGTTAATGACACACACAATCCCTAGTCATCTTTTGGTATCATGCTGTTCTATACTATCTCACACACACACACACACACACACAAATGAAAAAACAAAAAACTCCCTGTTCTCCCCTCCCACCTCTGCTTAATTGAAATTTAACCCCCACCCCCACCCACCATTATCATAATCTTCCTAAGCCAACTCAATTCACATTTTGGCTTCTCAGAACACTTAGGTGGCTCTCCTAAGCATACGGGGTCACATTGTGCTTTTCCAAATTTTATTTCCTCAGTTCAGCTTCTACTTGGACCTCATTCGACTGTCTCCAACAGCATGCCCTTCTGCTCCACACCTTTATTCATGCTGTTCCTCAGACTGGAGTTTCACTATTTGCTTCTACTTTTTCTTCAAGTCTTGCTTCAAGTGTCACCTCCTCGTGAAGATTTCACTAGTTGGTCCAATTGGATTTAACCTCGTTTCCCCCCCCTCTCCTCTGACACAGTCTTTTGTAACCTGCTACTAAATTACTTATTATGTTCTGCCAAATAGTGAGTAAATACCTGAGACATTTGAAAGATGCTGTGGGGGAGTGTGAGAGAGTGCGCCCCTGCCCTCAAGGGGCTCATAATCGAAGAAGAGTGTATTCACATCAAGATCCGCCAGTAAAGAATTGAAGGTTGTATGTAGGATAAAAACCAAAGTGGTGCTTTTCATGAGTACATCGCAGAATGGAACCCACAGAAGGGTAGGCAATGGGCCAGAAGAACGCATCCTTGAAGGATGGGATTGGATTGATGGAAAGAGCAAAGGAGCGAAGAAAGGAAACCCTCCTGGGATACATATAACACAGGGAAGAGATGAGCCCCAGGCAGAGAGTTTATGGAACTCTGTAGTTACCCCCACTGTAGGTAAATCAGAGATAAGTTTGGACAATGAAAAGGAAGGCAGTTTGTGGTGAATCTCGACCCTCGGAGTGGGATGGTTGGACTTTATTCTGGATGTAATAAGGGCATGACAGGATTGAACGGACGTTTGAGGAATGCTGATGTGAATGTACCCAAAGTGGTTTGAAGTGGGGGACCAGAATCCCAGGAGATGAGCTGGGAGACAGTTTTCACATTCCAGGCATGTTCATAGGGCTTGAGAGTAAATGGAGTGAGAGAGCAGTACAGTCTGCAAATTACAAAATTTATGTGTTCTCCCCTAAACAGAAGCCTTTCCGCATAAAACAGAACCTGGCATGGTGAGATGGCCAGGGTGGTTGTAAGGGCCAAGTGTCACACCTTCCTTTTCTTCCCTTAGCTATGGAAAAGTCTTGTGGTAAGAACTACCTTAGTGATCCTTTTTTTCTGTTTTAATTTTGTGGGCTTTACATTTGACATTTGCCTTTCAGCTAGCTGTGTGACCAAACGTTTGTGAATAATCATCCTTCCTGTTAAATAAAATGGTTATGTGGAGAAGTGCAGGCTAATTAATGTTTGCTATAATCATTATGAAACCTATTGGAGGCCCGTTGAAATGATCTGTCATGGTGACAACCTCATTTTCCATTTGCTGTTTGCCTTTAGCAAGTTTAGGGGATCATCACATAAAAGTAAAAAAAAAAAAATCTTGAGTTCCGTTTAGCTACTATATGAACTACATTCTACTTATGAGTTTCGGACTCAGGATACTTTTGAATTATACATGTACACTAGACCTCAGCTTAAAATTCATAATATTGATTGGGAATTATAGATTCCTATGCATGTTCTTAGATGTCACATGCTTCTTATTGGGGGAAACAATCAATGGGAGTGTTGAGGAAACTTAAAAATTGATTTTTACTATTTAAATTTTAGATATGCCAGCCTTTAAGGGACACATCATGACCTTTGATTTAAAAAAAAAAAAGTGGCCATTTCCTGAATGCAGTTTAATGTCCAAGAATAAGTCATAATTTTAGGGGTGGGGGGGAAAAAAAACCTTTTACTTTACCAGAGTAAAAATGATTATGTCTTTATGTAATTGGTATAAAGCCACAATTCTAAATAAATAAGCCCTTTCCTCAAAATATTTCTGGTTTGGATCAAGCTGAATTTAACTAATAGACAAAATAAAACCTATTAGCTTTGCCTGTTGGTATAAGATTTTGGAACCTATTTGCCTAAAGGAGAGAGAGCCCCTGACTCACTCCAGTAGGTATTCAGGGTGCCCTAAATTCACATCATCTCTTTGGGGCTGCAAGAAGGGCCAGTGGCTCTAGATCCTAGGGGGAAGCTAAGGGATCCTAGAGGGAATCCTGAGGGAAGCTACCGCTTTCTTGGTGCCAGAGAGATTTTTAACAGATAACATTTTCAGTGTACGGAGGATTTCTTTTAAGATATGCCAAAGGGGGAGGAAGGTGAGGGGATTCCTTGTATTATGTCTCCTGTGTAAATTTTCAAACCTGAGAGCCTGGGTCACCACATGTGGAGTGATGGGTGTTACTGTAAATGGAAAAGATGGGCTGTGTGCCGTAAATGTGTAAACCTTTTCCCAGCATCAGGCACTTAAAAAAGTACCAAAGACTTTGGGGGGGGGGGGCGTTAAATAATAAGATGAGGGATGAATAATGAGATGCTGAAATAAAGTCAGGGAGAGGTGTTAAGCATTTAAAGGTATCAAAACTAGATCTCTGGCAACTCCATTCATCCTGAGGCAATAAAACAAAATGTTGAGACCGAAAGTAAAAAAAAAAAAAAAAAAAAAAATCTAAAAGGAAATTAAGGAGGAAATAACAGATGGGAGGAAAATATTTAACTCGAGCCAAAGGAATGAAAACAAAATGAGAGTGACCAAAACAAAAGTAGGAGAAATAAAATTTTCCTTTCATTTCTGTTTTATATTACAGTCTGACTTCAGTAACATGAATGTATACTCTTTTTTTCTCGTTATTTGAAAAATTCCTCAACTTTTTCAACTAGGGAAAAGAAAAGATGCTCAGGCATGTCTGTTTGAAGCCACAGCTTCACTGTATCCCACCAATGACAAAAATGCTTGTCAAGGACCTCTTATGTCCTGCATACCCTGTGTCAAAGAGGTAAGACGTAGATGCCTCAGAAAGTTCTGTGTATTTTTTTATATTTCACCATATCAAGATTCAATAGTATGATTGCTTGCATATAAGCCTTCTTCCTTTTAAAGCAAGTGGCAAATAAAGAGCATAACTCAGTTATTTGTTGTTTGTATTCTTTCAATTTCTGATTATCAGGAAAACAGTGGGACCTGGGTGGGGGATGGGTAGTTGTTCAGGCAAAGTTTTGCGATCTGTGATATTTGTCCAGATTCCTAGGAAACGAATTTCCATTAACAATTTCAACATTACAACAAAGTCATCAGGTAGAGACATGATGCTGTATAACCAGAAATTCAAATATGAAAAACACTTTACAACCCTTGCAAACAACGGTGGTGGGAGGTTTTGATACACACATGCACTCAAAACATAACAGTGTCCTGGACACTGGGCTCACACAGAGATCTACTTCTCTGATTTGTCCATCAGTTGTGGCTTTAATTACGATGCAGCCATTGCTCTTGTTCTTTTGAACATGGCTCTATGTTACCACTTAAATCTGGTAAAAGTAGAAGGTATTTGGCCAAATTATACTAGTGTCATGAAAACCCAAACCGCCCCCGCCACCACCCCAAGCCAGGTAATTGCTACTTTGAGACCAGTTTATCACCATTTATCAATGTCTGTATTCCCACGAGGTTTCTTTTATGTGGATACATACTACATCAATCTACAGATCTACAGATTACCCATGCCATTTCAGAAACATTACCTTAACTTTGGGTTCCTCTTCAAAAAGGAGCTGTTTCCCATAATCCTTAAGAGTTTTCCCACCCAACACCCTCATTCTGGCAAGCAGTTAATGACAAAGCAGGTGAAGTCCAGTTTAAAGAAATCATGTGAAACACTTGCAGGATTGCTATTGATTAGGTTCCTTGAGGCAGGTGCCAGAGAACAAAACAATTTGCTAAGACCAGTCCTTGGAGACGAGCTAAAACATTGCATTTGTAGTGAAGGGTTACCTCTCGAGAAAAAAAAAAAAAATTATGGTTGGTCCCACCATGGGTTCGCGGGCACCATCTGGTTCCTTTTGGACTCAGGCACTCTCTGAAGGGGAAGGTAAATGAATCTGACCTGTGAATGGGTTTCTCAGAAAAAGAGGAAGTCTGGTCCCTAAGCAACTAGATGGTGGTCCCTGTAGGTAAAAATATGAGGTTGGCCCTAAACTACCAGACCATTGCTGCTGGCCAACAGACCACCCTTGGAGTGGCATCAGTAAAATCTGGAAGCCTGTTAGACATGCAGAATCTTGTACTTCACCTCAGGCCAAAAGAATCAGAATTTGCATTTCAGCAAGAACCTTTCCTGATTCACGTGCATATTCAAATTCAAAAAGTACTCCTCTAGACTACCTTCTGTCTTGTTGGACCATCTGTCTGGGGATCTAGTGCCCAAATCATAACTTTTTTCTCATCATCCAAATTTCGACTCTCTCACTCAGAGTAAGGGATGAATGGTACAAATGAAGCAATAGGTATGAAATCACGCGTTAGGGACAATCCAGTAGGATCCGAGTACTACCGCGGTGTTTAGTATGCGCCTCCTAAGGGCTGTGGGATCTGGAGCACATCACCTCACATCTCTGAACTCAGGTTCCTCAGCTTTAAACTGGGACACTACGAACATGCTCTAACTCTCTTCCAGTGCCTCATTATGAGCCTCAGATGAGATCAGTAGATGAAAGCGGTTCTAAACGACGGCAAGCGTTCCAAGTATTCATTCCAGTACATAGGGAGTGGAATCATTTGAGAACTGTGGGAGTCCTCTTGGGCAGGAGAGGGTTAAAAAGAGCCTGCACCAAGGGCCTAATAAGCACTGGGCGTTTTCCACAAATTACCTCACTTAATTCTCAGGCCACTTTCCAAGGTAGTTATTATTACTCCCAGTTTACAGATAGGCGAACTGAAACTCAAGGAGATTAGAAGCTTGGCCAAGGTCACAGCATTAAATAAGTAGAAGAGCAGGAACTCGAAGCCGGGTTTGTCTTGTTACGCCACTGTACCTCCCAACCATCCAGCTCTGTTCATCTGCTTCCAAGCGAAAAGCAAACAAAATATTGCTTCAGTCAGAAGAGAGTTAAAAACATTTCCCAAATGGAAGCAGTGCCTCAGCACAACCAGCTTGGTTTTGGGCGTGAGTCCCGCCCTGTTTGAAGGACCCCTCGGTGTGGTTTCCCTCCTACAAAGTCCACCAGGAGGTCTGGCCACAGCCTCGATCTCCAGCCTCAGCTGGTCTGTTCTTTGCCTCCCTCCCTTTACGACGGCACAACTTTACGACAGTCATGGCAGCCCTTTTGATAGTTCTTTGAACACAGCAGGCTCTTGCCTGCAAATATTTTTGCAGGAGCCATTACCTCAGATCTTCATCTCCCCTTTCCTGCTCCACTCTCCAGCGTCACTTTGTGTTCTGCATCCCTCAGGCTCCCCTTAAATGTACAGAGACCTTCCCTAAAAGTTCATGGAAAGAAAGCTCTTCCCCCTCATTTCTCAGCTTTCAGTTGTCCTCTCTTTAGCATTTATCATAATTTATGATTCAAGTATTCACATACTTGCTTGTTTTCTTCACCTTCTAGGAACATAAGCTCCCTAAACCCTATTAGCCTTCTTC
Source organism: Procyon lotor (assembly GCA_028646535.1). Lineage (NCBI taxonomy): Eukaryota > Metazoa > Chordata > Mammalia > Carnivora > Procyonidae > Procyon > Procyon lotor. The sequence continues at coordinate 10,630,853 of CM053615.1, forward strand.
TACCATAAGACCAAGTACAGGGTTGTTATTCAGTGACTTGTTAACTACATGGAAGGAAAAACAGAAGATGGGAGCAAAGAGAATGGGGCAGTGGGAAATGCACGTGGCCTGAATTTGTTTGCTGTAAGAATCTAAAACAGCGATAACGGTGCCTAGTGCATAGTATGCAATGATTCATCACTCTTCCCTATCAAAAAGATATCTTTACCTGCAATATGTTAAACAACTATACCAGAAATCCAGGAAAGGAATCTCTTACTCCAACCAAAAGTTACTCTGTAGGAGTTGAAAAAACATAGTTCCCATAGAAATGGCACACCTATTTCCAAATCCTCTACATTGCTGCCTCTCCCAGCCCAAACCCCACCTTTCCAATCAAACCAGACTGTCTATTTGCTTCCAGGCTTCTTATTGTTCTCCTCTTTTTCTAAGTTGGCAGCCAACTTCCTCCTGTTGGCCTGGGAACAGCTGAGTGGCAGCTGGAAAGCCTCATGGTCATGTCCCCTCCAGGAATCAGGAACGGACAAATGAGAGTCGGAATAAAGAAGGACAGAATAAGATTCCAGGAAGTCCGCGTCCCCATGTAAGGACATCGATCCTTAGACAAGCCACTTGGTGTGAGAGTTCAGACGGCCCCCCTTTGAAATCAAGTTGTGTTACTTTCTAGCTGTATGATTTAAGGCAAGTTACTTAGCCACTTTGGTCCTCAGTCTCCCCATCTACAAAACAGGAAAAGGAAACTCCTCACTGGGTTATCATGAGAAGTAAATAGAGTCATTGCAAATAACTTAAGCAGTCATTGCTAAAGAGTGAACACAATGAATTTTAGCTATAATTATTTCCTGTGTGTATGGGCCTGTGTCTGTCAGTTTATGAAATGTCATTAGCAGATGAAAATCTCTTCTGGTGGGAACATCTTATTGTTTAATGAGGTAAGTTTAGGAGTTAAGTTTAACATTTTGGGGTTTTAATCCTGTCTGAGAAAGCTTATCTTCTTAAATTTTCTATTTTTCTGTTTTTTTTTATTAAGATAAAAAACAAAACAAAACAAAACAAAACAAAAAAGTGTTATAAAAGGAGAATGGAAAACGAAGTTACTTAATCCTTTAAGAGAAAATTTTTGATCCCTGAAATCCTGGATAAACTCTTGGAACTTCACACCAATGAGATCCTTGTCAGGTGGGGCATGACTGTGCAAGAAAGAATGGCAGGAAAACTAGGAGAAAAGAATGAGATGAGAGGAACACTCATGAGAGGAAATAGGTCTTAGAAAGGCTGAGTAAAAGAGGATTCTGGAAAATTGGAAAGAATTCAGAAAAATAAACGGGACTGGGGTAGCCAATGTTAATCAATCACTTCCCATGTGCCAGACACGATTTCAAATGCTTTATATGCATTAAGTTCATTTAATGCTTTCCTCCACCTTAGGAAATTAGGACCTTTATTATTCCCATTTTACACCTAAGGAAACCAAGGCAGAGAAAGGTAATGTAGTTTGCCCAATGATCACATAAGTTTTGAAGAAGCTCCTCATTTAAAGGCTCAGTAAAATGGATGAGCTGGCAGATGTGGGATTCATTTAGAGCTGGAAAGGGGAAAAATGAGGTTAGAAATGGGATCCAAGTTTATGTGGATTTATAATGATGTTATTGAGGTTTTTAAACCCTAAAAACATTTGTATCATTTTAGAAACGATTTCTTAACCCTGATCTCTGTTTTATCCACCCCAACAACAATGAAAACATCATCAGACTGTACTAGAGAATAAGTCATAAAAGATATGCAACAATGACTTCTTTTGTTTGGGTGAAAAGCAGTCTCAAATTTGAGAGCATGCAGTTCTACCATAGCTGTAATAATTTTTTGTTATCAACCCTGCTTGTCTCTTTCCTCCTGCTTGCCCCAGCGACCAATATATTTCTAGTGGTAATATTGAAGGACATTAACATAGTTAGAAAAAAATAATACAGAGTTTAGGGGCCAGCCATAGAAGGTAATTCCACAGACCCTATAAAATCCTTGCTTACTTGGTTAGCAACCAGGAAACTTAGTGAATAACTGTCATTTTTCCAACCCCTCTTGCAAGTGCAAATCCAATACAATTCTTCAGTGGGGCACAGTAAAAAGCAAATGCTAAGGCATTTGTAAAAGCTCACCCATTTAGATTTAATTACATACATAACTGGTGTCCTCCCAAGTGTGAAAATGCTATAACCAATAAATCAGACAATAAAATGCTATCTGAGCAGAACCGATTTATAGAGATTCACTCACTTCCATTGGGTGTTTCTACCTGGAAAGTTCCTAAACGCAAAACTAAATGGTTGCTCTTTGAATCGTGCCTTCTTTTGAACACTTAGGTTCATCATTTTCCTTAGAGGGGTGCTCTCGTCTAATGGCTTTGAAGTGAACAGCAGATTCCAAGCTTAAAAACATCTCTCTGTGTTAAAGGATCACTAGATCTGTGTTTGTAAGCTACATTTTAAGAACCATCTCATTTATCCATTACTGTTTCTTACATGCTCAATTTATAGCTACCAAATGAAGCATAATTTCGTAGAAAGAATATTTCACTTTAGAGCTTCCTCAAGATACACATACAGAGAAGACTGCAAACTTCTGCAAAGCCAGATTTTTAAAAATGTGACATTTGGACTACCACAATATCTTTCCAAGTAGTATCATAGAAAAAAAAAGTCTCTGTAGTAATAGTAATGAGATATTTTCAGTCATTGCCAATGATTTTGATGTTTGTGAAATGCATTCTTAAATGTGCCTGCTTTAGATCGAAATTTCTTGGGAATGACCAATTTGGAGTAAGAAAGTTGGGAAGACTGGAGTCTTGTCATCTTTTCAGGCACACCTTAGCCAAGTACAAATTGTTGGAGGGTATGGACTCACCACATTTTCCATGTTCTCATTTGGAGTAAAATTAAATGAAAAAAAAAAAGTTTTCCTTTTTAATAAAACCTCGTAAAGACTATACCTTACTATACTTCATAGCTGCTGATCAACCATGTTAAAGGCACAATCTGATCTCTGCAGACACTTTCCTAAGGAAAAGAACCAGTCAGCTGAGCAACTTCCTCATTTGTTGTGCTTCTGAAAATGAAAATATAACCGACCTTAGGATTTCAAAACCATCCATGGTTACAAGTAAGGGAGTAAATAAATACTAGCGGGGCTTTACTTTATCATGAAATTATATTGCTCTTGATTTTTCATTGGCTAATTCGGAAGGCAAAATGGCTCTCACCGAGATGGAAGGGTTCCTTTCTTACCTTGTTTTCTGAAATGTACCATAAAGCCAATTTTAAGTGATTCTATTCGGATTGGTTTGTTTGCTGGTTTTATCTCTTTGCCTGGGAGTTCTAGACTCTGACTGGAAAGCAGGCATATAACAAAGTTATAACAAACTCTGAAACAAAGTTCAGAGATACTTTTGAATGGCTCAAACAGGATCCATTTCCTGGTTCTCCCTAGCTTGTGGATTTTTAAAAGTTTGGATCTGGCTCCTGCTCTTGCTTCTCTAAACATTTATCAGTTAACAATTATGTATCTGCTCCAACGGCAACAAACTTGCCTGAAGAGAGAAGTTAGAACGCTTTCTTTGCCCCAAATAAGCTAAATCATGCAGGTCCATTTAGAGTTTTTGAAACAGGAGCTTTTGCCAAATTATCCGAGGTAGGTCCTTCAGTTTTGACAATCACTAAACATATAGAAAAACCATGTTACTTCAGCATGCGATTTCTCCTTTTCTTAAAAAAAAAAAAAAAAAAAAAAAATTCTTATTTGTTTGGCTGTTTCCAGTAAGTTTTTCTAGTAAGTATTTGCCTCTCTTATCTTACATGCTGAGCAATGATGTAGTTAATAGAACTGCTTGGAAAAGTCCACTGAACCCTGGGGTAAGAACCCTTCACACAGAAGAGAATTCCTTTTAGACGTATTTTAAGAAATAAACTTACAAAACGTTGCCTGATACGATTTAGAAATCATTATTTGATCAAGACACTAAGCCCAAACCTTCATTTTGCAAGCCTTTTATTTTTGCATTTGCAAAGAGCTCCGGTGCACAAGTTTACTCACATTGACCTTTTATGCTTTCAACACATGTCGTTTTTATAAACCTGAGAGGCAAAACAGCAAATATAAATTGTACTAACCTTCGTATATTTATATGTCACATTGGTGAGTGGGACAGGTAAGTCTGGCATGCCTGAGGACGACATTTCTGGTTCGGCTCCTGGAACACAGGTGACAGGCTCAGCGATTTAGTTCTGATAGAGCACTTGGCTTTATTTGTTCCTTTTTATCTGCACGGGCTAAGGCCTATTTGCATACCGGACTATGATTGGATGAACAAACTCGGAGCGCAAAGAACACGACACTACTTATTTGTAACACCTAGGGCAGGAAGCCCTTGACTTTAAACTTAAATCCTTAAGAAACCAGCACTCCAGCGCTGAAACTGCAGCTGGAGACAGGGCACTATTTGCAGACGAATTAATTTGCAAAGCCGAAACCTGCGATAAGGATATGCAGGGCAGCTGCTCTGGCCACTAAGGCCAGTTAAGATTTTTTGGCTTTTCAGGCTTTTTATGCTACTGTGAAACTTTCCTCACTCTGACAGACTTGGACACAGAATTTGAGGATTGAGAAAAAGAGTCTCAAAGGGCACTTGTTCTCAGCAGACGCTGGTGAGGAGAGGTCCCTGGCCAGGTGTCTTGAGGACAATGCTGTCAGCGAATCAGCCCAGGTCCCAGAAAAGCAGAGCGGGAAGGGTGTCCCTCGGGATAGACCCGACCCAAGTCAGCTTTACAAGATCCAACGGATCGAGAGTGTACTTTCAGGGGGTAAGCAGACCCACTGTGATTTCATAAGCTCTACATGATCATTATGTTACAGGGGGGAATAGAAAAGTCAGCAGGATTTTTACAGATCTTGGAGTCCACTTTCACAAAGTCACCACAAAAGCAAGATGGCAATATCGTCTGTTAAAACCATCTAAAATGAAACCAACCTTCGGTTTGGGAATTTGGCTATATTTATCAATGACTGATACAGGTAATTGTGCAAAAAGAAGATTTAAACAGGACCCTAAGTTATTCAATTTCTTAAAAACGAGTGTTTCAAGATGGGAACATTAAAAAAGAACATTTAACTGTACTCCTTCCATGTTAAACACAAAACTGTACGGTATTGAAGCTGAAGTAAAAGTTATAATAGAAACATGACAGGAAACTGTGGATACTCTCCATTCTGATTACTGAGAATTAAGAACCACAATCATTTTTCTCCCCCTAGGAAAAATTGCCAGCTCCCCCTAATATGGGATTCAGGTGGGGAAATGAAGGTTTATTGAATAGTTGCAACAAATCAGGCATAGGAGCCTTCCTTTCTCTTTCCATTCTTACTTGGTTCCCCATCCTACAGATATAGGGACAGCAAGTAGCTTGCTTAAGATCACAGATCTACCAAGTGCAAAACCAGAATTTCACTTCCCGGGTGGGTTCCCTAAGTGACTAGTCGCCCTCACAGACACTTACGGTTCTTAGCCCTTTCATTCATCTAAGAGTAGGGTCTGCAAACTTTGTCTGTTAAAGAGACAAAATATTTTCCACTTTCTAGGCCTGATGGTTTCTGTTGTAGCTCACTTGCCTCTACATGAAAGAAACTATAGACAGTGAATACCTTAAAGGGTATAGGTGCTTTCCAATAAAATTTTATTTACAAAAACAGGAGGCAGCCCAGATATGGCTCATGGATCAGCCCCCAATTTCCAAGCCAACCATCTCCAAGGACCGTGCCTCCCCTGCATCTCCCGCCTGAAGGCCAGACAGAAACTTCCATGTTCTTTCAACATTCTGCTCTCTTTCTCCATCCCTTCTTCTTTCTCTTGCTCTCAATTTCTTTCTTTTTGGAAAATCAAATTGTTTTGTCTTTTAGAAATGTGTTTTGAGTTAAATGCACAATTACACAACAGCTGTTACATAACTTGCAGAACGGAGCTCTGGCCGTGCCCGGACAGCTGGGTTTTGCTGCTGCCTGCCTGCGTCTTGCAGCTTCGCAGTTGTCCGTGGATCCAAATACTGGTCCGTTTGATGTCCCGACGGTGAAAGCGCAAAGCTGGTGACTCTCTTGGTGTGTCGCCTTACTATTTGCATGTTCATCCTTGACTCTACTGCACTGAATAATTAATTACTTAAGAATATTTCCCTTTACATCACACACGACTGAAGGTAGGTAAAAGGTACAGCTTGGGAAACAGGTTACGATCCCTGTCCATTTAATTTCAACAAATATTTATTGAGTAGCCTTTTAAGAGTAGAACACGGAGATTAGACGATCAGGAATTCTCCGACCTTAATCTTCTTTGAAGGGCAGGTTTTTGTTTTTTGTTTTATTTTCTGCTCAGAAACCACAGGGTCTGAGATCTCTATTTTTGAAGCCAGCATCATCCCGTCCCTAAAGCTTGTCTTGTGGAACAGTGTGTTCCTGGGAATGGTGGCATGGATGGAAGGCTTTACGCGACCCCTCCTGTCCTCTGCACACCCCACATGACTTTGGTGAAAGCACAATGGCAAAAGAGATCCACATCAAGACTGAGCCCAGAGTTCGGTATTTTTATTGTATTTTTATACGTGTGGGACTTGGATTTGGGAGTGACAGACAAAAGATGCTTGATCTTCCTGTCCTCCTAACAGGCAAGCTAAATTACACATGCACACACACAAATGGGGCAGGGGGGTGGAGAGAAAGAGAAGCATAGTTGGTTCTTCTCTTGAATCTGACTTCTTCCAGCCTTTTCTGGAAAGCTGTCACGATACCAAGGAACACACAGACCATGACCTCAACCACTGCTGAAACTACCGTCTCCTTTTTTTTTTTTTTTTTTAAAGATTTTATTTATTTATTTGAGAGAGAGAAAGTGAGAGGATGAGAGGAGCGAAGGTCAGAGGGAGAAGCAGACTCCCCATGGAGCTGGGAGCCCGATGCAGGACTCGATCCCGGAACTCCAGGATCATGACCTGGGCTGAAGGCAGTCGCTTAACCAACTGAGCCACCCAGGTGCCCCCTACCGTCTCCTTTTAAAAGGAATCTCTCTCCAGAGCTCCATGCAAGGCTCAGTCGCTGAAAAGATAACGGAGCCTACCCTTCTCCCACCCACATGAGTAATTGAAATAGAAACCATTCAAATTTGTTAAACAAGCATGATTATATGGTGAAATAAAAATAGCTTCTTTTTACATTTCCTCATCTCAAAATCCAAGATCAGTTTGTTGGAGCTAAATTTCTTTTGCTCGGTGACGTGCCTTCCCCATCTCTTCAGTGTTGCCTTAAGCATGGCTGGATGAGTCTGCTGGTTGGTTAAGCCAGAGATGGATAGATCCCTTTGCTTTTGATCACCGCAATTTCTGCAGACAGCGCACTGTTCTTAGGCGTATTTGCGCTTTAACAATTTGGAAAAGGCTGGTCTTGCCTGGGATGACGGCATCTGTCCTCGGTTGGCATGCTGGTGTTAACAATGGAAGTGGAAGGCAGCATGGGAGCCCCTGATGGTATGTGTTTGTGGGCTGATTTCTGTTCATCCGCCATTCTTCTCCTCTTAGCATTATCTCCTTGCTCCTGATTTCTCCTGCTCTTCACATAGGTACACTCTCATTGTTTTTTCTTTGTTTTGTGTTACTAATGATATGGCAGATGCCCCTCTTCTCTGGTATCAGTTAGTAAAGCCACAAAGAAATAGTAAGTCTAAGGCCTCCATAAGATCATGATTTTAATTGAAATAGGTTTTTGAAAAAAAAAAGATTAAAATAGGTCTTTACTAAACTTTACGGGGCTGAAGACATTTCTTCGCACTGAGTCAGCTGCCAGGGTTTGGAATAACCTTACATGGCATTCACAGTGTGCTTCTTTCCTCAAAGTGGTGAGAGAAATTCAGGACGCTAATGGCACTTTTGAGGCAATCTGAATGTAGACGACTTTGTGAGTTTTAGGACATTTCCCGTATTGTTTTATGATCATTTTGTGCACAGCACAGATCACAGAGTAATGTGTTTAACCACTGGACAAGGTTGGGTGTTTGCCTAGCACTCAACTTTATGCATAGTTTTCATAGATACAACCCTTACTTTCCTCCTGATAAATGTGCAATTTACGTAACATTTAATCCAGTCCTGTAGTTGAAAGACTAGATTCACGTGAGAGATCGGGTTTCAGGGCAGAGATCCTGCGATCCGATCGGTAAGCAGAGGAGGCCGTGTCCTAAACTGAGTGAACACATGAGTGGTCAGGGCTGTGTTTTTGCTTTTTACTTTTTAAACATTTTTGAAAAACGTTTTCAAGGCAAATACACCATACAGAAAAAAAATGCAAAAATTGGAGGCGTACATCTCAATAGATAATTATAAAAGGATCAAAACAAAATCACCACCACTCGGGTCAGGGAACAGAACAATATTGGCACCCCAAAGACCACTTTGCACCTCCTCCTCACCCTTATCCCCTTTTTCCTCAGCCTAAATTGGGATATCACCCATATCCTAACTTCTAATGCCATACATTCTTTTTTTTTTTTTCCTGATTTTTTAACTTGATATGAGCAAATCACAGTCAGAATAATTTTAAAGGAAATCCAGAGGTGCAAGTGAATCTGACAGGTGAGTTAAATCATGGTTGTAGGTGAAGAAAGGTTCTCAGAGAGTGCTCCCCCCCAAATATAGTCCCAATAAACATAATTAAGAATTGTGAAATATACAGCAATAGGTTGGCGTTTCTATGAGAAGAAGGGCATTTTTTTCATGCCAGTCACAGTACCTGGTAAAGTCCAGAGAAAAGGCCCTTTTCCTATAGTTTTGGTCGGAGCTCAATAGCACTTACACATTATATCAAAATATTAAAAATGTTAGAACCCTCATTTTAGTTGTTCTACTTCTAGAAATTCATTTTAAGGAAGAAAACAACCAAAAATATATGTAAGTTACGAACAAGTATCTTTCCTATACTGTTTATAATATAGAAAATACCAAATGGTTAGGTACTTTGTGCTTTAGCAAAATACATATATAATAAATAAATAATTGAGGAAGGACCTGGTAAACTTTTGAAATATATTGTAATTTAGTTTTTTAAAAAAAATAGGTTGTAAAAGCTGTGTACTGTGTAGGGGTGCTAAGAAATTGTACTAACCCTCCGGATTTGGCCAAAATCTGCAATTTACCTTTGACCTTGCCTCAGCATTTGGAAAGCTGAGTAACTGAATTTCAATTCCAGTGTCATTCCTGGCATCCTGAAATGATTCAGGATCACATGATTCTCCTGGTTATGGTTTATATAATTTTCCTCTTGAATAGTGCCTCCCAAAGGTATCCTTGGAATCTGTGATTTTGACCTTAATATGATAAAGGAAGATTTGCAGATGTGATCAAGGATCTTGAGATGATAAATTATCCTGGATTATCAAGGTGGGCACTAAATGCCATCCCAAGTGTCCCTTGAAGCGGAGAGCAAGGGAGACCTGACCACACAAGGAGAAGGCAATGTGATCACTGAAGCCTCCAGCTTTGATGATGGGGGAAGGGACTAGAAGCCAAGGGACACAAAGCACGTCTCCAGAAGCTGGAAGATGCAAGGAGCCTCTCCCTGAAGAGCCTCTGGGAGGAACAGGCCCTTTGATATCAATCAGTGAAACTGATTTCAGACCTCTTTGCAATTTCAGACTTTGCAATTGGGAAGAATAAATATGTGCGGCTTTTAAACCACCGAGTTTGCGGACATTTGTTAATTTGTTACAACAACCTTGGCAAGCAAATACATAGATCAGTGAAAGCAGGACTGCCAAAAAAGCACCTACTGTCATTGATTACGAATCTGCACCTTGTCCTGGCTTATTGTTAATATTGAAATATTTACGTTCAAATAAAGGGAAGCCTCCCATCTGTACCGTGGAATAGAGACTTCTCAGGTGCTCGATCTCTTGAAAATCTTACACTTCCAGTTGCTGTATAAGTGGATATTTATTCAATTGCAAAAGTAAAATGAGACAGATGACGATGTTTGTGAAAACTGTTAATTTTTTTCAGTAATCCTTTCACTGGGGCAATTGCATTTGCTTGCTTGGATCTGTTCCCATAGTTTAAAGTTGCATGTATGTACCCAGATCTAGAACCACAATCCAAACTCATTTTGCCTTTTGGATACATGAGCTTTGCGTCACACTGTCATTTAACTGGGTTTCCAAACTCAAGAGGCTGCATATTTGTTTCACATGGACTCGCACAATATATAACAACAACAGAAAATTGCCTTTTTTTCTTTTTTGAAGAATTACTTTCTTTTTTGATTAATTAACCTAAAATCCTTAACACACTCATAACATTCTCATAAGCATGTGTAACTTCAATCACCAGCTCACACAAAATTTCTCTATTCCTGCTCTACATGCTATATGCTATAAAATTTTTTCCCACCATCCAGGAGGAATCACAATTATACAATTATTACCCTATTCAATGAATTTCTATTTTACTTTTATCCATTTATTTGAAAAGTTCTTTGGCCAACGCTTCAGGGGTGCCTGGGTGGCACAGCTGGTTAAGTGTCAGACTCTTGGTTTTGGCTCAGGTCATGATCTCAGGGTTGTGAGATCGAGCACCACATGGGGCTCCACATTCGGTATGGAATCTGCTTAAGACTTTCTCTCCATTTCCCTCTGTACCTCCCACCCCTGTGCTCTCTCTTTCTAAAATAAGTAAATAAATAAATAAGTAAAGTAAATAAAGTAAATAAATGAATGAATCTTTAAAAAACATTAAAAAGTAAAAATTTCTCAGGCCATTCATTATTCTTCTACCTCAACCCTTTCTTCTGTGATAATTTTCTTCAAGAGTCTGTCACACTCTTCCATTTTATCCTCTCAGAAACTCATTATTGGTTGAAAGGATGTTCTTCTGATTTCTACTTGACTCAGCGCTTTTATTATGAAAGTGTTGAATGTTGTACAATTATTTTCTTTCATATCACCTTAGCTTTTTATATATATCTTTTTCTTTTTAACTCTGTATGTTGTCAGGTATATTTGTGGATTTTTCTAATATTAAAAAAATCCTTGCATGTAGGAGATAAAGCTAATTGGTTTCCATTTGATGACTTACTTTGGGTATGAAAATAATAGTCTACCTAGAAATGTACAATAACATTACCATATATTAAAATCTGTGAGGCCCAGCAAAAAGAAAAAAAAAAGAAATAGAAAAATATACTTCAAAGGAAATTTTTGTTCCTGAACATTCGGTCAAAGAAAATTTTTCAAATGGAATGAATTGTTCACTTTAAGTAGCTAAGAAATCTATAGCAGTATGTATCTAAAGGAAGTAGAAAGAGGAGGTAGTGAGGGCAAAGACAGGCATGAATTAAATGGGAAAAAAAGAGACAAAATGGAGAAAGTCAACAAAGCTAAAGGTTTGACTTTTTGAACAAAATAAGAGAATGGGATCCCTTGTAAGACTGAGAAAGAAAAGGAAAGATACAAAAATATTTTGATTAAAATGGGACATGCTTGCAGATAATATAATGATTTAAAAAAAAAAAAACTACCAACGACTACATATGAATTTATCCAAATGTGCCCGCTACCATTTATTGAAAAAACTATTCCTTTTCTATGGAATTGCCTTTGTAGCTCTGTAGAAATTCAACTGTCTGCCTATATGTAGGTTTATTCCTGGACTCTCTATTCTGGTCCATTAATCTCTTTGTCTGTCTTTAGACCACACTGTTGTACTAACTGCTGGTTTATAATGAGTCTGAAAATCAGACAGGGTTGTCCCTCAAGTATTATTCTTTTTCAGATTTTCTTGGCTAGATCCTGTTTATTTCTATATTAATTTTAGAATCAGTTTGTCAATTTCCACAAAATCTTTCTGGGATTTTGGATTGCACTGAATCTTCTCTCTTCTCCTGGGACTCCAGCCATGTTTATAGATTATGTCACTATATCCTTTAGTACTCTTCTCCATTTTTCATTGTTTTGTCTGCCTGGGCTTCATTAAGGAAAATTTCTTCTATCCTAATGAATTTACTAATGCTTCCTTTATCTGTGTCCTATTCTTATTAAATAATTCACCCAGTCGGCTTTTGATAATGGCCATTTTTATGTCAAGATTTATTCCTTTATTATCCTCTTGTTAGTTTCCAGGTCTCGTGAAATTTTCATTTTTGTCTTTTAAATATAGATCTTTTAAAGTCTATGTCTGATAATCCCCAAATCCCAAGTCTCTGCACTGAGAAATACATTTTGTCCTTTGTTCTTTGTTGCCTTTGTTCATGTTGTCTTCCCCTCTTTTGGCTCTGCTAGCTATTTGGCGTGAGGCATTAGACTGAAAAATGTGCTTGTAGACGTGATTAGAGACCTACGATGACATTATGTTCTCCCAAAGAATATGTGTATTTGCTATTGCTAGATTCCTGATATCTCCAGGTTTCCCCGAACAGCTCTGGGCTCTCATATTCTAGGATCAAAGTAGAAGGGTTTCATCAAGGCTATTCTTCCCTTCTCTGCAGGCTCGGGGCTAAGAACCACCAGATTGTCAAATGGGCAGCACCCTCCCTCAGATATTCAAGGATCTGCATTCAGGAAATGTCCCCAATGTAAAAGTTCCCTAAATAGTGGGCTTCCCACCTAGGACTTCCACCCTGCCCTTGAATCTGGCCTGAGAGCATTTTACCATCTGGTTAGCAATTTTTGTCTGTTAGAGATTTGTTTAAATAAATATTTTGTCCAGATAGTCTCATTGTTCTTCAGTGGAAGGTACAGTCCAAAATATTTGCTCTGCTATTATCAGAATCAGTTACTGAGAGATGTTCTCATTTTATTCAATGAAATGCTCTTGACTGAAAATTTAGGTTAAATAATAATTCTACATCAGCAGTTTTTTTCCTGTCATTTATATGTACTCTCCTCTTTGCTTTATTCACGATATTTTCATTTTTGCTATATGTCTAAATGTATATTTTATTTTTATCCTCTTAGGGGTTTATTTTGATAGCTAAATCTGAGTTTTATGACCTTCATTAGTTTGGAGATGTCTCAGCCTTTATTTCTATTAAGCATATATTGGATCTTCTGATTTTGCCTCTGTATTTTGAATATCTCTTTCTCATTGCCCACATCTTAATTTCTCCATGCTGCACACTAAATAATTTCCTCGAATCTATACTCTAGTTTACTTAATCTCTATTCAGCTATTTTTAATCCACTGTTTAGAGTATCCATGAAGCTTTTAATTTCAGTGACTATTTTCTGTTCTTTCTAGAGCTTTATTTGATTCATTTTAAAATCATTGTGTTCTTTCGGTGTTGTATTGCATTGATTTAAATAAGATGAATAATCTTAAATCATCATTTAACCAAAGAATTCAACAGAATCAGAGACGTATTATATCTTCACATAGAAATGAGTAAAAACCCAAAGTCTAAAGTAGTTCTGGACTAATAGTGAAACCTCAGAATAATTTGCCAATTCAAATAGTATTACTTGGGCAAAACACATAAAGTTCATTAAGGTTACATTTCACAAAACATAGCAACAATCTCTGAAGTCTCAAACTCATTAAAGGCTCATTTGTATAAATAATACTTCCAAGAATGTGTTATGAAATAGAGCAGGATTATTAATTTTTATATAAATCTCCATACTGGAAAGGAGAATCATACTGAGATGTTTTTGTGAGGGTTTTTAATTCACCCTTTTATCAGAACTAAATTGAAGGTATGAAGTTATGTCTGCTTTTCTGTACTATAAGGGAGGGGAGGGACATTTTATCGTTATCTTTCTGATACTTCTTTCATTAGCATTTGGGAGACTGCAGTTTCATGTCTAAGTGGTAGAACACAAAGAGTATAAGCCTGTGTTTATGAAATCACAAAGAAGAATGAATTTTTTCACACCACAGCCTAAGCTAAGGAACTCTGGCCTGGCTCTTGCCTCCCCATTCAGTGATTCAGAGGGCGTATTTTTCCATTACTTTCCTTAGTGAGTGTAAGTCATCCCAGGAAATGGAGACTCAGTTTCTAGATCCTCTTCATACAACCTTGACTACTCTCCTTATGTGTCTATCAAGCCCTTTGGCTATCAAGGCAACAAATTCTCAAGGACAAGGACAATTTGTTTACTTCTTGATTTTTAGTCTCCTCTGTTCTTTTGGCTTCTGGAGATTTCTCTTGCTTTCTTTTGCCAACTATGCTTTTGATAGCTATTTATATTTTTATCTTGCATTTCTAGTTGCATTTTTCAAGGAAAATTTCCACATGATACAGTCTGCTATAATGAATGACATGGAAAACGTTTTTCCAAAAGGACATTAAAAAAAAAAAAAAGAAGTAAAACCAGTTGCTTTAGTAAACTGCTAGGTTTATGTCTTTTTTTGTTTTAGTTTGTACATATTTTGGGTCAGTTCTTTATAAATGGCAATCAATAACAGAAAATGTTCTTATTCTCTTACAGGTTTTTTCCCCCTAATTATTACGTGTATGCATAAGGGTGTCTTTGTATAGACAGATCTTCCTTAATTTGAGGCTATTCCATAAATTTCAGCTTTTTTCCTTTTACAGAAACTCCTGGTCAATTTATGCTAAAGTTAAAAAGTCATACCAATTTGTTATCACTCCAACACTAAGTTAAATTTGTATTTTAGAGTTCTAGGTGAAGTTTAAACTCAAAGTCCACCAGTATTCAGATATTTTTGGATTTGTCTGGAGAACTGCTCATATTAATTCATCAGGAGTATTTCTTACAGTTTTGAGGAGTAAGGAGGAGCTAAGACCTTCCTGGGAGTAATTCTCTAAGGGAAGGTGGCATTAGACAAATAAACCCGGGAATAAATAAAGCACAAATAATGCTTTGGTTGTCAGAGATAAGGGCTGAATCTGATCACAAGCTGCTATTTGCTCCTGAGATCTGCTCCTGACTCAGCACCTCCCTTCTCAAGCCTGGTCTCACACCATCATGATAAGGATAGAACAGGCTGAAATTAAATAATGAAAGTCATTGGTGAATGCAAAGGCAACCCTCCACATACAAGAAGAATTTCCAGGGGTCCTCAATTTAACTCAGTTACGCGCATGGTCAAGAGAAGTGTAAAAGGGAAGAGGAAGATATAGTCTTCAGACATTGGCTTAGGGGCAGTAAGGAACCCAGAAAATACATTGTCACTGGCATCCTTGAAGACGACTGCCACCATATCAACCATCGCAGCAAAGATGTAGGGCCCAGAGCAATGCCCAGGAGAATGGATAACCAGGGAGATAGGGTAGTGTTAGGTAGCAGAGACTTGGAATTGGCAGCTTTGTTACCACCGAGAGAGAGAGAGACTGTGCCTTGGGCTCTAGGATCAGCTTTTTTCAGCTGTAAATGGCAGCAATGAGGTGCTCTCAGATGATTTTACGGACAGCAAAAGGCTATGAAGAGCCCTCATGAAAAAGAATGGATCACAAAAGGGGAAGGAGATGAGAGATAATGCTGATTGGTGGTGGCCATGGCCCGGGAAGAAACTGATTAATGGGTAAGGAATTTTACCGCAGAGTGATAGATATGATAGAAATATTTGGGGAGTAGATAGGGGTTATGGCCAAACCATACTGTGAATGAATTAAATGCCACTGAACTGTTTACTTTCAAATGGTTAATTTTATGTTATGAAAATGTCATCTCAATAAATTATTTAAAAACTAGAAAGGGGAGGAAGATGGATACTTATTCT
The DNA here is from genome assembly GCA_028646535.1 of Procyon lotor. NCBI lineage: Eukaryota > Metazoa > Chordata > Mammalia > Carnivora > Procyonidae > Procyon > Procyon lotor. The sequence continues at coordinate 10,646,611 of CM053615.1, forward strand.
TGCCCACAGGAGACGACCCAAGAACGACTCTAAATAATGGATGATTCTGTCATGGCGCTCTGGGCCTTACAACAACATGGATATGAAAACCCTGAGAAACAGAGTTTTCCTTACTTTCAAATTGATCCAGGAATGGTTGCCCTGGGGAAATATGAGTTTCATGCCATTTAAAATATTTTGCTCCCATGTCCTATTGTTTCAGTCTCGATTCTTAGATATTGTGACAACATAAATAATGATTAGCTTGTCTTGGATAACACTTCAAGAATATTCTAAAAGGGTACCTTTTGTATATTTTTCTTGTTGTTTCTCATCATTTTCTGAAGGATTATGGATGATTTCTCTCACATTTCTCCCTACCTCATAGAATAAAACAAAGATAGGTATTAATCCAAAATCTTTTAAGTCACGCTTATTAGTTGTGGAAAGTATTTGTACGATGTCCAGAGAATCAGGAATTTATTCCTCTCTGAAGTTAGGCTAGTGTAGCTTTAAAGCACGGGACAGCAATTGAGAATGTGGAGTTGAAACATTTTAAAAACAAATGGTGTGTGAACATAGGAAATGGCTTCCCTCAGGTGATAGTATCATGATTCATTCTGGACCCAGATTTCAAAGCCTCCCTCTAAACCCCTGGGAGGTGGTTCTCCCAGGATTTAACTTTCCTAGACAAAAAAAACAATGGCACATTTTTCTCCCTTATATTCCTGTATAAAGAATGACTTTCTTAAATAAGTGGATCACGAACTCCATAAACACATTTAACCACCTAATATTATCTGTAGGCAATCCAAACTGTTCCTCCAAAAAAATGAACTTTAACAGTATGAAGTCCTAATTATGCACTAACTAGTTGATTTTTCATGAGAATTTTTTCCTCAAAATACTAATTTAGGTTTCTAATTCAATTCCCAAACTGCAGAATTGCAAAAAATACACAGCTAATGCAAAAAAAAAAAAAAGTGTTTCTTTGGATTTTAACAAGCACCTGTGTCCCGACATTCCACTCTGTTCCATAGAATTGTGAGTTTATTCACTCCTTACCCAAGTATACCATTCCGGGATGTTGAAATTGACCTTGTATAACTAATCTTATTTCAGCTACCATTTGAGTGGGGACTGACCTTATAGAAAAAAAACTGTTCATGTCTCCCTATCTGGGTTATCACTGATGTTTACAGCAACTAATTCTTTTACCCCGGCCAACATATAGAAAGAGGCCGGTGCACTTCTTCCTAAAAGGTGTAAAACAGGAAATTCATAGAAATGAGTAAATAAAATCAGTCTTTGTAAATATAGAATCAAGGGCAGAGAAACCATGGTGCTTCGGAGTCCTTTTGAGACATCTGGCTTAGAAAGGTATCTCACTTAGTAAATCCATACTAAACCCTGTTGCATTCTGGATTCATACCAATGAAGTATCCAGTAGCTGATAGTTCCATTCCATTGGCCTGAAATATACACTCCAAAAATTGTAGCTACTGGAATCCTGCTCATTATTCAAAATCAAAGTTTCAAAGAATTACATTAACCAAAACAAAAACAGTAATGATGACAACTGGCAGTTATTTATCATTATTATGAACCCGATTCTGCTCTCGGTTTTTTTAAATCTAGAGGAAAAGTGAAACTATTTCCCCCTTTGTACAGATGAGAAAACTGAGGTTTGGTGAGGCCAATTATATCCTCAGTTTTTTTTTTTTATTAATTTTTATTAACATATAATGTATTATTTGCCCCAGGGTACATGTCTGTGAATCTTCGGGCTTACACATTTCACAGCACTTAATAGCACATACCCTCCCCATTTATATCCTCAGTTTTATGTCTTCCTGATCCTTCCTAATCTACCATTCCAAATCAATTTAGTGCCTACTTCCTTTGACTTGCCACATCCTACAGAAATGTGTTAAATTTATCCTGCTATATCTCTTAATCTAGCACCTATATAACCCTCGCTCATTCTTCCAGAGGTTTATAAATTTAGGGAATGGCCTACCTCACTCAGCTTTGTACCAAATGCAGTACAGAGGGAAGTGCCTTGCATATAATAGTCTTGCATAATTATTTTTAGGTTTTACAAATTGCTATTATTATTTTTTAAGATTTTATTTATTAGAAAGAGAGAGAGAGAATGAGTGAGGGAAAGTGAGCAGGGGGACGAGCGGAGAGGGAGAGAGAGAATCTGAAGGACACTCCATGCTCAGCACAGAGCCTGATGTGGGGCTCGATCTCACGACCATGAGATCATGACCTGAGCTGAAACCAAGAGTTGGACGCTTAATTGACCGAGGCACCCAGGTGCCCCAGATTTTGTAAATTAATGACATTGATGTTAGATAAGTAACTAGATTTGGGTATAGACCACCCAGTATCTATCTTCTGAATAGCTAATGGTTTATTGTTCTACATTTCCTGAGTGATGTTTCAACTCGAGTTGTCATAGATAAAAATACTCATGTTATATTTAAGAACCAGGACCCCCAACCAACAGACCTGGCCCAAAGAATATTTGGCAAGTCATTAGCATCATAGCTTTCCATCCACAAAACTGTGATTAATCTGGTTAATAAAACAAGAGACTTAGGATGCCTGGGTGGCCCCGTCAATTAAGTGTCCGACTCTCGGTTTCAGCTCAGGTTGTAATCTCAGGGTCATAAGATCAAGCCCTGCATTGGGCTCAACGTTCAGTTTGGAGTCTGCTTGGGATTGTCTCTCCCTTTCCCTCTGTCTCTCTCCCCTACACTCTTGCTCTCCCTCCCTCTCTCTCTCTCAAATAAACAAACAATCTGGTTAATAAAACTAGAGACTTGGTGTTCCTTTTCAGTTACCATATAAGGGTACTTCCCACAAAATTTGTTTGTTTGTCTTGAGAGACAAGATCACGACCATATCACCTGGCCAGTATTCTTTTTTGTGGCAGCTTTGCACTGCCAGTGTTTGTTATCTTAGGTTGAGGCTAATTTGTTCTGTGACCAGACTGTCATTCTGCCAACTTTGGTTCTCATAATCCAAAAAACTAAATATACAGAAGCTTTAGTAACTGGAAAGATAATCCATCTCCTCCTCTCCTCCTGGTCGAAGGGAGAGAAGATCTCTGCATATTTCTTTGAATTCAGTCTGTTCAAAAGTAGAAAACCATGGAAAATTTTCATAGACTTTTCTTTCAAGCAAATATCATTCATAAGTTTTCTTACGATCTTCACATTTAGAATCATATTCTTTACTCTCTGTTTATCATTGTTTGGGCTGGTATTATTCTATTAGATAGAAAACTATCACCTCTTGTAAGAGGGAGACTGCTTATCCACCAAAACCACTGTCCTCTTCCAGAGCAAAAGAATGAAAGCCAGTATACACCTTTACAGCACATTCCATAACCAGTGTGTCCATTTCTTGGTTTGGGACTTGAGACACTGAGTATACCTCCTCTATGTTCTCTTTCCCTTTCCTACCAGCAAGAAGTTAGATGACATGAGAATTCAGTTCTGAGGGATGGCTTTACAGTGACAGAAGGAATCTAGTTTATGAATGACCACAAGTAGTAGGGCTTCTCTGCAAATCTAGGGTGAACTCATAGGGGCATTTATGGGAGAGAGACATGGATTGCTTTTATCCTTAGATCACTGGGTTTTTGGAAATCAGTTATTGTACTTTATTTACTCTTACTCTGGCAAATAGTCTGAGAATAGATACCATTGTTGTAGACTGTCATCATAACTGCAGGAGTCATAAAGGCTAAGAGAATATCCAGAGAATCTAGTGGCAAAACTTAACCTCTTACCATTTAGTTTTTGATCATTTACATTGGGTCAACTCAATTCCTAAGAAATATTTGGCCTTCTGTTCCAGATTTTCCTTACGCTTACTAGATATCACAAAGTCTGCTATATTTAGTCACAACTTGATATCAGCTTGGCAAGAGCACACTCTGGACCTTATTTTCCAGTTTCTCTCCAACTTAGCATACATGAATTCTGTAATTCTTCTTCATGATAATGATCAAGAATATTTTCATTGTTTCATTAAAATAAATATTTTTTAATTTCACTGAGCACTTTTTTTTTTAAGTTTGCCTCCCATTTTGTCTAGGGGTTAGCAAACTGTCACCATGTGTGAGATAGTAAATATTTTAGCCTTAGCAGGCCATATGATCTCTGTCACAACTCATCTTCACTTGTTGTAGAGCTAAAGCAGCCACAGAGTCAACATCAATGAATGGATGGGACTGTATTTCAATAACATTTTATTTACAAAAATAGGAAGTCATAGCTTGCTGGCCCGTGTCTTAGTCTGTGGACTAACACGAACACTATGAATAATTATTTTAACTTCACCTCTACCTGTGTCCTTCAGAACTTTAACACCTTCCGTCCTGGCAGGTTTTTTTTTTTTTTTAATCTTCATATATATATACACATATATATATATATTTTTAAGTTTTATTCAAATTCCAGTTAGTTGACACACAATGTAACATATGATAGTTTTTTTTTTTTTTTTAAATCTGCTTTCTTCACTTTTGTTGCCAGGCTTCTAAGTATATCTGGAAAATATTATGCTGATCAGTGCTATTTCACATTTTTATTTTGAATATCTGTTCAAATTGTGTGTTCATCACTACTTAGTATTCTTTCCCGTTCCTCTCCTAAACCTGCCATTAATCATCCTGGATAATGACAAACTGTTCTTCAAAGTGGTTGAGCCAATTTACACTTCAGTAAGCAGTGACTGAGATTCTTATTGTTTCCATCATCCTTGCTGATATTACAGACTTTTGAATTTCTGCCAGTTTGAGGGTTGCAAAACAGGGCCAATGCATTCCACAATTCAAGGGGGGGGGTGACATTCGTATCTGAGTGCATAGGAATGATGCTCCCTGGAGTTGAACAGGGCACGATCCATGCATCTGTATATAGCACCTTGGTATGAAACATATCTCAGTTTGTTTTTAATTTATAATTGCTTGCTTATTAATGATTTGAGAATCTTTTCATTTATGTAATGGCTACTTATATTTCTTCATTTATGAAATATACATTCATGACTTCTACCCAAATTTCAATTCTTGCTATATTCTGCATACTAGTCCTTGTCAGTCGTGTGTTACAAATATCTGCTCTCAATTTTTGGCACATATTTTTACTTCTTTTAGGGTGCATTTGATGAACAGAAGTTTCTTATTTTCATGAGGTTAACTGGATGTTAGTTTTCTTCTATGGTAAATGCTTTTACTATATGATTTGGAGTTTTTCCTTGCCCTGGAGACAGAAAAATTTTCAGTTTTACATTTCATATTTAAGCTTTTTTATTTCAATTTACCTGGAATTGATTTTGCCTTTGTGTTATCTAGTACTATTTATTGGGTAGTTGTTCCTCTTTGTCCTTCTATTTTCAGTCATAAATTAAGTTTCAATATACATATTATTTGGGGCACCTGGGTGGCTCAGTGGGTTAAAGCCTCTGCCTTCAGCTCGGGTCATGATCTCAGGGTCCTAGGATCGAGCCCCACATCGGGCTCTCTGCTCAGCGGGGAGCCTGCTTCTCCTTCTGCCTCTGCCTGTCTCTCTGCCTACTTGTAAACTCTCTCTTCTCTGTCAAATAAATAAATAAAATCTTTAAAAAAATATATACATATTATTTGTTTCTGTTTATTTTATTTGAGCCAACTTAGTCTTTGTCTAAACGTATACTTTTTGTCTACATAGTAGACACATGATTTGTATACTATTTCTCTATTTCAAAAGTTATCTTATTTTCTATATTTCCAACTGCTTTATAACTATAATATTTGTGCCTAGTCACATTTTTGGAACACTTTCGTCTATTCATTCCCTATTCTTGGTTAGTCAAATATTTCTAATATTTTTTTATATTATGGAGAGTGCTAAAATAGACATTTTATGCATTTTATGCATTTAGACATTCTTATGCTGAATAATATCCTGGGGACATAATCACAGGAATAGGCATATTGACTAAGAGTAATAATATTACATGGTTTCACTTAAACATTTTAATTTCCTGCCTTCAAGTTGTTATTAATGAAATGATACTTTGTCTTTTTTTTTTTTTTTTACCTTTGTCTTGGTTTTAATAAACACTTATTTGATTGCCTATGAGGTTAAACCAGCTACCTTAAGTCATTATTATGTACATCCCTTCATGAGTGGGCCTCCTGCTTCTTCTCTTCACATTGAAGTTTAGTGCTTTACACGAAAATTTGAATGGGCTTGTACCACATACTGTATAACTTGATTTCTTTTTCTTTCTTTCTATTTTAAGCCGCCGCTTAGTCTACTTTTTTTTATTCCATCATATTGGACAAATCATACAAGATTAATCTTGAGCTCTTGAATAGAGGCAAAGGAGTTCTTTTCCAGCTGCATTTTGGCACAGATGTGGCATCATCTCTCTGAAATCACTATCACTTTTACCTCTGGGAACTGGAGATTGAATTACTGCTCTGCTTGGAGTTACCCACAAATATCGGCTTCAAAGATGAGGGTTTAAGTTTCTATCCCATTCAGAGCAGTGGCCAACATAGAAGCAGAACACAGTGAGTCATCCTCTTCCTTTTATGGGCACTCAGCTTAGCTGGCATGTCACATCTGACAGTGCCCAGCTTTTAGATGAAGGAACATCAAGTGCTATGTTAACTAATTACACTGGGCTTGGAACTTGACTCCTGGAGTACCAAGGGAAAAAATGTACACACGGCCTCTGTTTCCTCATGTTGGCTATTCACCAGGGTTCAATACACCATATGGATTTCCTCGGACTGAGCCTGAAGGAGAACTAAAGCATATCCTGCTTTTTCATTCATTCATTTTAGTTAAGAATGCACCCTTTCACTTGCCTCAATGTTATGGTGGAGAATGTTTTATAGATAACATCTGTCACTCTTCATCCTTTCTCACATCTAATAACTCACTGAATCTTGTTCATTCAGGAGTCATACATTTGGACGTATCCTCTCTTCTTTAGCTCCATTGTCTAAGTTCAGCCTCTTATCTTCACTCATCTAGATTACTTTCATTCCGCTCAGTACCTCTCTCTGCTGCCACTCTTATCTGATGTTTACTCCGTGTTAGTGAGAACATTTTCAACGACAAATGCAGGCATCACAAACTATGTTTATGAAATCAACAACAACAACAAAAATAATTTACTGAATCAAAGAACTGAAGAATAGAGTTGACTTTAAACTTAGGTGGAGACAGGGATTCAAATGATGCCACTGGAATTCTCTCTCTCCATCCTTCAACTCTGCCTTCTTCACCATTGACCTCCTAAGGGCAGGTTCTGGCCACAGAGTGACAAGGATGACCAAGGAGCACAGGCTTATGTGAGTCTTTCTGCTAGAAATGCTAGACAAAACAGCACGATGTCCCATAGTATGGGTGCCCTCTATCCTCCCTACCGCAAAGGCCTATATCACACTCTCTTGGGTCAGGGTCTCTCCTGGACCACTTGGGTTAGCAAGCTTATACTGTTTGCCAAACCTCATTGTGGAGAGAGGTGAAGACTAAAGTTTGCCAGCCCTACCAGAATCACAAGGAGCAGGGAAGAAGGGGAAGTATTCAAAACAAAGGCTGGTGGGTCCAGCTGAAAATTAATAATGTTTACTAAATACGATCTCCAAAATTATTACTTTAAAATAAATTTATAATCATGTCTCTAGTTTCCTGCTCAAAAAAACCTTCCAAGCCTTCCAGTTTCTTATGGGATAAGCACAACCCACTTGCCTGACGCACAGGTACACAGACTGAGAACTCATTCTACCTTCCCTGTCATCTCCCATTTCCTCCCTAACACATTTTAGGATTTTAATCACAAGGTCTTATAATTACAGTTATGTGTCTCCTTTCTATCCTTGACTTTGAGAAGCCTGAGGATGGGAACCACTTCTTAATTGTCCTTACTTTCTTCACTACAATCTGCCCTATGGCTTCTAGCAAATGCCTGACACATGTAGATTGACCGAATGCACGTTTCAAATAAGATCCTAGATTTATGTATGAAGAAGTTATTGAAAGTATGATGCTTATAACCAAGCAAATCTGGTCCCTTAAAAAATACTTGGTGCTAAGAGAACTCATCTAACCATGGGGCTCAACTGGGTGGCAGGAGTAAGTTGGCACAGTGACTTATTTGCAATCCTGAAGACATTCTGTGGTTTGGAAGCATTTTCAAATAGTGAAGTGAAATGTTATATAATAATCCAACAGATTATAGGCCTGAATAATGCAGTACATTAAAAGTATTTCCTTCTGGAACTTGTATCTATTGGCTCCCATCCAATAGTCTACATTTCTACCTACTGATAGGTGAACAGTGGCTTCAAGACTCACACATTTTAGATTAACTAGGGTATTACACGTTCATAAACTAATATGCCTGAAATAATGTTCCAAGTCCTTCCATGATGTTTCCCTCTCACGAGTAGCCACTAAATGATTGTTAGATAACAAAAGGCAACCATTCTAGCAAGACTTAAACTAGTATGGTCAGGCACATCCACATTTTTTTTTTTTAACTACATAGCCTCTTCCTCAGAGCAAGGCCCCCCCACCAGTCTCCTGAAGTCTCTACCAAAGAGGTAATTATCTCCTCAGATTTGTACGAAACACTCTTCACATATAAGACAATGGAGTCACAGAGAGCTCACTTGTGTTTCCTAGGTTCTAGTATCTCTAAGTCAAGCTTGATTTAGAGTTTTGGCGCAAAGAGCAACACCTACCACAAAAATGCTCTTGTGGGTACCATGGCAGCAACCAAATACAAACAGGACCTCGGGTGTATGTAGACACAAGGTGTATGCACTCTTGCGAAAGAGCACACACAATGGTCTTTGGGATAGTAATGAGGTGCAAGTTTGTGAGAGTGTCAGGGGAAAAAAGAAGGGTGTAGATTTTATTTTTATGGGTTATATAATAGCTCGTGTGAAAATTAGTTTAAGTGCTTTACCAGCACCAAAGAATGCTGACTCACTGTGCAAGAAATGAAAGGTCAAGCCCTAACGTATAGATTAAATCCAGGGAAAACTACGCTTTCCTCAGGTTAAAGACATGGCCTTTGTTAGCAGAGGCTGTATGAAGTCAAATGCCCATCTGGAGCTTTTACTTAATGTATTAACTATCCATCGAGATGGTGGTAGCTTTCAGAACTCTGCCTCTATCAGAAATGCTGCAGGTCATGTGTGTTCTTTAGTGACACATTTTTTCATAGATATATATTTTTCATATAGAAAATTATTACTTTCATTATTTCATATAGAAAATATTTTTTCATATGTATAGAACATATATATGAAATATATGTATATTTTTTCTAACTGAGTGGTTTATCCTTCCAAAGTCTTGAATGTATAAGGTCTTAAAGTTGAAAAATGTCTTAGAGATCACTTCATTTTTCTGTTTTAATTTGTAAGTTTAAGAAGCAATAAAGAAGTATTCGCAAGGTATGACAAACTACATATAGAAATACTGAATACCCAAGAAGGGTTTGCCGTTTAGCCCAGTTCCCCTGCAATGATAATTACCAGGATTACTGAAGAGTTTCCAGAACTTCCTTGTTTCTCAGTTAGCACTTTAAACTTTCTGTGGTGGTTTTGTAATTTTCAGGATGGTGGGACAAATAATCAGCAATTTAGGGGGGATGAGACAGTCTGCAGGTAATAAATAAAATATTTGAGTCTCCGTATTTTAAGCATCTACTTTGAACTGTACATTATAGCTTTCTTTTACTTGTTTTCTTCTTCACTTCACTGGAAAGTTATTTTGCCTGTTTTCCTTCTGCTTCATATCCTGAGTTAATCTGAAAGAAGATTCTGATCTACATTTTTGGCTCTTTAACGACCAGATTTCTTGATAGAGTCTCAAGTGTTAGTTCTTTGATCTTCCACCGAAGCCTGCTACTCACAGAGGGAGTTGTTGTGTGTGCCGGAGTTTGGGGGAAAGTGTGCTTTGAATAACCCTTATTTCTGTTCTATGTTACTGATCAGATCTCTATCATATATCCTTTAGTATTTTGTAAACCTGTTTCAGCTGTTGCCAACATTACTTGCTGATGGCTTAAATACATTTAGAGAGATGTGTTTATGAATAATGGAAAGTGTCTCTCATTCATCATTCGGTCCTCGATGACAAACAACTGATTTTCTTAGTAGTTACCCAACATGTTTTGAAAAGACATATAGTAAGATTATGATGTAGGATTAAGGAAATGCCAACTCTCTAAAACAAAGTGCAGAACCTCAAAGGATTTTTTTTTTTTTTTTTTTACTAAAGGCACAATCTCCATATGGTGGTCCATTTGGAACCAAGTGCCTCCAGATTTGTTCTCAAGTATCTCTTTTCTCATGGTGCTGAGCCTGCCTGCCTGCCTGCCTACCTGCCTTCCTTCCTTCCTTTTTTTTTTTAATACTAGCGTTTCCTGTCACTAAAACAAAGGCAGACTAGATTTTCTGAGTTTTACTAAGTTCATAGGAAGTGCAAAAGGGAAATGAATACTGAAAACAAAAGATTTCTTTTCTTTCAGGGAAAGATGTGTGAGATTTTTTCAGGGCCAGGAATTCACCTTATTCCTCTAAAACCCCGACACTTAGCACAATCTTGATACATAATAATTGTTTGATACACTTGAATGAACAAATACTTGAGCGAATGAAATATCTAAGTAATTTGGACAACAAAATACACAGGGCTAATATACCAGTAGGCTGTATAGTTTGAAGTTTCTCAACTCCAGCTCCAAAAGACTAATTTCATAACCTCCTTGCCATACTTCCTTGTTTCCTTGATCTGACCTTTGCTCATGTGAAAATCACCATCTTAAAACCATGGACTTCTAACTGCTTCCTGGACACCCAGGGCTAAGTTATGATAAAGACAAGCAGATCCCCCTCTACTGTTAAAACAGGCTCCAGGCTCTTGTGCCGATGGTGGGCACCTGGGATGTCTCCATCTCCTCCAAGCCACGCTCTATGGCACAACCAGAATTGTTTTTTAAATTACCAAAAGGAAAAGAGAGACTAGAATGGTGGTTACCAGGGGCTGGAGGTTGGGGGAAATGGGGAACTGCTGGTCAAAGAGGACAGACTTCCAGTTATAAGATGAATCAATTCTGGGGCTCTCATGTACAGCATAGTGACTATAGTTTATAATACTGCACTGATACTTGAAAGTTCTAAGAGAGTAAATCTTCAATGCTCTTCCAACAGAAGAGAAATAGTATTATGTGATGTGATGAAGGTGTTTGCTAACACTATGCTCGGGAACTGTTTTGTAATATGTATGTGCAAAAAATCAACATGTTGTATATCTTAAACTTATAAAATATTGTAAGTCAATTTCAATAAAGCTGGAAAAAAGTGGGGAATGTTTCTGATCGTGGGTAGTTTGAGGTTACTGGTTTTGCAAGGAAAAATATTTAAATCAGACTTAACAATAATTTCCATCTGGCTATTTTCAGTTGAGAAAATTAATTACAATGTCATCTCTTTCATTATTGTTACCTTTAATTAAAATGTTACTTGGGTACAAAATAAAATAACCAAAAGATCACCCAATTTTTTTGCTTGAAACACTTCAACAGCTTCTTGTGACTTATAAGATAAAACCAAAAATCATGAACAAGGCCTACAAATTATTTTTACCAGGTCTTTAAAAAAATTAATTCGGGGGCACCTGGGTGGCTCAGTGGGTTAAAGCCTCTGCCTTCGGCTCAGGTCACGATCTCAGGGTCCTGGGATCGAACCCCGCATCGGGCTTTCTGCTCAGCAGGGAGCCTGCTTCCTCCCCTCCCCCCACAGCCTGCCTCTCTGCCTACTTGTGATCTCTCTCTCTCTGACAAAATAAATAAAAAAAAAATATTAAAAAAATTAATTCGGCTCAAAACAGTATTTTTAAATGACAAATCAAATAATCAACCAAATTAACTGTCAAACTACAAATGTAATGATATGAATTTAGTGGGTCGAGATCAGCATTTAAAAAAAAAGGCAGGAGACTATAATAGATTCGTGTAAACTGTATGTAGTATTATTTCAGTAATTTTCTCAGTTATGCTTATAGGATATACGAGCTTATTCTATATACAATATTAAATATGTCATATGAAAAGTAACATATCACATAATATGTTAGCTCATTAAGCATTTCCTGGAAAAAAAAATAAAAGCTGCTGAACGTACTCATCCCTGAGAAGTCGCTGTCATGGGGATAGGTACCCTGATAGTAGATTCTGAAAGAGAAGCAGTCCTGACTCAAAGGACAAACTTTTGAAGAGAAATGGCAGGGCTGTTATTAGCAGGGTGCTCTTTTCAGTTGTCTTTCCAAATCTGGGGCCGTGTTTTCATTGATTCAAACTGTCTGATGGGAAGAGTCTTTAAAGAAGAGATTCTCACTAAAATTATGATTTCTTAGGAAGAGCTAGGTTCAAAGTCACAGGCCCTTGCAATTCTTTACTCCTAGGCATTCCACAGTGATGTAATAGAAGATCTATGTTTATACACCTTTCCCCAGGATCCTGTAGGATCCACTGGGATGTCTTTTGTTCTGTATGTTAGGAGACTATGCATAAATTATATTGTCTGAGCCTGTTCCGAACCAAGTCATCCTGTTAAAAGAAAAAGGCTTTGAGAGAAAAAAGAATTCATTCCTTATTTAGGTATCTTCTCTGGGTTAGGGAATCAAGTGAATAGACAACGTGGGTTAATATATCACAATAGTTACCAATTAGGCAAACAATTTGTGAAAGCTAGTCAATGATTATGTTAAGAATTATCCTCAAAGCCTTTTCCCCAAAGGGTTAGTTTGGGTATATGTAGTCACTAGGGAACACAAAATTATACACCTAGAGTTCACACACATTTGTGAAATTTTAGCTAATTATTGGCATTGGGAAGTTAAAAGCAAGCAAATAAAGGAAAATATCCTCCATAGAGGTCAATGGCTATAATTGGTTAAAATATAAAGCTGTTCCTTGCAAAGGACTGTTTTTTCTTCTTTAGTAGTTCACAATCTATTAATTGCTACAATTTATAAAATCCCAACATAACCACTGAGCTACAACATGGAGTGAACAGAGTCCTGATTTAAGTTAGGAGTCTAGGGTCCCAGTTCTATCCCTCTGAAAATTAGCAGCATGAGCCTGGGCAGATGGAGGCACCTGGACCTTCAAGTCCTCTGTGTCCCCAACTGAGAAAAAAAATGCTTTGGACTAGAGGGGCCTGCCTTTCAATCTGTGTCATGCCTGATTCCATGTGAACTTTATACTCCCAAACCGCTCATTAGGTACTTATTTGCCATGGAAGATAATAATCTGACTCAAATGACATAACATATATAACAAGGGCAAATTAAACATTAACATGAGTTTTTCCTACTTTAAAAAACAAAGAAATCATTTTTTTTGCAAAGGTTAAGGAATAGCTGATAAAATCTTCTCCGTTAAATATAATGTGAGTAGACTCATGGATCCCTACCTCTCCCTGGCTGGCAGATAGTCATGAACCAATCAGCCCGCGCTGCGGAAAGCAATTGGGGTTAAGCAACTTGAAACTTTCCCTGAAACAATCTTGGTTTCAAAGCCAAGATTAAGATAGCCTTTGATTTTTAAATGTTTGATATGTGGGCAGTAAATCTGTAGATAAATATTTGTGCAATTAGACATCACATTAGTGACACAGCATTTTGAGGCAGGTGGAATGGAGGACCGATTCCATTAATAGGACATAGGGAATAATGACTTGGGGGGTGAAACACTTTCTCCTCCATAACATTGGGAAAGGTCATGTCCAAAGTGCATTGCTATTGGATGGCATTCTCCAATAGAATGATTGGAGTTAAATTAGTTTGGTGCCAAAGTTCACAGTTAAAAGTTATTCTTTAAAAGACTGTTTCCATCACACACACACTCCCACCTAGACCGAGAGCTTAAAGAAAGGATATTAAAGATCTGATGGAGCATTTTAGGGAAAGCTTTTCCTTATGGAAGAGATATGTGCAGAAACTGGTTAGCAAAAGGATTCTATTGTTTTTCTATACCCACACTGGACTATCCAGTAACAGAAGTGATTATTTTAAATAATACTTCATCAGCTATTTATTGAGCTTCTATTGTTTTCCAGGCACTGTGCTGTGGAGTTATTTATAAGAGCAAGACAATACTAGAATAGCTCATTTAGGGCAACTGCAACATACGAGAGAAATAATGGTTAGGTACATAGTTTTGACTTTCAAGACATTGGTTTGTATGGAAGACTAATGACCTTAGTGCCTAGTTTCCATATAATTATGAGATAGTTCTCCAAGTTATGTTTTTATGATAATTATTTGGGGGAAAAAAGTCTCCATTGCAGTTCAAAATGGTTGAAGGAGCACTGAAAATATTTCCTTACTGGAAAGGAACAAGAAATGCAGACAGACAGGACAAGACTGCCTCAAGATCCATCCCTCTGATGTATCTCACCTATAGCTTGGTCCTTCTAATCCTTTTTCCATAGGGCCAGACAAAACCTTCGGAAACACAAATCTGGCTGTCACCTTCTGCTTAAAACCTGGTAAGTGGCTCCCCATTTGCTCTGGATGCTAAAATTCAAGCTTTTTAGCATGGAGGGTTAAATTTGCTTCACGGTGAAGGTCCTGCTTACCTCCCCATTCACCGCTCACTTCCCTGCCCATAAATGCTGAGCTTTATCACATGACATTGTTTCCCTGAACAGAACTTGCTCTCTTGCTTCTGTAGATTAGAATATGCTATTATACTATTTTTCTCTTTCTGTAAAATTCTCCATTTCTTTTTTTTCTTCTTTTTTTTAAAAATTATTCCCCCCACCTTCCCTCTTTCTCTTTACTTGGCCAATGACTATTTCAGGTCTTAGCCTTCCTAGGGCTTTATTCTTGGAAACCTTCTGACCCCATCAGACTGTATGGGCTCTTACCACACTAAGGTGTCTCTGAATCACATCCACTGGGGTGTTACTGGACTGTGTTTTGCTACCATTATATTCCCAGAAACTAGGACAGCACGTGGCTTCAGTGAGTGAACTTAATAATCATTAATTACACGAATACACATTTATCATGGTAGTAGGGGATGCTATGAGAAACCATTCCTTTTAAGTATGAGGCACATAACAGATCTTTAAAAAAATTTATTGTGTGGGGCGCCTGGGTGGCTCAGTCGTTAAGCGTCTGCCTTCGGCTCCGGTCATGATCCCGGGGTCCTGGGATCGAGCCCCGCATCGGGCTCCTTGCTCGGCAGGAAGCCTGCTTCTCCCGCTACCATTCCCTCTGCCTGTGTTCCCTCTCTCGCTGTGTTTCTCTCTGTCAAATAAATAAAAAATCTTTAAAAAAAAAATTTGTTGTGAAAACAGAGCACACTAAATTTAGAAGTCTGACGTGCGTTCCACAGGAGCTTGTAAGCAGCAAACCATGGAATGATTTAGGATCTCCCACAGGAGCACTGGCAGTGTGAGACTGGCTAACAAGACTGTGTAGAGTAGGTCCCCTTGAGAAACACGACTGGAAAAAGTCACTGCTTCCATTTTTAGCCCCTCCCTTGGTCCAGTGCCAGGTACATGCCACCTAGTGCCTGGGATCAACTTACATCCTCTGTATCTCATTTCATCCCCTTGGCTATTTACATAATCCCCCTGGCTGTGCCTATCAATTTACAGACCTAAAGGAATCCCATCACAGGCACACTAAGTCATATATTTGGCTGCATTGTACAAATGCGTTTTACCTGGATTATGTCTGTCAGTGCAAACCCCCAGGGAATGATAATTTCATCGTATTTTATCACAAAGTGGTCCTAGAGACAGCGGCGGGGGAGGGAGGGCGAGACCTGAGGTAGAGGGGAATTAAACCTGTTCCACATAATCACCCTTGATAACTTGTCTTCTTTCCACAATTTGTGACTTTAGAACTCTTACCCTACAGGGTATTTAAATCTGTATTGTAATAAAATGGTTCCAATAAGTCAGTCAGAGAAAGACAAGTATCACATGATCTCTCTGATATGAAGAATTTGAGAGGCAGGGTGGAGATTTGTGGGGGGTGGGGGAGAGAAATGAAACAGGAAGGGATGGGGAGGGAGACAAACCATAAGAGACTTCTAGACTCACGAAACGAACTAAGGGTGGCTGGGAGGCGGGCGGGGGGGTAGGGATGGGGTGGCTGGGTTGTGGACATTGGGAGGGTATGTGCTATGGTAAGTGCTGTGAAATGTGTAAGCCTGACGATTCACAGACATGTACCCTGGGGCAAATAATACATTATATGTTAATAAAAATTTAAAATAAAATAAATAAAAAATAAAATAAAATGGTTCCAGGGCCAGCCCCCTTTGAAGATTTCATACCCCTGTCGACCATTCTACTGTGATCGTTTTCGAAAGGTTAACCTTGAGAGGAGAGACGGTTCATTTTTCCCTCTCAAGTGATGGACTTTGTTAGATCCCTAAATACTTTGAAGGGTAAGATAGGTCACTATATTCATGTTTAAAATATATAAAATGCAAATTCACGGATATAACCTGAAGTTAGTTGAGAAAGAACTATTTTATGAGTAGAAAGATACAGAGTAAATCTTGGCTACAAATGATAAAGCAATTATAACGGTGCTCATAGCTCGTTTACAAGGTGAAGGTTAATAGAACAACATAATGCTACACTATGGGAGGATCTGAAAGAGCCAGGAGAACCGAGCGCCATTTCCCTGAGGTGCTTTAGGTAAATTTTCTGATACCAAGGCAAAGAAAAGTAAGAATGGTATTTGAGGACATCAGTGTGGTCCGACAAGAGACTTTTTACTTCTCAAATAGAAGCATTGAAGCAGACTTCACCAAAATTTTGTTGAGCACTTGTAAACATTCAGATTTTCCTATTTGTGGAACAGTGTTCCTAGAAACAAATGATTGGAATTATTCAGAGAGCCATTATCTCCGCTATGATCTTCAAAGTTAAGAAATATTTAATAAAATGTATTCATTATGCATCACACTCTCTCTTTTTTTTCATTATTAAAATCCGATGCTGTCACTAATTTCTTTGATTTCAGTGAAGTCCTGGAGAAGTTCTGCTTCCACACTTTTCTAAAGGAGCCTGGAACAGAAGTGCAAGGAGAGCCTGATATTCATACACACACGCAGAGTCTTGGGCAAGTTGTTCTGAGCTGGGAGTCAGGGCACATGATTTTTAGACTGGTTTTACCTATGACTACGTCATCTGGGGCAGTCCTGCATTGCCTTTCTCTACACCAGTGGTTTTCAGACTCAGAATCATCAAGAGGAACTGTTAAAACACACCTTGGTGCTCCCCGTGCCCCAGAGTTTCTAGTTTAGTAGGCTGAATGTGCTCTAAGAATTTGCATCTCCTCCCAAGTTCCCAGGTATTTCTAATGCTGACATGGGGCAAGTTTTGAGAACCACAGCTATGTACACATCTCTCCATCTGTTCCTCTTCACTGAGGAGGGAAGCAAAGGGGTGACGGTGGAAGGCAGTATGGCCTTGTGTTATGGTCTTCAGAGGGCACTGTGGGAGGGGTGTGCATTTATGGGAATGGAGGCGGGAATCAAGGGAAGAAGCAGTAGCGGCACACATTTGGATCTAGCTCCCAATTTTTTTTTTCTTTTAATTTCATCAAGAAGAAGATGGGCCCATCCCCTGGAGGCAAAGAACCCAGAGTAGTTTAGGGGAACTGTGAAAAACCACCAGGGAATTCCAGGTACGTTCTCTAGCTTGCCATCTTTGCCTTGGCTCATACTGTATCCTGGAGGTCAAAACCCCAAAATTATACAGAAACATAAAGGGACAATGCTGACCTGAAGTTATCCTGCTGGTAGGAATATGATCTTTCTCTGCATAAAAACTGACAGCTCTCAACAGCTTTGTGTTAGAAAACAACAGGAAGGTTGGATGTATTTTAAGTAAAGAATATGAAAAATTACTATGCCTTAACTAGAATATTTTAAAATCTAAACATAAGTAGATGCTGTTTGCGAAACACATGGATAAATACATTTATGTGGCTAAATATGGCATTATGAGCTGATGAAAAACATTTTCCAGTAGGAACACCAAAATATGAAAAAGATTTATTTAGTGCATAAACTTGCAACAAATAGCGAGACAGAGCTTCCTTCATATTTTCTGGCGCTCAAATCCCATTGTAACATTGCCATAAAATAAAAATATGTGAAAAGAATGTTTTTCTCCACTGTAATGGATGTGCTACTTCTTACAAGCAGCACTACACACAATACAAGGCCAGTATAAAAATTGTCAGGTGTATTAACAAACATCCCGCAATAAGATTTGTCTTGCAAAAGCCATTTTCTTTTAAAGCAATGAGGCTGCATGTTTTTCTTATCTGCACACCATTCCCTGTACTGAACACCTCTCTGACGCTGCAATTCATTGCCTCCTTGTAGAGTTACTACAGTCCAGCACTATTTATTACACTGGCATGAATCACATTGCTGGAATAAATACTACAATGCTTTTGTAATCATAGGGCATCACAAGCAGGAACATAACAAGACATCTGCTTTCTCTGAAGGGAATTGCATGAGCCTTCTGTAATTTTCAATGGGAGAAAGAACAATGTGTGAACTTAGAGCCAGTCTGTGTCGATTACCATAAAAGTCATTCAAATTCACACCATGTCAAGTCCAGACACAAAGCTGTCTGCATAATTGAATATCGTTTGCAAACTGAAAAGATTCAGTAAGGTAAGACTGGAAATTTTAATGATTAATGGGCTCCCCTCTATTTTGGACACTCTCTCACTGACTCGTCGGGGGTTGCAAAATTCATGTCCAGTATCTGGACAATGAAGGCTTGTAGTACTATTTCTTTTCGGTACATACTTTTAAAACAACATAACAATTAATAAAGAAAATAATTTATGTGACTTTCATTTAAAAAATTTGATATTTTCGGGGCGCCTGGGTGGCTCAGTCGTTAAGCGTCTGCCTTTGGCTCAGGTCATGATCCCAGGGTCCTGGGATCGAGCCCTGCATTGGGCTCTCTGCTCGGCAGGAAGCCTGCTTCTCCCTCTACCATTCCCTCTGCTTGTGTTCCCTCTCTTGCTGTGTTTCTCGCTGTCAAATAAATAAAAATCTTTAAAAAAAAAAATTTGATCTTTTCAACTCATTGAAGTGTTTAAAAAAGAGGAAGTTATTTCATGATTTTTTTTAACTTTATTTTTTCAGTGTTCCAAGATTCACTATTTATGCACCACACCCAGTGCTCCACGCAATACATGCCCTCCTCAACACCCATCGCCAGGCTCACCCATCCCCCACCCCCTTCCTTTCCAAGGAAAACGGAGGTATAGATATTTTCAATGAATAAAATCATGAAAAACAAAAATACTCAATTCCTGAAATATTAATCAGGTACACACATTTAACATATGTTTTAACATATGGCATTCATGCAAATTTTTACGGTCAATTACGCAAAAAATATCAGGAATCTGAATTATATATATATATATATTTTATATATATATTTTTATATATATTTTTTAATCTGAATTATATTTATCCATTTGAATTATCTCTATCCATTAGAGAAGGGAATATTATTATATTGTATTTTATTTTCTTATAGAGAACATATATTCAAGATTTTCATCCTGTTACTTAATGGTTACTAAAGTAGTATAAAATAATAGAATGGAACAAATTCTCAAGAATTTTTCCCCATCAAAATAATAAACCTTATTCCTAAAAAGTGATCATTTTTTAGAATGTATGGGATAGAAATAAAAGCAGAGAAAAAGAGTGTGCTAAAATACGCAGCCATCAGAAAAAATGAATACCCAACTTTTGTATCAACATGGACGGGACTGGAGGAGATTATGCTGAGTGAAATAAGTCAAGCAGAGAAAATCAATTATCCTATGGTTTCACTTACTTGTGGAGCGTAAGGAAAACATGGAGGACATTAGAAGAAGGAAAGGAAAAGTGAATTGGGGTAAATTGGAGGGGGAGACGAAGCATGAGAGAGTGTAGACTCTGAGAAACAAACTGAGGGTTTTGGAGGGGAGGGGGT